>CM055961.1:28280000-28880000 GCA_029531755.1 Holothuria leucospilota | reverse complement strand
AACAAACAATTCTCTGCCTGCGGCAGGGATCTTCTTGTTATGAAAAAAATTGTCTTTTTTCCGTAACAGGTCTAGCCAATCTTTTCCTAGCCTGCGATTTGTTGGGCATGGCAGAAAGTCGTGCTACATCTACCTCATCACAGTGGCAAAAGAGCAGGTGGCTGCTGATTTTCAAAAGAACTTTGCCACAAAAATAGCAGGCATTCCTTTTTTCTTTGTTGAATGGGGGCGACGTGCACATTTCAATGCTGGATCAGTCATCCGATGAAGCGTTAGACTATAAAAAAAAAAAAAAAAAAAAAACTTCAAAAAGGGTTAACCATGTGCACAAGTAGGTTTCATCAATTAAAAATCACTGTCCTTAAAGTACAACCCCTGTGAGCCCTCCCCCATGCATTCGTAGTTACATTTTCAGCAGTGAAGTTAAGATGGCTGCACATACCTATTCAATTATCACAGAACGCACAGACATCTGTTGGAGAATGATTTATCAAGCAAGTAAAAAAAAAAAAAAAAGCTAAGAAAAATCTGCAGTAGACTCTAGTGTACACAGTATGACACATAAATACTATCATCCCATCTATTTCAATGAGGGACACACTCACATGTGAATACAACCTACGAAACCTTACAAGAACCACCCCACCCACTTTTCACATCGCTTCTACATCCATCACTGTAACGATTTGTGGAAAGGTATATATTTTTCACATTTCTTATGTAAAATTATGGGGGGGGGGAGAAGGTAAACTATCAGTATTTTGTGATGAGAAGTTGGGATATTGTCAAAACTTTTAATCCTTCAAAGCAGTGAAGCTGATACCAATTTTCAGGAGTGCTACAACAAAATTTTCATAAATGTCAAACAAGAGATACCTCAACAAAGGTTAGCATGCCAGAATGTTACAGTCTTCTATGTAACTCTTTGTCAAAGTTCGTTATGTAAGTACTCGAGTCATAAAATAGATCAGAAAAGTACTTTAAGTCGCATTATTCTAGGCTATCAAAAATGTAATAATTTGTATCTGGATAGATCAATGGGGACGCAAAGAAAAGCAAGTCTCCCATTCTTAAGTAGGTGAGTAACCACTTGTTTACCATCAACGTAAACAAGCTTTTACTATCATAAAAAGAAGTATTAACATCTCCTTGATCATTTATTTCAATCCCATCCTCATTAATGCTAAGGAAGGAGCTGCTACTCGATTGTTCCTGAAAATGGCAAAATACAAAATATGGTTTATATTTTAATAGCTGCCTCAATCTTGGATTAATTCACATCAGTGGCCCATTATAGCTTTTACCCTGAAATCAGGAGGCATGAACTGCACAAAAGGACTTTAAGGAATGGAAAAACACTAAAGGGCTTTAAGGAATGGAAAAATAAGCCTTGACTGTCCTCATTCTCCATCACTATCATTCATCAGATGCGACAAACAATGGGCCCTGCTAACTATTATGATGGACATTTAAAATCATTAACATTAATGCTTATAAGTTTGATGGATGTTTAGCATTACATCATAACTGCCTCCAAGACCACCATTGGCAGTCATAGGTATGTCATTACTCAATGCAGTTTTTTCCATGTCACCATATTTCACCTAATAATAAATATTCAAAGAGGTTTCCTTCAAAAGATATATGTAACAGTCTTTCAGTCGAAAAAACAGGCATCGGGAGTCCCTTTGAAATGCAAACACACTTACTTTCTTGGTTTTCCTTTTTTGGTGGCGTCTTAGATGGAGGTGGTGGTGATGGTAGTTCTGGAGAATTAGATGATTGCGTGCTTTTTACGTACGTAGAAACGGGCACGAAGAAACAATGTAGAACTTAAACCTGACCGGACAAAAACACAACTCTAAACTATTTACAGAATTCTGTACATTGCGCTAGCAAACAAAATCTCTGTTATAACTGTGTACAAAACCACCCCAAACCCAAGCTAATTACGTAGGACTATTTACAATCACAATGTTTACAATATTTACAAATTAACTATCACCCGGCCCGCCCGCACTGAAACAAGTGGACAACAACACCTGCCGAACGTCGACCTTGGCAAATGGACGAAGTCGGCCTCCACCCCCAGCTTAATCTCCGTCCTCACCGACGCCAGGACGACGTCCGCAGGCTTCCCCTCTCCCCTAAACACAATATCACACCGGTCTCTCCACAAGACCAGCTTTATGGAGGCCGAAACAAAGGTAAGTATCCCGCGAATACTTGTATTACATGGCGGGGGCGACAGACCATACAAAGCGTAGTCCTGGCTGACCGCCAAGGTGTTACAAAACGTGAGGCTATCAGCCAGGGCTTGAAACCACTCCCAGAGGAAGGCCACAAAGCCACACTGCCAAAACACATGGGGCACACCCTCCCACCTTGTACATCCAGTGCGGGGGCAAATGCCATCTCCAAGACGCCACCGAAGGCGCTTGCGATTCGTTACGATGGCGTCGTGTGCGATCCGCCACAGCGGGTCACGCCCGCGGTGATCGTGTGACCTGCTGTGGACTACACGCCACACTCTCGGCCCTGGCGCATAGTCGCTGGGTTGGACCTGACCAAGTCATCAAAAATGGCCCGGTACTGGTCCCCGCACTGGACTGCAAAACGTCCCCTACAGTTGACATAATACGTAGTGTTTCCCTCATCTGACAGTATGCCTTCGTTGGCCTCCAACTGTGCGGTACACTGTTGCTAAACAGGGTAGGAAAGAACCAACAACCCCAATAACGGACGAAGTAAGCAAACGGCATCTGGCTGTCGACAGCACTAAAAACATGCATGTGATCGTCTTGTGACGTCTGTTACAAACGGCTTTCGCCAGAATCTTGTAGTCTACATTTAACAAGGTAATTGGTCGCTTGTTTTGCGGTTCTAAGGGTTCTCCAAACTTTGGTAACAATGTTATAACGTCTGTTCGCTGCGAGGGACTCAATGAGCCAGCAAGGAAGGCAGAGGCGAATACATCACGGAGATCGTGTTCGACGGTACCCCAGAAGCGTTTGTAGAATTCCACTGGGCTACCGTGGGACCCAGGCGCCTTTCCGCCTTTCATCTTCGCCACCGCCTTCCAGAGCTCGTCGACAGTCAGGGGAGAACCATGTCCATCATTCTGCTCTTTAGAGGGGGTCTTGTCAATATTATCTAATAGGGACCCTTGAAAGTCTACCTCGACATCTGCCCGGGTATAACGCAGTTCATAGGTCTTAAATACCTCCACGATGTCGAGAGGGTCCTTGTACCGTGGACGTCACGGACTGCTCTTATGCGGCGATCGATGGCATACTTTGTGACGTCCCGGTAGAATTTGATAGTTGGCTTTTCCTCCGCCTCCACGCAATGCACGCGAGCACGAACGCAGGCCCCGTGCAATTTCTGATCGAGATACTGGTGGATTGCGTGAAGTGCGGAGGAGTCTGTCAAGGTAAGATGCAGTTTTTTTTTTTTTTTTTTTTTTTTTTTTTTTTTAGTATCATTGTTGTTGGAGGCATTGTGTAGTATGACCATGGTTTGGTATTCGGATCACTCCTAATGTTTGTTGTTATGCAGCAACTAAAGCTGCACTGGCCCAAGATGAAAAGGGTCACTGTGTTAGGCTTTTTGTTATTAAGCTTAAGTGCATTGTTAAGAGAATAGTTGAGATACTTGTGTGCATGCGATAGCAAGCCCATGCTCGTTTCGTTGTGTGTTTCACTGCAAGGATGCATACAACAAGATAGACTTCGAGGGAGAAAAACGTGTTCACTGAAGGGGGCTAGGCAACCACCATGTTACAGTCGTGGATTTTCAGCCGCGAAATACGGTGAAAAGCCAGTCACCAAATTGTTGCAAATTGCTTGTATATTTCTCAAAATTGTACGTGTTAGGGCTGTCTGAGCCATTTGAAAGAAATTTTATGGAGAAAGATGTCGTAGAGATGACAAGGTGTTCGAGTGGTGATCGATATATCAAACCGTAAGTTGAAGTTCTTACATTAATCTTATCATACTAGGTAATGTGCAGTAGAAGTGATAGTTGGTTTGAAGAACGAATGTAGAATGAAGTTAGAATTCTAGGGAGTGAAAGGAAAATCAAAACAAAATTCTGAGGTAAAATGCGAAGTGATAGGGATTACGAAAAGGGTGTGGTTCGTCTCGATAGCTTAAAAGTGTGTATATGGTGAAAAGTGTAGGGTGTCACGGCCCAAAGAAATGTATATATGTGTTGTATCCAGGCACGGGGGTATTCGTTTCTTTTTTTTTTTTTAGCAATTGCCGATGAGTTAAAGGTTTGGCGAGTAATTAACCTAATTGACCAAAGGGTATTTCGATGGAAAGAATTCAAAGAGCTTTTAGCTCAGTCAAAAAAAAAAAAAATTCAACCGTTAAGAAACAAAAAGAACGTGTGATATCAAATCAGGCTAGAAAAGCAGCAATTTTGTGTCACGTTCCTGGCACTGAGGGGTTTTTTTTTTTTTTGTTTATTTAATTAGATGGTCATGAGGCAAGAGTTAAGTCCAGACATGAACCGTCAACGGCTTTTATCAAGGAATCAATGAATATTATGCTTGACTGTTCAAACCCACTGAGGAGGGTATAGATGAAATTTCGTGCAGTTGAAGTTTAAGTTATGGAACTGAATTTGTGGCCTGAAGCGAAAGTAACTGAAACCTTGTTGTGGAGATGAAATTAACAGAAGTTAACTGATCCTGTACATAGCAGAAGAAAAATACGTTTTTGTTTTTGTTCGTTAATTCAAGACGTCGGTGTCCGTTATTCGAGTTTCTGAAATCCTTAACATTTTTGGCGACCCTGCCAGGACATCGTAATTAAAGGAATTTTAGAAGACCTTTGGCTCGGAAAAGATTTTGTTTTTTGTCACTTCGAACATTGTGGCAGAGCAAGAATTCGATCGTATTATATCATGTTACAAACTAGTAGTCGTATGTTTTGCATGTTAATATGTTTAATTATTCTGAATCTATGTTTTGAAACGAAGCTAGTGTACAGTAGTGAAAGGGTTGATATGGATATGGAAAAGCTTACGGAGATTGGTAAAAGTTTAGGTTTGGGTGGTGAGAATTTGATTGAATTTATTCAAGAAGAAAGGGATGTCCAAAACCAGATTAGAATTGAACAACAGAAGATTGAAAGAGAAAAGAGGGCTCACGAGCGAGAAATGAAAGCAGAGGAGCAGGAAATTTTAGATAGACAATTAGAGTTAGTAGCAATGGAGAAAGAGAAAAGTGATTCTAGGCAATCCCAAGGGGAAGTAAATATATCTGGCGGTACCTCACACGCCTATAGGGCAAAAGCACCCAAGTTACCGCATTTTAATGAAGGTACCGATGATCTCGACGCATATCTGCAGCGTTTTGAGAGATACTCTAGAAATCAAGGTTGGGATCGGAAGGAGTGGGCTACAAACCTAAGTGCCCTTTTACATGGGAAGGCACTTGACATATATTCACGCATGCCTTTTGAAGAATCCGGAGATTATGATACACTAAAAGCTGCTCTTTTAAAGGGTTTCCAATCGACAGACACAGGATTTAAGAGATCAATTTAGGTCTGCTAGGCCAGTAAAAGGGAAAACCGCACAGCAATTTGCAGTTAGGCTACGGAATTTTCTAACTAGATGGGTGGACATGGTCGGTATTAAGAAAACTTATGATGAACTTGTTGATTTATTGTTGAGGGAACAGTTTTTGGAAAGTGTAAATCTAGAGTTTGAGATTATTCTTGAAGGAAAGAAAGCCTAAGAACTTAGAAGCAATGGCTACCTTCGCTGATCAGTATGCGGGATGCTCATGGGAGTTTGGTAAAGTTGAAAGGAGAACAAGGTACACGTGTCGTTGATAATCGCAGTACAAATAATCAGGGTCAGAGTAGTGATCGTAGGAGTGGTCGAGAGTCAAAACAGGGTCAAACTAGACGTCCTCAGACTTTTACTGGGAGGATTGCAGACTTTAGTCGGGGAAGTCGAAATGCAAATGTGGGTCAAACAACCGCCTCCAGAAACTCATCTCGAACATGTTTTCTTTGTGGCAGAGTGGGACATTTTGCCCGCGATTGCAGGAATAGACCCAAGGAGATATCAAAAGTAGCTAGCCTATTGGCATCTCTAATTACTAATTGTAGGTGAAAATAGCGATTCCCAAACGAACGTCAATATTTCGGGAGGTCAGCAAAATACGTCCGACACCCCAAGACAGGGAGCAGAGGGAAGTGTAAGTGGGTCAGATACGGTCGCTTGTATGATTTCAAACCAAAGGATGCAAAATTGTTGTACAAACGAGGGCTACGTTGAATTGAAATGTGGACATGCATTCCCGTTAATGAGTGTAGCTTGTGGAGCTAGTACGAAAAAAAATGCCGGTATCACGTGGTCTTATGAATGTCTTATTCGAGTTTCTGAAATCCTTAACAGAGTCCCCGTTCCTCTCCCTGGAGCATAGCGAGAGGAACTCCTACCTTCTTCGACGAGCTCTTGCTACACAGTATTCAGCTGTAAGCTATTTCATGCGGGACTTTACGTCATCCCACCACTCTAAATCTGTTGAGAAGGCCGGCTTCAATGTTCGCCACCCTTCGTACTTGGCTTTAAACTGTTCGCTGTAGTCTGCCTCCGATAGAATATCTGTGTTCACATTCCAGAACCCCCTTCCTGTTGGCCATGACTCTGGAGGCTGAAAGGAGACAGTAACTGCATCATGATCCGAAATTGGACATGTCACATCTTCACAGTCACTTGGTGACACTGCAGCTCTGCCAGGAACGAAGGATGACAGGGTCATGAAAAAGTCCCTTCTGTCTGAAGACCAATTGGGCGCGTACACGTTACACAGGAAAGGTTTCCCGCTAGGGTGTCTTATTGTAATGCATACCAACCGGCTCTCATGATCAGAATCAACTTTTCCGACCAGTGGAGTCCACCTTGGCGAAACAAAAATAACTGAACCACAAGATATTTTTTGAACCAAAGGAAGCATGTAAACCCCGACCCCACTCAAAGGACCAGGTGTGGACATCGTCCTCATTCGTAATGTGGGTCTCTTGGAGGAAAACGAAGTCCACACCCAGTTAACGGTCAGGGTCATGAGGGACAGGGGACCAGTCATGGTGGAATACGTAACTACACATCTGTCTCTGACCTGGCCTTTTTATTCTTGCATTCTACACCCTCACACAAATCAAACCAGCCCTCCCCAGATGGTGGGCCCATTGGTGGAGGCTCTGAGGCAGGTCCCCCAGCATCTGACATGGCAGTCAGTCTCCGAGTCTGATGAGAGTTGAAGGTCATTCTCCACTTTTAGTAATCCGGCCTCCCTGGGTGTCGAAGAGGAGGATGATTAAGGGCCTGACTACGAGGGTTCATGATCCGGCCCCGCATCCACACTGGCACGGGCCGAGTACGAAGTGGGGCTGGAACCAGAGACATGCCCCCCCCCCCCCCCCGACGTTACACCGCACCCCGTTGGGACACTCGGCCTTGTTGTGCCCTACCTGCAGGCACTTGCCACAACGTCTGTTGGGACACGACTCGGCTTCGTGCCCCTCCTCTCCGAGCTTGCGAAGCAGACTCTGTAGCAGCCTTCCAAAAGATGGCGCTCTCTCAGAAATCATAATACACCACCTGTATATATTCTATACAGAGTCTGCAAACCTTCGTCCAGTTTTCATTTACGCGAATCCCCAAAATGCGGGATAGATTATTATTCAAAAGAAGGTCACATGGTGTTCACGGTACTGACTATTCATGTCTATCAACGGCCTACGACGATGCACATATACGAATACTTCAGAAGATACGGTGACATCTTAAAAAGGTTCGTAATTATCATGTATGGGCTAAAAATCGAGCTAATCCTTGCAGACTGCAGTGGAAGTCAAGCCTAACGTTTGGCGTCAACAGTGGCCTGTATATAGGCCCTCGAATGGACAAGACGACAACGTTCCCTGCTAAGCTGTATGTGTGCTTTTTAAGTGCATCGAAACGGCACACACAAACAAAAACTCAAACCGGATCGGGCAGAAACATAAATGCAAACTATTTACAAACAACTAAATCAAACAGAAAATTATGTTCATTACAGTAATAGAACTATATGTACAGATATTTACATACACATATATACATATTTACAACATATTTACAACTTAAGTACCTCACAAGCCACCTATGTACAACACAGTCCTATTTACAAATTACAGTAGTTCCATATTTACAAACAAAATCAATATTTACAAGTGCTTTTTTTTACGTGCACAGAAACGTGTGCTTTTTAAGTGCATCGAAACGGCACACACAAACAAAAACAAAAACTCAAACCGGATCGGGCAGAAACACAAATGCAAACTATTTACAAACAACTAAATCAAACGGAAAATTATGTTCATTACAGTAATAGAACTATATGTACAGATATTTACATATTTACATATTACATATTTACAACTTAAGTACCTCACAAGCCACCTATGTACAAACAGTCCTATTTACAAATTATAGGCCATCTACAATCATAATATTTACAAATTAACTATCACCCAGCCCGCCCGCACCGAGACAAGTGGGCCCCAACACCTGCCGAACGTCGACCTTGGCAAACGGACGAAGTCGGCCTCCACCCTAAGCTTAATCTCCGTCCTAACCGACGCCAGGACGACGTCCGCAGGCTTCCCCTCTCCCCTAAACACAATATTACACCAGTCTCTCCACAAGGCCAGCTTTATGGAGGCCGAAACAAAGGTAAGTATCCCGCGAACACTTGTATTGCATGGCGGGGGTGACAGACCATACAAAGCGTAGTCCTGGCTGACCCCCCCCCCCCCCCAGGTCTTACAAAACGTGAGGCGATCAGCCAGGACTTGAAACCACTCCCAGAGGAGGGCCACAAATCCACACTGCCAAAACACATGGGGCACACTCTCCCACCTTGTGCATCCAGTGCGGGGGCAAATGCCATCTCCAAGACGCCACCGAAGGCGCTTGAGATTCGTTACGATGGCGTCGTGTGCGATCCGCCACAGCAGGTCTCGCCGGCGGTGATCGAGTGACCTGCTGTGAACCACACGCCACACTTCCGGCCCTGACGCATAGTCGTTGGGTTGGACCCGACCAACCAGGTCATCAAAAATGGCCCGGTACAAGTCCCCCGCACTGGACTGCGAAACGTCCCCAACAGTTGACATGATACGGAAAGTGTCCCTCATCTGACAGTATGCCTTCGTGGGCCTCCAACTGTGAGGTACACTGTTGCTAAACATCGAAGGAAAGAACCAGCGGAACGATAATCCCCCCCCCCCCAATAACGGACAAAGTAGGCAAACGGCAGCTCACTGTCAACGGAACAAAAAACACACTTGGTCAGGAGAAAACGGAGCTTCGAGGGAAAGTGCATGAGGCCCAATCCCCCACTCCTAGGGTCCTGATACACCACCTTTCTTCTGACCAGCTCCGACTTCCCTGACCATAGAAAACTAAACACGGCCCTCTCGAGTCGCAACAGGACACCCTCTGGAGCAGCCAGAACAGTGCCTGGATACCACAAGAGGGGGTAAACGAAACGATTGACTACTGTCACCTTCCCCAACAGACTAATGTAACGATCGCCGAAGTCCGACAACCTAGCCTCCACCAGGTCCACTTTCTCATTCCAAGTAAGTGACTCAGGCGAGCCATAACCAAACCATATGCCGTTGATTTTCATGGCGTCGTCAACCCATGATGCCGCGAAGGGCAGTTGTTTCGACCGCCACTTACCTAGACGAAGTCCTTTGGTCTTGTTGGAGTTCAGTCTGGCACCTGTCGCTCTTTGAAAAGTAGACAGCGTGCCACTAAGGGCCCTGAAGGAGGCAAGGTCAGAGACTACGCATGTGACGTCATCTGCACTTGACTTCGGCTCCACCAGGTATGTGAAATGGTCTGAACAACGGCTCGACTTGGAAGGCTCTTGCGAGGGATTCACAAAACAATACATAGAGTAGAGCTGACAGGGGGCACCCCTGCCGTACCCCACGTTGGACTCGGAAAGGGTCCGACGGTAGGCCATTAACAATAACACGACTATTTACACTATTATACAACAGCTTAACCCAGTCAACAAAGACTGGATTTAGACTAAACTTCGTCAGCACCTTGAAGAGAAAACCGTGGTCAACCATGTCGAAGGCCTTCTCCTGATCGAGGGAGACGAGCGCACATGGAAGATCACGGTCTATCACATACTCAACTAAGTCCCGCATCAACCAGAGATTCTGCTGAATACTGTGTCCCCGCACCGCACATGTCTGGAAAGGCCCTACAAGATCCGGCATGGCTGCGCCCAGCCTGTTACAAAGAGCTTTCGCCAGGATCTTGTAATCTACATTTAGCAGGGTGATTGGTCGCTTATTTTTCGGTTCGAGGGGGTGTCCAGACTTTGGCAACAATGTTATCACGCCAGTGCGTTGCGAGGGGCTCAATGAGCCAGCAAGGAAGGCAGAGACGAATACATCGCGAAGGTCGTGTCCAACGGTACCCCAGAAGCATTTATAGAATTCCACCGGAATACCGTCGGACCCGGGCGCCTTTCCGCCTTTCATCTTCGCCACTGCCTTCCAGAGCTCGTCGACAGTCAAGGGGGAACCACGTTCATCGTTCTGCTCTTTAGAGGGGGTCTTGTCAATATTATCTACTAGGGACTGTTGGAGACCCTCATCAACATCTGCCCGAGTGTAAAGCTGTTCATAGTAGCTTTTAAATACCTCTACAATGTCAAGAGGGTCCTTCTGTACCACACCGTGGTCGTCACGGACTGCCTTTATTCGGCGGTCTATAGCATACTTCGTGACGTCCCGGTAGAACTTGATAGTTGGTTTTTCCTCCGCCTCCACGCAATGCACGCGGGCATGAACTCGGGCCCCGCGTAGTTTCTGATGAAGATACTGCTGGATTGCGTGAAGTGCGGAGGAGTCCCCGTTCCTCTCCCTAGAGCAGAGCGAGAGGAACTCTTCCCTTCTTCGACGAGCTCTTGCTACACAGCACTGAACTGTAAACTGTTTGATGCGAGACTTGACATCATCCCACCACTCTAAACCCGTTGAGAAGGCCGGCCTCAATGTTCGCCACCCTTCGTACCTGGCTTTAAACTGTTCTCTATAGTCAGCCTCCGTTAGAATCTCTGTGTTCATTTTCCAGAAACCCTTCCCAGCTGGCCATGACACTGGGGGTTGGAAGGAGACAGTAACTGCATCATGGTCCGAAATTGGACATGTCACAACTTCACAGTCACTCGGTGACAGAGCAAGTGGAGAGTACACCCGGTCCAACCTTGATGCGTCCGTGCCATCTGGGCGGTGCCAAGTGAACACGGGCAAACCGGGATGTTGCACTCTCCAAACATCAACCATGTCGTGATTCTTTGTGAACATGTCCAATTCCGCCATGCCGACGCCACAGCCCGAAGACGTACATGAGGCCATTCGGTCGAGCTGTGTGTCTGGGACACAGTTAAAGTCTCCAGCTAGGATACAAGGGGCACAGCCAGGAACGAAGGATGGTAGGGTAGCGAAAAAGTCCCTTCTGCCTGAAGGCCGGTTGGGCGCGTAGACATTACATAGGTAGAAGTTCCCGCAAGGATGTTTTATGGTGATGCAAACCAACCGGCCCTCGTGATCAGAATCAACTTTTCCGACCAAGGGAATCCATCTTGGTGAAACTAAGATAACAGATCCACAAGAAGACGCAGAACCATAGGAAGCGTGCAAACCCCCACCCCATTCATAGGACCAGGTGTGGACATCGTCCTCATTCACAACGTGGGTTTCCTGGAGGAAAACAAAGTCCACACCCAGTGATTTGCAAAACTGGAATATTCTGGACCGCTTCCGACTGTCCCTCATGCCATTAACGTTCAGGGTCATGAGGGACAGGGGGTCAGTCATGGTGGGATAGGTAACTACACATCTGTCTCTGACCTGGCCTTTTTATTCTTACATGGACTTGGTAGTGGTGGACCAGGATGGATCCCCTCGACTGACTCCTCACCTGAGGCCGACTGCTAAGCTGTATGTGTAGACATGTACATATACAGCTAAGCCAGTTACTATACAGTAAAAGCCGTACTGCACTGCATAACGTGTATACAAGTGAAAAGACTTGTCTGGCATTGCTCTGCTGTAGCGCAGCAACCGGTCGCTCATGTTGACTCCACCCCTTACCAACGCAGATGACGTGTGCATTAATTATCATGAAGTTATTTTTGTCTCGGGAATTAGATTGGCTAGAAAGTTGGCAGGCTATTCTATTGTATTTTACTTCGTCAGTATACTGTACATTAGGGGTAAGCAAATATTAAGAATTGTACTTGTAGATGATAAAACTTAACAATAGCCTGCTTACAGAGGTTAACTCTTCTCCACACTTAAAACAGGTGCGGGGCTGCCCAAAGTATCTTGGGGGGGGGGGGGGGGCTTTTTAAGTGCATCGAAACGGCACATACAAACAAAAAACAAAACTCAAACCGGATCGGACAGGAACATAAAGGCAAAACTATCCACACACCACCAAATCAAACAGAAAATTATGTTCATTACAACAATAGAACCACACACACCCTGACAACAACCCAGATACCCCACAGACCAACCTCCCCCTGGCCACACTAAAAACAAAGCCCCACATAGACCACACACCCAAATCCACCACACACCCAAAGACAACACCACGCCCGAAGACAACACCAAGCCCGACGGCAACACCACGCCCGAAGGCAACACCACACCCGACGGCAACACCAAGCCCGAAGGCAACACCACGCCCGACGGCAACACCAAGCCCGACGGCAACACCAAACCCGAAGGCAACACCAAGCCCGAAGGCAACACCGCGCCCGAAGGCAACACCGCGCCCGTAGGCAACACCACGCCCGTAGGCAACACCACGCCCGAAGGCAACACCACGCCCGAAGGCAACACCACGCCCTAAGGCAACACCACGCCCAAAGGCAACACCACGCCCAAATGCAAGAGCACTTAAAAAGCACCAGGGCAAATACAGGTGCACCTTGCCCAAGGGTGCCCAAAGTATCTTATATGGGCTTTGGAACCCCCTATGAAGAGATCTGCCTGGGAGCTTTCCGTACCTCCCCAATGCAGAGTCTTTTCATCGAAGCAAACGAGCCACCCCTCCATATAAGATGGAAAAAGTTGTCACTCTAGTTTGCCCTCAAACTGAGGAGTCATAGCCAAACCCGACCTTTGAGACGGCCTTCAACCATACGTTTAGTGACATATATGTGAGGAAACCATCAGATATCCCTCCATTTGCTATTCGCGTTGGTGGAGCTTTACCACAGGTGTGTACAAACCCCGACTCCGTAGCACAGTTCACCTTTGGCATCACTCCTCCCTGGACATTAGTCCAGCCAGTTATTGACCTTAGTTTGAGGAAGTATCCAAAGAACTCAACAAAGGAATGGTGTATCGTGCCAGCTTTAATGAACTGATACAAAAGTACCGTCGTTATCATGCCATCCATACCGATGGTTCCAAAGGTACGAACATGGTCGCAGCTGCAGCGACAAGCCAAGATGCATTTTTGCAAGTCAGACTACCGGATGATGCGTCAATATTTACTGCCGAACTCCAGGCACTTAAGATGGCATTCGAGCTGATCGAAACCTCGCACGACCGCCAGTTCATTGTGTTCACAGACTCGCTATCCAGCCTTTTAGCTTTTCAAGGCCATGAGGGAAAACACCCTTGCGTGATGTCTCTCCGTGAAATTTACTCCAATTTGGTGAGACTGCAGAAGTCAGTTGTGCTCGCGTGGGTTCCTAGTCACGTGGGCATACACGGAAATGAAAAGGTAGACACGCTAGCTAAGGAAGCCCTACAGATGGACATTACCAACCTCCACGTACCCCACACTGATTACCGTCCTAACATCAACGGCTATATAAAATCAAAATGGCAGGAACTGTGGGATTCTTTCCCAGAGAACAAATTTTACCAGGTCAAACCAACGGTCGGGTCTGTGGGTAATGGAACCCCTAGTAAACGGAGAGATGATTTCGTACTGATTAGGGCACGGATCGGTCACACTTACCTAACACATGCTTATTTGCTCCACGGGGAAGAGAGACCATATTGTATCCCCTGTGATTGCGATGTCACCGTCAGTCACATTCTCGTCGACTGCTATGAATACCCCCATATTCGTCAGGAATATTACAGTGTACCAGACCTGAAGACATTGTTTGAACACAGGGACCCTACTCTCATCTTGGATTTTCTCAAAGGAAGTGGCCTTTACAGGAAATTTTGACATGACCCCCCCCCCCCCCATTTGCTTTTGTTCTTTAGGATGTTTTAATTCTTTTTTAGTTTAGTTTTACCCTACCTTTACCCTGTTCTATCTAGCTGACACTACATAACACATTCGTGTTGATGTGTCGTTAAATCCAATCTAACTAACTAACCCTATGAAGAGGAAGGGCGGTATTTCCCTCTTCGGTGCTATACGGAACTGCCTCTTTCCGTTCAGGATGCCCTTCAACTCACCTTCCTGATAGGTGACCCTTCGCATGTCGGAGACAGCCCCGTACTGGCTGAGAACCCTCGCCACCACGCTCTGATCGACCTCAAAGTTCAGGTACAGAACTGTCACCACCACGGAGCGATCATATGGGTTGACAGTGAGCCCTTCCAGCCCTTTAAGGCAAGACACGCCCTGAATTCGGGCAGCATCTGACCTGAACTTTAGGTCGTACGTGTTGTGGGCCGCAAGCGGCTGCAACATCTCTATTACTTTTACCTCTACACCATTGTTCTTTAACATAGTAAACTCCTGTGGGGGGAGAAACGCTCACCCCCGACGAAAACTCCCAACTTAACGATTGTGCTACCCCGACCCCCGGGCATAGCAGCAAGTGGTTTGTGGCACTAGGCCACGCAACAATGGGGGAGAAAAAAACCCTCAGTACTCTTTGCTAAAACGATTAAACAGAAAGGGAACCCAACGCAAATTATAGCGATAAAGTAGACAGTGCTTTAAAAACAAGCACGACCAAGGCATCATTTATACGAGACCACACTCAACGCTATAAGTCTGAACACACAGAGATTTCTGAACCTCAGTAGTAACTAAGACTCTTGTGTTCCCTGCTGCATGGTGTGTAGTTTGTTTGGCGTTGTGTTTGTGATCCGACAGGGTTTTTGTTTGGGGTTCTTTAGTTTCCTAGTGCCTGTTTCTACGTACTTAAAAAGCTCACAGAGATATAATAGTATATAAGTATGCTAGCATAGCACAGTACTAAAGTTCAGCACGAGCGAACGCCGAGAGCGAAACGAAAACACGTCTGTTCTCGTCGAAGACCTGAACTGAACAGATGATTGTCCAGAATAGTAATCTGAAGCAAAGAAATTTTTAAAATAGCCACCCTTAGAGTAAATTTCTAGATACTATTGCCTTCGCACTATTAAAAGCATTACTCCTAACTAACCACATGACGACTTTAAATCAAATAAAATACGTGCACCTTTTATCAGTACACTGATGTCATTTAACTGAAATAAGCAAAACCTAACCGTATCGCATCCTCTTGAGCACATGAATCTGGAAGAAGTAAGATAGAATCACTACCCCTACTATCACTGGCATTTTATTTTACGATATGAGCTTTCACCAGTCTTGCTGTGATAATTTGCTTTGCCATAATGAATCATTCTCCCACTTTTGGCAACCTATTTATTGGCAACACGACTGCACAAAACTTGGGGATATTGTGTAATTGAGTAGGCAGTATCACAGGTTCAAGAAAGACAAAACATCACAAGATTTGGGGAGTAACATGAAATACTACCTTCACAGAAGGTGCTTACACTTTACAAGTAAGAAAAATGATATCAGAAATAGTAAATGTTGTTCCTCATTAATTACAGCCATTCCCATTAACTTTTACGTAAGTATAAAAATCCTTGTACAGTTCAATTGTAAAATGATATATAATCTAGGAAAACGGGAAAGTAGTGATCGACCGATTATACCACAGGCGGTAACTACCGATTACCGATTAGTTCATTTCATACTCGGGCCGATGCCGATTACCGATTAACGCATTGCGTGGAACTGGTACTATGCGTGATAACTGCTGTGTATATGTTTTACAGTGTAAGTTTGTTATAACACCAAGCAATCAATGTTATGCAGCATTTTGTGTGTATCAAGAAACCACAATGAACTAATAAATAAATTCAAATTAAAATCAAACTGCCTTCTGGTATTTTTCTTCTTGGTTACCGTCAGTGAGAGACATTTCATTACAATGAAAGATGCAGTAGTAGACACGAGTGCAAGTCGTAACATGCAACACTCAGCACTGGAAAGTGAATACGACGTCCGACTTACGTACCCACGGACGTCTGTCTCTCTGATAGTCAAATGGATGGGATTCAACCTGTGTGCGTGAACGTGACATTATACCGTACATGTATAGTGACTCCACCTTGAGTCGGTGAACAGATTCTTCCCTTATTCTGGGCTTTCTCAAGGAGAGTAGACTGTACAGAAATTTTTGACATGACTCCGGCATTTGCTTGGTTTTTTTTTTAGTGAAACCTGAAAAGTTTTTCAGTGGAATCTGACCCTTTTGACCCCTTTTTTTATTTTTTGTACCCAACATTGCCCCTTTTTCTTTCTAGGTGACACTATATAACACCTTCGTGTTGGTGTGTCGTTAAACCCCATCTAACTAACTAACTAACCTTGAGTCGGTCACTACATACAAAACGTATAGCACACAGACTGCAGTGCACACAACTTTTAGGTGACCGACTCATGGTACCGCCTAGCCTGCGGAGCAGACTCTGTAGCAGCCTTCCAGAAGATGGCGCTCTCTCAGAAATCATAATACACCCCCTGTATAAATTCTATACAGAGTCTGCAAACCTTCGTCCAGTTTTCATTTACACGAATCCCCAAAATGTGGGATAAATTATTATTCATAAGAAGGTCACATGGTGTTCACGGCTACTGACTATTCATGTAACAACGGCCTGCGACGATGCACATATACGAACACTTCTGAAGATACGGTGACATCTTAGGTACGTAATTATCATGTATGGGCTAAAAATCGAGCTAATCCTTTGCAGTGCAAGGTCAAGCCTAACGTTAGGGGTAGGATGTTGTCCCAGACCTTGCCGGTTTGTGCAAACTGGCCTGTACATAGGCCCTTGCATGGACAAGACGACAATGTTCCTTGCTAGCTGTATATGTATACATGTACACGGTAGCAGCTAAGCCAGTAACTATACAGTAATAGCCGTACTGTGCTGCACTGCAAAACGTGTATACAAGTGAAAAGAGTTGTCTGCTGTGGGCTGTAGCGAAGCAACCGGTCGCTCATGTTGACTCCACCCCGTACCACCCTTACTCAAAATCCATATATGGCCCAGATATGGGATTTCATATCTGGCCCATATCTGGGCCAGATATGGAATTCATATCTGGCTTGTACAAGAATTGGGCAGATATAACTTGATATAATATAAAGGCCATATATGGCCATATATGGCCCAGGTAAAGTTTCATTTTTATATGGCCCAGATATGCCCCATATATGGCTACTCCATTTCTGGCCCATATATGGAAAATCCATATATGCCACATATAAAGAGATTTATGTCTGGCCCATATCTGTGCCATGTATGACCCATATAAAACTTTATATGGCTCACTCTTTATATGGCCCATATCTGGCCCATATATGGAAATTTATATCTGGCCCATATCTGCACCAGATATGGAATTTATATCAGATCGAATAAAAAGTTAGGCAGATATAACACAGATCTAAACCATATATGGCCAGATAAAGATCTATCTGGATCAAGCCTTTATATGGCACAGATCTGCTCCAGTTATGAATCATAGTTAGGACTTATAGTCCACACTCCTCATGGAGACTTTGAACACCAGGGGGGGGGGGGGGGGGCTTTTTAAGTGCATCGAAACGGCACATACAAACAAAAAACAAAACTCAAACCGGATCGGACAGGAACATAAAGGCAAAACCATCCACACACCACCAAATCAAACAGAAAATTATGTTCATTACAACAATAGAACCACACACACCCTGACAACAACCCACATACCCCACAGACCAACCTCCCCACGAAGACCACACACCCAAAGACAACACCACGCCCGACGGCAACACCACGCCCGAAGGCAACACCACGCCCGAAGGCAACACCAAGCCCGAAGGCAACACCAAGCCCGAAGGCAACACCAAGCCCGAAGGCAACACCACGCCCGAAGGCAACACCACGCCCGAAGGCAACACCACGCCCAAAGGCAACACCACGCCCAAAGGCAACAGCACTTAAAAAGCACCGGGGCAAATACAGGTGCACCTTGCCCAAGGGTGCCCCGGAGGCAGTTGTGGCAAAGGGTAACCTCATTACTCCCACGTTTAAACCAACTCCACAACCGGATGCAGTTTAACGTCCTACCCAGGACTTTGAACACCAGAAAACAATGTTTAAGTGCTCCATGAATTAGAATTTAGTGTAAGTATTAGGTTGAATTGACTTAAGTACATAAATTCAACTTATTTCATAACAGTGAACAGAAAAATGCCTTGAAATTTCCTATTTTATGTAATCACAGTGATATGGGCTTCTTATTTTAAACTTAATTACGTATTTGACTCTAAATTTTGTTTACTGTGTGGTGCATATTTTACTTTCAACTTCCTAAATCATGAAAAATGTAGGTTTAGACACAAGCGCCGCCCAAATATGCAAATTATTTGCCTAAGTTCACTTAGTACACTGCGGTATTAACAGAAGTGTAGCCACTAAATAACTGCAATGTCTGGGAAGGTGATGCTGTATCCAAAACATGTCTTAGTTTGTAACAAGCATAATCCAAGAATCAAATCAAATAAATAATAAAACAAACTAACAAAATGCTCATTAGCCTCATTTGCATATCTAGCATATCAAGTTATATCTGGCTTGATATGGGCCATATAAAACTCTATCTGCATATCTGGAATTGCATTGTATCAAGTTATATCTGGCTTGATATGGCCATATCAAACTTTATATACATATCCTGGGTAGGACTTTAAACTGCATCCGGTTGTGGAGCTTGTTTGCGCGTGGGGATAATGAGGTTACCCTTTGCCACAACTGCCTCCAGGGCACCCTTGGGCAAGGTGCGCCTGTATTTGCCCAGTTCAGTTTGGGTTCCCGAAGAGAGTGGACGTTCCCGATCCCCTGCCGGGCTCGTTCGATCTCTTTGGGAAGTTTTGTTTTCGTTACGTGTAGATAGTTGTATATACTGTAAGTAAACTGTAAATAGTGATTTTAATGTAACAAGTGGACCCCCCCCCCATGTCCCCCTGCGCTGTGGTTGCCTTGGGGCGTGTTGTTGCCTTTGGGCGTGTGTTGTTTTGAGATTGTGTTGTTGGGTCGTTGGTGGTGCGTGTGGTGGTGGTTTCTGTTGGTGGTAACAGACTCCAAGAAGCCGTACCGGAGCTGGAGTGTCCTCGCTGGTCGAGGGATTCGGTCTGGTGTTCTGGGCGATTTTGGTGGTTTGTGTTGTTGGTGTTCGGTTTTTTGGTTGTTGGCCATATGTAGTGATCCTTTCGCCGGTCTGGCCGTGTCCGTTTTTAGCACGTAAAAAGCACCAACTTTATATACATATCAGGATCACGATTATATCAAGTTATATCTGGCTTTATATGGCCATATCAAACTTAATATGCATATCTGGGTTATGTTTTAATCAAGTTATATCTGGCTTGATATGGCCATATCAAACTTTATATACATATCTGGATCACGAGTAAATCAAGTTATATCTGGCTTTATATGGCCATATCAAACTTTATATACATATCTGGATCATGATTATATTAAGTTATATCTGGCTTTATATGGCCATATCAAACTTAATATACATATCTGGATCACAGTTTTATCAAGTTATATCTGGCTTGATATGGCCATATCAAACTTTATATACATATCAGGATCACGATTATATCAAGTTATATCTGGCTTTATATGGCCATATCAAACTTAATATGCATATCTGGGTTATGTTTTAATCAAGTTAATCTGGCTTGATATGGCCATATCAAACTTTATATACATATCTGGATCACGAGTAAATCAAGTTATATCTGGCTTTATATGGCCATATCAAATTTTATATACATATCTGGATCATGATTATATCAAGTTATATCTGGCTTTATATGGCCATATCAAACTTAATATACATATCTGGATCACAGTTTTATCAAGTTATATCTGGCTTGATATGGCCATATCAAACTTTATATACATATCAGGATCACGATTATATCAAGTTATATCTGGCTTTATATGGCCATATCAAACTTAATATGCATATCTGGGTTATGTTTTAATCAAGTTAATCTGGCTTTATATGGCCATATCAAACTTTATATACATATCTGGATCACCATTTTATCAAGTTATATCTGGCTTTATATGGCCATATCAAACTTAATATGCATATCTGGGTAATGTTTTAATCAAGTTATATCTGGCTTTATATGGCCATATCAAACTTTATATACATATCTGGATCACCATTTTATCAAGTTATATCTGGCTTTATATGGCCATATCAAACTTTATATACATATCTGGATCACAGTTTTATCAAGTTATATCTGGCTTTATATGGCCATATCAAACTTTATATACATATCTGGATCACGATTATATCAAGTTATATCTCGCTTTATATGGCCCATATCAAACTTTATATGCATATCTGGGTTGTGTTTTAATCAAGTTGTATCTGGCTTTATATGGCCATATAAAGTTTTTAATCAACCAGATATTTCCAGATATAAAGCCAGATATGGATTTTGAGTAAGGGCAACGCTGATGACGTGTGCATTAATTATCATGAAGTTATTTTTGTCTCGGAAATGAGATTGGCTAGAAAGTTGGCAGGCTATTGTATTGTATTAAAATTCGTCTGTATACTGTACATGAACATTTAGGGTAAGTAAATATTAAGTATAATGTACTTGTAGCTGATGAAACCCAACAATAGCCTGCTTACAGCAGGCTAGGTACCGCCATGCTATGTAATGTTTGATAGGTCGGCTGGTTGTAGTATTTATTACCAGTCGCACTTATCAATTGGGCCAACGTAAAACCAAACACTTGTTTACTTTCACAATTTTGGAAGCAGTACTTTTCCCACGTAAATATTTTACGCGCAATGAAAGCAAATCACATTTTTACAAAGTTCCTAATGTCTAGGTCAGTGTCAGACTGTCAGTAATTTTTTAACGGAGATAAGTAGATTACCAAACAATCGTCCAGCTTGGTTTTGGTGTGGATAGAGGGAAACTGTAACTACTTGGACCGATAATTTGCGGTTGAGGGATATACGCGCGAGAATGCCGCCGAGAAAGTTTTCAACTTTGATCAAAGACAAGTGTGGTGAGGGTAAACTGTATCATGAAAGGGAGCAACTGTTCCTTATCAAGAAACATGCACGCACTCATACTGGCGGTTAAGGTTGATAAGAAATAGGCTGATGAAGAAACTAGGATGGATGGGGGCACTGGAGGATAATGAACTGGGCTTTCCTGGCGTGAAAAAAATAGTAAAATACCATCCTCAAGCTTGGATTGCTGTGGTGGTAATTTATAGGGATGTACCGGATCTGGAATTTTCAGATCCGGCCGGACCGGATTTTACCGGACAGTATGAACTATCCGGCCGGACCGGACTTTTCCATTAGGAATCTTGTAACTGAAATAAGGGTCCAGTAAAATAGAAGGCCTACCAATGGTACATAATGGCAAAGGGGTCTGGATTAGAGATCACCCATTAGGCTTTACTTTATAAGCAATTGCAATATATATGTATTAAGAGTAAATTTTAATGATCAGTACACATGCTTACTCTACAAATACTGGAATGGTACAGGACCTCTCCTTTATGGCTTCATGTGTTGGAGGGTGTTGACGGTGTAACATTCAAAGCCCCTACTGTCCTAGTAACCTCCGACGAATGAGCAGAGATCGGCAATAGAAAAACACAAACGAAAGATCTCTTAAATTCCTGTGACCATGTATTGAACGCATCTGCTGAACCAACGATAACATTGACAGCTATTAAGATGATGTACCTACTGTATTACAATAATAGTGTTAACGATGACCCCGATGCTGCTGCTGCTGCTGATGATGATGATGGTTCAACCTAAAATGGATAAACACAACAAATATCCCCCATAAAGTATAAACAATAACAATATTTAGTTAATAGTAAACTTCAGATACCCTTCGACCCTTCACAATAACATCAACTACTAATTCACTATACTGCTTTAAGCTGACTGCCCCAGCTTCTAATACCCCAACAATCTCTACCGCCAGGGCAACATCCCATCATTAACTACAATGAAAGAAGGAACTTAGTAACAGAGTAGATAAACCCCTTCATCAAATTCACAGATCATATGCATACATCTTGTCTAAACTAGTAACCCAAACGATTGGGCAATACACCACACATGCCACTAATATGCCTATGCGAAGCCCTATATGCTCCACTCAGGGAATCACATGGCTCCCTAACACATATAAGCAACATACACTCTAACAGCTTAGGCTAAGTAAAGACTGGGCTCATGCTCCGTAAAAATTGTCCCAATCTAAGTGTCATAATCACAGTTATTAACCAACTCCTGTACGTCACTGCAAAAATTGCTTAACCAAAGGATTGATAATACAAAATCATGCGGCAATGCAAAATTCAGCAAGGATTAAAAAAAAAACTCACGACATTGGGTCTCTCTAAGGAGACACAGGGGTGACGTGACTTGCGACAAGTGACAAGTGAATAAATCTAACTCCTGACTAGCGCCACCTATCATCAGCAACCTGCCTCCAACATACCGGCCCCTAAATATTCAAAGCACCTTTAATATTTAATACAACCTTAAAAGGAGGCAGTGGATCCTTACAGCTTCATGCTGAAGATGATCAAAAGTGAGTATCAGAATTGACACAACAACAACTTGCAACTAATTTAACAAGATTAATTGTCACAAATATTAAGGTCCACAACTAAAAAAGGTCATCACTTCAACTTCACAAAATAAACACAATACTTCTACCACTTGTATCGATGGAGAGAACTAAGCTTGTGCTTTCTCTGTATGCACACTCTCAACGGTTTCAAGTAGCCATAATTTCCTAACAGGTCTGATCAATTCTACACTTGAAGTTTTCACTTTAACAGATCTCACTAGGTTATCCTTGCCTGGATAAGTTTCAATGACCTTGCCAATAACCCACTTATTCCTGGGAAGTTCTTCATCTACTAGAAGAACAATATCTCCAACAGCCAAATTTCTCTGAGGGTCCAACCACTTTTGTCTTTCCTGCATTAAACTCAAATATTCTCCTGCTAGGTATTGAACTTGTCGCCACCTTCTTTTACAATACATGTCCCTTTTATCAAACATGTCAGCTGGAATAGCTGAGCCTTGGCGCAACAGTAACAGATGGTTAGGTGTTAATGGTTCAGGATCCTTCACATCAACAGATACATGAGTAAGCGGCCGGCTGTTCACGACCGATTCCACTGAACACATTAATGTCAACAACTTCTCATCGTCAAGCACCTGTTCTCTCGTCAAAGAACGTAAAATTTTACGGGTGGTGCGGATTAACCTTTCCCACACCCCTCCCATATTCGAGGCATATGGGGTATTAAATTTCCACTTGATCATTTTCTGTTGTAGGTAACATGTGATTTTCTGCTGATTCCACGCTTCAATGACACTCCTGAGCTCACGTTCAGCTCCAATAAAATTGGATCCGTTATCTGACCTTATCTCACTTGGTACCCCCCTTCGGGCTATAAACCTTTGTAGAGCATGAATAAACGAGTCTGTGTCCAGACTGTAAGCTACTTCTATATGTATGGCTCTTACAACCAAACAGGTAAACATGCAGCCATAACGCTTTACTTCAAAACGACCGCTCTTCACCATGAAAGGGCCGAAATAGTCTATACCCACAAAACTAAATGGTGGCCTATCTGGTTTCACACGGTCCACTGGTAAATCAGACATTTTTTGACGAACCCTGGGAGCAGTTATTCTTCTACATGAAAAACACTGTGTAACAACTTTGCTCACAATAGATCTAGCACCGATGACCCAATAATTTTCTCTCAATAGAGAAAGAACATGCTCTCTACCAACATGCCCATTACTTTCATGCATGTAACGAACAACTAAAACTGTCACATGACTATCCTTAGGCAATATAGGAGGGTGCACCATACCTTCCCTCAATGGTGCATTACTTAAGCGTCCCCCTACACACAATATACCAGTTTGTGACAAACGGGCGTCCAACTTATGCAAAGGACTGTTTTTTAGCTTATGTCTGGCATCTTCAGACATGAATTCCCTGAAGTGCTCCCTTTGAACACACCTTATTATGGCTTCTTCAGACTCTTGTAACTCTGATACAGTCAAGGACCCTTTATGGTTGGTCAAGTCCCCCTTGCTCACCTTGAACAATAGGTACCTTTTAAACCTTAATACCCAAGCAACATTTCTTCTCAACTTGAACCAATCTGAGTGACCTTCCAAATACTTATGAAGAATGTCATTACCACTCCTTTGATTAATTACATAGGATTCAACCTTAGTAACCTTTACTTCTAAGTCTTTTTCCAGGACTGCAGGTTCTACTGGACACTTAGGCCAGCTTGCCTCATCCCCCCTAAGAAAGTCTGGTCCCATGAGCCATCTTTTCTTGTCAGCCAATTCTCCAGCCATCAGGCCTCTGGACACATCATCAGCTGGATTTTGGAGTGTAGGCACATGGTGCCACTGCCTGGGTGTAGAACCCTCATGAATTAATGCTACACGATTAGCCACAAAAGTTTTGAAACGCTTCTCCTGATTACTTATATAACTAAGTACTATAGTTCAGTTCAGGTCTTTGACGAGAGCAGACGTGTTTCGTCGAGCTCTCGTCGCTTTGCCGTGCTCAACCTTATCACTGTGTGATAGCTGTACTACTTACTGCAATTGTGCATAAAACCTTATAGCGTGCTTGTGTTGTAGTTGATAAGTAGGTCTGGTCGTGTCCATTTGTTTGCGACCGCGCTTTGTTTCTGTGTAGCTTGTGTTTTTCTTACTTCATCCTCATTTTTGTCCTTTGTAAAACTAGTTGAGGTTTTTTCTCCTTTCGTGGCCTCGAGCCACACAAACTGGTGCTATGCCCGGAAGTCGGGATAGCACAATTGTTAAGTTGGAGTTTTCGTCTGGGGTGAGTGTCCCTCCCCCACAGGCGTTTACTGTGTTAAAAGACAATGGTGTCGAAATTAAAGAAATAGAGATGTTGCAGGCGCTTGAGGCCCGAAACACGTATGACCTTAAGTTTAAGTCTGATGCTGCCCGTGTTAAGGGTGTGTCATGCCTGAAGGGGGTAGAGGGGCTCACTGTCACCCCATATGATGGCTCTGTGACGGTGACAGTGCTTTACCTTCCCTTCGAGGTCGATCAGCGCCTGGTTGCGAGGGTTCTTAGTCAGTAAGGAACTGTCTCTGAAATGTGGTGGTGTAAATATACTGGGGGTGAGTTGAAAGGTATATTTAATGGCAAGAGACAGTTCCGTATGGAACTGGTGAGGGACATTCCATCGTTCCTCTTCATAGGGGGTTCCAAGGCCCACATTAGGTTCTTTTGTCAGCCCCGTACCTGTTTTAGATGTGGAGAGCAGGGGCACGAAGCCAAGTCGTGTCCCAACAGACGATGTGGGAAATGCTTGCAGTTGGGGCACGGCAAGGCAGAGTGTCCCAACGAGGTACGGTGCAACCTCTGTGGGGAGGAGGGACATGTGTTTGGTGCCTGCCCCACATCGTACTCTGCTCATGTCAGTGCGGATGTGGGGTCGGCACCTGAACCCTCGCAAACAGGCCCGCAGTATTCAACTCAGGAATTAGAGGAGGCGGCACTTGAGGTGGAACAGGACTTCCTTGCCTCCAAGCAGTGTGAGGGGGGTACTGGAACTCCTGAGGTAGACTCTCCGCCACCCTTAGCATCGACACCCAGTCAAGTTGAAATAACGACAGTAAAGGAGGACCTCGATCTGTCCTCGGACTCGGCAATGTCGGATGGCGGGGAGCCTGCCTCAGAGCCTCCTCCAAAGGATCCACCTTCGGGGGAGGGTTGGTTTGATTTGTGTGAGGGGGAGGGGCCAGAGCCTGCACTGAAGAGGTCGGCCTCGGGCGAGGTGTTAGACAGGGGAACCCATCACTCTGGGACGCCCGTACCGAGCCCACGGATTAAAAAGATAAGGTCCCAGCCAGATCATTTGGTGTGAATGGTATGTGCCCGGTTTTCTTTTGGGTTTCTGTTCTGTCTGTATCTGTGCTCATGCATGCTATAAAGTTTGGTAGTTCAGTGTAAATAGGTTTGCTTTTGTTCCACATTAGGTCCGTCCGGCTACAAGCATGTGAAAAGCACATCACCTTGTTAATATTGTAAATAGTGGGGTTGGCCACATAAAAATTTGTTGCTGGCCTGGTGTATATAGTTGTCCTTGTGTTTTATGACACGTCAGGTGTTTTCGTTCCCGAGCACGTAAGGAGCACCCATAGTTACAAAAAAGCATTGTACAGACTCAACCTGAACACTCTTCTGTTAATGTAAATGGGTATGTAAATAGTTTTGCCTAGTGAGATTGTAAATAGTCCTGTGTAACTTGCTTGGGTTCGGGATGGATTTATACAAAGTTAACACAGAAATTTCGGTTTGGGTTTTGTTCCTCAGTGCCTGTTTCTATGTACTTAAAAAGCTAACTAAGTACTATAGCACTGTCTGTCCAAAAATAGGACTCATCAATAAGAGCATCAAGCTCTCGTCGAATCATTGTATCCAGTTTTACAGACAAGGTAGCTGCAGTCAGCTCTAATCTTGGTATAGTTACCTGTTTCAAATGTGCCTTAGCCATTACAATCCCACAATGCACTGTACCATCTTCATACACGGACCTTAAGTATGAAACAGCCCCATAAGCCTGCTCTGAGGCATCAGAAAAGTGATGCAGATCACGTCTAGCAACTGCTTGTACTCCAGGGGCAAGACACCTGTTTACCCTAAAAAGCTCTAGTTTCGGAACATCTTCCTTCCATGCAAGCCACCTACTTACATGCTCCCTGGGGATGGACTCATCCCACCCTAGCTGTAAACGACATAGATCTTGTATTATAGCCTTAGCTCGAATTGTGAATGGGCATGCGAACCCCAGAGGATCGTATACCGAACTAACCACACTAAGGAGACCTCGTCTTGTCAATGGTTTGTTCTTCAAATTTATCTTGTATCCAAAACTATCTTTGCTAACATCCCAATAAACACCAAGCGCCCTTTCTGTAGGAAGAGCCTCTTGGTTAAACTCAATATCTTTGACAGTGGTGGCCCTGTCTTCCTGAGGAATGTGACCTAGTTAACCTACACTCATTAGATCTGTGACCTGCCTTTAAGCAGTTAAAACAGAGCCTTTTCTCTCTGGCAAAATCAAGCCTACGAGCAGGGTTCAACCCTTTAATTCATCACATCCAAACAATGAATGATTCCCTTTCTTACATTTGTGACATGGCACGTTCTTCTCATCAGATATCACATTAAAATTTGTCCCCCTGTTTCTGTCCTTCGGTTTTGAATGATCAGCTGACTTGCCTAACCCCAAATTGCCTTCCCTTGCTCTAGAACTTAATTTACCATAAACCGGGTCATTCAACTCCTCAGCTGCATCATTAACAAACTCCACTACATCGGTGATACTAGGTACCCTGCTATATTGCTTTCTAATACGACGAGCCTCCCTCATCCATCTTGACCGTAAAAATTTTGGTAACCTCTCAGTAATTGACAGTAAAACCCTTTGATTGTTCATTTCTGAAATAAACCCCATAGAACTTAATGTTTCCTTACAACTACGCAGATCATCTGCAAAATCTCTTAAACCTTGTTTGTCGTGTGAGGCAAGAGTGCCCCCAGAGGTGATATTTTCCAACCATGCATCTGCTATCAGGTGATTGTTACCAAAGCGCTCCTTTAAGATTGCCAATGCTCTTGGGTACCCTACATGTGGCTCCATAACTGAACAGCACTGTATAACTTTGCTCGCTTTTGAGACACAATACTACTGAAGACGTGTCAGTTTGGCTCCATCGCTGAGGTTGGATCTACCAACACTGTTCTCGAACGACCTAATGAATGACCAGTACTTCATTGGGTTCCCATCAAAATAGCTTAACTCAACTCGCGGCAAATGAACAGCTTCAATTAAGTGATTCTGACTGAATTCAAGTGGTTGTGGTATGGCCTCGTGTTTCGGAATCGCAATTTCCTCTCTAGGTTGAAATGCTGGCGCTTCAGGACACAATTTAACACCATTGCTTACACTGCTAGGTTTCTCAACATCGACCTTAGCCTTGCCCATGGATAAATCCACACCATTGCCTTCTGCCTCTATATAGGCTTTCTCCTCAGCCTCCGCCATAGCTATAGCCATCTTGAGGTCTAACTCATCCCTTTGTTGCTTCAACTTTAGCTCTGCTGACTGAAGCTCTTGCTGCTGCTTTAACAGGGCTGCCTTCGCAGCTGACACAGCCCTTTTGGCATTAGCCTTAGCTCTCTCGCTTGTGACAGAGCTACCTGAGCCAGCCTGACTAATGGAATCAGACGGCTTGACCATCATCTCATCCTGACTATTCTGCCACATTGAAGATACCTGTCTAATGTCATTAACTGTAAGGTGAATGGCTGCCATGTACGCTTCAGCTTCGTGAATGTCATCTTCATCTTTGAGTGCAACAAGGTAGGCTTTATGTGCCTCTTCCAAGTCTAAAACTGCTTGATTGTAGGCTTCACCTTTAGATTGAACAATGGCCTTACATTCATCATTAGGATGTGGGTTTTCTGTAATCAAGGCCTTAATTTCTTTTCCCAGCCTTGTCAGACTTGCCCTCTTTGTAGCTCTAACCCTGGTGCTTTTTAAGTGCATGGAAACGGCACATACAAACAAAAAACAAAAACTCAAACCGGATCGGACAGGAACACAAAGGCAAAACCATCCACACACCACCAAATCAAACAGAAAATTATGTTCATTACAACAATAGAACCACACACACACTGACAACCCCAAAACCCCACAAACCAACCTCCCCCTGGCCATCCCAAACCAACATTACTACACACCGCCAAGGAAAGACAACACCAGACCAAACCACCACCACCCAACAACAACCAAAAAACCAAAACACCAGACCAAACAATCATCACAAACTGCCCCAAGGGGCCACGAGGGGTCCGGGGCGGGGTCCACCTGCCACGAGGGGTCCGAGCGTAGTCAACTTACTATATTTACAGTATGTACACTATATACAGTATTTACAGTATGTACACTATATACACTATTTACCAGTCCCGAAGAGATCGAACGAGCCCGCCGAAGGTTCGGGAACGTCCACTCTCCCCGGGACTCCAAACTGAACAAAACTGGGCCAAAAATACAGGCGCACCTTGCCCAAGGGTGTCCCGGAGGCAGTTGTGGCAAAGGGTAACCTCATTATCCCCACGCTTTAACAAGCTCTTTTGTAGCTCTAACCCTTTTAAGCTTCTTTAAGTCTGCTACATCTGGATCTACTGATGCTTGTGACATTGTGGTTGATTCAACTCAAACAGTAATTACTTCAAGCTTTGATCTTCTCTTCTAATGACTTGTCGTTGAACTTATGTTGACGGTGTAACATTCAAAGCCCCTACTGTCCTAGTAACCTCCGACGAATGAGCAGAGATCGGCAATAGAAAAACACAAACGAAAGATCTCTTAAATTCCCTGAGAACAAATTATACCAGGTCAAACCAACGGTCGGGACTGTGGGTAATGTGGCCCCCAGAGAACGGAGGGATGATTTGGTATTGACTAGAGCACGAATCGGTCATACTTACCTAACCCATGCTTGTTTGCTCCACTGGGAAGAGAAACCATATTGTATCCCCTGTGATTGCGATGTCACCGTCAGTCACATTCTCGTCGACTGCTATGAATACTCCCATATTCGCCAGAAGTATTACACTGTGCCAGACCTGAAGACATTGTTTGAGCACGTAGATCCCGTTCTCATTTTGGATTTTACCAAATGTTTTTCCTTTTTAGTTTTACCTTTTTCATCTAGCTGACACTACATAACACATTTGTGTTGATGTGTCGTTAAATCCCATCTAACTCTTAAATTCCTGTGACCATGTATTGAACGCATCTGCTGAACCAACGATAACATTGACAGCTATTAAGCTGATGTACCTACTGTATTACAATAATAGTGTTGACGATGACCACGATGCTGCTGCTGCTGATGATGATGATGGTTCAACCTAAAATGGATAAACACAACAAATATCCCCCATCAAGTATAAACAATAACAATATTTAGTTAATAGTAAACTTCAGATACCCTTCGACCCTTCACAATAACATCAACTACTAATTCACTATACTGCTTTAAGCTGACTGCCCCAGCTTCTAATACCCCAACAAGCTCTACCGCCAGGGCAACATCCCATCATTAACTACAATGAAAGAAGGAACTTAGTAACAGAGTAGATAAACCCCTTCATCAAATTCACAGATCATATGCATACATCTTGTCTAAACTAGTAACCCAAACGATTGGGCAATACACCACACATGCCACTAATAGGCCTATGCGAAGCCCTATATGCTCCACTCAGGGAATCACATGGCTCCCTAACACATAAACACATACAAGCAACATACACTCTAACAGCTTAGGCTAAGTAAAGACTGGGCTCATGCTTCGTAAAAATTGTCCCAATCTAAGTGTCATAATCACAGTTATTAACCAACTCCTGTACGTCACTGCAAAAATTGCTTAACCAAAGGATTGATAATACAAAATCATGCGGCAATGCAAAATTCAGCAAGGATTAAAAAAAAAAAAAAAAAACTGATGACATTGGGTCTCTCTAAGGAGGCACAGGGGTGACGTGACTTGCGACAAGTGACAGTGAATAAATCTAACTCCTGACTAGCGCCACCTATCATCAGCAACCTGCCTCCAACAGAGGGGGTGGGGGCACACATACGATGGGGGGCTGCAATAATTTTACAGGGTATTACTAGTCTAGCCTATTGCTATACCCTTTGGCTAATTGAACTAAACATTTTGGGTGAAATTTTCTTTAACTTATATTGTGAGACTGAGTTGTTGGTTATAAAGGAATTGTAATTGGCAGTTTACAAAACAAGGAAATGGGCCAGACATTAACAATAGCATGCCCTGCTAAGGCTGCTACTGTTTAAGTTACTCCTATTCCTAACTCTAATGCCAATCCTTTTGTGTAACCAAGACCAGCTGTCATACAGCATGAGTGATATTGACCATACTGTATGCCCTACCTTGAACTAAGTTACAGTATTTGAGTGTCAAGTGTTGGCTATCATTTAGTAACTGGTTGTCATTGAATGTGTAGCTTAATGTGGCCTCTCTGGAGTCACAATAGTTCAGACTTTCATGACACTTTAGAAAATGGCTTCTTTCATTTGGAAATACTTTTTTGTCAGGGATCAGGCTGATGAAGTTGCTGAGTGTTTATTATGTAAAAAGGGGATAAGAAGAGGACCAGCAGGAAGTCAAGCCAAGAATTTCAGCACCACTCCATTACATACATAGGCATCTTCTGTAGCAAACCTATTTTCTTCATGCATGATATTATTTAAATGTACTTGTAGAGCCTTTTACTAATGATTCACAAAAAAATCCGGTTCCGGCCGGATCTTTAAAAATGTCCGGCCGGACCGGATATTCGGTACACCCCTAGTAATTTAATGTAAAAACAAAGGGTTTTCTGTCCATAAACGTAGGCAAAGGCATGAGATGGGTGTAAGTAGATTCACTCGACGTAGACACACCTTCATTTTGCAAACGACATACCTTCTATATTTTCGAGAAGAAAAAGTGCAAAAATAAAATTCCGAGAATTTCCACGGATGCAGCTTGGGTTTTGACTTTCGTAAAACAGCATTACACTATTACTGGTCCATCATGCCTCGTTCTAGTAAATTTGGGACTATTTTGCAGTCAATGATGACGATATCCCGAGGTCAAAGTGAAATACCTGCAGTACATTTATTTCACGTGGAGGGAAAGAGTCGTCAAACTTTACAACTTTTTCACGGGGTGTTGTTTCGTTTGAGGAAGCAACAAAGACTGCCACCACTCAAAAACGGCGGGCCGAGTTAGAAGCTACTGCAGCTGGCCATCAACTTCCCAAAGCGCTAAAAGGGTCCATCAAATGCATCTTGCCGATATGGTGGACAAGGTAACCCCATGGCAGCCAACCGATCCCAGAACTACCAGGGCTAACTACAAACTGGCTGCGATGATTGCTCTGGATTTGCAGCCGTTTGGAATCGTGCCGAATGTAGGATTCCAGAGGTTTTTTTTTTTTTTTTTTTTTTTTTAGAGCCCAGATATGAACTTCCCTCTGATAGGCATATTAACCTGAAACTTATTCCAGACATATACGGACGCGTGAAAGAAAAGTTGAAGGAAGAGCTGAACTATATTAAGCACATAGCATTTACAACGGACATATGGTCTTCTTCCGTTGGTGCCAGTTCGCTACTGAGTTTAACTGGCCACTGGATCAATGAAAACGTTGTCCGGGAAAGGGGGTGTCGAGTGCCCCGTCTTTTGTGGAAAGACACACAGCCAGTGCCATACAGACTGAACTTGAAAACACGTTAGCGGCATGGGATATTGACAAAGAGATAGTGGTAACGGTCCTAAGAGACATTGCTGCCAATGCCACTGCTGGACTTACAGCTATAGGTATTGGGCACCAGGGTTGTTTTATACATACTTAACAGCTAGTCATCCATGAACGTGGTTGCACCGACATCCAAATTGTTGCATCTGGCAAATTTGAGCTTTAAACAGAATTTTTTCATTTTCTTTTTCATTTCCTTTTTTTTTTTTCATTATAAATATGCCATACCATTTGCGCTTTCACAAAGGGGGCTATATTGCAGTAATTTTGAATAAATTTCCGTTGTTGTTTGAAACAAACGTCTGCTGAAATGAAAAATTTCTAACAAAATGTTAGTAATGACGTAAGTGCCGGTCATCGAGAAAAACTCATAGCATTTGAAGTTCCATAAACAATAAAAAATTAAACTGAACTCTAAAAAGCTTCTGTCATTAGTTCACTGAAAGTTTTATATCATATCATGCATGACATTTAAAATTTCACAGGAAAATTAAAAGAAAGCACGATAGGGGTTTCACTTGTGAGCATTAATAAGGAAATCCTAAAAAGAAACTAACAATGCTACTAAGGCAGCATCTATAAGGCTGTCCCTGGCCAACCCCTAATACACATAAAATACATTTTTTTTTTCCTAAAAAGAAACTGACAATGCTACTAAGAAGCATCTATAAGAGTGTCACTGGCCAACCCCTAATACACATATAATACATTTTTCCTAAAAATTAACTGACAATGCTACTGAGGAAACATCTATAAGGGTTTCACTGGCCAACCCCTAATACACATATAACGCAGTTTTTTTTTTTTTTTCCTAAAAAGAAACTGACAATGAGACTAAGAAGCATCTATAAGGATGTCACTGGCCAACCCCTAATACACATATAACACATTTTTCCTGAAAAGAAACTGACAATGCTACTAAGGCAGCATCTATAAGGGTGTCACTGGCCAACCCCTAATACACATATGGCTCTGGTTTTTAATACACCAAACTTGTCAACCAGAGGTGTAAAAAATGAAAATCATTTTGGGAGGTTCTAGTGTGTTGTACTGATATGTACAACTTTTATATTTAATAGAAACGAAAGTTGGAGCTTAATTGTGGAGCTTTTTTATGCTACATATTTAAAACTGAGGGCATTTGTTTTGGTAATCTTTCTTGGCTCTACAGAATTCTCTATACAACTGACTTCCAACAATTTATTATTTTGAAAGATCGGCATGGAATTTGACCAAAAATACTCATTTTCCCTGGAATAAATTTAATTTGGTTGGAGTATTCATACTTTCTCACTATTATTTGGCCTCTGAAAGTGCAAATTTGATAAGGAAATGATATATTAGCACATTTATTCTCCACCATCTACCAGGAATCTCATGTAGTTTATAGCTACCCACAGTAGCAAAATAAAAAACATTGGCCCAACTCACATCACTTCCAGTAGAAATATTTGTCAAAAGGGTAAATTATTAGGCCGTTTCGGACGTTACATTGTTAACATTCTGAGGATGTTGATTATCAGTTTTACAAAAAAGTAACATTAACTCGAGTTTCACATTTTTTTTCTTAGTTGCATATTTATTATGCTGTGCTTTTTAAGTGCATCGAAACGGCACATACAAACAAAAAACAAAAACTCAAACCGGATCGGACAGGAACATAAAGGCAAAACTATCCACACACCACCAAATCAAACAGAAAATTGTGTTCATTACAACAATAGAACCACACACACACTGACAACCCCAAAACCCCACAAACCAACCTCCCCCTGGCCATCCCAAACCAACATTACTACACACCGCCAAGGAAAGACAACACCAGACCAAACCACCACCACCCAACAACAACCAAAAAACCAAAACACCAGACCAAACAATCATCACAAACTGCCACGAGGGGTCCACCTGCCACGGGGGTCCGAGCGTAGTCAACCTGCTATATTTACAGTATGTACACTATTTACAGTATGTACACTATATACACTATTTACACAAAACAAAACCAGTCCCGAAGAGATCGAACGAGCCCGCCGAAGGTTCGGGAACGTCCACTCTCCCCGGGACTCCAAACTGAACAAAACTGGGCCAAAAATACAGGCGCACCTTGCCCAAGGGTGTCCCGGAGGCAGTTGTGGCAAAGGGTAACCTCATTATCCCCACGCTTTAACAAGCTCCACAACCGGATGCAGTTTAACATCCTACCCATGCTAAACAAAACTGTGTCCTGGGTAGGACGTTAAACTGCATCCGGTTGTGGAGCTTGTTAAAGCGTGGGGATAATGAGGTTACCCTTTGCCACAACTGCCTCCGGGGCACCCTTGGGCAAGGTGCACCTGTATTTGCCCCGGTGCTTTTTAAGTGCTGTTGCCTTAAGGCGTAGTGTTGCCTTCGGGCGTAGTGTTGCCTTCGGGCGTAGTGTTGCCTTTGGGGCGTAGTGTTGCCTTCGGGCGTAGTGTTGCCTTTGGGGCGTAGTGTTGCCTACGGGCGTGGTGTTGCCTTCGGGCCTGTTGTTGCCGTGGGGTGTAGAGTTGCCTTCGGGCGTGGTGTTTCCATTGGGCGTGTGGGCGGAATTTGTTTGGGTGGTATGTGGTTGTGGGGAGTTGTTTTGGGGTTGGCTGCAGTGGCAGTTACTGGAGTTCAGTAGTAACAAAGACTCTTTTGTTCCCTGTTGCACGGTATGTGTAGTTTGTTTAGCATTTGTGTTTGTGACCCGTCATGGTTTTGTTTGGGTTTGGGATCCTTCTTTAGTTTGCCAGTGCCTGTTTCTACGTACTTAAAAAGCTCTGAATGGCCAAACTGATTCTTTGGTCATAAAATTTGACAAGGTTTGCCCAGGTTCATTCAAGTATTAACTCATTCCATCATGAGTACCATATTGTTTGACAGTCCAGTTTTCGCAATTATTGATTTAATTCCAAGAAAAGTGACTTTATTTGTTTCGGACGTTACATTTTGTTTCGGACGTTACAAAGGTTGACGGAAATATTGACTTGAGGCTAGAAGGGCAAAGACCTGAAAGAAGTTTGAACTCTTTTCCCCAGTTTTATTTCAAGTTCTACATTATCTTCAAATTGAGAATGAAAATTCTGAGGATTGCCTCTCTGCTTGTTTCTGTGGGGACAGAACGTTTTGTTTCGGACGTTACAAAACAGTTAACAGAAAATCGGCTTCAGATTTAAATTTCCTTCATGAACTTGATAATGCTATAATGATTAATTTTTTCGAGATAATTTATATTGTGTGAACTCCAAACTGTGGTCCAACTTATAATTCCACTTTATAATAAGGATGCATGTATTACTTTCCTAGTGTCAAATTCAGGCATAATTGTTAACAGTAGATGTAACGTCCGAAACAACATTTTCAGATCTTTGTCACTTTTGAACTAGGTGAAATATTTTCACCTTCTTTTTTTGCTCTCTTCTTTTTTTTTAAATCTTGTACATGTGCTTGTTCACCAAAACAGATATGAAGATTCATAGCTGTTCCTCTTTTTTTGGCAGACCGAACAAATATGGTACCCTTTTCTGGTTGACAACATTTCCGTTAACATTTGGGCATTTGGGGACAGCCAACCGTAATATTAATAAAGCACTTCTTCATTCGTTGTAAAATAAAATGAGCAACGAACACTCCAAGAAAGCCCCTAAAAGAGTGTCACAAGTCAACCCCTAAACAAATATAACACTTCTTTCACTCCTTCTCAATCCCATCAATAGGGGAGAAGCTGGTCAACCCCCAATAAAAATATAGGGCATTTTAACATTAGGGACTCTCTGAGGAGGTGATTCAGCTGGGTTTCCCAGGAAAATAAAGGGACCAGTTCTGCCAAACAAGGCAATCAGTGATCATTTCTTATTACTTCGTCTGGAATTAAGTTGAAGAATATAAACACATATAGAAACAAAGTGGCAATTTCTGCAAAACCAGTCTGCAATATTTTCATCAGTGTCATCAATACTGCCTTCACGGGAGTTATTTAACGCCTGCATCCCTTCCACCTCAATTTCTTCTGGGCCTTGCAATTCTTCAGCTGGTTTTAACTCTTTACTGATTCTTAATTTGGAATGGCGGAGCATCTCTACATCAATCTCTAGCCCAACATTTCTTCCTTCTGACAATACAAAACTTTTTGAAAGATCGTGTGTTCCGTGTGCGTGTAGGGAGCGTGATATCAGAGTTACATAATCAGGAGATGGGTGTTCCTCAGGGCAGCATCTTGTCAGTTACCCTTTTCATCATGGAAATAAATAGCATCGCTAGTGTGGTTAACGCTGGGATTGAGACGTCTTTGTTTGTGGATGACTTCTCTATTACCTGTTCTTCAAGGAACATGAGGTCTATAGAGAGACATGCAAAACTGCCTCAATAAGATCCAGCAATGGGCTGACCAAAACGGATTCCGTTTTTCTCGAACAAAGACCGTTTGTATGCATTTTTGCAACCGGAGAGGTGCTCATTGCGACCCAGAGCTAAATTTGAATGGTGTTCACATCCCAGTTGTTCCTCAGACCAAGTTCTTAGGCCTAATACTCGACAGTAAGCTGAATCTTCAAAGCTCATATCGACCATCTCAGGCGGAAGTGCCAGGGGGCACTAAACCTGTTGAAGGTCGTCTCAAAGATGGACTGGGGCGCTGACCGTCCCGTTTTGCTTCGACTTTACAGATCCCTTGTGAGGTCCAAACTTGATTATGGTTGTGTTGTGTACAGCTCTGCACGTGAGTCAAACCTCAGAAAACTCCTCCCAATCCATAACCAAGGCCTTAAGATCTGCCTCGGAACTTTCCGTACTTCCCCAATGCAGAGTCTTTACATCGAAGCGAACGAGCCACCCCTCCATTTAAGATGGAAAAAGTTGTCCCTTCAGTATGCCCTGAAACTGAGGAGTCATAGACAAAACCCGACCTTTGAGACGGCCTTCAACCATAAGTTTAGTGACATATACACGAGGAAACCATCAGCTCTCCCTCCATTTGCTATTCGCATTGGTGGAGCTTTACCACAGGTAAAGACTCCATAGCACTCCATAGCACAGCTTACCTTCTCAATCACTCCCCCCTGGAGGTTAGTCAAACCGGTTGTTGACCTTAGTTTGAGACAGCATCCAAAGAACTCAACCAATGAACTGGTGTACCGTGCCAGCTTTAATGAACTGAAAAATAAGTACTATGGTTATCATGCAATCTATACCGACGGTTCCAAAGCCACGAACAGGGTGGCAGCTGCTGCAACAGGCCGAGATGCATTCTTGCAGGTCAGATTGCCGGATGATGCATCAATATTTACCGCCGAACTCCAGGCACTTAAGATGGCATTCCAGCTAATCGAAACCTCGCACGACCACCAGTTCATTGTGTTTACAGACTCGCTATCCAGCCTTTTAGCTCTTCAAGGCGATGAGCAAAAACACCCTTGTGTAATAGCTCTCCGGGAAAGTTACTCTAATTTGGTGAGACTGCAGAAGTCAGTTGTGCTCGCGTGGGTTCCGAGTCACGTGGGCATACACGGAAATGAAAAGGTAGACACGCTAGCTAAGGAAGCCCTACAGATGGACATTACCAACCTCCACATACCCCACACTGATTACCGTCCTAACATCAACGGCTATATAAAATCAAAATGGCAGGAACTGTGGGATTCTTTCCCGGAGAACAAATTGTACCAAGTGAAACCAACGGTCGGGACTGTGGGTAATACAGCCCCCAGAAAACGGAGAGATGATTTGGTACTGATTAGGGCCCACATAGGTCACACTTACCTAACCCACGCTTATTTGCTCCACGGGGATGAGAGACCATATTGTATCCCCTGTGACTGTGCTGTCACCGTCAGTCACATTCTCATTGACTGCTATGTATACTCCCATATCCGTCAGAAGTACTACACTGTGCCAAACCTGAAGACGTTGTTCGAGCACACAGATCCTTCACTCATTCTGGACTTTCTCAAAGAAAGTAACCTTTACATGAAACTTTGACATGACTCCCATATTGGCTTTTGTTTAGATATCTTAGTATTTTGCCCAATCCTTTTTCCCTTTAGGTGATTTCACCTCACCATTGCTTTTTTTTTTATCTGGCTGACACTGTATAACACATTCGTGTTGGTGTGTCGTTAAACCCCATCTAACTAATTCTGACAATGCCGCAATACATCCTGTACCTGTGCAACAATGAAAGAAAAGTCAAAAAAGAGAAAAAATTAGGTGTACCTCAATGGTTGGTTTTATGCTACAAATTCAACCACTTTGCCTTGACCTGATACAGACCTGCCAACATTTGAAAACTCTCCTTTGGAAATTTTTTGAAGTGTAAATACTCGACAAAAAAAAATTATAGCCGAGTGCTATCTTTGTCATAAACTTTTTGTAAGTTGTGCCTCAGAAAAATCCTGAGAGTCAAAGTAGGCCTCGAAAAGCGCTGATCTAAGTGAACTTTTTCTTTCGGGATTTTATGTAATGTATTCAGAACACTTCATGTTATAAGTTCTAACCTTCAATTACCTCTGTGACTGTCGTAATTTAAACGTTAGGCCTCGACGTAACCGTTAAGTTCAGGTCTAACATTAGCTCAGGTTGCACACATCATGTGCTATTTGGGAGGCCGCACTTTTGCTATGTTACTGTCAGGCTACGGCATATGCTTATGGTACCGAAAACAGCTTGCAGGCTCGCAGCTTACTGCCCAAAGTTTGTACACTGTCACAAGTGCTTTGAGCAATCTTTTTTTCCCCAACAGCATTCCAGTATTAATGATGTTCGTAACAAGACACCATGTATGGTTTGTTATCCTTCAGTGAGCCCAAGTTGCCAGTTTTGAGGGATTTTGATGGGGCCTGACATCTGCTATATATTTAGCAATGATACTGAGGTCATACTAAAGTCAAAAATCCCCATTAAGTCCATCTACCTTGGGAAATTACCTTAAAGAATCATTTACAGTACATCATGATCACTGTGACAGGTTGACACTATTAAGTGTACTTTACAAACTGGAGGCTACCTGTCTAACGCCAGGGCTCACCACTGTTTGGTAGAGGGTCCCTAGAAAACGCTCTCAAGATGCGTAACCTTGGTAAGCAGGACACACAATGAAGGACTCCAAATCCAGGGAAAACGCTGAAAGTTTTATGTGACTTACCCGTACCACTGCAAGCATTAATCACCCACTGTCTGGGTGTTGTTAAGGCCACAACTAATTCTTTGTAGAGATCAAGAGGCCTTTGTGCTGGATCAACCACAAGTCCATCAGATCTGAATGAGGGATCCATGTCAAGTTCTAGGTAATTCCGGTTTTCCCTTTCCATAGGATGTTGTAGTCCAGTCCCCTGGTTGCAAGTGTCACACCTTTCACACAATCTTTTAGAAGTTTACAATCAGCTGAAAATATGAATAAAAGGAAAGGAAAATGCAATGAAAACAATAAATAAAAAAAAAAATCAACAAATCAACAAGACAATTGCAATCCCTACATTTTCTCCAGTGGAAATCAGCAGGGATCATGATAGATGATAACTTTTACAATATGCCCTTGAAATTAGATTCTGTAGGTCAGCCTTCTTTTACAGGAATACCTTCGAGTTCTTTCCACATAACTACCAGTGAAAGCACTTGAATAGTGCCAATGTCAGTATTTTAACACACACTTCGTGAAGGGATTACCAAATATCTGGGAATTAGACTTTTTGAATGGCCGAATGTTTGGTTTTAATTGCATGGGAGCACTATTCATATCTCACTCTTCCAAACAATGTGGATTAAATAGCAAAATGCTTTCATTTCAATCCGAAACTGCCAGCACTTTAATGGTTTGTTGTTAAACTCGATAGTACTGTTTAATGGAACTGTACATGATATAATAACTTGTACATAATGCAGAAATAGCTGTTACTGCCATGGACCTATGGGGTAATCTACACAAGACTGTGAAGACATGTGAGTGGCAACTCAGCATATGTAAAGCACTGCATTCTACAGAGCCCAGGAGGGATGCCGTCGTATATTGTATCAGGGGTCAATGAGGGACAAGACCTGACAAACTGACAGCCTCAAGATCACATTGAACTTTACTGTCCAGTTTTCTACCCCCCCCCCCCCCTCCCCACAAAAAAATACAATTTCTGATATAAAGAAACCTAGCCTAGGTAGGTCCTAGCCACTTGTTCTTGTTGCTTTTTGTCACCTAACCCTATGCTAGGCCCTTGGTCAGCTGTACCTGTACATAGCCCACAGGCGCCCCTTACTTTGTACAGTATACCATATACAACAGCAGGCCTAAATGGTATACTGTACATTGCAAGGGGTGCCTGTGACATAGCCTAGGCCTATAGGCTTATTAATTTTGACTTCATTCATCACATTAAACAATCATTCATACTATGCATCCCTCCCCCATGCAAACAAAATGTTTTTAAAGCCGTTGTAACAGTCTCCTAAACAAAGCTAGGATGCAGATGTTGCAAGGATGTGGTTGCTTCAAAGTTCCATGAAACATACATCAGTAAAGGCTACATCACTCACACCATACATAATACACATTAGGATAGCAAAACTGGTGGCAGTCATAACTCACAAGAACCAGAATGCAAAAATGCATTATGGTTTCGATGATATATGTTCTATTCCAAATAATGCCATGATGTCCTATGTCTTTCAGTCACTGGTCAAGTGCTATCTTAACATGTTGGAAAAATAATTTTAGGTTCATATTTGATCTTGGGAATTCCTGGGAAATTTTGCATTTTGACATCTGATGACTCAAGATGATGATCTTGGGAATTCTTGGAAAAAGTTTCTTTTTACCTTCTGGTGAACCCATGAGACGATCTTGGGAATTCTTAAAATTTTGCTTTTTGACCCCAGATGACCTTTGACCTCCATCAAAAATGATAGAATTCTTCCTCTTACCATAATGCATGTACATACTAAGTATGAAATTTATTCAAGCTTTCTATCTGAGATATCGTGTTAAAAACATTCTCAGTGTTTGACCCCCGTGACCCTACATGACCTTTACATGACCTTTGACCTCCGCCAAACATGATAGCATTCATCTTCCAACCATAACACATCCACAAACTACTTATGGAATCTATCCAAGCTTCCTAACTTGAGATATCGTGTCAATATGGTTTTCAGAGTTTGACCTCCTGTGACCCCAGATGACCTTTGACCGCCACCAAAAATGATTGGGTTTTTCCTCTTACCATAATACATCTACATACTAAGTATGAAATTTATCCAAGCTTCCTAACTTGAGATATCGTGTTAACAAGGTTTTCAGCATTCGACCCCCGGTGACCCCAGATGACCTTTGATCTCCACCCAAAACAATAAGGCTCTTCCTCTTACCATAACGCATCTACATAATAAGTATGAAATTTATCAAAGCTTCCTATCTTGAGATATCGTGTTAACAAGTTTTTCAGAGTTTGACCTCCCGTGACCCCAGATGACCTTTGACCTCCACCAAAAATGATAGAGTTCTTCCTCTTATAATAACGCATCTACATACTAAGTATGAAATTTATCCAAGCTTCCTAACTTGAGATATAATGTTAACAAGGTTTTCAGCATTCGACCCCCGGTGACCCCAGATGACCTTTGACCTCCATCAAAAATGATAGGGTTCTTCCTCTTACCATAACACATCTACATACTACATATGAAATTTATCCAAGCTTCCTAACTTGAGATATCGTGTTAACAAGGTTTTCAGAGTTTGACCTCCGATGACCCTAAATGACCTTTGACCTCCACCACAAACAATAGGGTTTTTCCTCTTACCATAACGCATCTACATACTAAGTATGAAATTTATCCAAGCTTCCTAACTTGAGATATCGTGTTAACAAGATTTTCAGCATTCGACCCCCGGTGACCCCAGATGACCTTTGACCTCCATCAAAAACAACAGTTCTTCCTCTTACCATAACGCATCTACATACTACCTATGAAATTTATCCAAGCTTCCTAACTTGAGATATCGTGTTAACAAGGTTTTCAGAGTTTGACCTCCGATGACCCTAAATGACCTTTGACCTCCACCACAAACAATAGGGTTCTTCCTCTTACCATAACGCACCTACATACTAAGTATGAAATTTATCCAAGCATTCCTTTCTCGAGATATTGTGTTAACAAGGTTTTCGGAGTTTGACCCCGGTGACCCCAGATGACCTTTGACCCCCACCAAAAACAATAGGGTTCTTCCTCTCAATATGGGGCATCTATGTACCAAGTTTGAGAACTCAGAGTTTCCCTTCTTGAGATATCGTGTTAACGAGCAGTGTCACAAACACACATACACACACGCACATACACACATACATACACACATACGCCATCACGAATGCATTGGTTTCTCTTATCATCGAAACCAAAAATGCATTGTACAACAACATTATGCAAGTAAAGCTTACAACAGTAATCCGGATGGCTCTTTTAAAGTATTTGCACATGTCACATAAATATTACCAGGAATATGCACTGACTGACTGATGTAGGAATCCTTTGACAATATATGTTAAGACTGGGCTTACTAGGGTGTAGAAATCGTGCAGAAGCTAGCTAACCTTTACCCACTGGACGAATATTCGGGGGCCCCAGGCCTAAAAACCACATTACAATATATTTCTGAAAATCGTTTTGGTACGTAAGGAGACCTAGCTACGTACGTAGGCCCCTGCTGCCAACCGTGAAATAATCAATTTGGCTGATACGGAATTAGAAATCCCAGAAGTGGTGTGGTGGTATTGGGTAGGTACTGGCGGGATAAAATCACATATGCCAACAAAGAATGTGATCGCTAAGCGTTATGACAGCCACAACAAAAACACAACACTTTCAAGAAACGGCTCAGCAGTGTGTGGGTATTGAATAAAAGCAGGAAAAGTGGACAAAAGTAGCAGGGATTGCCCCCAAAGTTTAAAAATGTAGCGGAATATCCGTTCTGTTTTTGTGTTGTTGAATGCTGCTTTTATATGATAGGTTAGAGCTGAATTATAAGCCATGGCAATCTGGTGAACCAGCCCAAGTCACAAGGGACATAGCTGTCAGGTGCTTGAACTGAGTTATAAGTTCACTTGCCATAGCTTTTATTGTGCTATACAGAGGTAGCAGTTTGAACCAGCCTTTTGAGTGTTTGTTCATAGTTGTAGTCTTACTTGACTGATATCAGCTTCTGACCATGCCAAAACAAAAAGAAAAATTGGTGTCAGCTGAAGTGCGACTCTGTTTCGGAGATAGCCCTTTCGACAGCCGTGCCATCTCCTTAAATATGGACTCATTATAGCAAACAGTGAATTGGGCCATGCTTTCATTGCAAGTTCATCGATGTGACAGTATTGGCAAACTGCCTTCACATCGTGTCCATGTCCCAGTCCTAAGAAGAGAGAAAGGAAAAATTAATGAGTAATGTACAGTTGAGTTTTAAAGGTTAAAAAGAACGGGTAGGACCCTTCGGTGCCGAGCATCTCGACGTCATCGGTGGGTGGCCTCTAGTCGGTAAACCTTGCACAGGGAAAAGCCCGAAATCTATTCAATTGCAGATTTTCATACGTAAAGACTTGAGTGGGCATTATCAGATTAGACTGACCCAATCGGGTTAATTCATTATTGGTCTTTGGTCGCTATGGACTCACGCAGCTATAACCAGTTTCTGTTGCTTTGTCTCAAAATGATGGCCCAACTTTGATCACTAGCGAAACCGTGCAGGTTGTATAATGGGTATGGGGAATTAATCATCATGTTTCTCAATGAGTGAGAGGAATACAGGAAGTAAGTATCCGAAACAGCTTTTCTTGCAAGTCCCAAGGATTAGTCGCTTCTAAATCACACAGAGTTTTATCACTTTTAATCATGGACGGCCTAATTGGCCATGACAAGATCTTGGAGTGTATGACATGACTATGTGGGGTTAAAACATTGTAAATACCATTAATTTTTTTTTATGGTTCAATCATAAAATATTGTTGTTGGATTGTAAACAATTTCCTAGCGATGCGCGGTTTCCTTCATAAAATGACCCAAATCAGTTAGGGAAACCCCAAAAACATGTGGTCTGACATGTGCATTTAGACCGCTCTTAAAAACCAGGTATTGGGCAATATCAATCGCAAGCTTCAGGTGGGACAGGTTTTCGCCGTATGGGGGAAAACTCTTTTTCACAGTTAGCAGAGCTACCATCATGGTTCTGGGAGCAAGCCCCCCCCCCCCGCCCCCCCCCCCACGACGAATTCAAAAATCTGGGCCCAGCTGGGGCCGCTCGTTTGAAGGGATTTTACCAAATTGAGGGTTAAGTGCCATCCTCAAACTTTGACAAAAGTGGCCTATTTTCAAGTAGGAATGTCCTGAGTTAGAAATTTCACTAAATAAAAAATACAATTTGCACTCCACTCAACATTACTAACTATATGAGTAAACCATATGCCTCAGGCACATCCAGAACAATCAGTGCAACTTCAGCCCAACGTGCCGTAAATGACATACTGGCTATTTCACGTCGCATTGCGGGCCACTTTAACCACTCGCCATTGGCCCACCATCGCCTCAGCGCCTTGTAGACAAGGCGTGCTCTCCCCAAACATGTTGTGCAGGATGTTAGCACACGTTGGAACAGCGCCTTTTACATGTTACAAAGGATGGTAGAGCAAAAGAATTCTATCGTGGAATATGCAAATTTGTATGACATTCCCGTGATGACAGCCAACCAATGGAAGTTGGCTAATACACTCGTGGTGGCCTGAAAGCGTTCTGAGGAACTAACAGGGAAGGCATCTTCAACTTTTTCAGTATCCATGATAATTCCTTCCGTGCCAATGCTGCGTCACGCCCTTCAAAAACAATGGTGACCAAGGTGCACAATGCTCGCTCTGTAAGCCTGTGGAAACGGACAAATTGTACTTTTCTGGACCCACGATTTTAAGGTATGTATATATATATATAGATATCTATATATCTATATATATATATATATCATATATATATATAGATATATATATATCATATATATATATATATATATATATATATATATATATAATGATATAACTATATATATATATATATATATATATAATATATATATATATATATATATATATATATATATATATGTATATGTATATGTATATATATATATTATATATATATACGTACGTACACATACGTACGTACACAGACACATACATACACATACATATAAATGCTTTCGACTGGATAACAGAGGAGTCCACTCGCAGCGGAGTGGGGCCCCGGGCAGAGGAGACGGGATAACGCACCTACAGCGCCTGATGGTACTGTGCAAGGGCCCGGGCTGCCACTCTGTTCGACGAGGAGAATGAATCCACAATTTTTGATTCCTTGCCAAAGGGCAAAGGAAGCTATGCAATGGTGATGTGTGTGTGTGTGTGTATGTGACGCTTTGCTTGTAAACATGATATCTCAAGAAGGGTAAGTCCGAGGGATCTCATACTCAGCATGTAGATTGCCAATATTGAGTAGATGATCCCTATTGTTTTTGGTGGAGGTCAAAGGTCATTTGGGGTCACAAAAGGTCAAAACCTTGTAAACACGATATCTCAAGAAGGGTAACTCCGAGGGATCTCATACTTAGCAGGTAGGTTGCCCATGAGTAGATCATCCCTATTCTTTTTGGTGGAGGTAAAAGGTCATTTGGGGTCACAAGGGGTCAAATAGTAAATATGCTGGAAATTGCTTGTAAACACGGCATCCCCAGAAGGATAAATGTTAAGGATCTTATACTTACCATGTGGATTGCCCATATTGAGTAGATCACCCTATTGTTTTGGTGGAGGTCAAAGGTCATTTGGGGTCACCAGAGGTTAAAAGGTCACAACCTTATAAACACTATATCTCAATGAGGACAACTGTGATTGATCTCATGCTTAGCATAAGGATTGCCCGTAATGAGTAGATGATCCTTAATAATTTTTGGTGTAGGTCAAAGGTCAAAACCTTGTTAACACGATATTTCAAGAAGGGTAAGTGAGGATCTCATGGTTAGCACGTGGATTGCCCATAATGAGTAGATGATCCCTATTGTTTTTGGTGGAGGTCAAAGGTCATTTGGGGTCAACTAGAGGCCAAAAGTTTAAATCCCTGCAAACAATATCTCCAGGAGGATAAATGTGAGGGATGGCATACATAGCATGTGGATTGCCCATATTTAGTAGATGATCCCTTTTCTTTTTGATGGAGGTCAAAGGTCATTTGGGGTCACTACAGGTCAAAAGGTTAGAACCTTGTAAACACTATCTCAAGAAGGGTAACTGTGAAGGATCTCATACGTAGCATGTGGATTGCCCATAATGAGTAGATGATCCCTGTAATTTTTGGTGGAGGTCAGAGTTCATTTAGAGTCACCAGAGGTCAAAACCTTGTCAACACTATATCAAGAAGGGTAACGGTGAGGGATCTTGTACTTATCATGTGGATTGCCCATATTGAGTAGATGATCCTAGTATTTTTGGAGGTCATAGGTCATTTGGGGTCACCAGAGGTCAAAAAACTTGTAAACATGATATTTCAAGAAGGGTAACTGTGAGGGATCACATACTTAACTTGTGTATTGACCATACTGAGAAGATCAGTATTATTTTTCGTGCAGGTCAAAGGTCATTTGAGGTCACAACAGGTCAAAACCTAATAAACATATTTTAAAGGAGGGTAACTGTGAGGGATCTCATTCTTAGCCAGTGGATTGTTTATGTTTAGCATGTAGGTCATTTTGGGTCACAAGATTTCGAAAGCTTTTGACCTTATTAACATGATATCTCAAGTAGGATAACTATGATGGATCACATGCTTGTCATGTGGGTGATTCATGTTTGTTACAATATATCCATATGGCAAGGAATCACCAAGCCTTTTGGCTTTCTGGTTTAGTTAATTGTCTGTTTTGGCAACATGTCCACAGAACTTTCCTATAATTGTAACTTACACCTGCCCTGTGGTTAATTCCTTCATTCTCACAACTACACTCTGAAAACACTAAGTCAGGAGTATGTATCCAGACCATTTCAGGCAAGTTCACAATGTCATTAATGAGTGACAGAACAACAATTTAGTTAGATGGGAACGACACATCAACACTAGTGTGTCATGCAGTGTCATCTAGATAAAAACGGAAAAAGTAAAAACGTTGGGGAAAATCCTAAAATGTCTAGACAAAAGCAAATGCGCGAGTCGTGTCAAAACTTTCTGTAAAGGTTACTTTCTTTGAGAAAGTCCAAAATGAGAGAGGGGTCTACGTGCTCAAACAATGTCTTCAGGTCTGGCACAGTGTAATACTTCTGGCGAATATGGGAGTATTCATAGCAGTCGACGAGAATGTGACTGACGGTGACATCGCAATCACAGGGGATACAATATGGTCTCTCTTCCCCGTGGAGCAAATAAGCATGGGTGAGGTAAGTGTGGCCGATTCGTGCCCTTGTCAGTACCAAATCATCTCTTCGTTTTCTGGGGGTTGCATTACCCACAGTCCCGACCGTTGGTTTGACCTGGTAAAGTTTGTTCTCTGGGAAACAATCCCACAGTTCCTGACAGAACAAATAAGCAAAAGCCATATGAATTAAGTTCTAACCTGTCAGTATAAGTGGAGGTCGACGGTTTAAATGCTATGCTTGTAATTAAGTTGTGGATGGAGTTCTGTTATCCTGTCTAATGGACATATTCTCTTAGCCCGTGTATGTCTGTGCAAGGTATGCCATGCGTGGAGGTCAAAGATCAACAGGGGTCTTGGAGCTAGGTCAAAATCTATAAACCTTATTGGCGGGATATCTCCAGATAGGATCAAAGCTTGTATGCTCTTCATACTATGTAGATCTGCAAACTGGGCTTGACCACGATAAATGGGTATTTATTACGTCCCTTCAGTTTGTATGTTCTGGTTTGTATTATTTTGTGTTTATATCCTCAAACTACAGGTTTTAAGTGAAAAAGGTTGAAATAAACAGAAAAATAAAACTTGAAGCAATTGTTCCATGTTTGTGTATTTTATTTAAGCTCTTCAACTGTTGTCCCCCACAAATGCAACAACCAAAATGTGACACTCATAATACACTTCATTTGTTACAGTGATTATGAAACAGCCCCAGAGTTAATCCTTTTGACACAAGTCAGGATTTTTGAAAAAGTGTCAAAGAATCACATTCCCAAACGTTTCTTCTGGAAAACGGTTTCGGTATTTTATCATGCATCGCGGCATTTTACTTTTGCTCTGTCCAACAAATTACGTACGTAGTCCAGTTATGTACGTGGTGCGTGTTAGGTGTATCTTTCATCGAACCTGAAGATGGCAAAGGTATTTAACTTATCCTTATTTTCCTCCGGTCTAATAAAAATAATGGAAGTATGGCCTAAGCTCTTTAGGATTGATTTAAACCTTCTTTGGCTGGATCCATCTGCTATTTGAGAGACAAGCCTGCTACACAGAGCCAAACCTCTTGTCCGTCCTCCGTTACGTACATATGCTACACTGTGGCAGCCTAGGCTAGGCTGTAGCTAGGACGAACGTGAGCTTTGTAACTAGCCTAACCAAACAGTAGCCTAGGTCACAATTTAAGTACAGTATGTACAACCTGACAACAATGGATATCTAGGCATAACTTCTATGACTTTGCGTTTTCCCTAACGTTAGGCTAAGGCCCTATTGTTCCCAGCCTAGCCTAACGTTATACTAGGGCTCAACAGGCTAACATTAGGGCCTAGCCTACATACATGTCATAATGCTAAACATGTCCCTACATTATTAGGGCTCAGCCTAGGCAGGCCTAAATGATTGTAGTGGTCTATGTCAGCACGACAAAGTACAATTACAAGTGACATGGCCCCGCCTAGGCTAGGATAGCCTAGCCGAATTACATTAGTTTCCGCCCTCGTTACTTTCCACCCCTCAAAAACGATGTTTTCCGCCCCTTTTATTTTTAGCAGAAAACATCTTTTTGGGGGCAAAAAGTAATGGAATGGAATAATATCAGTGGTACCTGTGTCAAATTAGGAAAATTTCATCAACTTTTCCTTTGAGTTTCAAACATCATCGATGTCTTTTACTATTCAGTGCAACACAAGTTACTGCCATGCTGACGTCTTTCCAAGCAACATTCTCACTGTAGACTTTACTATAGTAATACGTACGTACGTACATTTATGCGATGTTCAGTGCTATGAAAAATTGTTCACACATTTAGCATAAGCCTGCCTATAGACACACGGACTACGTAAAAAATTAGAAGTCCGTGACTATACTTGACGTTTATAAAAAGATACAATTCATTCTTTTTCGATGAGAATGCCGAAAAAGTTTTAGGCCTATCCACAAATTTCATTGCTGTCTTGGACTTGGATTTGAAATATAAAATTAAAAGTTACTTTTAACATGTAAGTTCAAACATTACTCTCTGCCCCAAGATTTTTAGGGGTGGAAAGTAACGGGCGGAAACTAACGGATCCCGCCTAGCCTATCGCCTAAACGTATAGCTTCATAGTACGGTGACTATGTGAGAAAAATCAAAATATAACTGAGTGCTAGTATAAAGCTTCAAACCTGGGTGAGATTTAAGCTAGTTCTCTTCAATTTCAACAGTGTGTATGAAATTTGGTTAGCCTCGATCTAGACTATTCTAGACCAAGGCCTATGCCAAAGTCTACTGACTCTACTCCCAATGTTTTTCCCTCAAAATTCGGACTTCCAAGATCGATAGGAAGGGATAGCATTAATATAAAATACCTAACGACACACAAACACGATTGTGTTTTTATAGTGTCAGTCAACTAGGTAAATGTTCAAAGTTTTAAATATATATATTTTCAAGTAAGGTTTAATTAAGTTCAAGTTTGGTTTCAAAGATAGTTCAAATACGGTGCAAGTCCTTCCCTTTAGTCGCCTTTTACAACAGGCAGGGAATTCCATGGGCATATTCTACAACCCCCAGCCCACAGCCCGGCAAAGAAAATGTTTTGGAAACGTTTATAAAATGTTACTAACAAGTTTGGATAACATTTCATTTTAAGTACAATTTAAGGGTCCGTTTTTTTTTGTGTTTGCTGGGAGGGACAACCTGATTGTAGTGATGGTGATGGATAATGATGTAGGCTATGGCAGACCTTCAGTAGCCTAGGTCATATTATAATGCTTACCTGAAGTCGGAGTTGGATTACAAACAATGAATAAAGGGCCAAGCATGAGGTTAGCACATATTTGTGTGCAAGGCAGAATCAAACATATGTAGAGTACGCCCCATCACTGACCTCTGAACAAATCTGTACCACAGTCCCTTTTTTTATTACCTATTTGCATTGTGTTTATTCCATCTGGACCAAATTTTAGACTAGATTGTGAATGCTCAGTGGTCTTGTCAAAACCTCGGGATTTTTAAGCACTTTCCAGTGAATCGACAACGGTCTGTGAACATGTAGAAGCACGTTGAATTTATATTGATACAGCACAATCGCAATTGTGAGAAACGGAGTGATTTGGGGCAGTATACCGCCCCTGGGTTATGACGTTAAACTGCGTCCAGGTAGTGTTGCGGAGGGTCGTGTGTGTCGTAGTAGTTTGTCCCCGGACTATCGCCTATAAAATGCACACATAAGACCGTTTATTACTCATCCCACGACTGGCGAGTTGTCGGCGCCACAAAAACGAGAAAGCCCTCCCTCCATGGTTGATGCCCTGTGGGGGCTGGGGGTTGTAGAATATGCCCACGGTATTTCCCGCCTTTCGTAAGAGGCGGCTAAAGGGAAGGACTTGCACCGTATTTAAACTTTACTTGACACTATATAACACATTTGTGTTGGTGTGTCGTTAAATTTCATCTAACTAACTGACAAATTGGGGCAGTATAGTTACGCAAAATTTTCAGAAACGGTGTCAGAGATCAATTCTATTTCTATAAAAAAGAAAAGGGTATGTGGATGCCATAATGTTGGCTCATGAGATTTTTCCTTCTCAATAAAATGAAAACCGTCTGTTTGCAAAATTGGCCTGGCTAGTGATGAAAATCAAGTGTTACTTTTTATGGAGCCTTAACTTAGTTTGCAACAATATTTAGCAAAAGGGCCCAAATGCAGTCTGAAGTCAAAACAAGGCGAATAAAAATAAATGTTTTGCTTAAGGGAGACTGACTTATGGTAACGCCATATCATGTGTGTGTGTGTGTGTGGGGGGGGGGGTGGGTGTGTGTTTTTTTTTTTTTTTTTCTTCTTGAAAATGATTTGCTGGGCGTTGTATTTCATTTTGCTACACAAAATGGTCCAATGCGTACGTAACACAAGGGAAAACTTGTTTAGAAGTTTTGATGGTGTCTGTAAATCCTGCGGTGGGTTTCTAACAACTTTACTCAAAGAACAACACTGGTATGCAAATTGGGGTAAGGGAGTTAAATTGTTTGCTGGAAAACCTGAGGAAAAACATTAAATCAATCCTTACCTGAATATTTCTTTGTGCAGATTTTCTGAGCGCAGATTTACCTGGTGCAGGAGTATGCGTGATCACGACGGCGGAGCTCCCAGGTGGGACCTGTTCTATTGAGCCAGTCTAGAACGGGGCCACTGTCGGGTGGTGTTAGTTAATTCAAAGTTTGTCCCTTGGGTCGTTACTCCTTCATGGAGCAGAACTTCGGGAGTATTGTTTGGTTTTCGCCCCTGGCTCTTCGCCAGAGAGTCAGGGGACTTTTGAAAGAAAAAAACAAGATTTTCTGAGCATGCCATGAAAAAATCCTTTGAAGCGAGCCGCAAGCGGCTGCAACATCTCTATTTCTTTTACCTCCACACCATTGTTCTTCAACACAGCAAACGCCTGCGAGGGAGAAACGCTCGCCCCGGACGAAAACTCTAACTTAACAATTGTGCTATCCCGACTTCCGGGCATAGCAGCAGTTGTGTGGCTCGAGGCCACGGAATGAAAAGAGGAAAAACCTCAGAACTAGTTTTACAAAAGGACAAAAAATAGGATAAAGTAAGAAACACAAGCTACACAGAAACAAGGTGAGGTCGCAAACAAATGGACACGACCAGACCTACTTATTAACTACAACACAAGCACGCTATAAGGTTTTATGCACAATTGCAATAAATAGTACAGCTATCACACAGTGATACAAGTTGAGCACGGCAAAAAGACGAGAGCGAAACGAAAACACGTCTGCTCTCGTCGAAGACCTGAACTGAAGGTGTCCTTGTGCGACTTGAGAGGGCCGTATTTAAATTCCTATGGTCAGGGAAAACGGAGCTGGTCAGAAGAAAGGTGGTGTACCAGGACCTTAATCATGGGGGACTGGGCCTTGTGCACTTTCCCTCAAAGCTCCGTTTTCTCCTGACCAAGTGTGTTTTTAGCGCTGTCGACAGTGAGATGCCGTTTGCCTACTTTGTCCGCTATTGGGGGGGATTGTCACTCCGTGGGTTCTTTCCGTCCCTTTTTAGTAATAGTGTACCCCGCAGCGGGAGACCCTCAAGGACATATTGTCTTTTGAGGGACACTCTCCGTATGATGTCAACTGCAGGGGACGTTTTGCAGTCCAGTGCGGGGGACCTGTACCAAGCCATCTTTGATGGCTTGGCTGGCCGGGTCCAACCAAACCACTACGCCTTGGGGCCGGAGGTGTGGCGCGTGGCGCACAGCAGGTCACTAGATCACCGCCGGCGAGACCTGCTGTGGCGAATTGCACATGACGCCATCGTAACTAATCTCAAGCGCCTTCGGTGGCGTCTTGGAGATGGCATTTGCCCCCGCACTGGGTGCACAAAGTGGGAGAGTGTGCCACATGTGTTTTGGCATTGTGGCTTTGTGGCCCTCCTCTGGGAGTGGTTTCAAGGCCTGGCTGACCGGCTAACGTTTCGTAACACCTGGGCGGTCAGCCAGGACTATGCTTTGTATGGTCTACTGCCCCCACCAGGCAATACAGGTGTTCGGGCCATACGTTTGTTTCGGCCTCCATTAAGCTAGCTATATGGAGAGACCGATGTAATATTGTTTTTAGGGAAGGGGGGAGGCCAGCAGACGTCGTCCTGGCGTCGGTGAGGACGGAGATCAAACTGAGGGTCGAGGCCGACTTTGCTCGTCTGCCAAGGTCGACGTTTGGCAGGCGCTGGGGGCCAATTGCTTCGGTGCGGGCGGGGCGGGTGATAGTTAACCTGTAGTTTTGCGTGAATAAATTTGTAAACTGTCCTATGTTATTAACCTTTGTATATAGTCCTTTGTACATAGCAACACAATTTTTTGTTTGTAGGTGCATGTAAATAGTTTGCTGTTGCGTTTTTGCCCGGTCCGGTTTGGGTTCTCGCCCTTTGTTTCCCAGTGCCCGTTTCTACGTACTTAAAAAGCAGAGACATAATTTTCTGTTTGATTTGGTGGTGTGTGGATGGTTTTGCCTTTTATGTTTCTGTCCGATCCGGTTTGAGTTTTTGTTTGTTTGTATGTGCTGTTTCGATGCACTTAAAAAGCACTAGAAACGAAGGGCGAGAACCCAAACCGGACCGGGCAAAAACGCAACAGCAAACTATTTACATGCACCTACAAACATAAAATTGTGTTACTATGAACAAAGGACTATATACAAAGGTTAATTACATAGGACAATTTACAAATTTATTCACGCAAAACTAAGGGTTAGCAGCTTTTCAAGTACATAGAAACAGGCACTGAGGAACAAAACTCAAACCGAAATTTCTGTGTTAACTTTGTATAAATCCATCCCGAACCCACGCCAGTTACACAGGACTATTTACAATCTCACTAGGCAAAACTATTTACATACCCATTAAATTTTCATGTGGCCAACCCCCACTATTTACAATATTGAGTCCTGGGTAGGACGTTAAACTGCATCCGGTTGTGGAGCTTTTTAAGTGCATCGAAACGGCACATACAAACAAAAACTCAAACCGGATCGGGCAGAAACATAAACGCAAACTATTTACAAACAACTAAATCAAACAGAAAATTATGTTCATTACAGTAATAGAACTATATGTACAGATACTTACATACACATATATACATATTTACAACATATTTACAACCAAGCACCTCACAAGCCACCCACATACAAACACAGCCCCATTTACAAATTACAGTAGTTCCATATTTACAAACAAAATCAATATTTACAAGTTGACTACCACCCGGCCCGCCCTCACCGAAGCAAGCGGACCCCACCGCCTACCGAATGCCGATCTTGGCAAACGGACGAAGTCCGACTCCACCCTCAGCTTAACCTCCGCCCTCACCGACGCCAGGACGACATCACCAGGCCTCCCCACCCCCCTAAAAACAATGTTACATCGGTCTCTCCATAAGGCTAGCTTTATGGAGGCCGAAACAAAGGTAAGTATGTCCTGAACACTTGTATTGCATGGCGGAGGTGAAAGACCATACAAAGCATAGTCCTGGCTGACAGCCCAGGTTGTGGAGCTTGTTAAAGCGTGGGGATAATGAGGCTACCCTTTGCCACAACTGCCTCCGGGGCACCCTTGGGCAAGGTGCACCTGTATTTGCCCCGGTGCTTTTTAAGTGCTGTTGCCTTTGGGCGTAGTGTTGCCTACGGGTGTAGTGTTGCCTTCAAGTGTAGCGTTGCCTTCGGGTGTAGTGTTGCCTTCGGGCGTAGTGTTGCCTTTGGGGCGTGGTGTTTCCTTTGGGCGTGTGGGCGGAATTTGAAGAAAAGATTTACAATATTGACAATGTTTGAAGTTCAGGTCTTCGACGAGAGCAGACGTGTTGTCGTTTCGCTCTCGCCGTTTTGCCGTGCTCAACTTTTGTCACTGTGTGATAACATAACATAACAGGTTAAAGGGCAAAGGAGGGCTCGAGATCCGAGACTAGTGAACACCTATTGTGAATCCAGTTATTACAGGAGTCACATTCAATGGCTGGTCACTGCCCAAAACCCTTTGGTCACAAATACCACAGGGCAATGAACAGCTGGGGCAGTACCATTTGTCATCAGGGTTTGAGAGCTGCAACTTTTTGTACCCATCACTATCAATATTAGCACACCGTGCATGGACCCATTTATCATATCCATCGCATTCAACAGCTTTGTCCCAATTTTTAACCAGTTTGTTGCATTGGCCACAGTAAGAGCCTGGGCCAGGGTTTAGCTCAATATCCCCACCCATGACTAAAAGAATGCATAGGAACTAACTCTCCCAATAGAGCAGAGCGAGAGGAACTCTTCCTTTTTTTTCGACGTTTTGATGCGAGACTGGACGTAAAAAAGCGCCCCCGCGCACAAAACGGCACGGTCAACACAAAAACCGAAAACTATCCTCCAACACAACACCCAAAGCCCATCACACAAATTTGTTTTCCTTCAACGTGTTTCGAAACGAACACGGCGGAACAAAATACCGGATATGACATGAAACATAAAAGACAACAATATACACAGGCCAGCAATAAATTTTCTTTTTAAGTACGTAGAAACGGGCACTAGAAACATAATTTTCTGTTCAGATCTTCGACGAGAGCAGACGTGTTTTCGTTTCGCTCTCGTCTTTTTGCCGTGCTCAACTTGTATCACTGTGTGATAGCTGTACTATTTATTGCAATTGTGCATAAAACCTTATAGCGTGCTTGTGTTGTAGTTCATAAGTAGGTCTGGTCGTGTCCATTTGTTTGCGACCTCACCTTGTTTCTGTGTAGCTTGTGTTTCTTACTTTATCCTATTTTTTGTCCTTTTGTAAAACTAGTTCTGAGGTTTTTCCTCTTTTCATTCCGTGGCCTCGAGCCACACAACTGCTGCTATGCCCGGAAGTCGGGATAGCACAATTGTTAAGTTAGAGTTTTCGTCCGGGGCGAGAGTTTCTCCCTCGCAGGCGTTTGCTGTGTTGAAGAACAATGGTGTGGAGGTAAAAGAAATAGAGATGTTGCAGCCGCTTGCGGCTCGCAACACATACGACCTAAAGTTCAGGTCAGATGCTGCCCGAATTCAGGGGGTGTCTCGCCTTAAAGTGCTGGAAGGGCTCACTGTCACCCCATATGATCGCTCTGTGGTGGTGACAGTTCTGTACCTGAACTTTGAGGTCGATCAGGGCCTGGTGGCGAGGGTTCTCAGTCAGTACGGAACTGTCTCCGATATGCGGTGGGTCACCTACCAGGAAGGTGAGCTGAAGGGCATCTTGAACGGAAAGAGACAGTTCCGTATGGTACTGAAGAGGGAAATACCGTCCTTCCTCTTCATAGGGGGTTCCAAAGCCCATATAAGATACTTTGGGCAGCCCCGCACCTGTTTTAAGTGTTCAGAGGAGGGGCACGAAGCCAAGTCGTGTCCCAACAGACGTTGTGGCAAGTGCCTGCAGGTGGGGCACGAAAAGGCCGAGTGCCCCAACGAGGTGCGGTGTAACCTCTGTGGGGGGGAGGGACATGTTTCTGGTTCCTGCCCCACTTCGTACTCTGCCCGTGCCAGTGCGGATGTGGGGCCGGCACATGAACCCTCGCAGTCAGGCCCAGAACCTATGGTGGAGGAACCTAGGTCCCCTTCACCTGATGAGGTGGCACATCAGGTGGAGCAGGATTTCCTTGCTGCTAAACAATGTGAAGGGGTCTCTGGGACCCCTGAGGCAGGCCCTCCATCGTCCTCCTCTTCAACACCTGGGGAGGCTGGATTATTAACAGTGGAGAATGACCTTCAACTCTCATCAGACTCGGAGACTGACTCTGCCATGTCAGATGCTGGGGGACCTGCCTCAGAGCCTCCACCAAAGGAACCACCATCGGGGGAGGGCTGGTTTGATTTGTGTGAGGGTGTTGAAACAGAGTCCAAATTAAAAAGGTCGGCCTCAGGTGAGGAGTCAGTGGAGGGGATCCATCCTTCTGGTCCACCACTACCGAGTCCATGTAAGAATAAAAAGGCCAGGTCAGAGACAGATGTGTAGTTACCTATCCCACCATGACTGACCCCCTGTCCCTCATGACCCTAAACGTCAATGGCATGAGGGACAGTCGGAAGCGGTCAAGAATATTCCAATTTTGCAAATCACTAGGTGTGGACTTCGTTTTCCTCCAGGAGACTCACATTGTTAATGAGAACGACGTCTACACCTGGTCCTATGAATGGGGTGGGGGTTTGCACGCTTCCTTTGGTTCCGTGTCTTCCTGTGGATCTGTTATTTTAGTTTCATCCAGATGGACTTCCCTGGTAGGAAAAGTTGATCATGATCATGAGGGCCGGGTGATATGCATCACCATAAAACATCCTTGCGGGAGCTTCATCCTATGTAACGTTTACGCACCCAATCAGCCTACAGACAGAAGGAATTTTTTTACTACCCTTCCATCCTTCGTTCCTGGCTGTGCCCCTTGTATCCTAGCCGGAGACTTTAACTGCGTTCCTGACACACAGTTCGACAGAATGTCTACACACACATCTTCGAGCTGTGGTGTCGGCATTGCGGAATTGGACATGTTCACAAAGAATCATGACATGGTTGACGTTTGGAGAGTGCAACATCCCGGCTTGGCCGTGTTCACTTGGCACCGCCCTGATGGCACGGACGCCTCAAGGTTGGACCGGGTGTACTCTCCACCTGCTCTGTCACCGAGTGATTGTGAAGTTGTGGCATGTCCAATTTCGGACCATGATGCAGTTACTGTCTCCTTCCAACCCCCAGAGTCATGGCCAGCAGGGAGGGGGTTCTGGAAAATGAATACAGATATTCTAACGGAGGCTGAATATTGCAAACAGTTTAAGGCCAGGTACGAAGGGTGGCGAACATTGAGGCCTGCCTTTTCAACAGATTTAGAGTGGTGGGACGACGTAAAGTCCCGTATCAAACATTTTACAGTTGAATACTGTGTAGCAAGAGCTCGTCGAAGAAGGGAGGAGTTCCTCTCGCTCTGCTCTAGGGAGAGGAACGGGGACCCCTCCGCACTTCACGCAATCCAGCAGTATCTTGATGAAAAACTACACGGAGCCCGCGTTCGTGCTCGCGTGCATTGCGTGGAGGCAGAGGAAAAACCAACCATCAAGTTCTACCGGGACGTCACAAAGTATGCCATCGATCGCCGCATAAAAAGAGTCCGTGACGTCCACGGTGTGGTACATAAGGACCCTCTCGACATCGTAGAAGTATTTAAAAGCTTCTATGAGCAGCTATATACTCAGGCAGATGTCGATGAAGGCCTTCAAAAGTCCCTGTTAGATAGTATTGATAAGACCCCATCTAGAGATCAGAACGATGAACTTGGTTCCCCGTTGACTGTTGACGAGCTCTGGAAGGCAGTGGCGAAGATGAAAGGCGGAAAGGCGCCTGGGTCCGACGGTATTCCGATGGAATTCTATAAACGCTTCTGGGGTACCGTTGGACACGATCTCCGCGATGTATTCGTCTCTGCTTTCCTTGCTGGCTCATTGAGCCCCTCGCAGCGCACAGGCGTGATAACTTTGTTGCCCAAGTCAGGAGACCCCCTAGAACCGAAAAATAAACGGCCAATCACCCTGTTAAATGTAGACTACAAGATTCTAGCGAAAGCCCTTTGTAACAGGCTAGGCACAGTTATGCCAGATCTTGTTGGGTCCTTTCAGACATGTGCGGTGCGGGGACACAGTATTCAGCAGAACCTCTGGTTGGTGCGGGACTTAGTTGAATACGTGATGGACCGTGATCTCCCATGTGCGCTTGTCTCCCTCGATCAGGAAAAGGCCTTCGACATGGTTGATCACGGATTCCTCTTTAAAATTTTGCAGAAGTTTAGTTTGGGACGTGGGTTCACCCTCCACATCAGTATAGAAATCAGTGTTAGAAAGGTGACGTAATGCTTCTTGAATATAAAGTTCCTTTCTCCAAACAACAATGGCGCCTCCCTTTTCGGCCGGCTTGATCACAAAATCAGTTATGTTGGAGACCTTTTAACACATTGATATCTTCAGGAGATACATTGTGGGAAGGGGTAATACTGTCACTGAAAATGTTATTAATATCAGTTCGGCACTTCGATATAAATACACCAAGAGATTGGTACTTGCCGTCAGAAAGGGTCCAAGATGATTGCCTGGGCTTGTGGGCAACCGCATTCGGATTTCTCAAAATCACTGCGAATTTCAAAGTCATCAATTGTCTTACGTGTGGGAATGAAGGATAAGCAACGTTCTTTGATCGTTAGATAAGGGTAGATCAGTATGAATAGTAACTACTAGTTTGTCATCATTAGCAAAGTGTCGATGCGTTTCGACGGGTCTGAGTTGTTCTAATTTCAAACTGTTGCAACAATAGAAAGAACGATAGTGCTCACTGTTACCGTTATGTATACGGCGGTGAATTCTTTGAAGCTGATCGTTCGAACATATTTCCTTCAGCTGATCTCGCCGTCTCTCCATGGATTGTTGGTGGAAAATAATCTTTCACAGGGATTTCTGCTGCCACCACATGATGCCCTAAACAATGGCAGTGACTCGAAGGAGTCTTAAATACTGGAGTCATCAGTATCATCTTCCAGTATGAGAGTTGAATCTTGACCCAGGAGTATGTAGTGTGGTGATTTGGAAATTTGTGTTACTTCCAGGCAAAACTTGCCTGATACCGTTTCTTAGTTCACAAATGTCAGGGATATCATTCCATATCATTATCATATCTTTGGTTGGTTGAATGCATTGTAAATTTCTTCCAAGACGGAATGTTATTACCCGTTTGAAGTCACCACAGGTGACATGGCATGTGAATGCCACAGTTCCTCAGTGGATGGTCCAACCCCTTTACTGATGTATTTAGTCAATGGTTATGCGATGGACACACCCTGATCTTTCTCCAGTACTTTACAATGTACATGAGTGATGTCAGATTATAAAACGCAACTGAATTTTTTTCAGGATTGGTGCTTCCTTTACTTCAAGGTGGTTCAGTTGACAAGCAGTATACATTTGTATAAAGTCCTCATGACTCTAGAATGAATTATCAGCAACATCTGGAAGCATGAAAATATGCAACTTTACATAGAAAGCGCTGGATGAGGTCTAGGGATACGCTGTGTGGTCTGAATAATTATAAACGATATGCCATAAGCGTAAAGACAATCTTACAAAGTGTGGTAACCACCTTCCAATGTCCATTTTCCAGTTGACAACCCACATTGTGCCCTACAGTCTGGATTATGGAACCAGATGTATTCCAGCTTCTGGAAACTTACATTTCATTGTAATGAAAATTGTAGCTTTCATGATCTGGAATACGACCGGTAATGCATATGAGTCAAGAAGTCCTGCTGGAGTGAAAATACTGACACATTTGCCTTCTTGGGCAGACCTTTGAACCATAAAACAATGAAAATGCTGATCAAATGATACTGTCTTTTCTGATTGCGTCACAAAATAAATTAAGTTGTCACGAAGTAACATTTTCACTTTCACTGAACTGCTCTGGCAGTGAAAAGAGTGTCCGAATTTTCAAATTTGCCTTTTTAACACAGGTTCTGTAAACATGATGTTCAATAAAAAAAAAACATTGACATTGGCAGTGTGTTGTATCTCTTCACTCAGAATTTCCCAAGAAAGTTTTTTTAATGTTTGGAAAAACTATGCTTCGACTCTTAAAGTCCAGCAGTTGGACAGTGGGCCAAATGATCTGAAATGTATCTGAAATGTTTGGGATAGCGCATCCTGGACTTACGTTTATCACCTGGGAATAGCATTACAAACAACTCTAGGAAGTCAACATCAGTTCCTCCTAAATATGCAATACTTTGCAGGTCAATGATCAGGAGCAGCAGCTAAATCGTATATTTCTGCTAGGTAAGTGAGTCACTGCCAGTGAATATCACTTCGTGAGAGCATGGTGGCCTATTGGTTAAGTTGCTGGACTTGTGATTCAAGGATTGCTGGTTCGACTCCCGCCGGGGTCTTTATGTTGTATCCTTGGGCATGATACTTTATCTTAATTGCTTCTCTCCATCAAGGGGTTAAATGGGTACCTGTAAGGAGGATTGTCACTGGGTGCGCCGTTAGAACTGCTGCCGCACCGGAGTTCTCTATGATGATTTACCGTTGAACAGGGGTGATATTTGCAGCGTTTTGAGGCGTATCGTTAGTGTAAAGCGCTTTATAAAAGCGTATGAGCGTATGAGTAAGTAGTATATAGGGGGTAATGAGATACCCCTTTTGCTCTTTATTTCTCGGAGCTTTACGAGCTTTTCATTAGCTTGATGGGAGCTTGATAGGTGAGAGATGAGCTTGATGGGTTGGGTATGCGCTTTATGAACTGGCTATGAGCTTGGAGAGCTTTTAGAACGTAAAATCGGAGCTTGATATGAGCTTGATGGGGTTGAAAGTAAGGTGATGTGGTACCGGTAGTGTGTTCTTATCATAATGGATGACATCTGTTCGGGGGCCTTTTAACATTTTTTGCTTCTGTAATAGCAGATGCCGCCCGCTTTGTGACCCTTCTGCCTGCCGATATACCACGGGTTTTTGCTGCTCGACGTAAAGAGGTTCCATGGAGGACATCCCCCGCGATTTCAACTCCAGTGCGGAGAGCTTCTTTTCCAAGCGCCTTAGCCCGCCCCCCCCCCCCCCCTTTTATTGATTTTTGTAAATGTTTTAAGATTTTTGTAGTCACAATGTTCCTTAAGTAATCGACTCATGATAAGCCCAGTATATATTTTTTATGATAATCATTTTGAACATAAAATGTATCAGGACACTAACTTTGCATAATTTCTTAATACAAGTATAATTTGAAGGACCATACCACAACAATTGTCCTAATCACACATATGAAACTCATGATGAAGGACAGAATTTACTTTGAATCGCATCAGCAATGGTATGAAAATTGTCTAATGTTTCACTTTCATGCCATGCTACCAGTTCATCAAAACAATGTTTTTGTTGCATCATACTTTGATACATATACGTACCTTTCCTTCAACATTACCCTTCATAATATTTATAAAAGTATTGAGATTCTGCAGCATTGCTGCTCTAGTCATACAATCTAAAACCCATATTAGTTCCTTCTACCCTTGACTTGTTCTGTATCACACTTAAATATCTCTCCTTTGTCACATTTGCTGTATTTCTATTCACACCTTTGCAACTGATCTTGTCTTTCTCACTACCAAAGCAATAGTAACATTTACTGGATAAAGAAATAATTCCATCACCCTCCCATTCTAATTTGAATAATCCTGGAGTACGTTTATCGTATTGACGGTGCTCGGTAGTGTCGGTTCGAGGAAACCAATTACATTTATCAGATTCAAACTTTGTCAACATTTCTGGTTTAATGATATCTTCCAAGGATTTACCTGATATAGCTAAGTACGCTGAGTCCGTGTCCATCTCACAGTATTCGAAATCTGCGAGATGGACATATTTTGCCATAAAGTCATAGTAAAATTGGAGCATTCTTAATTTTGCATACTGATAAACAAAATACCCTATTTGGATCGGAAGATCTAAGCAGATGATTCACTTATGCAGATCCACCTCATATATCCCATCTCCGACTTGTGTCAGTCTTTTAAAGAATGGATCATTGATACATTGGTAAACTGTCTTGTCATTACAAACTTTGATATCCACATGTCGTTCTTTTAGGGTGACGGTTTTTCCGTATGCAGAATTTCCAATCAGTTTCATTGTATCTGCTATTATACTTTTTGCAGGGTCTTTATCTCCGTCTCTTCGGGCATTACTCACTTCTTCACCAAAGTCTTTGAATACTGGCTTAGTAATGAATTGGGCTAACTGATAAACTTTTGTTACTTTCAACCCGTGATCTAAATACCAGCGAAGGAGAGGATTTGTTAGTTAGTTAGATAGGGTTTAACGACACACCAACACGAATGTGTTATACAGTGTCATCAAGTACAAAAGTAAAAGTAAATTTGGGAGAAAGTTAGCTAAAAAGGGCAAGGATAAGGCATAATCCTATTTGAAATGTCAACACGAAAGCAAGCGCGGTAGTCATGTCAAAACGTCCTATAAAGGTCAATTTCCTTGAGAAAGTCCAGGATGAGATAAGGGTCTGTCTGTTGAAATAACGTCTTCAGGTCTGGCACAGTGTAGTACTTCTGACGAATATGAGAGTATTCACAACAGTCTACGAGAATGTGACTGACGGTGACAGCACAATCACATGGGATACAATATGGTCTCTCGTCACCATGAAGTAAGTAGGAATGGGTAAGGTAAGTGTGACCGATACGAGCCCTAGTCAGGACTAAATCGTCTCGTCGCTTTCTGGGGACTGCATTACTCACAGTTTCGACCGTTGGTTTAACTCGGTACAATTTGTTCTCGGGGAAAGAATCCCACAGTTCCTGCCACTTGGATTTTATGTAGCTTCCTCCCTGGAAGCTAGTCGAGCCAGTTATTGACCTTAGTTTGAGGAAATATCTGAAGAACTCAACAAATGAACTGGTGTACCGTGCCAGCTTTAATGAGCTGAGACATAAGTACCGTCGTTATCATGCAATCTATACTGACGGTTCCAAAGCGACGAACAGGGTTGCAGCCGCAGCGACAGGCCGAGATGCATTCTTGCAAGTCAGACTGCCGGATGATGCATCAATATTTACTGCCGAACTCCAGGCACTTAAGATGGCATTCGATCTGATCGAAATCTCGGACAGCCACCAGTTCATTGTGTTCACAGACTCCCTATCCAGCCTTTTAGCACTTAAAGGCCATGAGCAAAAACACCCTTGTATAATAGCTCTCCGTGAGGCTTACTCCAATTTGGTGGGACTGCAGAAAACAGTTGTGCTTACGTGGGTTCCGAGTCACGTGGGCATACGGGGAAACGAAAAGGTCGACGCACTAGCTAAAGAAGCCCTACAGATGGACGTTACCAACCTCTACATCCCCCACACTGATTATCGTCCTCAGATCAACTGCGAAGGAGAGGAGTAGCAATTAAAATTTTCTCACCACACATACTACCGATTAAAGTTCGGCGCGGGTGTTTCATCAAAACAGCTGTAATACTTGTTTGGTAACTTCAAACAGAATAACTCCATGATTTAAATTTTACAAATAATACTTTTCTCAGTTAGATGAGGTTTTACTGCTCAGTTTTCTAACCAATTGTTTTAAGTCGGGCCAGGCCTTTTTTTTTCCAGTTGTGGCTCACTGGCTTGTTTCCCTGATTTTCTCAAACAGATAATTCTCTCAGACAGATAATGAAAGAAAATTGATAGGGGAATAAGGGCAGCATAAACAATTAACTGACGAGTGATAGTGAATATGGGGCGACTACTTATTCCCCTCACAACGCATAAAAAGTTAACGTTAAAACAACTTCAACAGAAACTTTACGAAAAAAAAAACTAAAAACCACGACGTTGTTAAATAGAAAGCAATGATAAAGAAATATAAACAACCCAAACAGTACAGAAAAAAGTACACAAAACATAAAAAGAGCCAATAATGCTTAGCTTATAACAGTTTCGTGGAGAACAATAAATGAAACGTACATAGACAAATACCCTAAAAGACAAAAAACATTTTCTCACATGCCCACGTTCAAAAAAAAAAACAAGGTAGGCCTAATAAAAATACAAAATAAAAAAAAAAACCACATGACTACTCACCATCTTCTTCGAAAGGCTTCCTGCTGACTTCTCGCTCTTTCTAGTCGTTCAACTCTCTCGACCGCCGCTATCAGTTCTCTCTCGTCGGATGACATTTTCGAGTGTTTCGATGATGGTCAGTAAATAAGTGACCGGCTTACAAATGTGCGTGTCTTTATAAACAAGTTCCTACAGGACCCAACTGGCCCTTCGATATAAAACTAGATGTACACGTAGTACCAGAAGCATCCGGTACCAGAAGCGTCCTGGGTTGGACGTTAAACTGCATCCGGTTGTGGAGCTTGTTAAAGCGTGGGGAAAATGAGGTTACCCTTTGCCACAACTGCCTCCGGGGCACCCTTGGGCAAGGTGCACCTGTATTTGCCCCGGTGCTTTTTATGTGCTGTTGCCTTTGGGCGTAGTGTTGCCTTTGGGCGTAGTGTTGCCTTTGGGCGTAGTGTTGCCTTCGGGCGTAGTGTTGCCTTCGGGCGTAGTGTTGCCTTCGGGCGTAGTGTTGCCTTCGGGCGTAGTATTGCCTTCGGGCGTAGTGTTGCCTTCGGGCGTGTTGTTGCCGTGGAGTGTAGAGTTGCCTTCGGGCGTGGTGTTTCCTTTGGGCGTGTGGGCGGAATTTGTTTGGGTGGTATGTGGTTGTGGGGAGTTGTCTTGGGGTTGGCTGCAGTGGCAGTTACTAGAGTTCAGTAGTAACAAAGACTCTTTTGTTTCCCTCGAAGTGCCATGTTTCACGTATGTAATAGTTTTTGTTCAGCATTTGTGTTTGTGACCCGTCATGGTTTTGTTTGGGATTCTTCAGTTTGCCAGTGCCTGTTTCTACGTACTTAAAAAGCTCTCGAAAAAAAAAAAAAAACCAGAAGCATCCGGTAAATTATATGGCAGGGAGTGCCACGCACTACAATAGGAGTGGCGGCCAGTGACGGTAGATAAACATACGGAATGAATAAAGGAAATACACCTAAAAAAGACACAACCTGACAAATATGGCGGAAATTTGCTTCCTGAACAGAGGGTCAACTTAATAACTAAAAACTACTCTGCCACCTCAATTGTACCTAAAACACTTTACACTAGTACATAAGAAAAGACAAAGCATTGCTTCCTCAACACAACCCCGAAATAAACCCAACGAGTATAAACAAAAGAAAAGGTGGACAATCGGTTTCCCTCTAACCCGGAAACCCCCCGAACAGATGCTCAATCCATTATGATAAGAACACACTACCGGTACCACATCACCTTACTTTCCAACCCCATCAAGCTCATATCAAGCTCCGATTTTACGTTTCTAAAAAGCTCTTCAAGCTCATAGCCAGTTCATAAAGCCGCATACCACAAACCCTCAAGCTCATCTCTCACCTATTCAATCTCCCATCAAGGCTCAATGAAACAAGCTCGTAAAGCTCCGAGAAATAAAGCGCAAAAGGGTATCTCATTAACCCCTATATACTACTTTAGTATGTACGTCAAAAGAGTGAATACATATTGCCTTTGGGCGTGGTGTTGCACTTCGGGCGTGGTGTTGTCCATCTGGCGTGTGTGTTGCCTTCGGGCACGGATGGCCTTTGTGGGCCGGTTGGTTGACGGGGGGACCTTTGTTTTGGGGTGGTTTGTGGCTAGGGTGTGTTGCTTGGGGGGGTTGGGCGTGCGCGTGGCGGGTTTCTGAACCTCGTCGTAGTAACTGTAGACTCTTGTGTTCCCTGTTGGCGGTGTGGTGGTAGTTTGTTTGGCACTGTGTTTGTGACCTGAAAGGGTTTTCTGTTTTGGGGTTGGGGTTCTTTAGTTTTTCTCCAGTGCCTGCCCTCTACTTACTTAAAAGCTCCCTCCAAGAGGAATACATATTGGACACTGCTATGGAGGTAATACCTACTACCGTTTCTTAGTGTTAATATAAACAGCTTCATGATTTTTTTGCTAGTTCAATGTAAATAATTTTGCCTTTGTGTTCATGACAGGTCCCGTTTTTTCTATGTATATATTTTGTGTTCCGTTCGTGTCCACTTCCAAGCATACCCGTTATGAAGGTAATCAGTCCCCGGATGTTCAAGGAAGCAATAGTAATTTTGCTAGCTTGGTGTAAGGTCAATGCTTTAAATGTTTTTTTGTAACTATGGGTGCTCCTTACGTGCTCCGGAACAAAACACCGGACGTGACATGAAACACAAGGACAACTATATACACCAGGCCTAGCATTCATGTGACAAACCCCCACTATTTACAGTATTAACAATGTGATTTTGCTTCTTTAACATGCTTGTAGCCGGGCGGACCTAATGTGGAACAGGAGCAAACCTATTTACACTGAACTACCACAAAAAAAACTTTGTAGCATGCATGGGCACAGACCAACAGAACAGAAAACTATTCACACTGAAATACTCTGACTGGGACCTTATCTTTTTTAAATCCGTGGGCTCGGTACGGGCGTCCCCAGAGTGATGGGTTCCCCTGTCCTGATACTTTCTCCCGAAGGACCGACCTCTCCAGTGCAGACTCTGGCCCCTCCCCCTCACATAAACCAAAACTACCAACCCTCCCCCGAAGGTGGATTCCTTTTGTAGGATGCTCTGAGGGCACAGCTTCCCCGCCATTCATCGACATCGCCGAGGTCTGAGGACATATAGAGGTCCTCCTCTAACTTCATTATTTCAACCTGTCCCGGGTGCCGCTGCCAACGATGGCCGTACAGTCTGCCTCAGGAATTCCCAAGTACCCCCCTCACACTGCTTCATGTGCGTCCAATCCTGGGGGGGACAGGGACAGAGCCCCGTCCCCCCCCCCCCACATTTTTGAAAAATGCCCATTGACTTAAGATTTTTACACAGTAAATTTTTTACAGAAGTGGCCATGTCTCCCCCCCCCACCCCACGTTATCGAGTAAAGATTGACGCCCATGCACTGCTTAGAGGCAAGAAGTCCTTGCTCCACCTCAAAGTGGCCGCTCCTCCTCTAATTTCCTGGGTTGAATATTGTGGGCCTGTTTTGCGAGGGCTCGGTGCCGACCCCACAACATCGGCACTGACATGATTCAGAGGATTACGATAGTGGGGGCCAGGAACCAGACACATTCCCTCCTCCCCACAGAGGCCGCACCGCACCTCGTGGGACACTTCTGACTCCTGCCTTGCCGTGCCCCAACTGCAAACATTTCCCACAACGTCTGTTGGGACACGACTTGGCTTCGTGCCTCTCCTCTCCACATCTAAACAGGTATTATGTCACTGGCTGGGCGAAAATGTACCTAATGTGGGCCTTGGAACCCCCTATGAAGAGGAACGATGGAATGTCCCTCGCACCTGGTTCCATACGGAAACTGTCTCTTTGCCATTAAATGTACCTTTCAAACTCACCCGCAGTATATTTTACCCACCAGCCCAGCAAATTTCTAGAGACAGTTGCCGTATTGACTAAGAACCCTCGCAAGCCAGTGCGCTGATCGGACGCCTCGAAGGGAGGTAAGCTTTTTAAGTGCATCGAAACGGCACATACCAAAAAAAAAACAAAACTCAAACCGGATCAGGACAGGGAGAAACACAAAGGCGAAACCAGTCCACACACCACCAAATCAAACAGAAAATTATGTTTCCATTACACAATAAACCACACACACACCGACAACCCAAACACCCCACAGACCACCTCCCCCCGGCCACTACCAAAAAAACACAGCCCCACAATGACACACACACCCAAAGTACAACACCGCGCCCGAAGGCAACACTCCCCACGGTCCCCCGAGCGCACAACACCAATCCCCTAAGGTCAAACACCTAGCGCCCCGAAGGCAACACCACGCCCCGAAGTCACACCACCAGCCCGTTAAATGGCAACACCAAGTCCCTGAACGGCAACAACCGACGCCCTATCGCCCAGAAGGCAACACCACGCCCGAAAATGCAACACCACGCCCTAATTTCCGAACACCACATCCCTAGAGGCAACAACCACTCCCGAAGGTCCTTACACAACCACCAACGCTCTATATTCAACACCACTGCCCGATATGAATGTGCCCCCCAGACACCGAAAGCCCCCGAAGTCACCACCACGGCCCCCGAGATTGCAAACCCCACGCCCGTAAAGGCGAACATCAGCACTTAAAAAGCACCGGGGCAAATACAGGTGCACCTTGCCCAAGGGTGCCCCGGAGGCAGTTGTGGCAAAGGGTAACCTCATTACTCCCACGTTTAAACAAACTCCACAACCGGATGCAGTTTAAAGTCCTACCCAGGACTTAGGGAAAGTAAAGCAGGGAAGTACGAAGGGAAGGTAAAGCACCGTCACCGCCACAGAGCCATCATATGGGGTAACTTTGTAAATGATTGTAAGTAGTTCATGGTTGTGTTCCGGCCGGTCCGGATTTGGTTCTCCCTGTTTGATAGTGTCCGTTTCTTGCACTTAAAAAAGTATCCATTAATTCGTTTTACTAGATCTGTTCACTGATGTGAAAATGGCACAAGAATTTGTGAAATCAATGAAACTTATAGCAGCAATTTCACAGTATCTAGACCTGGCGCTCCGCTTCATGTCCTGGGTCGGACTAAAAACTGCATCGGGTTGTGTAGTTTGTTTAACCGTGGGAGTAATGAGGTTACCCTTTTTGCCACACACTGCCAATCTTGTGGGCAACCCTTGGGCAAGGTGCAGACCTGTATTTTGCCCCGTCCTGCTTTTTTTGTGTGTGGGGGGGGGGGGGGGTGGGGGGGGGGCGGTGGGGGGTGGGGGGGGGGGTTGGGGCGTTGGGGGTGTGGGGGGGGGGGGGGTGTGGGGGGGGGAGGGGGGTGTGGGGGGGTGGGGGTGGGGGGGTGGGGGGGTGGGGGGGGGGGGGGGTGGGGGGGGGGGGGTGGGGGGGGGGGGGGTGGTGGGGTGTGGGGGGGGGGGGGGTGGGGGGGGGGGGGGGGGGGGGGGCGGTGGGGGGGTGGGGGGGGGGGGGGGTGGGCGGGGGGGGGGGTGGGGGTGGGGGTGGCGCGCGGGGTGTGGGGGGGGGGGGGGGGGTCAGAGGGGGGGTGGTGAGGTGGGGGGGGGGGGCGGTGGGGGGGGGGGGGGGTGGGTGGGGGGGGTGGGGGGGGGGGGGGGTGGGGGGGGGGGGGGGTGGGGGGGGGGGGGGGTGGGGGGGGGGGGGGGTGGGGGGGGGGGGGGGTGGGGGGGGGGGGGGGTGGGGGGGGGGGGGGGTGGGGGGGGGGGGGGGTGGGGGGGGGGGGGGGTGAATATCGAAAATCCTTCTGATTCCTGTCACAAAACCATTACAATTACTCACAAAAAGCACAAGATTACAATACCTGGACCGAAAATAAGACGATTCTCTGATAGCTTTTCTCCTTGCGATGTGATTTAATACTTGGAAAGGCGATTGACATAGTGAGCCTACTACCAGTCGTTTCTTATTCCATCGGTGTGATCTTACAATACATTATAACATGTTGCGGAAATAATACATACCAAAAGGATTTTTGACATGGTCCTGATTTGAAGTAAATATCATGGATTTTGTCGTTTTCTGCCTATACCTGTAACACTAACTGCTCCTATGATTTGAATAATGGTTGTGCCCTATTGAAAGCTTCAGCAAAATAAGTTCCATCAATTGTACGAGAAACTGACATGACCCTACGGCATAGGTCTATCTTGATTTTGGCTAGGACTATTTGCACAGAAAAACTTCTAGAACTAAGTTAGGCCTAGGGCCTACAGTAAGTGTTCTTTTTAAGTACGCAGAAACGGGCACTAGAAACAAAGGGCGAGAACCCAAACCGGACCGGGCAAAAACGCAACAGCAAACTATTTACATGCACCTACAAACATAAAATTGTGTTACTATGAACAAAGGACTATATACAAAGGTTAACTACATAAGACAATTTACAAATTAATTCACGCAAAACTACAGGTTAGCAGCTTTTTAAGTACATTGAAACAGGCACTGAGGAACAAAACCCAAACCGAAATTTCTGTGTTAACTTTGCATAAGTCCATCCCGAACCCAAGCCAGTTACACAGGACCATTTACAATCTCACTAGGCAAAACTATTTACATACCCATTTACATTAACAGAAGAGTGTTCAGGTTGAGTCTGTACAATGCTTTTTTGTAACTATGGGTGCTCCTTACGTGCACGGGAACGGACGTGCTCCGGAACAAAAACACCTGACGTGTCATGAAACACAAGGACAACTATATACACCAGGCCAGCAACAAATTTTTATGTGGCTAACCCCACTATTTACAATATTAACAAGGTGATGTGCTTTTCACATGCTTGTAGCCGGACGGACCTAATGTGGAACAAAGGCAAACCTATTTACACTGAACTACCAAACTTAACAGCATGCATGAGCACAGATACAGACAGAACAGAAACCCAAAAGAAAACCGGGCACATACCATTCACACCAAATACTCTGGCTGGGACCTTATATTTTTAATCCGTGGGCTCGGTACGGGCGACCCAGAGTGATGGGTTCCCCTGTCTAACACCTCGCCCGAGGCCGACCTCTTCAGTGCAGGCTCTGGCCCCTCCCCCTCACACAAATCAAACCAACCCTTCCCCGAAGGTGGATCCTTTGGAGGAGGCTCTGAGGCAGGCTCCCCGCCATCCGACATTGCCGAGTCTGAGGACAGATCGAGGTCCTCCTTTACTGTCGTTATTTCAACTTGACTGGGTGTCGTTGCTAAGTGTGGCGGAGAGTCTACCTCAGGAGTTCCAGTACTCCCTCACACTGCTTGGAGGCAAGGAAGTCCTGTTCCACCTCAAGTGCCGCCTCCTCTAATTCCTGAGTTGAATACTGCGGGCCTGTTTGCGAGGGTTCAGGTGCCGACCCTACATCCGCACTGACATGAGCAGAGTACGATGTGGGGCAGGCACCAAACACATGTCCCTCCTCCCCACAGAGGTTGCACCGTACCTCGTTGGGACACTCTGCCTTGCCGTGCCCCAACTGCAAGCATTTCCCACATCGTCTGTTGGGACACGACTTGGCTTCGTGCCCCTGCTCTCCACATCTAAAACAGGTACGGGGCTGACAAAAGTACCTAATGTGGGCCTTGGAACCCCCTATGAAGAGGAAGGATGGAATGTCCCTCACCAGTTCCATACGGAACTGTCTCTTGCCATTAAATATACCTTTCAACTCACCCCCACCACCACATTTCAGAGACAGTTCCGTACTGACTAAGAACCCTCGCAACCAGGCGCTGATCGACCTCGAAGGGAAGGTAAAGCACTGTCACCGTCACAGAGCCATCATATGGGGTGACAGTGAGCCCCTCTACCCCCTTCAGGCATGACACACCCTTAACACGGGCAGCATCAGACTTAAACTTAAGGTCATACGTGTTTCGGGCCTCAAGCGCCTGCAACATCTCTATTTCTTTAATTTCGACACCATTGTCTTTTAACACAGTAAACGCCTGTGGGGGAGGGACACTCACCCCAGACGAAAACTCCAACTTAACAATTGTGCTATCCCGACTTCCGGGCATAGCACCAGTTTGTGTGGCTCGAGGCCACGAAAGGAGAAAAAAACCTCAACTAGTTTTACAAAGAACAAAAAAGAGGATAAAGTAAGAAAAACAAAAGCTACACTGAAACAAGGCGTGGTCGCAAACAAATGAACACGACCAGACCTACTTATCAACTAAAACAAGCACGCTATAAGGTGTTTTATACACAATTGCAATATATAGTACAGCTATCACACAGTGATACAAGTTGAGCACGGTAAAACGACGAGAGCTCGACGAGAGAGCTTTTTAAGTACGTAGAAACTGCCTTTTAAGTGCATCGAAACGGCACATACAAACAAAAAACAAAAACTCAAACCGGATCGGACAGGAACATAAAGGCAAAACTATCCACACACCACCAAATCAAACAGAAAATTGTGTTCATTACAACAATAGAACCACACACACACACTGACAACCCAAAAACCCCACAAACCAACCTCCCCCCGGCCATCCCAAACCAACATTACTACACACCGCCAAGGAAAGACAACACCAGACCAAACCACCACCACCCAACAACAACCAAAACACCAGACCAAACAGTACGTAGAAACAGGCACTGACAAACTAAAGGATAATCCCAAACCCAAAGAAAAACCCTGACGGATCACGGCTTAATAAGTACACAGGAACAGGCAAGAAACAAGGCAAACCCAAACCGGACCGGCAAAAACACAACTCGAAAACCACTTACAGGACCACAGCAAACAAATTTTATGTTAACCAAACACAAACAACACAAATCCCTTTCCCTTTTTCCGTTTACCCTACAACCGCTCGACGAAAACACGACTGCTCCCGTCGAAGACCTGACCTGCTTGTCAGGGCCTACAGTAAGTTACTGTAACTGTATACTTTGCTAGCTTAACCTCAAACTGAGAATTTTAGCACATTGTGCTTTTTAAGTGCATCGAAACGGCACATACAAACAAAAAACAAGCTCAAACCGGGTCGGACAGGAACATAAATGCAAAACTATCCACACACCACCAAATCAAACAGAAAGTTATGTTCATTACAACAATAGAACCACACACACACTGACAACAACCCAAATAACCAACAGACCAACCTCCCCCCGGCCACCCTAAAGCAATAATACTATATACCGGTTACAACCAAAAAAACAGACACCAACAACAGGGGCCACGAGGGGTCCGGGGCGGGGTCCACCTGCCACGAGGGGTCCGGGGTGGAGTCAACTTGCTATATTTACACTATGTACACTATATACACTATTTACACAACAAAAAAAACTGAACAAAACTGGGCCAAAAATACAGGCACACCTTGCCCAAGGGTGTCCCGGAGGCAGTTGTGGCAAAGGGTAACCTCATTATCCCCATGCTTTAACAAGCTCCACAACCGGATTTTAGCACATTTCCCAACATGACTGGTCTGGGAGGTTCAAACTGGACATACAGTATACCAGGGGCGTTAAGTCACGACATTAAAATGCACATAATTCTGTAAAAGCCTGTACAATAATGCTGTATTGCTAGTCGGCCTAGGGCTTACACGGGTTTCGGCCTAACTACTGTACACTAACACATTACACTACAGAACTGTGTCAGTCAAAGCGGACCTAAGGTTAACTTGGCAGTCGTCGGCATAACGTTAGGCTAGCCTGCTTCACATTTGAGTTTCACTCCATACTACAAACTTAAAGGCAATAGGCAGTCGCCCCAAAATTTTGTTTGAAAAATCAGCATTACAAGCACCTCTGAATATGTTTTGAACATAACTATTACAAACAATACGTAAAGCAAGGTGAAATTCTCCTTGAATTTCACAATTTACCAACAAAAATATTGTCACATGTTCAAAATTGGCCAATCATGAACTAGAGTGACAGGATACACTCACTCTGATTGGGGTGACTGCATACTGCCTTTAAACTACGGTAACCACCATAATTCATTAAATTCATGTATTGGTCAGTAAGCTACATTTCGTAATACTTACCAGACAGATGATTTCTCAGACTACTCGAATTAAACCAAGATTTTAAACGACTATTATGAAGATATTTTTCGAAAACGGCACTGCAACCTTATTTGTAACTCTCGAATGCTCCCGCCGAATGAGATGTGTGTTACGTGGCCGGCGGTGCGCACCGCTTTGTATGGGTGATGACGTAATATTACCCATGAGTCTCCCAATACGGGATTTGTCCAGTTACCGAGGCTCTGTATTGGTCAACTCTACAATGAATACGTAAACCATAAATACGGTTCAGCCCGTAATTTTATTACATGTAGTTTCCCGTAAAAACAACGGAAATTTTTTACAGTGTAGGCCTTGTTGCGAGGGTTCAGGTGCCTGCCCCATATCCTCGCTGGCATGGGCAGAATACGATTCGAGGCATTCACAAGAGACATGTCCCTCCTCCCACAAAGGTTGCACCCCACCTCGTTGGGACGCTTGTCCTTGTCGTGCCCCACCTGCCGGCATCTGCCACACCGTCTATTAGGACATGACGGCTTCGTGCCCCTCCTCTCCACACTCAAAGCAGGTGCGGGGCTGCCCAAAGTATCTTATGTGGGCTTTGGAACCCCCTATGTAGAGGACGGTAATTCCCTGTTCAGTACCACACGGAACTCTCTCTTTCCGTTCAGTATGCCCTTCAACTCACCTTCATTGTAGGTGACCCACCGCATATTGGAGACAGTTCCGTATTGACTGAGAACCCTCGCAACTAGGCCCTGTTCGACCTCAAAGTTCAGGTACAGCACCGTCACCACCACAGAACGATCATATGGGCTGACAGTGAGTCCTTCTAGCCCTTTGAAGCAAGACGCCCTGCATTCGGGCAGCATCTGACCTGAACTTTAGGTCGTACGTGTTGCGGGCCGCAAGCGCTTGTAACATCTCTATCTCTGCAACTTCTACCCCATTCTCCTTTAACAAAGAAAACACTTTAGGGGGTGTGAAGGCCACCCCGACTCAAACTGCAACGTAACGATGCTGCTATCCCGACTTCCGGGCATAGCAGCGAGTGAGTGTGTCACTGGGCCGCGTAAACACAAGGAAAACCTCCAAGCTTCAAAAATAAACAATGTACAGAAAACAGTAAAGGAACTCCACACAAATTACACAGATAAACCAAGCAGAATCAAAAACGACCAAGCCCTCGCCAATACGACAGAACACACCCACGCTACAAGGATTTGTATGCAACCGTGATGTTTAGTAAAGCCAACAGTGCAAGCACCAAATTCAGCACGAGCAAAGGACGAGAGCCAGCAGAGCTTTTAAGTACACAGAAACAGGCACTGAGGAACAAAGAACCCAACCGGACCGGAGCAAAACGCAACCGACAACCACCCACAGAATAGCCAACATGCTTTCACCATCCACACCCAACAAAGGAAACGAAATAGTCTTTGCCACAGCCAACAAACAGAAACCACCACCACACCCACCATCAACGATCAAAATACAAAGCCAAAACAACACACGCCCAAAAGCAACAATCACACCCAAGGCAACAACACGCCCAAAGACGACAAAACGCCCGATGGCAATCAGCGCGGAGGGAAACGGGGGGGGGTCCACCTGCCACACTAAAATCACTATTACAGTTTATTTTCAGTATATACTATTTACATGCAACAAAAACAAAACTCCCAAAGAGATCGAACGAGCCCGGCGGGGGATCGAGAACGTCCACTCTCTTCGGGAACCCAAACTGAACTGGGCAAATACAGGCGCACCTTGCCCAAGGGTGCCCTGGAGGCAGTTGTGGCAAAGGGTAACCTCATTATCCTCACGCTTGAACAAGCTCCACAACCGGATGCAGTTTAAAGTCCTACCCAGGAGAGCCAAAAGAATGTCCGCTCTCGTTGAAGACCTGAACTGCACCAAGCACGTCCTCTCTTCGGGAACGAAGAACAACCAAAAAACCGAACACCAACAACACCTCACAAACACTGCTACTGAGTAGCCACAGACACCGAAATTTAAAAAACACAAAACCAGACTACCATCACTTAACAACCAAAAACCGAAACAAGAACATCAGACCAATTTAACTACCACCACCCACAAGTAACTGCCGCGAAGGGCCACAACCCCAAAGGGCTACGAGGGGCCGGGGTCCACTTGCCGTAGTTACAGTATGTACACTATCTACACTCAACCAAAATTAAACAAAAATCAAAGTACCGAAGAGATCGAACGATTTCTGTGGGGGGGACAGGCACGTCCGCTCCCTTCGGGGGACCTGAACAAAACTGGGTAAATACTGGCGCACCTTGCTCAAGGGTGCCCTGGAGGCAGTTGTGGCAAAGGGTAACCTCATTATCCCCACGTTTATAAAAACTACACAACCGGCACGTTTATAAAAACTCCACAACTGTCCTGGGTAGGACTTAAAACTGCATCCGGTTGTGGAGTTTGTTTAAACGTGGGAGTAATGAGGTTACCCTTTGCCACAACTGCCTCTGGGGCACCCTTGGGCAAGGTGCACCTGTATTTGCCCCGGTGCTTTTTCAGTGCTGTTGCCTTTGGGCGTAGTGTTGCCTTCGGGCGTGGTGTTTGCCTTCGGGCGTGGTGTTGCCTTCGGGCTTAGTGTTGCCTTCGGGCGTGGTGTTGCCTTCGGGCTTAGTGTTGCCTTCGGGCGTGGTGTTTGCCTTCGGGCGTGGTGTTGCCTTCGGGCGTGGTGTTGCCTTCGGGCTTAGTGTTGCCTTCAGGCGTGGTGTTGCCTTCGGGCTTAGTGTTGCCTTCGGGCGTGGTGTTGCCTTCGGGCTTAGTGTTGCCTTCGGGCGTAGTGTTGCCTTCGGGCTTGGTGTTGCCGTCGGGCGTGGTGATGCCTTCGGGCCTGGTGTTGCCTTCGGGCTTGGTGTTGTCTGTGGGTGTGTGGTCTTTGTAGGGCTTTGTTTTTAGTGTGACCGGGGTGAGGTTGGTCTGTGGGGTCTTTGGGTTGTTGTCAGTGTGTGTGTGGTTCTATTGTTGTAATGAACATAATTTTCTGTTTGATTTGGTGTGTGGATAGTTTTGACTTTATGTTCCTGTCCGATCCGGTTTGAGTTTTGTTTTTTGTTTGTATGTGCCGTTTCGATGCACTTAAAAAGCCCCCCTCCCCACTCCACAACCAACCATATCTTATATCCTTTTGCTGGTCTGGCCGTGCCCGTTTGTTTAGCACCTAAAAAGGTGAATCCGTGATCAGCCATGTCCAAGGCCTTCTCCTGATCGAGGGAGACAAACGCACAAGGAAGATCACGGTCCATCACATACTCGACCAAGTCCCGCACCAACCAGAGGTTCTGCTGAATACTGTGTCCCCGCATCGCAAATGTCTGAAAAGGCCCCAAAAGATCCGGCATGACGGTGCCTAGCCTGTTAAAAAGGGCTTTCGCCAGGATCTTGTAGTCCACATTTAACAGGGTGATTGGTCGCTTGTTTTTAGGTTCAAGGGGGTCACCAGGTTTGGGTAACAATGTTATTACTCCTGTACGCTGCGAGGGGCTCAACGAGCCAGCAAGGAAGGCAGAGACGAATACAACACGGAGATCGCGTCCAACGGTACCCCAAAAGCGTTTGTAGAATTCTACCGGAATACCGTCGGACCCAGGTGACTTTCCACCCTTCATTTTCGCCACTGCCTTCCAGAGCTCGTCGACAGTCATGGGGGAACCAAGTTAATCGTTCTGCTCTTTAGTGGGGGTATTGGTAATGTTATCTAATAGGGACTTTTGAAGGCCCTCATCAACATCTGCCCGGGTGTAAAGCTGTTCATAGTATCCTTTAAATACTTCTACGATGTCCAGAGGGTCCTTCTGTACTGTACCGTGGACGTCAAGGACTGCCTTTATTCGACGGTCAGTAGCATACTTTGTGACGTCCCGGTAGAATTTGATGGTTGGTTTTTCCTCCGCCTCCACACAATGAACACGAGCACGAACACGGGCCCCATGTAGTTTTTCATCAAGATACTGCTGGATTGCGTGGAGTGCAGAAGAGTCCCCATCCCTCTCCCTAGAGCAGAGCGAGAGTCGACGAGAGCAGACGTGTTTTCGTGGAGCTCTCGTCGTTTTACCGTGCTCAACCTTTATCACCGTGTGTTAGCTGTACTAGTTATTGCAATTGTGCATAAATCCTTATAGCGTGCTTGTGTTGTAGTTGATAAGTAGGTCTGGTCGTGCACATTTGTTTGCGACCGCGCCTTGTTTCTGTGTAGCTTGTGTTTTTCTTACTTCATCCTATTTTTTGTCCTTTGTAAAACTAGTTTGAGGTTTTTTTCTCCTTTCATTTCGTGGCCTCGAGCCACATAACTTGGTGCTATGCCCGGAAGTCGGGATAGCACAATTGTCAAGTTAGAGTTTACGTCCGGGGCGAGCGTTTCTCCCCCGCAGGCGTTTACTGTGTTAAAGAACAATGGTGTGGAGGTAAAAGAAATAGAGATGTTGCGCCCGCAACACGTACGACCTAAAGTTCAGGTCAGATGCTGCCCGAATTCAGGGTGTTTCGCGCCTTAAAGGGCTGAACGGGCTCACTGTCACCCCATATGAAGGGCATCCTGAACGGAAAGAGACAGTTCCGTATGGTACTGAAGAGGGAAATACCGTCCTTCCTCTCCATAGGGGGTTCCAAGGCTCATATAAGATACTTTGGGCAGCCCCGCACCTGTTTTAAGTGTTCAGAGGAGGGGCACGAAGCCAAGTCGTGTCCCAACAGACATTGTGGCAAGTGCCTACAGGTGGGGCACGAAAAGGCCGAGTGTCCCAACGAGGTGCGGTGTAACCTATGTGGGGAGGAGGGACATGTCTCTGGTGCCTGCCCCACATCGTACTCTGCACGTGCTAGTGCAGATGTGGAGCAGGCAGGTGAACCCTGGCAGTCAGGCCCAGAGTACTCCACTCAAGAGTTGGAAGAGGCTGCACAACAGGTAGAGCAGGATTTTCTCGCCTCCTCCAAACAGTGTGAGGAGGGCCCCGGGTCCCCTGAGACAGGCTCTCCATCATCATCCTCACCGCACCCGTGGAGGCTGACGCGATGACAGTGCAGGACCTTCAGATCTCTTCGGAAAATGAATGTTTCTGCCATGTCAGATGATGGAGAGTCTGCCTCAGAGCCTCCTGCAAAGGATCCACCATCGGGGAGGGCTGGTTTGATTTTTGTGAGGGGTTCGACTCGGAATCCCCACTAAAGAGGTCTGCCTCAGGCGAGGTGTCTGACCGACCCACCCCGAGTCCACGTAGTAATAAAAAGCCCAGGGCCCAGGTAGATGATATGTAGACCCTTATTTTACAATGGCTGTTGATCCTCTCTCCCTCTTGACCCTGAATGTTAACGGCATGAGGGACAGCCGGAAGCGGTCCAGAATATTTCAGTTTTGTAGGTCACTAGGTGTGGACTTTGCTTTCCTCCAGGAGACCCACATTGTGAATGAGGACGATGTCCACACCTGGTCCTTTGAGTGGGGAGGGGGTTTGCACGCTTTCTTTGGTTCTTCGACATCATGTGGTTCAGTTATTTTAGTTTCGCCAAGGTGGACTCCCCTGGTCGGAAAAGTTGATTCTGATCATTAGGGCCGGTTGGTGTGCGTAACCATAAAGTACCCTTGTGGGAACCTTTTCCTCTGTAACGTTTACGCTCCTAATCGGCCTTCTGACAGAGGGGACTTTTACATGACCCTGCCATCCTTCGTTTCTGGCAGTGCCCCTTGTATCCTGGCTGGAGATTTTAACTGTGTCCCCGACACACAGCTTGACCGAATGGCCTGTACGTCTTCGGGCTGTAGTGTCGGCATGACGGAATTTGACATGTTTACAAAGAATCACGACATGGTTGACGTTTGGAGAGTGCAACATCCCGGCTTGGCCGTGTTCACTTGGCACCGCCCTGATGGCACGGACGCCTCAAGGCTGGACCGGGTGTGCTCTCCACTGGCGCTGTCGCCGTCGCCAAGTGATTGTGAAGTTGTGGCATGTCCAGTTTCGGATGATGATGCAGGTACTGTCTCCTTTCAACCCCCAGATTCATGGCCAGCAAGAAGGGGGTTCTGGAAAATGAACACAGATATTCTAATGGAGGATGATTATTGTACCCAGTTTAAGGCCAGGTACGGGAGATGGCGAACTCTGAAGCCGGCATTCTCTACGGGTTTAGAATGGTGGGATCATGTCAAGTCTCGCATCAAACAGTTTACGGTTGAGTATTGTGTAGCAAGAGCTCGTCGAAAAAGGGAGGAGTTCTCCTTTTTAAAGTCTTGAAGTTAAGTCTGAACTCAGTTTTTGTTAAATGGATCACCTTATTGTATAATAGTGGATATAGTCGTGTTATTGTTAATGGCCTGCCGTCGGACCCCTTCAGAGTCCAACGTGGGGTACTGCAGGGATGCCCACTGTCACCTTTGCTCTATGTATTGTTCAGTGAATCCCTCGCAAGAGCCCTCCATGTAGAGCCTATGTTCCGACCGTTTCACATTCCTGGTGGTACCACAGTCAAGTGCCTCCAGTATGCTGATGATGTTACATGCGTAGTCTCCGACCTAGCTTCCTTCAAGGCCCTTACTGGCACCCTGTCCACTTTTCAAAGGGCGACAGGTGCCAGACTGAACCCCACCAAGACCAAAGGACTCCGTCTGGGTAAGTGGCGGTCGAAACAACTGCCCTTCGTGGCATCATGGGTAGACGACGCCATAAAAATCAATGGCATATGGTTCGGTTACGGTTCACGCGAGTCACTTACCTGGAATGAGACAGTGGACCTGGTGGAAGCTAGGTTGGCAGACTACGGAGGGCGCTACATTAGTCTGATGGGGAAAGTAACAGTAATTAATAGATTCATTTACCCTCTCTTGTGGTACCTGGGCACTGTTCCGGCTGCTCCAGAAGGTGTCCTTGTGCGACTTGAGAGGGCCGTATTTTATTCCTATGGTCAGGGAAAACGGAGCTGGTCTGAAGAAAGGTGGTGTACCAGGACCTTAGGCATGGGGGACTGGGCCTTGTGCACTTTCCCTCAAAGCTCCGTTTTCTCCTGACCAAGTGTGTTTTTAGCGCTGTCGACAGTGAGATGACGTTTGCCTACTTTGTCCGCTATTGGGGGGGGGGGATTGTCACTCCGTGGGTTCTCTCCGTCCCTTTTTAGTAATAGTGTAGTCCACAGCGGGAGACCCTCAAGGACATATTGTCATATGAGGGACACTCTCCGTATGATGTCAACTGCAGGGGACGTTTTGCAGTCCAGTGCGGGGGACCTGTACCAAGCCATCTTTGATGGCTTGGCTGGCCGGGTCCAACCAAGCCACTACGCCTTGGGGCCGGAGGTGTGGCGCGTGGTGCACAGCAGGTCACTAGATCACCGCCGGCGAGACCTGCTGTGGCGAATTGCACATGACGCCATCGTAACTAATCTCAAGCGCCTTCGGTGGCGTCTTGGAGATGGCATTTGCCCCCGCACAGGGTGCACAAAGTGGGAGAGTGTGCCACACGGGTTTTGGCATTGTGGCTTTGTGGCCCTCCTCTGGGAGTGGTTTCAGGGCCTGGCTGACCGTTAAACGTTTCGTAACACCTGGGCGGTCAGCCAGGACTATGCTTTGTATGGTCTACTGCCCCCACCAGGCAATACAAGTGTTCGGGCCATACGTTTGTTTCGGCCTCCATTAAGCTAGCTATATGGAAAGACCGATGTAATATTGTTTTTAGGGAAGGGGGGAGGCCAGCAGACGTCGTCCTGGCGTCGGTGAGAACGGAGATTAAACTGAGGGTCGAGGCCGACTTTGCTCGTCTGCCAAGGTCGACGTTTGGCAGGCGCTGGGGGCCAATTGCTTCGGTGCGGGCGGGGCGGGTGATAGTTAACCTGTAGTTTTGCGTGAATAAATTTGTAAACTGTCCTATGTAATTAACCTTTGTACATAGCAAAACAATTTTTTGTTTGTAGGTGCATGTAAATAGTTTGCTGTTGCGTTTTTGCCGGTCCGGTTTGGGTTCTCGCCCTTTCTTTCTCAGTGCCCGTTTCTACGTACTTAATAGGCACACCTTTTATTGTCGTGGCCTCGAGCCACACCAACTGCTGCTATGCCCGGGTGCAGGGATAGCAGCATCGTTAAGTTACACTTTCAGTGGCAGGGGAAAGTCTAGCTGCCGTTTTGCCTGAAGGGTGTAGAAGGGCTGGACCCCATACGATGGCTCTGTGGTGGTATCGGTGCTGTACTTGAACTTTGAGGTCGAGCAGGGCTTGGTTGAGAGGGTACTTGGGCAGTACCAGGTGGTGCTGAAGAGGGATGTTCTGTCCTTCCTCTTCATAGAGGGTGCCAAAGCCCATACCATCTTTTTGATTTGCCGAAGGCCGAAGGAATCTATGCGATGGTGATGTCGTGTGTGTGTATGTGACGCTTTTGCTTGTAAACACGATATCTCAAGAAGGGTAACTCCGAGGGATCTCATACTTGGCATGTAGATTGCCCATATTGAGTAGATGATTCCTATTGTTTTTGGTGGAGGTCAAAGTTCTTCTGGGGTCACAGGAGGTCAAAACCTTGTAAACACGATATCTCAAGAAGGGTAACTCCAAGGGACCTCATACTTGGCAGGTAGATTGCCCATATTAAGTAGATGATTGATATTCTTTTTGGTTGAGGTCAAAGGTCATTTGGGGTCATAAGAGGTCAAATGATAAATACCCTAGAAATTTGCTTGTAAACACGGTATCTCCAGAAGGATAAATGTGAGGGATGTCATACTTACCGTGTTTATTGCCCATATTGAGTAGGTGATCCCTATTGTTTTTGGTGGAGGTCAAAGGTCATTTGGGGTCACCAGAGGTCAAAAGGTCAAAACCTTGTAAACACTATATCTCAATAAGGGTAACTGTGAGGGATCTCATACTTAGCTTGTTAATTGCCCATATGGAGTAGATGATTCCTCTTATTCTTGGTGGAGGTCAAAGGTCATTTGGGGGTCATCAGAGATCAAAATGTCAAAACCTCGTAAACCTCCTTGATTGGCCTGAAACCTGTAAACATGTCCAGAAAAAAAATTTTGAATATTTATAAAGATCATGGCCAGACTTTAGGTTTAAATGTGTTAGACATAATTTTTACAGATTATTTTCCTTATTAATGTAAAATATTGTAATTATACAAGGGGCGGTCATTTCGCTTCTTACGCCATCTTGGTTGAACGGAATTCCAACAAAATGTTTTGAAAAATATGTTTGATATATTTGGCTCAAAATATGGCCAAATATAAAGAGCAATTATCACAAATATATTTTTAAGGATTATTTTCCCTATTATTTTCATTTATTGAAATTTTAACATCAGTGGCCATTTTGCTATTTCCGCCATCTTGGTTGACCCGGATCTTACAAAAAATGTCCAGAAAAATACCTTAAAGTGATGCCGTGAGTTTGCAAAAAGGAAAAACATAAGATTTTGCTTCTTCTTATGTCTTTCTTTATTCTTAAAAATGCCACGAGTGCGTTACAGAGTTGAAGAATACAATTTGAAAGCTCAAAATGATAGTGATAGTCTCGGGAAGTAATCTAAACAGCATTAAATCGGTAAATTTTTGAAGGCCTTTTTCAAAAAACGGTCATACGGCATTAAACCACACCTACAACGAACCTGATGTTGAATATGCAAATGTTATTGAGGTGTCACTAAGTTAAAAAGACGTAACATACCACTCCAGCCTGACTAGCGGGGTGCTTTTTAAGTGCATCGAAACGGCACGTACAAACAAAAAACGAAAAAACTCAAACCGGATCGGACAGGAACATAAACGCAAAACTATCCACACACCACCAAATCAAACGGAAAAGTATGTTCATTACAACAATAGAACCACACACACACTGAAAACCCAATACCCCACAAACCAACCTCCCCCCGGCCACCCTAAACCAATATTACTACATACCGCCAACGAAAGACGACACCAGAACAAACCACCACCACCCAACAACCAAAAAAACGAAAACACCAGACCAAACAATCATCACAAACTGCCCCAAAGGGGCCACGAGGGGTCCGGGGCGGGGTCCACCTGCCACGAGGAGTCCGGGGTGGAGTCAACTTGCTATATTTACAGTATGTACACTATTTACACTATTTACACAAAAACAAAAAACTGAACAAAACTGGGCCAAAAATACAGCCTGACTAGCTCTACGGCAGCCCACAGCTGTTCGCTCACGACCACTGCTCACGACCAGAGAATGCATGTTCTTGCATAATTGCTTCATAACACTAACTTACTTGTAAAACACTCAATGTAGCTTCCTCTTACTCCGTAGTACAGGTCACAGTCTTTCACTCTTTGGTACGCGTTATACAGTACCGATTTGAATTTGGACGTTACAGGTTTACAACGAAAGTTACACCAAATACTCTTTTATTGCCATGAGTAAGAACGTCAAAGACGATGGTAAGTGCACATAAAAGGCAGAGCATCTAACGTTAGCCTTAATTTACACAGAGTTACCACTAGCCAGTATACTATAGCCTAAATTAGGCTACAGTGAAACGGAATAATATAGCCTATAGTGGTATTACCATGTACATTGCAATACCAACGTTACCTCTTCAAGATCCACACACACGTCTTGTTCACTTGTGTTGTTGTGCTAAATCGAGCAGCTGTTTACACCTAGTGAATATGCATTAGTACTTCGTTCTCATTGGTCCGCTCAACTGATGTTCGTTAGGGGACTGAATAGTGTTTGTCCGCAGCACATTTTTGATTTCCTCGAGTTTAGTCGTTATTTTTACGAAAATTTTAAGGCTGTTGCCGGAATTCGCACAACAGGCCTTATTTTTTTCTCCCTTACTGTTCATATGGGTCACTCAAAGGAATCACTGAAATTTTAAACTCGATTTTTTAATGTTTTTTACTTTTTGCAATCTCACGGCATCACTTTAAGAATACTTGCAATAGAATATGGGCACAGATTAGGTTTACCTGTGTATGAAGTATTTTTTTAATAATTGTTTTTCCTATTATTATAATATATTGACATAATTATTGCATTGGCAGCCATTTTGCTTTTCCGCCATATTGGTTGATCTGAATCCAAAAGAAACATTTTAAAAATCATCTTAGATTATTTGTCATGAAATATGGCCAAATGTTAAGGGAAACTTTGTCAAAACTATTTTTAATGATTATTTCTCATTATTTTTATACATTATGATAGTTATATTGGCTGCCATTTTGTTGTTTCCGCCATCTTTGTTGGACTGAGGTCTTGCATTACCTATCAGAAACCATGCTTTGAATTTTATTAGCAACACTGAATAACGATATTCAGGATTTTCAATTGAAATATATTATTTTTTGTGAATTTTTGTATATTTTTTTTAAATTTTTCTTATGTAGGGGGAGTTTTTACTTCATTGTTTTTACTCTTTCGGCGATCTTCCGCCATATTGGCTGGCAAGTACTCTTGCGCCAAGGATTGTAAAACGCAGTCTTAATTGTTATATCTTAATTTACATCATTATGGATTGGGATTGTGGAAATGTACACTGTTTTTTATACAATTTTTGGAAATATTTCATTAATTTTGGCAGCCATTTTGCTTTTCCGCCACTTGACTGACCTGAGTCCGCCCAAAACAGTCCCAAAAATTAATATTGGAAGTTTTGTTAAAAATATGACCGAATTTTAAGATTAGATGCCTCAAAAATATTATTAGGAATATTTTCTGCACAAAATTGTGTCTGAAATAGTATTTACAAACGGAAAATGGCGGCCATTTTGAAAAATCGGCCGCCATTTTGAATTTTGAGTGGCTAACGGGTTTTTTCAAAAGAGCAATCCCTAAGGAGCATGTATGCAAATTTTGGTGCTTCTTTCCACTTGTAAACGATTTTACCAAAAAAATGCATTTATCTGCCCTACTACAAGTCAAGACGACCACGGCCTTTTTTTCCAGTTGTGGCTCACTGGCTTGTTTGTCCTATTCCATTACTTTGATGTATGTATGTATGTATGTATGTATGTATGTATGTATGTATGTATGTATGTATGTAGTTATGTATGTAGTTAGTAGATGAAATATGACACACCAACACAAATGTGTGCTATAATGTCAAGCAAAGTTTAAGTACGGTGCAAGTCCTCCCCTTTGGTCGCCTCTTACGACAGGCGGGGAATACCGTGGGCATATTCTACAGCCCACAGGGAGCTGGGGTGGTATGTATGTGTGTGTATGTATATATATATATATATATACATATATACATTATATATATATATATATATATTATTTCGAAAAGAAAATGGCAATGAAACAGTCATATACTTTACGTAGTAAGCAAGCATCTATTTGAGCTTGGCAATTTTCGGTTCCCCGGGGGGGGGGGGGGCGTTTTAAGTACATAGAAACAGGCACTGAGAAATAAACGAAAACTCAAACCGGATCGGACCAAAACGTAACTGAGAAGCACTCTATCCACACACACAGCAAAGGAAACGAAAGTCTTTGTTACCACTAACAAACAAAAACCACCATCACACCCACCACCAACGATCAACAACACAAGCCCAACACACGCCCAAAGGCAACAACACACGTCCAAAGGCAACAACACACGCCCAAAGGCAACAACACGCCCGAAGGCAACCACAGCGCAGACGGACATGGGGGGCCACTTGTTTCATTAAAATCCCTATTTACAGTTTATTTACAGTAGTTCCCCTGGGTCCTTCAGCCAAGATAGATTTAAGACTAATACATGCAAGACTAAATGTTCAGCCTATGCTGAACAGACAAAACAAACATCAATCGTTCAAGAATCATTGTAGAAAGTTAATTGTTGAGTGGCCCAGATCTCTATTGAGCCCGTTGGTATGTGTTTTGAATAAAGGATAAAGCTTAGTTCTGTACGCTTGTGTTGTCGAGGAGAATGAAAGTTTGAACCAAGTAGTACACATTTCAAATTTTGGAGGGAATGATTACCGAGTCCAAAAGTGTTCGGCCACTGGAAAACCGTGTGAATTGTGGATACTTGTTTAACCTGTACAAGAATTTAGTGCCAGTTTCTCCAACATAAGACCATTTATACACAAAGTACAATATAGTAAGTAGACCACATTCTGAGAATCACAGTCAGGATTGGGGGGGGGGGGGAGGGGGTGGGTCTTATGGGAAATTTCAAGTTAGGAAGGCAAATGGACGAACCCAGGGACATGTGTTCACAAACTTGGCAGCGGGGTTTATTGCAAGGTACGTTTCCCAGGGGTGGTTTGTAAGAAGGTGGAAGTTTCGATGACGTTATCAATTGCCGAAGATTGGGGAGTGACGGAGGGCTAACAAGGGTGGCTTGGTCAAGGTGTCTGAGAGGGAACCATCACCCTTAAGGAGAGTGTCGGAATGTGTAAGAGAGTGGTGTGCCCATACTAGAGGAATACGGTCACTGGCCTTCTTACAATTATAGGTAAGAAGTTTAATTTCTTAGCTTTAAGCAACGTTCTTTGATCGTTAGATAAGGGTAGATCAGTATGAATAGTAACTACTAGTTTGTCATCATTAGCAAAGTGTCGATGCGTTTCGACGGGTCTGAGTTGTTCTAATTTCAAACTGTTGCAACAATAGAAAGAACGATAGTGCTCACTGTTACCGTTATGTATACGGCGGTGAATTCTTTGAAGCTGATCGTTCGAACATATTTCCTTCAGCTGATCTCGCCGTCTCTCCATGGATTGTTGGTGGAAAATAATCTTTCTGCTGCCACCACATGATGCCCTAAACAATGGCAGTGACTCGAAGGAGTCTTAAATACTGGAGTCATCAGTATCATCTTCCAGTATGAGAGTTGAATCTTGACCCAGGAGTATGTAGTGTGGTGATTTGGAAATTTGTGTTACTTCCAGGCAAAACTTGCCTGATACCGTTTTTTAGTTCACAAATGTCAGGGATATCATTCCATATCATTATCATATCTTTGGTTGGTTGAATGCATTGTAAATTTCTTCCAAGACGGAATGTTATTACCCGTTTGAAGTCACCACAGGTGACATGGTATGTGAATGCCACAGTTCCTCAGTGGATGGTCCAACCCCTTTACTGATGTATTTAGTCAATGGTTATGCGATGGACACACCCTGATCTTTCTCCAGTACTTTACAATGTACATGAGTGATGTCAGATTATAAAACGCAACTGAATTTTTTTCAGGATTGGTGCTTCCTTTACTTCAAGGTGGTTCAGTTGACAAGCAGTATACATTTGTATAAAGTCCTCATGACTCTAGAATGAATTATCAGCAACATCTGGAAGCATGAAAATATGCAACTTTACATAGAAAGCGCTGGATGAGGTCTAGGGATACGCTGTGTGGTCTGAATAATTATAAACGATATGCCATAAGCGTAAAGACAATCTTACAAAGTGTGGTAACCACCTTCCAATGCCCATTTTCCAGTTGACAACCCACATTGTGCCCTACAGTCTGGATTATGGAACCAGATGTATTCCAGCTTCTGGAAACTTACATTTCATTGTAATGAAAAATGTAGCTTTCATGATCTGGAATACGACCGGTAATGCATATGAGTCAAGAAGTCCTGCTGGAGTGAAAATACTGACACATTTGCCTTCTTGAGCAGACCTTTGAACCATAAAACAATGAAAATGCTGATCAAATGATACTGTCTTTTCTGATTGCGTCACAAAATAAATTAAGTTGTCACGAAGTAACATTTTCACTTTCACTGAACTGCTCTGGCAGTGAAAAGAGTGTCCGAATTTTCAAATTTGCCTTTTTAACACAGGTTCTGTAAACATGATGTTCAATAAAAAAAAAACATTGACATTGGCAGTGTGTTGTATCTCTTCACTCAGAATTTCCCAAGAAAGTTTTTTTAATGTTTGGAAAAACTATGCTTCGACTCTTAAAGTCCAGCAGTTGGACAGTGGGCCAAATGATCTGAAATGTATCTGAAATGTTTGGGATAGCGCATCCTGGACTTACGTTTATCACCTGGGAATAGCATTACAAACAACTCTAGGAAGTCAACATCAGTTCCTCCTAAATATGCAATACTTTGCAGGTCAATGATCAGGAGCAGCAGCTAAATCGTATATTTCTGCTAGGTAAGTGAGTCACTGCCAGTGAATATCACTTCGTGAGAGCATGGTGGCCTATTGGTTAAGTTGCTGGACTTGTGATTCAAGGATTGCTGGTTCGACTCCCGCCGGGGTCTTTATGTTGTATCCTTGGGCATGATACTTTATCTTAATTGCTTCTCTCCATCAAGGGGTTAAATGGGTACCTGTAAGGAGGATTGTCACTGGGTGCGCCGTTAGAACTGCTGCCGCACCGGAGTTCTCTATGATGATTTACCGTTGAACAGGGGTGATATTTGCAGCGTTTTGAGGCGTATCGTTAGTGTAAAGCGCTTTATAAAAGCGTATGAGCGTATGAGTAAGTAGTATATAGGGGGTAATGAGATACCCCTTTTGCTCTTTATTTCTCGGAGCTTTACGAGCTTTTCATTAGCTTGATGGGAGCTTCATAGGTGAGAGATGAGCTTGATGGGTTGGGTATGCGCTTTATGAACTGGCTATGAGCTTGGAGAGCTTTTAGAACGTAAAATCGGAGCTTGATATGAGCTTGATGGGGTTGAAAGTAAGGTGATGTGGTACCGGTAGTGTGTTCTTATCATAATGGATGACATCTGTTCGGGGGCCTTTTAACATTTTTTGCTTCTGTAATAGCAGATGCCGCCCGCTTTGTGACCCTTCTGCCTGCCGATATACCACGGGTTTTTGCTGCTCGACGTAAAGAGGTTCCATGGAGGACATCCCCCGCAATTTCAACTCCAGTGCGGAGAGCTTCTTTTCCAAGCGCCTTAGCCCCCCTTTTGAAAAGCGGCATAGCTGAGCGAAACAAGCCTCCTAGTATATTTCCCATCCCGTAGCCCTTTTGAACTCTAGCCCCATGGAAGACGGGTAATCCATTTCCAACTTGTTGAAGGTAGTAGTGTTCGTAGTCCCGAGGGTCGTTGTGATAATGCTGCAGTTTCATGATGATGAAAATTTAAATAAACTGGGGTGATTTGCGAAGTCTAAAGTGGAGTGTCGCGATCACGTTCCCACGGACAAATGGAATTTTTCGTCCGGTATTGTCCCTTATATCAATTTCGATCGTGTCAAAGTATTTCTGTTTAATTGGGTGATAAAAAACGTGGTGGAAGATGTCTCTTTCGTTTTCCCCGTATTTTCCATTTACAGCAATGACTCTTAGAAGCGGGACTTTAACATGACCTACTACTGAAGGTTCTACAAATTAATGTTGCAATACACCAAGAGGTTACTAATATTCGCGATATCCACCGGGTGAGTTATAGTGGTAGATTCTGTAAGCAAAGTCTTTCCTTTAAATCCTAATATTTCGGCTAGCCTCCCTCGAAATTTGACTTGTGCCCCTTTCAAGAGGTTGATACGAAGCTTTCGGGTGTATTCGTTATAGTGGTATTGAATAAGACTGTTATAATCCGTTTTTAAAGCATGAAGGATAGAATCAATGGAATCGTAGAATCCTGGCTCTATAACCTTTATCAACCAATGGTCGCCCCCATCTATCGTGTAACTATACTTGCACTCTTCGTCGATATTGTACCATTGATGGGGATAGATGAATTCTGCCAAGCCGACCTCCCAGTCGCCTTCCAAGGTTATAGGCTGTGCTAGTTTCACACGATAATTTGTTAACGTGTTTTGCGGATAGACATCAGGTGAGCTGTTACTCGGTAAAGTTACGTAAAACGATGCCATGTGTTTACACTACACTGCTTCTATACTATAATGACTACACATCGCCAGCGTGCAGACCTTAAATATCTTTCACTCTATACACATCATTTACCCAACTGTTAAATTTAGATGGATAACCTTTCCACTTACAAAGTATTCTTGCCGTCCGTTTCGCTTCCGACGCTTTAAAATTTTTTCAATGCGATAGGTGTGATCTGCTTTAGATACTTTTTGTAGTTCATAATCGTAAAAGGTCCCTTCAATCGTTTCCCCGCCGTAATCCTTTAGAGTGTAAACAGGAGGATTGCGAGGATGTCTTTCAGAGACTGTGAAAACTTCATCCGTCCATTGTGGTAGGTACCCTTTCCGAAAAGGTCTAGTCGCCATACTAATACATACAGTGTCATTTAATTCAAGTTTGAACTTTTGCTCTGACTGATCGGGGCTAAAATCTCGTCCATATAGCGCTTGCCACACCTGCTCTTGGTTTGTTACGTTCACGTCTTCAGGCGCCTTACCGATACTACGATGTAGACTTTTGTTGTAACTAACGAGAAATTTTTGAAGCACGTCGATGTATCTTCGATTGCCGTTGGCTGTAAAGTAGCGCCACATTTTAGATTTGAGAGTCCGATTGAATCGCTCTACCACTGAGGCCTTAGTTTCGTTGTTGGTAGTGAAAAAATGAATATTATTCTTTCTAAGGAATTGTTGAAATAGCTGGTTTTTGAATTCCGTGCCCTTGTCGGTTTGTAAAATCTTGGGTTGACGTTCCTTAAATATAGATTGAAACGCGTTAACAATACTCTTTCCTGTTTTATTTTTTAATACTCTGGCCCACGGATACTTTGAAAAATTATCAATGCATGTCAAAATGTATCGATGATCCTTATTTTGTCTTGAAAGGGATGAAACGTCTACTAAGTCTGCTTGCCATTGACTGTCAATACCGTAAACAATCACTCGATTTTTCTTAAAGTTCCTCCTGAGTGGTTTGTGGAGTGTATAGGTGTCTTTCGTATTCAACCAGTTCTTAATGTCTCGTGTAGAAATAAGTTTCTTGTTGCCAGTTTTTAGCGCTTCTCGAATGGGTCCGATACCACCGAAAGAAGCGGGAGGTAAGGGGTCGAAATAAATTTTGCTTAGGTACTCTTCCATGGGGAGTATCAGTTACGCGAACTACACTGCCGCAACATGTGGCGAGACAAAGTACCCTACGTAATGAAAAGTTAACCGTAAGCCCACTCTCGGGACAACAGCCCATGGTGACTACATAAACGAAACTGAATACATCTATAGGAGTTATTGTGATTTAATACTTTTCCCATCGAATTGCCTTCTTTCTTGTTTTGGGACGTACTGACAATGTCTTTTGTTTCTTAGACGGTAGATGATAAGCAGCGCCGTATAATTCTTCATCGTCTGGTAAGGACTCGGGAAGTTCTGGTAGGTCAGTTATTTCGCTATCTGCTGGATTCAACAACTTGGTCATTTCCTGCCATCGGTCTGGGTTACCAATTAATTCATGCGGTACATTTAACTTCGCCAGTGCTTTAGAAAAGTCTTTTGTACCAATTGGCTTTAGTGACTTACGCTTCCGTAAAGCATCATTTATCAAATCTACCATGTTTGAACCTTTTATAGCTCGCTCATTCACAGCTAATTCCCCCTTTCCATTCCAGTCAACTATGCCATCGCTGGAAGTTATTTTGTGAAGCAACTGCACAGCTTTGTTTCTCAGTGCCTTAGGAACACTATTCAAAACTTCGTTTTCTACGGCCTTCTGTTGTATATCACGACTCACATTATCACCTAGGCTGGGTTTTGATTGCGTTTCCGGTAAGACGCGAACGGTTGGGGGCTCCTTAGCTTTCGTATGGTAAACCATGTAACGCTGCAACCAGTCATTGTAGCGCTTCATTTTGGTTACGTCATCTTAAAGAGCATCATTCAAGATGATTGATAATTGTCCTTCTAAATCTTGTAACTTTGTTCTTTCTGGCGGTGTTGGTTGCGTCGCTGTTACTCGATTTAAGTAATCCGGAGAAACAAGGATAAGTTTCTTTGTGTGTTCCATCATTCAATTTTTACTTTATTAAAATACTCCCCAAGACACCTATGAGAGGACGCAATAGTGCCGCTAATATAGATCTACCTTTCTGCAGTAAAATTTTTCTCTTTGAATTTTCAGATTTCCGTCTATTTGCTAGGGCTCGGATCTATTGACGATATTTCCTTAAATTTTGCTTCTGATGTTTCTTGAGAGGAATGTTACCATTTAGGGTATTGAGAGCGCCCTCAGAAAAACACAATTTATCAACTCTTTCGATACACCGCAAATAATACCCTGTCTTTGCTTTGGCGAACCTTTTGCCAACACGTGTAAGTAAGGTCCGTGTTTACGCCAACGTCGCATGATGAAAGAATGACTTTAAAAGCAAAATGTCAATTGTTATATATTATTTTTTGACCGATGCGTAATGTATCTCTCCAGGAAAAATTTGGGTTCTTAATCTGCAATTTTCTTCTGTTCCGCCTTTGAGATCAATGAGGAGATAACCATACGGTCGCTGGGTTGCATCTCTATATGCTTCTTGCAGATATTTAGGTTTTTCGGGAAACATTTGCCGTGCTAAAAATGATATTTGCGACGCATCTCTTGGATTTTTAAATAATATAATATAATGAGAGTTGAGACTTATGGTACGACTAACCCGACCTTGTTGAAATAAGTTTTGGAAAACTAAAATAACTGACAAGTTCTTGTGGTGGCTGCCTTTTGTAAACAAATTACTTATTTTCTTACCGTCGGCTGTTTCGTTCATAAGATCATCAAGAATGATCAGATTGCGCTTCGATGTGTTCAGGTACTCGTCAAAGGATTGCGGTACACCTTCTATAAACTGAATAGTATTACCCAGCGCTGTTGCTAGCTTATCGTAAAGCGGCTGGTATTCCCCATAAAACCATAGGATGACTTCGGGTGGGTCTTTGATTACTTCATTAAGGGTTGTCAACAATTTATAAAGAAAGACTGTTTTCCCACACTGCGTAGGACCGGCGATGACGCATGTAAAGGGATGTTGTAGTCGCGGGTCCATGATTTAAAATGACAGAGGGGGCCCGAGAGTAAAGATTGATATAGGCTATTAATTCTGATCATTAATGAGTATAGGGACAAGAACACAAAATATATAACAACAAAATCTGTTTTCTCTCTCTCTCTTCGACTTTTATTCACCCTGGTGTTTGTTTTCAGATTCTTCTTCCTTTTGTTCTTTCACACTTATAAACAAAATAATTGAAATACAATAATGACAACAATAATAAATCAGTTTTACATGAACGCTCGGTACTTCTGCCACCTATTATAAAATGATGACCGTAATATAAAAGGTAAAACAGTTTTAAATGAACGCTCGTTACTTCTGCCACCTATTGTAAAATGATGACCGTAATATAAGAATGATGAAAGTATATCGGCTCTACTTGTATCATAATTCATCCGGTTACTTTAAAAATACTGGAAAGCGATCACAAATCTAAGGGGGTCGTTGAAACACCATCACTCGATACTTTGCGTTTGACATATAAGTAAGACAGAGCACTCTTCTGTTGTACATAGGTTTGCATACGGTTATTATCTCAATACATAACATGTATTGAGATATTGTCAGGCTAGCTGGTGGTAAAAATATCTTTAAAACAGTAGATGTCCCTTGATCTGTGGTCAATGTCTTTCAGAGTTTGCGAGCATGCCCTTTGAGTTCAGGGCAGAAGAAGTTATCCATTTTGGTGTGAAAAAAATGATGGTTTCTAAGTGTTTTTACGGTTTTTTGTGCAAATTTTGGCCCAAAACGCTCAGTTGTGAAGGTAGCTGTCCATTCTATGCACACGGCACATTTGGTTGCTAGGCACATGTTTTTTTCCTGCAAAACAAAGAAGTCAACAAAGGTTTGAACTATTTGTACCGCATTAGTACCGAGAAAAAAATTTGGCAAATGACGTCACGAGCTCAATCACAGCATTTGTTCAATCACAGATGGAACCTGTTTTGGTTTTGTATGCGTACGTCATCAGATCTTCTTCTTTCGGAATATTATACGGTGACACAACCAAATGGACATTACTTCACCACGTCTGCCGATCGTAGAGTTAAAAAAAAATTGAATTATTCATGGATTGAGAAGAATATTTCAACAGATATCCAAAACATGCTGCCTGAAACTGGAAACGCACTGCAATTGTGTATCATTTCAGCGATTTCTTCCAAGTTCAATTAAGGTGAACAACTTAGTAACGTCATAGCCTAGCCTACTAACGTTAACGTTAGGCCTAATGTTATAGTTATACCATATGCATAACCAAGCATAGGCCTAGTAACGTTAGAGCTAGCCCACGGTATGAATCGCGCTAACTTACAATAGAACAACTTTCTAATTGGGGTTGAGGGACTCGCGACTACTGAGACATGAACATGAAGAGTCCCGAAACAATTCGGCACCTGAGACAGGCTCATTGGATAACTCGACCACAGCCTCACAGGGAACTCTTTGTAATTTGTAAATAGCCTAGGCCTAGACTAGTTAGTGTTACCTAGTCTTGGTTTTTTGTATCTGGTTGATAAAAGATTGATTATAATTACAGCCATATTGGCCTAGCCTACAGGCTGGGTCCATTTATTCTTGGACCATACAATATCAGAGAATAATTTTTCATTCCACATTTTTCCATTGAGAAGAGCACAAAATGAATTTGTGAAGGCATTAGCCTAAATGTATATTTTTCATAGGTCTGTAATGTATGCAAACTCCGATACTGTACGCCATGTCCGTGTTCTGTATAGGCCTAGGCGTAGTACAGAAGTTAAGGTGAAGCACTATGAAACTACGTCACAGTTAAGTAAGTATATGTGTAGGTCCGTAATTGTATGCAAACACCCATACATAGGCTACACACCTGTTCCGTAGAGAAGTTGACATGTACATCGCAAGAACATGTCCGGGATGAGACATGATAATTGAAGTTCAGTAATTTTTCGATTGCTGCTTGTTTCGATTAATTTCTAGTTGTTAGCTAATATGCAGCAGTAGGAGTGGTGGGGCCTTTTTTGTATAAAACATGCATGTTAATTTGTGTAGTGGTGAAAGTGTACCTTGTACATTTATGATTTACGCAACTTGACAGTGACTGAAAAGTAGCCCCCGTTACATGAGCTATGCACGAAAGTTTGACAAACCGGATTTCGTGCTCAACTTGTAAGTAATTTACGTACGTAGTCAACTAAGAAACCATACTAGCTCCATTGATTTATGCGCAGTATCAAAATACATAGTGTGTGCATGCTTTAAGTACCGCTGTATATGATACTAAAAAGACAGACAGGTGTGAGCACACACCCTTTCAATGTATAGGCAATACACGGTAGGATGGTGTGAAATAGCCAAGTAGCTACATTGAAATACTGAAGGCTTCAAAGTATTTACGTTTATAGTTGTGTGAGAGACTTGGGTTACAATGACGGTCTAAACTGGGAAGGATTAAAATTAGCTAGGGGTGTGGCGGCAGTATTTTTTACTCATCTTATCAGTTCTAGTCAGCATAGTTTTCTGCTTGAATGTCACACAAGACATAAAATACTGTACGTCATACAAAAATCTTCAATTCCAGGATTTTTGGGCACATAAAAAATAAGAGAAGGGAAGACTTGACTCACAATAAGAACAGAAAGAATTGTTAGATTGCATTATCTTGTCACTGCCATTTTCCTAACTGTTGGCTTAGGCCCGACTATGTACTATCGAAAATGGAATATTGGTACATGGGTGTCAGTTAATGGTTCCTTGGACCCTTATTGGCAACATTTCATGGAGTGGCCCCGCCATACGTTACCCTGGACTTGGCCCAACCTGTGTCCACTGTGGTGGTATGGTAGAAGGGGATAGAGCGCCAACTCTACCCTTAAGGGTGCCATGATATTGCTATAAACAGGGTCTGTGGCAATTGTGATGCAGTCATTTTCATTTTTCACTGATTTATAAACATCAAAACATGACATCAGATCATGACAAAGCTGTAGGCCTATGTTTTCATAGGTAATTTGTTATATATATTGTTGTAATCCGTCATTGCTTAATAATATTTTCTATGGTAGTTTCAAGTTTAGATGAGTTACAAATAAAACACAAAGCTGTTTGCAAACTTTGTTCTCCTTCAAGTTAAAACAAACATCACAAGTGTACTCTTTAACCATGTAGGATAGCAGTTAAAATTTGCTTCTTCCCAGGTGAAAAATTTGTGACTGAAATGGTGGAAAAGTGATTATCAAAAGAACATTTTGTGTTTATGTTTTAATATAAAACAACATATAATGGATATACAGTAGTATGCCTATTTATATTTCAGTATATCATTTCATTCAATTGTAGTATTTTTAAAAAATATTTTCAGGGTTACTGTAAGGTGCAGTTCTCGGCGATACTTCTGTACTTTTTTATACTTGGTTGTATGGTACTGTATGACACTATATAACACATTTGTGTTGGTGTGTCGTTAAATTTCATTTAACTAACTGTATCAGTACAGGTACTGTACATGCAGGCCGCTTACAAAAATACTGTGAAACCTTAGTACCAGTGTTTCCTCTAAGAAATTATCCAGTGGGTCAATTATACCCAATGTGACAAAATTTGACTCACTACAAATTTCAGTGCTATGTGCTTACACTGCATCAACTTAAGGAAGGAATGGACACCCTCTTTTTGTATTTTTTGTGAAGAACATCAGTGCGTCAAATCCAAAAGTCACTGCGTCAAAATCGCGTCATAGCCGCTTAGCGGAAACACTGCTTAGTACTGTTATCAATTGTTTTTCATCTCTTGCCTGGGTGCCCTGCCACACAAAAACTTTTGGCCTTGGTGCCCTACCCGATGGCCTTGGTGCCCTCCAAAATTCATGAATGACCAAGGCCAAATGGCCGTGCCCTCCTCCAACCTTAATTCCAACCCTGTAGTTGTATTCACTATTCTTAAAGAAGGTGATTTATAGCATTTTATTTGCTTGTTTTTTGTAGCAATTGACTCAAGATTCCTTCATAAGCATTGTTGCATGTACTGCCAACTACATTTCACAATTTATTTTCTACAAATTACGCAATACGGACAACACCAATAAAGCACAATGACGGAGGCATACTACAAAATTTTCCAGTAAACTTTTATTGATTTTTGTAAATGTTTTAAGATTTTTGTAGTCACAATGTTCCTTAAGTAATCGACTCATGATAAGCCCAGTATATATTTTTTATGATAATCATTTTGAACATAAAATGTATCAGGACACTAACTTTGCATAATTTCTTAATACAAGTATAATTTGAAGGACCATACCACAACAACTGTCCTAATCGCACATATGAAACTCATGATGAAGGACAGAATTTACTTTGAATCGCATCAGCAATGGTATGAAAATTGTCTAATGTTTCACTTTCATGCCATGCTACCAGTTCATCAAAACAATGTTTTTGTTGCATCATACTTTGATACATATACGTACCTTTCCTTCAACATTACCCTTCATAATATTTATAAAAGTATTGAGATTCTGCAGCATTGCTGCTCTAGTCATACAATCTAAAACCCATATTAGTTCCTTCTACCCTTGACTTGTTCTGTATCACACTTAAATATCTCTCCTTTGTCAGATTTGCTGTATTTCTATTCACACCTTTGCAACTGATCTTGTCTTTCTCACTACCAAAGCAATAGTAACATTTACTGGATAAAGAAATAATTCCATCACCCTCCCATTCTAATTTGAATAATCCTGGAGTACGTTTATCGTATTGACGGTGCTCGGTAGTGTCGGTTCGAGGAAACCAATTACATTTATCAGATTCAAACTTTGTCAAAATTTCTGGTTTAATGATATCTTCCAAGGATTTACCTGATATAGCTAAGTACGCTGAGTCCGTGTCCATCTCACAGTATTCGAAATCTGCGAAATGGACATATTTTGCCATAAAGTCATAGTAAAATTGGAGCATTCTTAATTTTGCATACTGATAAACAAAATACCCTATTTGGATCGGAAGATCTAAGCAGATGATTCACTTATGCAGATCCACCTCATATATCCCATCTCCGACTTGTGTCAGTCTTTTAAAGAATGGATCATTGATACATTGGTAAACTGTCTTGTCATTACAAACTTTGATATCCACATGTCGTTCTTTTAGGGTGACGGTTTTTCCGTATGCAGAATTTCCAATCAGTTTCATTGTATCTGCTATTATACTTTTTGCAGGGTCTTTATCTCCGTCTCTTCGGGCATTACTCACTTCTTCACCAAAGTCTTTGAATACTGGCTTAGGAATGAATTGGGCTAACTGATAAACTTTTGTTACTTTCAACCCGTGATCTAAATACCAGCGAAGGAGAGGAGTAGCAATTAAAATTTTCTCACCACACATACTACCGATTAAAGTTCGGCGCGGGTGTTCCATCAAAACAGCTGTAATACTTGTTTGGTAACTTCAAACAGAATAACTCCATGATTTAAATTTTACAAATAATACTTTTATCAGTTAGATGAGGTTTTACTGCTCAGTTTCTAACCAATTGTTTTAAGTCGGGCCATGCCTTTTTATCCAGTTGTGGCTCACTGGCTTGTTTCCCTGATTTTCTCAAACAGATAATTCTCTCAGACAGATAATGAAAGAAAATTGAAAGGGGAATAAGGGCAGCATAAACAATTAACTGACGAGTGATAGTGAATATGGGGCGACTACTTATTCCCCTCACAACGCATAAAAAGTTAACGTTAAAACAACTTCAACAGAAACTTTACGAAAAAAAAAACTAAAAACCACGACGTTGTTAAACAGAAAGCAATGATAAAGAAATATAAACAACCCAAACAGTACAGAAAAAAGTACACAAAACATAAAAAGAGCCAAGAATGCTTAGCTTATAACAGTTTCGTGGAGAACAATAAATGAAACGTACATAGACAAATACCCTAAAAGACAAAAAACATTTTCTCACATGCCTACATTAAAAAAAAATATATATAAGATAGGCCTAATAAAAATACAAAATAAAAAAAAAACCACATGACTACTCACCATCTTCTTCGAAAGGCTTCCTGCTGACTTCTCGCTCTTTCTAGTCGTTCAACTCTCTCGACCGCCGCTATCAGTTCTCTCTCGTCGGATGACATTTTCGAGTGTTTCGATGATGGTCAGTAAATAAGTGACCGGATTACAAATGTGCGTGTCTTTATAAACAAGTTCCTACAGGACCCAACTGGCCCTTCGATATAAAACTAGATGTACACGTAGTACCAGAAGCATCCGGTAAATTATATGGCAGGGAGTGCCACGCACTACAATAGGAGTGGCGGCCAGTGACGGTAGATAAACATACGGAATGAATAAAGGAAATACACCTAAAAAAGACACAACCTGACAAATATGGCGGAAATTTGCTTCCTGAACAGAGGGTCAACTTAATAACTAAAAAACTCTGCCACCTCAATAAAGTACCAAAACACTTTACACTAGTAGCATAAGAAAAGACAAAGCATTGCTTCCTCAACACACGAAATAAACCAACAGTATAACAAAAGAAAAGGTGGACAATCGGTTCCTCTACCCGGAAACCCCCCGAACAGATGTCATCCATTATGATAAGAACACACTACCGGTACCACATCACCTTACTTTCAACCCCATCAAGCTCATATCAAGCTCCGATTTTACGTTCTAAAAGCTCTTCAAGCTCATAGCCAGTTCATAAAGCGCATACCCAACCCATCAAGCTCATCTCTCACCTATCAAGCTCCCATCAAGCTCATGAAAAGCTCGTAAAGCTCCGAGAAATAAAGCGCAAAAGGGGTATCTCATTACCCCCTATATACTACTTGAGTATGTACGTCAAAAGAGGAATACATATTGCCTTTGGGCGTGGTGTTGCCTTCGGGCGTGGTGTTGTCCTCTGGCGTGTGGTGTTGCCTTCGGGCACGGTGGCCTTTGTGGGCCGGTTGGTTGACGGGGGGACTTTGTTTTGGGGTGGTTTGTGGGCTAGGGTGTTGCTTGGGGGTTGGCTGCGGTGGCGGTTTCTGAACCTCGGTAGTAACTGAGACTCTTGTGTTCCCTGTTGCGTGGTGTGTAGTTTGTTTGGCACTGTGTTTGTGATCCGAAAGGGTTTTTGTTTGGGGTTGGGGTTCTTTAGTTTCTCAGTGCCTGCCTCTACGTACTTAAAAAGCTCCCTCCAAGAGGAATACATATTGGACACTGCTATGGAGGTAATACCTACTACCTTTCTTAGTTTAATATAAACAGCTCTGATTTTGCTAGTTCAATGTAAATAATTTTGCCTTTGTGTTCATGACAGGTCCCGTTTTTTCTATGTATATATTTTGTGTTCCGTTCGTGTCCACTTCCAAGCATACCCGTTATGAAGGTAATCAGTCCCCGGATGTTCAAGGAAGCAACAGTAACAGTGGCACGGGGGTGGGGGTCCTGGGTAGGACTTTAAACTGCATCCGGTTGTGGAGCTTGTTTAAGCGTGGGGATAGTTAGGTTACCCTTTGCCACAACTGCCTCCGGGGCACCCTTAGGCAAGGTGTGCCTGTATTTGCCCAGTTCAGTTTCGGTTCCCGAAGAGAGTGGACGTTCCCAATCCCCCACCGGGCTCGTTCGATGTCTTCGGGAGTTTTGTTTTTGTTGCATGTAAATAGTATATACTGTAAATAAACTGTAATAGTGATTTGAGTGGCAGGTGGACCCCGTATCCCTCCGCGCTGTGATTGCATTCGGGCGTACTGTTGTCTTTGGGCGTGTTGTTGCCTTTAGGTGTTTGTTGTTTTGGCCTTCTTTTGTTGTGATCGTTGATGGTGGGTGTGGTGGTGGTTTTTTGTTGGCGGTGGCAAAGACTCTTTCGTTTCCTTTGCTGGGTGTGGATGGTGAGAGCGTGTTGGCAGTTCTGTGGGTGGTTGTCGGTTGCGTTTTGCTCCGGTCCGGTTTGGGTTCTTTGTTCCTCTGTGCCTGTTTCTATGTACTTAAAAAGCTCAGTAGCACGGGGGTAGGGACTGACGTAATTACAAAGACTTAACCTTATTCGGCTAGGGAGGAAAGAGAACCTGAAACGGAATTGCACACATCAATGAAATTAAGGGGCGACTCACACATAATACACACAACATGAGCGCATAAAAGGCATATTCATGATCAATATGAAAAAGGGTCTTACAGCTTCAAAATAAAGTACTTAAAAAAACTCAACATCATGCTGATAGACCGAGTGTGGATGTACATCGCATAAGTGGTTAATCCACTCGCTGGGGATGTTACACGATACTGTGCACGCCGTCAACTGACACGGAACCCACGCAGATCTTCGACCATGCGCCTTCGTATGAGAAACAAACTCGTTGTATGCTCTCCTCCAGAAACTCAGTTAACTTCCTGAGTGCTGATGCGGCACTTTTTGACTAATTCCCGTGCTTAATCCACGACCTGTACACTTTTCCTGGCCCTTGTCTCCACGGCATCGTGGGGTCGGAAAGAGGCCCTGTTCTTCCCTTTCCTTCTTGGGACGGTCGACCATTCCCCTTCCCGGAGCCTCTGCTCTTGACTCAATCCCTACTGACCAATCTGGTATCTCAGCGACGGCTTTGGATGAACTTCTCGCCGCGACTACTATAGTAGTGGGCCCCTGAACTGGGGTGGCTGGGTCGTCAGAAAGTTGACCCCCCCCCCCATCTCCCTGGGAGACTGGGTGGGAGGGATGACGTAACCACTCTCCTCAGACCCATCCCCTTCGGGGATATCTAACAGACCAGGTTCAGAACTGGTTTTCCTGGTGAAGGACTTCGTGCAGCGTCGCTGGCTATGCCCCGACTCCCCACACATGTCGCAGACGACTCCCTGCAGTTCTCCGTTACGTGGCCCAGTTGTCTGCAATTTTAACGAGAACGACCGTTTGCCAGGTGATATGTTTTACCACACCGGAGGCATGTCTTGGGCTGACCGAAATACTGTATCCAACAGTTACGGCCTCTTATCCTGATCGTTGACGGGATTTCTCTTTCTAGGACGACCTTAAACTGCTTCTTGCTATTCAATACAGTGACTTATTTTTCTGGTAGAGGCGTCGGCTTCCAACAACTTTGTAAAACCTAGACAAGAAAACTCTTATGGTTTCGTCATAAAGCGCTACTGGAACAAATGACACCGCAACGAAGGATGGCGTATCCTCATAAGAGGCCTCTTCTCCGGATTGCCATTCCAGCATTGCACATAGCCGCCTCCTCAGTTCTTAAGACTTGAATGTAACGTCGTGCTATAACCCCTGTAACTTTTGAACCGCATTTAGGTGTTCCTTAATGGCCACCTCGGATCGCTCTCAAAATTTAAAATCATAACAGACTAGGTCTTGTCGAACTGTAACAACAAGGTATATGACCTTTTAGGGTTGGCCATTCTCTCTGACTATTGCTGTCTCAATGGGTCTCATGAGTAGTTCAGAAAACCGGATCTTAGCCAAAAGTTCGAGATGCGATACCGATAAAAAGCGTTCTTACCCTACCCCCACCCCCACTCCACTTAAAGGCATAATAAATACTGCCCTCAGTAAAATCGGCTGAGTCTACGCTCAGGCTCCCATACCATAGACTTATTCTACTAACACCTCATTTTTGTAGGCAACTTTGTGATAAAATCGTCTGTAACATGGCAAAAGGAAGTACTCTGCTTTCAAATACTCGTCGAATTCCAATGGCCTGATGGCGCAATCCTTTCGTTTCAAGTTCCGCCCAAATTCAAATCGAGCATTTCAGTTGGTTTAAGTCCATACGTTTGTGACGTATTTCCATTCAAAACTGAGTTATATCTGCTGCACCTGCACTAAGGCCGCGATCGTTTTCTGTAATTCGGAGAGCTCAAGCGGCCGGTCTAAATATTCTCTTGTGTCATCCGCAATTATGTGTTCTAAGCAGTCAAGGACAATGTTTTGAAAACGAACATCAGTGTCATGTGCTCATCAGAGTCGAACCAGGATTTTTTGAAGTTCGCCAAAGAGTATAAAAGTAGATAAGATCATTGTGGAAATCAGAATCATTCAAAACCGAAATATACACTTCTGTAGACCTTTGCCTTTTCTTAAAAATTGTTGGTAGTTTTATACTAGCCCTCACAAGCTCTGTGTGTTGTCTGAGAGGGGTAAACTACTTTGATATCGTCATGAACCAGATTTTGAGGTAGGTAAGTCCTACCTGAGCCTAGAGCTTTGCCTTTTGTCCTCGTGGAATCGAGTGTGCCCAGGGAGAAGGGGGTGTTTACTCCTCCAGCAGTCGACAAGACCACGGCCTTGTAGGATATCACTAAGTTTCCCACAACCGACGAAGCAAGACGTATTCCGTGAGTCTCCTGAACGGTCAAGGTCAGACATAATACAATGAAAGTTTCCCCTTAAGATGACAGGTTCTGCCCCCTAATAAAGCTGTACACTGTCTTAAAGAAGTTTCCAGTCACATGGGGAGTCCTCCTCCGAGTCGAAAATACTACAACTCTCACTTTCATCCTTTTCGGCTGATGAGCCTTTGGATGAAGCTGGGACGTCCTCCCGTGAGAACGTTCATGAGAGATGCTCTCCATGCTTTCGCTCGTTGGTGGAACATTGTCCACTTGGGTTGGGCAGGCGTCTACGTCCTCACCGTCGGGTTTGAGAGGCGGTTGGTCGGCAGGGACTTTAACCACAGGTGCCCTTTCGCCGACCCAACTAGAAGAAGCGGGCTTTGCTTTATAAGCGAACTAGAGAGGGCAGTCACGAAATCCATATCCTGATTTATTGCATAAGGTGCAAAGTATGAAGTATGAAGTGTCCCAACTGAAGACAGTAAAAACAGCGAATGTCCTGACATTCCCTGGCAAGGTGTCCCTCTTTTCCACATGTTAGGTAAGTCTTTGACAGGCCGTAGTAACGAATCCAGCATTCCCGTCCTCGATTCTTAACGAAGAGTGGATATTTTTGTTCAAAATCACTATGAACTGTGAAGTCCTGTTGAAAAGATCGGCAAAATCCTTGTGTGTAGTATACCTGCTGCCTTTCACTTACCCGTAGCGGCTAAGCAAACTTCACGATATTGTTATCAAGTTCATGTGGTACATACAATACCGTAACAACGGTGGGCAGGTCAGCATTGCTGTTGACAACACTCGCTTTCGCTTAGCTTAGGATAGAAGTGCCTGCACACACTCTCTGACTTAACCATGGGAGTACGCCCTTAAGAAATACAAACGTTAAAACTGTCAAAACCATCTTCAACTATAACTTGAGCAGTACCAACACGATTGAGTGACGAATCCATAATTAAAATAGGAAAAATGCGACAGAAGCCGAGAGCGCGGTGGGAACATAAAGTAGGATATAGGAACTAGAGTGCTCACTCCCCGAAAGAGCTGTGATCGCATGGGGACTCGCCCGCCATACAGTTTGTACACACATGCTCGCACACAGCATAGCTTCTTGCCCCCACCTATAATGATGGACGGGTCCCCATGCAATCACAGCTTATTTACGTACGCGGTATTAGGAGTGCGCACTCTAGATCCTATATCCTACTCTATGGTTGGGGAACACGTCTGTTTTAGCCAAAAGGCCGAGAAGCGATACCGACAAAAGGGGTCCTTGTCATATAATCGAACAATTAACGAGACCCTAAGATTGAAGTTTGACTGAGAAATTACACAGAGCTGTCAACCAGTACGAATTTTCCGCATTTAGTACGGAAAACCAGCGTAATACGGGAAAACGGATTTTTTTTCTTCAAAATCCGAAATTTGAATGACCAATAAATGGGTCTTTTCTTTAGCCAACACATGAAACGACTGACAATGGACTGTTTCACATATCTGTACAGTAGTGTATTTATTTGAAACCAGTACTCTATGCTGTTATGTTATTGGCTGAATTTTTTGTCAGCAAGATGGTGTTCAACCAATCAGTAGTTTGAAGCAGATCAGTGACATTCCATTAGCTACTATAGCAATGGTTGATTATTTGTAAACAGATCCGCTTTCAACCAATTAGAAACTGTGTTAAAGCTAGATTCCGAGTGCAGTGACAGTACTGTTCACATGCAAGGCATTAGCCGGTTGTGGAGCTTGTTAAAGCGTGGGGACAATGAGGTTACCCTTTGCCACAACTGCCTCCGGGGCACCCTTGGGCAAGGTGCACCTGTATTTGCCCCGGTGCTTTTTAAGTGCTGTTGCCTTTGGGCGTGGTGTTTCCTTCGGGTGTGGTGTTGCCTTCGGGCGTGGTGTTGCCTTTGGGGCGTGGTGTTGCCTTCGGGCGTGGTGTTGCCTTCGGGCGTGGTGTTGCCTTCGGGCGTGTTGTTGCCGTGGGGTGTAGAGTTGCCTTCGGGCGTGGTGTTTCCTTTGGGCGTGTGGGCGGAATTTGTTTGGGTGGTATGTGGTTGTGAGGAGTTGTTTGGGGGTTGGCTGCAGTGACAGTTACTGGAGTTCAGTAGTAACAGACTCTTTTGTTCCCTTTTGCACGGTATGTATAGTTTGTTTAGCATTTGTGTTTGTGACCCGTCATGGTTTTGTTTGGGTTTGGGATTTTTCTTTAGTTTGCCAGTGCCTGTTTCTACGTACTTAAAAAGCTCATTAGCCAGCAAGCCGGCCAGAGACCAGATGGTGCTGGCAGTGTAGTCCATTATTATTACTAGATCCGGTTGTGGAGCTTGTTTAAGCGTGGGGATAATGAGGTTACCCTTTACCACAACTGCCTCCGGGGCACCCTTGGGCAAGGTGCACCTGTATTTGCCCTGTGCTTTTTACGTGTTGTTGCCTTCTGGCGTGGTCTTGCCCTCGGGCGCTGTTGCTTTCGAACGTTTGTTGTTGCCTTCGGGTGTGTGTTGTTGCTGCCTTCTGGCGTGTGTTGTTTTCCTGTTTGTAAATAGTCTTGTGTGGAGGGTGGGCTGGGGGTGTCGTATATGTTGGCCACAGAAATTTAATTTTGCTAGCTTGGTGTAAGGTCAATGCTTTAAATGTTTTTTTGTAACTATGGGTGCTCCTTACGTGCTCCGGAACAAAACACCGGACGTGACATGAAACACAAGGACAACTATATACACCAGGCCAGCATTCATGTGACAAACCCCCACTATTTACAGTATTAACAATGTGATGTGCTCTTTACATGCTTGTAGCCGGGCGGACCTAATGTGGAACAAAGCAAACCTATTTACACTGAACTACCACAAAAAAAACTTTGTAGCATGCATGGGCACAGACACAAACAGAACAGAAACTATTCACACTAAATACTCTGACTGGGACCTTATCTTTTTAATCCGTGGGCTCGGTACGGGCGTCCCAGAGTGATGGGTTCCCCTGTCTGATACTTCTCCCGAAGCCGACCTCTCCAGTGCAGACTCTGGCCCCTCCCCCTCACATAAACCAAACCAACCCTCCCCCGAAGGTGGATCCTTTGGAGGAGGCTCTGAGGCACGCTCCCCGCCATCCGACATCGCCGAGTCTGAGGACATATCGAGGTCCTCCTCTAACGTCATTATTTCAACCTGTCCGGGTGCCGCTGCCAACGATGGCGGACAGTCTGCCTCAGGATTCCCAGTACCCCCCTCACACTGCTTCATGGGCGTCAATCCTGGGGGGGACAGGGGGACACGTCCCCCCCCCACATTTTGGAAAAATGCCCATTGACTTAAGATTTTTACACAGTAAATTTTTTACAGAAGTGGCCATGCCCCCCCCCCCCCCACGTTCGAGTAAAGATTGACGCCCATGCACTGCTTAGAGGCAAGGAAGTCCTGCTCCACCTCAAGTGCCGCCTCCTCTAATTCCTGGGTTGAATATTGTGGGCCTGTTTGCGAGGGCTCAGGTGCCGACCCCACATCGGCACTGACATGAGCAGAGTACGATGTGGGGCAGGAACCAGACACATATCCCTCCTCCCCACAGAGGCCGCACCGCACCTCGTTGGGACACTCTGCCTTGCCGTGCCCCAACTGCAAACATTTCCCACAACGTCTGTTGGGACACGACTTGGCTTCGTGCCTCTCCTCTCCACATCTAAAACAGGTACGGGGCTGGCAAAAGTACCTAATGTGGGCCTTGGAACCCCCTATGAAGAGGAACGATGGAATGTCCCTCGCCGGTTCCATACGGAACTGTCTCTTGCCATTAAATGTACCTTTCAACTCACCCGCAGTATATTTACACCACCGCATTTCAGAGACAGTTCCGTATTGACTAAGAACCCTCGCAACCAGGCGCTGATCGACCTCGAAGGGAAGGTAAAGCACCGTCACCGCCACAGAGCCATCATATGGGGTAACTTTGTAAATGATTGTAAGTAGTTCATGGTTGTGTTCCGGCCGGTCCGGATTTGGTTCTCCCTGTTTGATAGTGTCCGTTTCTATGCACTTAAAAAGTATCCATTATTGTTTACTAGATCTGTCACTGAATGTGAAAATGGCACCAAGAAGTGAAATCAATGAAACTTATAGCAGGAATATCACAGTATGTAGAACTGGCGCTCCTCTTCATGTCCTGGGTAGGACTTAAAACTGCATCCGGTTGTGGAGTTTGTTTAAACGTGGGAGTAATGAGGTTACCCTTTGCCACAACTGCCTCTGGGGCACCCTTGGGCAAGGTGCACCTGTATTTGCCCCGGTGCTTTTTAAGTGCTGTTGCCTTTGGGCGTAGTGTTGCCTTCGGGCGTGGTGTTTGCCTTCGGGCGTAGTGTTGCCTTCGGGCGTGGTGTTGCCTTCGGGCTTAGTGTTGCCTTCGGGCGTGGTGTTGCCTTCGGGCGTGGTGTTGCCTTCGGGCGTAGTGTTGCCTTCGGGCGTGGTGTTGCCGTCGGGCGTGGTGATGCCTTCGGGCGTGGTGTTGCCTTCAGGCTTGGTGTTGTCTTTGGGTGTGTGGTGGATTTGGGTGTGTGGTCTTTGTAGGGCTTTGTTTTTAGTGTGACCGGGGGGAGGTTGGTCTGTGGGGTCTTTGGGTTGTTGTCAGTGTGTGTGTGTGGTTCTATTGTTGTAATGAACATAATTTTCTGTTTGATTTGGTGGTGTGTGGATAGTTTTGCCTTTATGTTCCTGTCCGATCCGGTTTGAGTTTTGTTTTTTGTTTGTATGTGCCGTTTCGATGCACTTAAAAAGCCCCCCCCCCCCCCTTCATGCAGAGCAGCATAGGCAACCACAATGCAAAATGCATCAAGCAGATGAAGTTTTAAAAGCAACAACAAACGTTACACATTAACGTTAGACTCAGTACATAGTTGGAAGCACAAATCGAACGTTACTGCAGATATCCAGGTTTATGGGCTAGTTTTAGATGAGGTTTTACGGCCCAGTTTCTAACCAATTAGTTTATAAGCTAGAGACATCATTCCCACGTTATCGATGCACGTGACCAAGACTGACAGTTACATAATAATAATGGACCTTTTTTTTTTTTTTTTTTTTTTTTTGCTCTCTGAAAAAAATTGTTTGCTGCTCCGATCAGTTTAACGGAATATTCTTTTTATTTGAATGTAGACTATGAGTGCATGTTGATTCATTAAAAAGTATCTGAGTAGAAGTGTGTTTGGGTATGGAGCATGCCATTGATCCTGAATCATGGATGAGCTTGTGCTTCATGGAGACCTGGTCTCAACACACATGTTTGGCTAGCCTAACATGGACTTCACTGAATGATAATTTGGGCTAGGGCAAGGTTTTTCTTATCGAGCATTTCGATGTATTTGTCAATTATAATATTAAAAGTTGCCTCATAGATGGTACTTGGACAGATTGTGATACGATGATTGATTGTAGGCTGTGATGAGGGTCATTATGTGCAATTGGTAGCCATCAGATTCTTTGTTTTCAAAGTCACGGGGGCCATTGTATGAATACTGGGTAGGACTTTAAACCGCATGCGGTTGTGGAGTGTGTTTAAACGTGGGAAGAATGAGGTTGCCCTTTGCAACAACTGCGTCTGGGGCAACCCATGAGCAAGGTGCACCTGTATTTGCCCGGTATTTTTTGCGTGTTGTTGCCTTCGTGCGTGTCGTTGCCTTCGGGCGTGTGGTTGCCTTCAGGCGTGGTGTTGCGTTCGGGCGTGTGCCGTTGGCTTCAGGCGGGTAATTGTTGCCTTCGGGCGTCCTTGTTGCATTCGGGCGTGGTGTTACCTTCGGGTGGGTGTTGTTGCCTTTGAGCGTGTGTTGTTGCCTTCGAGCGTGCGATTTGGGGTAGTTCTGGTTTGTGTTTTGGGGGTTTCGTGTGCGGGTTAGGGTCGGGACGGTGGTCGCTGTTGGTGATGAGGGCGGTCGTTGGTGATGGGTTTGGTTGTGGTGGTTTGTTTATTAGTGGTAACAAAGACTCGTTTTCTTTGCAGCATGTGTAGAGTTTTTGGTATTGTTTGTCATCGAACGGGTTTTGTTTGGCTTTGTTTTCGATTTGTGACCGTTTCGAAAGACGTGAAAGGAAAATAAATGAATACTTAGTACTCAGAATTACTTCTTTTAAAGAGTTATTGAAGTCTTGTGTGTATGTCATAAAGATACTTGAGCATATTTCCTTTTGTTAAAATGTATCAATCAGGTCGATTAAATAGTCTGGCACTATGTTGCTGAAAGATTACAGCATCGTTTCTTCGCTTCATTGAAAAGAATTTCTGGTGCAAAATGGTTAATTGTTTCAAAGTTGATAGCTCTGATTACATGAATAGAGGGATTACATGAAATTGCATGATTGGATATCCAAGATCAGTTTTCAAAGTACTCAGGACGTCCGAAAGAATACTATATACTATATGGACATGTAATCCGTCCATTCATGTAATGTCTCTGTAGAGTTAGTTAGTTAGATAATATTTAACGACACACCAACACGAATGTGTTATATAGTGTCAACTAGATAAATTCGTTTCAAGTCCTCCCCTTTAGTCGCCTCCTACGACAGGCGGGGAATACCGTGGGCATATTCTACAACCCCCAGCCCACAGGGGGTCCAACCATGGGGGGGGGGGCTTGCTCGGTTTTGTGGCGCCGACAACCCGCCAGTCATGGGATGAGTAATAACGGTATCATGTGCGCATTTTATAGGCGAGAGTTGGGGAATCTCAAATTTCAACCTTAGGGTCTCGTTTAATTGGTCGATTCTACCATGCATATTCCATTCATTACGGAATTCCGTGAGACTTCGAAGAAGTGTTTCTAGCATGTATAAGTCACTTCTTTGACTTTTTAATTAAAGGTTTCCTAATTTACTTTATCATACCCATAAAATATATAAACATAGATGTTTTCAGCTTCTTGGGTCAAATATTTTTTTCAAACATCAAGATTAAATTATTTTAACACTATTTGTGAATCTCATTCACTTTTCCACTTTATGGGGTAACGAAATTATATAATGCATAAATAATCTATGAAGTAATAATAATAGCTAAATGCATAATCTATACCCACATCCCTTGGATATACAAAGAATGAATATCGTTGTTTCTGCAAACACAGTATATAGAACCCCAGTGAATAACCTAAGTAAATCAACCCTGAAAGACATATCTTTCCGAAACTGCCTCTTCAAAAGTATCTTATCTAGTATTGGCTTTTTTGTAAAATTCAGCAGACGTCCTTCCAGAAGACCATACATTTTCTGGCCTCAAGTGTTTCTTACACTTTCTATGATTTTTGCAGGCTTACGTTTTGCTTTGCAAATATTTGACACGAGTGTCACCACTTTATCTTGGACGTTAGGTCCCCTTTTCTGCAGCAAAATTAAGATCTGATGTGATTTCATCAATGCCTGTTCACCAACATCTAATGAAATTGTCAGGCTCATCGGTGCGACAGCACAATAAGATTTGAATATCTTTATCTAAATCAAATTGTTTTGAGTCCTGATTTTCTCCCAATAGAGAAGCTTGGACAGCCTCCTAATTTGATGGATCATCTACCTCATGACTCGCAGGCTCGGCACTTACAGTCGGAACTAATTTGTCGGATAATAGTGTACTTTGTGCCTGCATTTGCAGAAGCATAGATTTGTAGTCAGTATCGACTTTACATGTGTCTTCTGATGGAGATGGCAGTATCATGACTTCGTTTTGCTGAGGCATTTGGAAGTGTATGCACGTCCTCTTCATAATTTCATACGTCCATATGCCCATCTGCTTGTCTTGATTCAGGTATTTACAATTTTGAACCAACAACAATTCAGCTTGATATTGCGTTATTATGGCCAAAAGCTGTTAATAGAACAAGTAAATTGTGCTCGTACGTATCAGTGAACTCTAAATTTGTCTTCCTAAAATTTCGTTAGTCCATACCGTGCCTCTCACGACTAATGAAGAGCTAGTCTGTCGAGACAGACAAATGTATTACCTAGTCACTGACGACGGACTAATTTAACCTACTAGCCTTAATTTTTTTACGAAGAACCTACTAACATTTCGTTAGTTCATATTGTGCCTCCCCTGAGTAATTTAAAGGCTCCTTTATCAATTGATTCCTTGACGTAGTCAGGATTGTATGCGATGGTGATGCTGTGTGTGTGTGTGTTACATTTCGCTTGTAAACACTCCATCTCAAGAAGAGTAAACGCTGGGGATCTCATACTTAGCATACAGATACCTTCGTTGCGATGATTTAGATGATCGATATTATGTTTGGTGAAGGTCAAAGGTCATTTAGGGTCACCACAGGTCAAATGGTAAATACCTTGTAAATTGCTGGTAAACATTATCTCAAGATATGTAAATTCCAGGAACGTCATGCTTGACATTTTACATGGCTCATATAAAAAGATGAGCGCTATTGTGTTTGGTAGGGGTCAAAGGTCATTTGGGTTCGCCAGAGGTTAAAAGGGTCGAAATCGTCCAAGTACAATACATGTGAATGTAAAACTTGCCCTAACTTGAAACTTGCTGTGTAACTTCCTTTTATTTTGTACATTTTTGTCCTAAAGAAAATGCCAATCTGACCTCAAAACTTTTAAAGGTCATCCTTCTGTAGCTCAGATCGACCATTCAGATCAAATGTCATAACGATCTATGTACACTTACTGCACGCTCTCTAAAATTGAACTAAAGATGATATTCCATCTGACTGAAAACACAGACAGTCACCAGTTCATTGTGTTCACAGACTCACTATCAAGCCTTTTAGCTCTAAAAGGCCATGAGCTAAAACACCCTTCAGTAACAGCTCTCCGTGAAGATTATTCCAGTGTGGTTCAGCTATAAAAATTTGTTGTGCTAGCGTGGGTTCCTAGTCACGTGGGCATACAAGGAAATGAAAAAGTCGATGCACTTGCTAAAGAAGCCCTACACATGGACGTCACCAATCTCTACTTGCCTCACACTGATTACCGCCCTAAGATCAATGGGTTTGTTAAATCGAAATGGCAAGAACTATGGGATTCCTTTCCCGAAAACAAATTGCACCGAGTTAAACCAACGTTCGGAACTGGGGGACATGGAACCCCCAGTAAACGGAGCGATGATTTAGTTCTGACTAGGGCTCGCATCGATCACACCTACCTTACCCATGCCTATTTACTTCACGGGGATGAGAGACCATATTGTATACCCTGTGATTGTGCTGTCACCGTCAGTCACATTCTCGTTGACTGTTATGAATACTCCCATATTCGCCAGAAGTACTACGCTGTGCCAGACCTGAAAACTTTATTTGAACAGACAGATCCTTCCCTTATTTTGGACTTTCACAAGGAAAGTAAACTATAGAAATTTTTGACATGACTCCCGCATTTGCCTGGACCCTTTTGTGGAATTTGACCCCGCCTTTTTAAGTTAATTATACCCCAATATTGCACCTTTTTTCTTTTCTAGATGACTTTATATGACACAATCGTGTTGGTGTGTCGTGAAATCCCATCTAACGTTTCGCCCTCCGTGTGCCCACTAGACTCAGACCACTCCCCTTCCCACCCCCAATCCCCACCCCTCTCCCTAGTTCCGCCAAAAACACTCCCTCCGCAACTCCCCGCTTCCACCTCTTCCTGTACTTCTTTACCACCTACTTCCGTACGACCTCCTTCCGTCACCATCTCGGCACCACTATTCCTTCATGCCGTACTTAAGCTGCCAACACTGTTGGCAAAGGAGATGGGGCATCGTTGATATGTGTGACCTGTCTTCATGCACACAGTGCAGACGACCTGTTTAGAACAGCTGCTGACCAAATGGCCCACTTCCAGGCATCAACACATTTGTGTTGATGTGTCGTTAAATCCCATCTAACTAACTCCAGGCATCGGAAGCACCAGATTTTCTGGCACCCACTGGCCAGGTGCCCCTTATCCCCACATCTCTGGCAGGTGATTGGTTGTCTGAAGTATCGGACTCAACAGTCACGTCCAGCCAGGTTAATCGATGAGGCGGATGTCTTCGGTGAGGGCCATCTTTAACTGTCTGATGCCGTTGAAGAGGCCCTCACGTCACTTGCAGGTTACAAATCTGCCGCAAATCCCCCGTCCATACTTTCCCAGGACGTAGCTCATCACGTTGTCATTTAGTTCGTGCGGTACATGGAGGACGTTGACTAATGTCGCCTCTTCGAAATAGCTCTCGGCTGTGACAGCAGCCGGCCAATTCTTTCTGTTCAGTTTGGCCAAAACTGCCTCCGGGGCACCCTTGAGCAAGGTGCGCCTGTATTTGCCCAGTTCAGTTTGGGTCCCTGAAGAGAGTGGGCGTTCCCCATCTCCCGCCGGGCTCGTTCGATCTCTTCGGGAGTTTTGTTTTTGTTGCATGTAAATAGTTGTGTATACTGTAAATGGGCTGTAAACAGTGATTTGAGTGTGGCAGGTGGACCCCCATATCCCTCCGCGGTGTGATTGCCTTTGGGCGTGTTGTTCCCTTCGTTGTGTTTGTTGCCTTTGGGCGTGTATTGTTTTGGCCTTGTGTTGTGGTGGTCATTGGTGGTGGTTTCTGTTAGCGGTGGCAGGCTCTTTCGTTTCCTTTCTGGGTGTGGATCGTGAGAGCGTCTTGGCGGTTCTGTGGGTGGTTGTCGGTTGCGTTTTGCCATACTTGAAAATAAATTTAAACTTTGAACTTTTTATCAAGTTGACTGACACTATATAACACATACGTGTTGGTGTGTCGTTAAATCTCATCTGACTCAATGACGTTTTGCTCCGGTTTGGTTCTTTGTTCTTCAGTGCCTGTTTCTATGTTCTTAAAAAGCTCCTTTCTGTTCAGTTCGATGTCCTGGGTATGACGTTAAACTGCATCCAGGTGGGGTGAGGAGGTAGTGCGTGGCGAATAGTTTGTCCCCAACTCTCGCCTATAAAATGCGCGCATGATACCGTCATTACTCATCCCATGACTGGCGGGTTGTCGGCGCCACAAAACCGAGCAAGCCCCCCCCCCCCCATGGTTGGGCCCCCTGTGGGCTGGGGGTTGTAGAATATGCCCACGGTATTCCCCGCCTGTCGTAAGAGGCGACTAAAGGGGAGGACTTTAAATGAATTTATCTAGTTGACACTATGTAACACATTCGTGTTGGTGTGTCGTTAAATATTATCTAACTAACAAACAAATTCTGTTCAGTTCGGGAGACCTAAAAGTGATGTCATACTGTCTACCAGGCAAAGCCTGTACCGCTAACATATCCTCAACTTTCATTCTTTCATTTCTTTCTTTCGCAAATCTGATATTAATGACTTCTCTCGAACCAAAGTTCCAATCAGCACATTATCAGAATTTTCCTTTCACCACAGTATACAATAGGATAAGTGTAGCTGAATAGTCTCGAAGAGAAAAACACGTCTGCTCTCTACAAGAAAATAACAGATACTTTTCTTTGAAATTTATTCAACTTTCTCACTCGGACATATAAAACATGATACAAAAATACGTATAAAATATGTACAGGTCGAAATCGGAAACAAATGGTGTGCTTGCACCGTCAAGAAAAATGGTAGCAAACCCTGCCTCACTCGGTCTCCAAAAAAGCGATATGAACAAATTCTAACAACTTGACTCGTAATACAAATGGTAAAAACGGTGTACTTTCACCTTTAGAACACATCAGAAACTTAAATGACAAGACTGTACAAGTTAACTCGCAAAGCGACTGGAGTGGTAAATGCTGTAGTAGAACACATCATAAAAAATTTCCGAAATATTAAGGACCGTTGTCTCAAAAAACTTTGAAAACTTCCTTATGTATGGATACATACATGCAAACAACATGGTGTGCTTACATCGTTAGACACAAACTGAATACATTAAAATTACTCATTAAGGATAACTATTACTGAGTGACTATGTACAATTTAACTATTACTGAGTGACTATGTACAATTTAACTATTACTGAGTGACTATGTACAATTTAACTCACAACTGCCACAACTTGCCACAACTGCCTCCGGGGCACCCTTGGGCAAGGTGCACCTGTATTGCCCTGGTGCTTTTTAAGTGCTGTTGCCTTCGGGCGTGGTGTTGCCTTCGGGCTTGGTGTTGCCGTCGGGCGTGGTGTTGCCGTCGGGCGTGGTGTTGTCTTTGGGTGTGTGGTCTTTGTTTTTAGTGTGGCCGGGGGGAGGTTTGGGTTTGGGTTGTTGTCAGTGTGTGTGTGTGTGTGTGTGTGTGTGTGGTTCTATTCTTGTAATGAACATAATTTTCTGTTTGATTTGGTGGTGTGTGGATAGTTTTGCCTTTATGTTCCTGTCCGATCCGGTTTGAGTTTTGTTTGTATGTGCCTTTTCGATGCACTTAAAAAGCCCCCCCCCCCCCCTCACAAGATTTGTACACTGTTAAAAATGAAATCGTAAAATGACCGGCAGCGGGGACGCCGGCGGAATTCCTTAAATCAACGCTCCCTCACTGCAACAGTAGTATAACGTCCAGTGATGGTAATTATACATTGCCGTAAGAAAAAGGTAACTTGCCGTTATTTTATAGTGCTCATCACTGCCACGTATCGGTATTTATCAGTCATGCAGCACGTTGCAGTAATCCATTGGGCATAGATGCAACGGGAACTTGAGAGAGGGCTAGCAACATGCCAGGCGATTCCTGAAAATGTCCAGATACGGTGCATCAGCTTCATTATCTGATAGTCTGTTGCAATTACAGTAGAGGGCAGAAAAGAATGCTTACACGGGGGCTTCTGCAGTTAATATACTTGAGAGCGTTACCATTACTATTTACTTGTTTTTCAATTATGTTTCTAAAAGCGGAATCTTTTCGTCCAGTTGTCATGCAGAAAAACACCCCCCCCCCCCCCCCATCCTCATTCCGACTTGAACAAATCAAAACCATTTGCAGTCGAACAAGTCTCCTAAAGTAACATAATATCGAAAACAAATTTCCCCATCCATGCTATAACATTCCGACGGTTAGCCGGGTCTCGTAACCCGTGAACGTTGGGGGTTCGTGGAGAAAACTACATGTAAATGTAAGGGGAAAAGGTAACGATATCGAACTGAGTATAGCGTCCAAAAAAGTGAAGCGTACGTAAGGTAATGCGAATAGAAAAGAATTCATCTGATAAGAAAATCACCCATTCACAATTTCAAAACAAAATACTGGTTGAAAAACTCAACATCGTACTCATACTGGGGTTAACTAGAACACAAGTGGTGTGCCCATTCCTTTGAGGTATTACATGTAGCCTGACATGCCCCCCACGGTCACGGCACGCTAGTAGTCTTTTCACTGTGATGTACCTCCTTCATGTATGAGGTGTACTGACTATAGCTAGAAAAATGACTCGTGCATTCGACACAGGAAATCCAAGGACCATCCTCTTTTACGATACGGGACTCATGCACCATCTCACGGGCTTTTTCCACTAAATGAGCGCTACTCCTGATTTTAGCCTGGCTACGGGGAGGGGACAGGGATGAGGCCCTCTTCCTCCCCTTCTTTGGGGGTACGAACGACCAAATTTCTTTCTCCTCGCTCCCGGGTTCCTTTACCGGGCTAACCGTCTTCCCTTCCTGGAAGGACCAGTCCAAAATTACATCGGTCCCCTCAGAAGGCAGCCATATGGACGTTCGCCTCGACAAGCACAGTGGTTGCTTTTTGGCCTGGTGTGTTTGTTTTGCTAGCTTAGTGTAAGGTAACTTTGTAAATGATTGTAAGTAGTTCATGGTTGTATTCTTGCCGGCCGGATTTGGTTCTTCCTGTTTGATAGTGTCCGTTTCTATGCACTTAAAAGTCTTTTAAGAGCATGGGCTGAGTCCGGGGACTACCCTTCACCAGTTGGTAGGACGACTTCCGGGTCCACAGAAAGAACTCCATCTCTGTCTTCAGAGACGTCAAAAGGCTCGACCCGGCTTGGGTTTCGGGGACTTCCATGATTTCGTTGCCCTTCTCATCGCCTGGTTGGGGGTGCACCTTACCAGCGAAAGATGCGGTACATTGTCGATAGTTGTGGTCTGACTCGAGCTTTTTACGTACGTAGAAACGGGCACGAAGAAACAAAGTAGACCTTAAACCTGACCGGACAAAAACAGAACTCTGAACTATTTACAGAAATCTGTACATTGCGCTAGCAAACAAAATGTCTGTGCTATGTACAAAACCACCCCAAGTTCAGTTCAGGTCTTCGACGGGAGCAGACGTGTTTTCGTTTCCCTCGCTTTTTAAGTGCATGGAAACGGCACATACAAACAAGAAACAAACTCAAACCGGATCGGACAGGAACATAAATGCAAAACTATCCACACACCACCAAATCAAACAGAAAAGTATGTTCATTACAACAATAGAACCACACACACACTGACAACAACCCAAATACCCAACAGACCAACCTCCCCCCGGCCACCCTAAACCAATAATACTACATACCGCCAACAACCAAAAAAACCAGACACCAACAACAGGGGCCACGAGGGGTCCGGGGCGGGGTCCACCTGCCACGAGGGGTCCGGGGTGGAGTCAACTTGCTATATTTACTATGTACACTATATACACTATTTACACAAAAACAAAAAACTGAACAAAACTGGGCCAAAAATACAGGCGCACCTTGCCCAAGGGTGTCCCGGAGGCAGTTGTGGCAAAGGGTAACCTCATTATCCCCACGCTTTAACAAGCTCCACAACCGGATGCAGTTTAACGTCCTACCCTCTCGTCGTTTTACCGTGCTCAACTTATATCACTGTGTGATAGCTGTGCTATATTGCAATTGTGTACAAAACCTTATAGCGTGCTTGTGTTGTAGTTGATAAGTAGGTCTGGTCGTGTCCATTTGTTTGCGACTGCGCCTTGTTTCTGTGTTGCTTGTGTTTTTCTTACTTCATCCTACTTTTTGTCTTTTGTAAACTAGTTCTGAGGTTTTTTGTCCTTTATCCCGTGGCCTCGAGCCACACAAACTGCTGCTATGCCCGGAGGTCGGGATAGCACAATTGTTAGGTTAGAGTTTTCGTCGGGGGCGAGCGTCTCTCCCCCCGCAGGCGTTTACTGTGTTGAAGAATAACGGAATACAGGTTAAAGAAATAGAGATGTTGCAGGCGCTTGCCGCCCGCAACACGTATGACCTAAAGTTCAGGTCTGATGCTGCTCGTGTTAAAGGTGTGCCTTGCCTGAAGGGAGTAGAGGGGCTCACTGTCACCCCATATGATCGCTCTGTGGCGGTGACAGTGTTATACCTGAACTTTGAGGTCGACCAGCGCCTGGTTGCGAGGGTTCTGAGCCAATACGGAACTGTCTCTGACATGCGATGGTGCAAATATCGTTCGGGCGAGTTGGCCGGCATATTTAATGGAAAGAGGCAGTGCCGTATGGAATTGGATAGGGACATCCCATCCTTCCTCTTCATAGGGGGTTCGAAGGCCCACATAAGGTACTTCGGACAGCCCCGCACCTGTTTCAAGTGTGGACAAGAGGGACACGAAGCCAGGTCTTGTCCCAACAGACGTTGCGGCAGGTGCCTGCAGATGGGGCACGACAAGGCAGAGTGCCCCAACGAGGTGCGGTGCAACCTTTGTGGAGAGGAGGGACATGTCTCTGGTGCGTGCCCCGCATCGTACTCTGCCCATGACAGTGCGGATGTGGAGCAGGCACCTGAACCCTCGCAAGCAGGCCCAGAATATTCCACTCAGGAATTGGAGGTGGCAGCACAAGAAGTGGAACAAGATTTCCTCGCCTCAAAACAGTGTGAGGGGAGTACTGCGGCTCCCAAGGCGAACTCCTCACCATCCTCCGCACCAACACCAGTGGAAGCTGATAGGATGGCAGTGGAGGAGGACCTTCAGCTCTCCTCAGACTCTGAGTCTGCTATGTCAGATGGTGGGCAGCCTGCCTCAGAGCCTCCTCCAAAGGATCCACCTTCCGGGGAGGGCTGGTTTGATTTGTGTGAGGGAGAGGAGCCTTCATTGAAGAGGTCGGCCTCAGGCGGGGTGTTAGACCAGGGGGTTCACCATTCGGAAGACCCCACACCGAGTTCACAAAGTAAAAAGGTCAGGTCCCAGGTAGATACGTAGCCACTCATTACACCGTGGCTGATCCCCTGTCCCTCTTGACTCTAAATGTTAACGGCATGAGGGACAGTCGGAAGCGGTCAAGGATATTCCAATTTTGCAGAACACTGGGTGTGGACTTCGTTTTCCTCCAGGAGACCCATATTGTGAATGAGGACGATGTCCACACCTGGTCCTTTGAGTGGGGTGGGAGTTTACATGCTTCCTTTGGTTCAACATCTTGTGGTTCAGTTATTTTAGTTTCGCCTAGGTGGACTCCCCTGGTGGGAAAAGTTGATTCTGATCATGAGGGCCGGTTGGTATGCATTACAATAAGACACCCTAGTGGGAAATTTTTCCTGTGTAACGTGTATGCGCCCAATCGGCCTTCAGACAGAAGGGACTTTTTCATGACCCTGCCATCCTTCGTTCCTGGCAGTGCTCCGTGTATCCTGGCAGGAGACTTTAACTGCGTCCCCGACACACAGCTTGACCGAATGTCCACATGTACGTCTTCGGGCTGTGGTGTCGGCACGTCGGAATTGGACATGTTCGTAAAGAATCACGACATGGTTGATGTCTGGAGAGCACAACATCCCGGCTTGTCCGTGTTCACTTGGCACCGCCCTGATGGCACGGATGCCTCAAGGTTGGACCGGGTGTACTCTCCACCTGCACTGTCACCGAGTGACTGTGAAGTTGTGACATGTCCAATTTCGGATCATGATGCAGTTACTGTCTCCTTTCAGCCTCCAGACTCATGGCCAACAGGGAGGGGGTTCTGGAAAATGAACACAGATATTCTTACGGAGGCTGACTATAGCGAACAGTTTGAAGCCAGGTACGAAGGGTGGCGAACATTGAGGCCGGCCTTCTCAACAGATTTAGAGTGGTGGGACGACGTAAAGTCCCGCATCAAACGTTTTACAGTTGAGTACTGTGTAGCAAGAGCTCGTCGAAAAAGGGAGGAGTTCCTCTCACTCTGCTCTAGGGAGAGGAACGGGGACACCTCCGCACTTCACGCAATCCAGCAGTACCTTGATCAAAAATTGCGCGGGGCCCGCGTTCGTGCTCGCGTGCATTGCGTGGAGGCGGAGGAAAAACCAACTATCAAATTCTACCGGGATGTCACAAAGTATGCCATCGATCGCCGCATAAGAGCAGTCCGTGACGTCCACGGTACAGTACAGAAGGACCCTCTCGACATCTTGGAAGTATTTAAGACCTTCTATGATCAGCTTTATACGCGGGTAGATGTCGATGAAGGCCTTCAAGACTCCCTTTTAGATAATATTGACAAGACCCCCTCTAAGGAGCAGAATGATGGACTTGGTTCTCCCCTGACTGTCGACGAGCTCTGGAAGGCGGTGGCGAAGATGAAAGGCGGAAAGTCGCCTGGGTCCGACGGTATCCCAGTGGAATTCTACAAACGCTTCTGGGGTACCGTCGGACACGATCTCCGTGATGTATTCGCCTCTGCCTTCCTTGCTGGCTCATTGAGTCCCTCGCAGCGCACAGGCGTTATAACATTGTTACCAAAGTCTGGAGACCCCCTAGAACCGAAAAACAAGCGACCAATTACCTTGTTAAATGTAGACTACAAGATTCTGGCGAAAGCCCTTTGTAACAGGCTAGGCACGGTCATGCCGGATCTTGTAGGTTCTTTCCAGACGTGCGGTGCGGGGACACAGTATTCAGCAGAACCTCTGGTTGATGCGGGACTTAGTTGAATATGTGATGGACCGTGATCTTCCATGCGCACTTGTCTCCCTCGATCAGAAGGCCTTCGACATGGTTGATCACGGGTTCCTCTTTAAAATCTTGAAGAAGTTTTGTTTGAATCCAGTTTTTGTTAAATGGACCTCTTTACTGTATAATAGTGTATATAGTCGGGTTATCGTTAATGGCCTACCGTCGGACCCCTTCAGAGTCCAACGTGGGGTACGGCAGGGGTGTCCCCTGTCACCTCTACTCTATGTATTGTTTAGTGAATCCCTTGCAAGAGCCTTCCAAGTTGAACCTTTGTTTCGACCATTTCACATACCTGGTGGAGCTAAAGTCAAGTGCCTCCAGTATGCTGACGACGTCACATGCGTAGTCTCCGACCTAGCTTCCTTCAGAGCCCTTACTGGCACGCTGTCTACTTTTCAAAGAGCGACAGGTGCCAGACTGAACCCCACCAAGACCAAAGGACTCCGTCTAGGTAAGTGGCGGTCGAAACAACTGCCCTTCGCGGCATCATGGGTAGACGACGCCATAAAAATCAATGGCATATGGTTTGGTTACGGTTCACCCGAGTCACTCACCTGGAATGAGAAAGTGGACCTGGTGGAAGCTAGGTTGAAGGACTTTGGCGATCGCTACATTAGTCTGTTGGGGAAGGTAACAGTTATAAATCGTTTCGTTTACCCTCTCTTGTGGTATCCGGGCACTGTTCTGGCTGCTCCAGAGCGTGTCTTGGTGCGACTCGAGAGGGCTGTGTTTAGGTTTCTTTGGTCAGGGAAAACGGAGCTGGTCAGAAGAAAAGTGGTGTACCAGGTTCCTAGGCAGGGGGGATTGGGCCTTGTGCACTTTCCTTCAAAGCTCCGTTTTCTCCTGACCAAATGTGTTTTTAGTGCCGTCGAAAGTCAGATGCCGTTTGCCTACTTTGTCCGTTATTGGGGTGGATTATCATTCCGTTGGTTCTTTCCTACCCTGTTTAGCAACAGTGTACCTCACAGTTGGAGACCAACGAAGGCATACTGTCAGATGAGGGAGACACTACGTATTATGTCAACTGTAGGGGACGTTTTGCAGTCCAGTGCGGGGGACCAGTACCGGGCCATTTTTGATGACTTGGTTTGTCAGGTCCAACCCAACGACTATGCGTCAGGGCCGGAAGTGTGGCGTGTCGTCCACAGCAGGGCACTCGATCACCGCCGGCGTGACCTGCTGTGGCGCATCGCACACGACGCCATCGTAACGAATCTCAAGCGCCTTCGGTGGCGTCTTGGAGATGGCATTTGCCCCCGCACAGGATGCACAGGGTGGGGGAGTGTGCCCCATGTGTTTTGGCAGTGTGGCTTTGTGGCCCTCCTCTGGGAGTGGTTTCAAGCTCTGGCTGATCGCCTCACGTTTTGTAACACCTGGGTGGTCAGCCAGGACTACGCTTTGTATGGTCTGTCACCCCCGCCATGCAATACAAGTGTTCGCGGGATACTTGCCTTTGTTTCGGCCTCCATAAAGCTGGCCTTGTGGAGAGACCGGTGTAATATTGTGTTTAGGGGAGAGGGGAAGCCTGCGGACGTCGTCCTGGCGTCGGTGAGGACGGAGATTAAGCTGAGGGTGGAGCCGACTTCGTCCGTTTGCCAAGGTCGACGTTCGGCAGGTGTTGGGGTCCACTTGTTTCAGTGCGGGCGGGCCGGGTGATAGTTAATTTGTAAATATTGTAAATATTGAAATTGCAATAGCCCTACGTGATTGGCTTGGGTTTGGGGTGGTTTTGTACATAGTTAGCAAAGTCACAAAACCACCCCAAACCCAAGCCAATCACGTAGGACTATTTGCAATTTCAATATTTACAATATTTACAAATTAACTATCACCCGGCCCGCCCGCACTGAAACAAGTAGACCCCAACACCTGCCGAACGTCGACCTTGGCAAACGGACGAAGTCGGCCTCCACCCTCAGCTTAATCTGTGGTCTGACTCGCCACAAACGTCGTATAGAGAGCGTGGCTGCTGTACAAACTTAACCATGACCTGGCTAACGGGTAGGACGTTAAACTGCATCCGGTTGTGGAGCTTGTTAAAGCGTGGGGATAATGAGGTTACCCTTTGCCACAACTGCCTCCGGGGCACCTTGGGTAAGGTGCACCTGTATTTGCCCCGGTGCTTTTTAAGTGCTGTTGCCTTTGGGCGTAGTGTTGCCTTCGGGCGTAGTGTTGCCTTTGGGGCGTAGTGTTGCCTTCGGGCGTAGTGTTGCCTTCGGGCGTAGTGTTGCCTTCGGGCGTAGTGTTGCCTTTGGGGCGTGGTGTTGCCTTCGGGCGTAGTGTTGCCTTCTGGCGTAGTGTTGCCTTTGGGGCGTAGTGTTGCCTTCGGGCGTAGTGTTGCCTTTGGGGCGTGGTGTTTCCTTTGGGCGTGTGGGCGGAATTTGTTTGGGTGGTATGTGGTTGTGGGGAGTTGTTTTGGGGTTGGCTGCAGTGGCAGTTACTGGAGTTCAGTAGTAACAAAGACTCTTTTGTTCCCTGTTGCACGGTGTGTATAGTTTGTTTAGCATTTGTGTTTGGGACCCGTCATGGTTTTGTTTGGGTTTGGGGTTTTTCTTTAGTTTGCCAGTGCCTGTTTCTACGTACTTAAAAAGCCCCCTGGCTAACGACAATTGCTTTTTAAGTGCATAGAAACGGACACTTGTTAAACACAAAGACCCAAAACCGGACCGGCAAAAACGCAACTATGAACTGTTTACAAATTATTTTACATTAAAGGCAATAGGCAGTCGCCCCAAAATTTTCTTTGCAAAATCAGCAAACTCTTGCAAATCTCTTCATATTGCATTACAAGCACCTCTGAAGATGTTTTGAACATAACTGTTACAAACAATAGGTAAAGCAAGGTGAAATTCTCCTTGAATTCCACAATTCACTAACAAAAATATTGTCACATGATCAAAATAGACCAATCACGAACTAGAGTGACAGGATACACTCACTCTGTTTGGGGTGACTGCCTACTGCCTTTAAGCAGGCAAAACGAAAATTTCTGTTCTAACGGCAATAATAGCATCGTATAGAGGTATAACCTGCAGCTAGATGTCCAGTCTGCCCGCACCTCATGTCTTGGGCTGACCGAAATACTGGACCCAACAGTTGCGTCCAACTACTTGGATCGCCGAGGGGATGCCCCTTTCCAGGATCTCTTTGTACTGCCTCTTACCATTCAGAAGATCTGGGAAGTCTGGGTGGTAATGACAGTGGCTGCCCGTCATTTTGCCATATCGTGGTGTTGCCATCGGGCGTAGTGTTGCCTTTGGGTGTGTGGTGGATTGTGTGGTCTGTGTGGGAGTTTGTTTTGGGGTTGTTTGTGGTGGTTGGGCTGGAGTGTTGCTTTGGGGTTGGCTGCAGTGGCAGTACTAAATCTCAGTAGTAACAAATACTCTTTTGTTCCTTGTTACATGGTATGTGTAGTCTGTTTGACATTGTGTTCGTGATCCGTCAGGGTTTTTCTCTGGGTTTGGGATTATCCTTTAGTTTGTCAGTGCCTGTTTCTACGTACTTAAAAGCTCATTTTGCCATATCTGGACAGGATGAGGCTTATAGTACTGTAAAGGATTTACAGTAGTAAAGGATTTACGTTAGTAAAGGATTTCGGGCATTGACTGTCAGTATGCCCCATTTCGCTACAAATGTCACACAAGGCCTCCTCCTTAGTCTTTGGCCACGTGGCCCTGCTTCCTACAATTGTAGCATCTTATAGAGGTGCATGCATCTGCAAGATGACCCGCCTTTCCACACCGGAGACAAGTCTTCCGCTGGCCCAAGTACCTCATCCAACAGTTCCTTGCGCCGACTCTGATGGCTGATGGGTTATACTTCTCCAAAAATATACTGTCTTTTCCCATCCAAAATTTTAGAGCGACTCCAGAAATACAAACGACGGCTGTCCACTACTGTAACATAGGTAGACAGGGTGAGGTGGATAATTTCGTCCCCCACTTCAACCGGAGCGAAAAGAACAGTAACAATAGTTGGGGAGTCTTCATACGAGATTGTCTCCACATCGGCCAGCTTTTGGAGTTTCGCCTGAAAACGTCTCTTTCACTCTTCAGTCTTAAAAGTTATATCGAACTTTGAACCCTGCAGACGTTGAACTGCAACAAGATCATCATCAACACTTATTCCTTCATCTTTTAAAGTGGACCTAAAGTCTAGAATTATAAGAATATATATTTTAGCGAATGGAAAATGAATTCCATTCATCCAACTCCCGTTTTCATAGCTTACTCCGTTGCTGAGATATAAAATGTTGAAAGTGGGTCTTACAACAGCATAATATGACCAAAGATACCACTTTTTTCAAGTGGAAGGCCTCTTTTCAAAAGGACTAAGGTCATCATATGTTTCAAAAGGATAGGAATAAATCAGGTCAGGTCTGGAGACCAATAACACTCACTGGTTGAACATCTATGTAAGATTCTAAGGCATCGATAACTGAGGATTTCTGTTTGCCCTTCCTGCCAGGTGGAAGGATGGTTGGGAGAACTTCGAGCGATATGTTTAGCTTCTTCTCATCTGAAAATATAACAAAATGAGAATAAAAAAGGACTTATTTGAAAAGAGTTAGGGACAATGGCCAAAAAGCAAACCCAACAGACTACTTTCCCTGACAATGCAATTTAAGATGGTAAGGTAAAAGTCTGTGCAGTTTTTCATTTCGTAAAATTTATTCTTAACTTACCTGTATCCAAGGCATTTCTGTCAAGCAGCTGCAAGGATCTTACCCAAGTGCTCCCTTGAAGGTCAGCATAATCCAAGGCTACTGAACTCCAGTAACTGCCCCTGCAGCCAACCCCAAAACAACTCCCCACAACCACACACCACCCAAACAAATTCCGCCCACACGCCCAAAGGAAACACCACGCCCGAAGGCGACTCTACACCCCACGGCAACAACACGCCCGAAGGCAACACTACGCCCCAAAGGCCACACCACGCCCGAAGGCAACACCACCCCCAAAGGCAACAGCACTTAAAAAGCACCGGGGCAAATACAGGTGCACCTTGCCCAAGGGTGCCCCAGAGGCAGTTGTGGCAAAGGGTAACCTCATTATCCCCACGCTTTAACAAGCTCCACAACCGGATGCAGTTTAACGTCCTACCCAGGATGTGTAGTGTGTGAGGAAGAGGTACATGTTTAGGAGGGCTTTTAGAACAGTATCAAATTTGAAATTGACTCCCTAATATACAGTAGAGCCAAACTAACACATAAATTCTCAGTGGCAATTTAACCATGTCAAAATTTAAACACAAAACTACACGTTTCAAGTATTTTGATGTTGATATAACAGCGACTAATTTCATAGTAGCTGTGACCTTCGACAAAGGATATGTGTGGCTAAATGGGGCAACTGAAATTGATGATGGAGCTAGTCTGCATAGGTCTGCCTAGTTTGTTGAAATTGTCAACTCAACACAAATTTCAGCCATACATACTGCATCAAGGCAGTTTCGACATATAGTGAAACCCCTGGCAGGAATCAGTCTGAACCAGTAACTAAAGGGAATTCTGTGAAGAGGAGCTAAGACAATTTTATATCAGGATACAAGTATGTAACAAACACATCGGAAAGATTTATGCACTGTACTGACCATGCCTTCTATGTTAAACAGTCGTGGGAATTCCCTTATTACTTTCTGGAGGGACTCGCCAAAACTTCTGATGTACTCGATTCTCTTAATGGCGGTCTGTTCCATACATTCCTTTACATTCTGAAGGGGTTCCGTGTGGTATTTCAGTCACTCCTTCCCCTGGAATTCCTCCTCAGTAATATTAGATGCTAAAATAGAAATATTTTATACTTCAAAAATTAACCCTCTATTACCCACTACCCCTATTTTTTGAGTAAAAAATGTTTTACTTGGGGAGCCTGCTACTTTTGGTGTTTATAACGGCTATGTGACATTGATTTTATGCGTGACCCACTTTGACCCACTTTTTACCTTTGTATCAAATTTGCTACATTGGTCAATACAGGAAATATTGTATTTTCACCCTTTGTTGCAAATTTGCTACAATGAGTATCACTGGAAAAACGACAAAAGTTTGAATTAATTTACAGAACTTTTATTCAAACACTTGGCTTTTTACATTGTTTTCCTGCTCTGTGGCACTATTTACCTCATGTATTCACCTCATGTATAACCTCATGTATAGTGTAATGTTCGATGCTTTCATAACCATTTAATATGAATGCAGATGTCCTAGTGCATGTGATAATCAAGGAAACAATTCCTGTTCTTATTCAGGCACAAGTGCACTTTGTACTTCACACATTTCACAAAAGCGAAACCATCTGGACAATTTCTGCAACGCTGCCTTTTGTTTTCGTACGTTGGAAAGTGCCCAACCTCATCAAATCTGACATCATCTAGAGGTGCAGGGTTCACCTGTTTTTTCCTCTTTTTTACTGACTCTAAGGAAGGTCTTCCCCGCGCTGGTTTTCCACTATTACAAAGAGCTGCTGCTACACTTGCTTGGAACTTCCTCAGGGGCATGGGTTTGCTTGCTGCCAGCTCTTTGCAATCCCTTTTGTACACAAACCATGCGTTTACTACAGCCATTGTAAGTGTGTGATAAAAGATGTACATATACCATCTCTTACCCTTCAGTTGGTATTTATACAGAGAACACATCATGTCAAGCAGGTCTACACCTCCCATTGACTTATTGTATGTACCGATTACTCTTGGCCTATCAACATTGATATGCTCCTTAGTGGACCTGTCATACCGGCGCACAGAATCAGAGGGTTGTGAGCCTATAAATGAAGACACAACTGTGACACATTTGTTGTCAAACCAACGAACAAGGGACAGGTTGTTTGTAACCTCCACTACACTATCATGAGCACCTCTTCCTTTCTTCTTCAAGTCCTTTTCTGACTTCAGTGGAGCTCCATGTAATCTATTTTTGTTGATAGTACCAACATACAAGAGATCTTTTTTTTTCAATTCGCTGACCATCTTAAAATTTGAGAAGAAGTTATCAGCAAAAATTTTGTAATTGTGCTTCTCTGGAAGTGAAGAACACAACTTCAACACTACATTGCCACCCAGCCCACAGTCAGCATGGTCAAGATTTTCATTTCCCATACCAGTACCTTTCCCTTGATAAATGTCAAATACATGCAAATATCCTGAGGCACCACATCTAGCCCAGAGTTTGAAACCCCATTTCTTTGGCTTTTTCGGAAGATATTGTTTGAGGAGAGACCGCCCCTTGAATGCCACCATTATTTCGTCCACACATTGGTTCTCTTCAGGACTGACACTGGCAAAATTTTGATTCAGATCATCTATCCAGGGTCGTATCTTCCATGCTCTATCTTCCTTTTCTGCATCAGAAACCATCAGGTTGTTTTTTACATGTAAATGTGAAGTTATCTTCTGAAACCGATTTCTGGACATCAGGTCAGCTACTGGTGGGTAGCGTGTATCAGACTGCCAGTAGCAACCAACAGATGGCATCTGGACCAGACCCATGTAGAAATACATCCCTGTAAACATTTCAAGTTCTGTGGCAGTAGTATTGAGAGTAATGCCAGACTTCTGATGAGCATAGATATTTGTCTCTGTAGCCAGCTTTGTGAACATGCCATCATTCACGAATCTTTTGAAATATTTGTAGGGTGATAAGTCTTCTGTTGGTGTTGGTTCAATAGTGATAGGGATAAAAGTAGTATCTGGTGGAATGAATGACCTTCGCTCAAACTTGTAGGTGTCTCCCTTTGTTGGCTTTTTCTTCTTCGGTATACGGTCAGCCACTGATGAGAGGGGCTCATCATCTGAGGAGTCAAACTCTTCATTTTCACTGTCATCACTGTCTTGGGATGAGCCTGCTGTATAGTCACTATCAGGCAAATTTTCATTATCCGAGTCATTGTCTGATAGCTCATCAAAATCACTGTTGTTTCCATCCAGAATAGACAATACATCCTCTGCAGTGTATCCACGTTTTGCCATCTGAAAAACATTAGATACAAGGTTCAAAGAACATGAATGTGACTACAGGGACGTACTAGCTATTGAAGCTGCATATAAGTACGAAAACAATGACCTGTCCATCCTAAAAGTCATTACCCATAGCTATCTGCATCCATTCTTTGACATACTACATGTATCGTACACCTTCCAGCCTATCCTTTCTTCTCAGCTATAGTATGACCACTGTAAAACACTGCATAACGGCTACATAAGCGTCCAATATCTAGAACATGACCCATGTGACACATTGTTACTCGTAACACTAGTAATGCCTAGGCCACACTGTACACAGTCTCTTCCTTCCCCTCCCCACCTTACTTTACCCTTGGGATCTATGATGCTAAATATGATGTGCAAAGCACTTTAGGGCCATCCCCACACATCTGTATATTACTGCCATGAAGCATATTTGCTACGACAGAATTGACACAACTGGTATGGGAATGTACAATCAATATTGCAGTAAATATTTCACTTGTATAAAAGCTACAGGTACCCAAAATAATGCCTGAAAGAAAAGCTCTTCCTTACCTTTGTTATAAACCAATGAAAACAAAAGGAACTTTTACGTTGGTCACGCACTTCTTTTACTGCATGGAGGCGGCCATGTTCTGAGCTCTTGACTAAGTTTCAAATGATGAATGCTGCCCCCCATAAGTTATCATGGAATTGAGGAAATGTAGCAGATGTGCAACAATGGTTAATAAAGGTAAAATTACATGAGGAAGGTGGGGTAGGTTGGTCACTAAATCACTGTAGCATATCTGCTACGGTGGACAATAGAGGGTTAAAGTAAAGCTTTCCATTATTAAATCATTGGGGAAAACTTGGTACGCTATATACTGGACCAGGTTTGTATAGCCATGAACAACTTACCTAACATATTAAAACCATGGATAAGTAACATTTTAAAACCATGGAAAAGATTCAACAAAGTTAACTCAGTTCAACAGGACTCTTCCATCAACAAGTACCGTTGCTTCAGGTACTCTGCAGCGTCACCTTGATTTCTTTTGCTCTGTTTGATAGCTTTTTGTCCAGGTGTTAGAGGTATGTTATAAACATGCGATTGAGTATATGTAAACAAATCATGTAGCTGGGGGAATAGCCCAGGTTGAAAATGTAGTATAACTTGAAAAGTGCATCTGTTGCAGCTATTATGCTGCACTTTGATTTTGATGTCGGAATGGCTTTCTTGTCAACAGCTATGAAGAACTGCTGTGACTCACTTCCAGTTCTAATACCCAAGAGGCACGATTGATGTTGGTCTGCATCCGGTTGCGGAGTTTGTTTAAACGTGGGAGTAATGAGGTTACCCTTTGCCACAACTGCCTCCGGGGCACCCTTGGACAAGGTGCACCTGTATTTGCTCAGTGCTTTTTAAGTGTTGTTGCCTTTGGGCGTGGTGATTTCCTCGGGCGTGTGGTGTTACCTCCGGGCGCGGTGGCCTTTGTGGGCCGGTTGGTTGACGGGTGGGACTTTGTGATGGGGTGGTTTGTGGTCGTTGGGCTAGGGGGTGTTGTTTTGGGGTTGGCTGCAGTGGTAGTTTCTGAACCTCAATAGTAACAAAGACTCTTTTGTTCCCTCTTGCATGGTGCGTATAGTTTGTTTTGTCATTGTTTGTGATCCGACAGAGTTTGGGGTTCTTTAGTTTCTCAGTGCCTGTTTCTTTTACTTAAAAAGCTCTGGTCTAGTCCACGCGCCCGCCTTGCCTGTGCCAGACGAACACTCGTCCGAATAATGAGGCCCTTCGCTTTATCCTTCACATCATCCCACCACTCTTTAGTAGAGTTGAAATCAGGTTTCAAAGTGCTCCACATTTCAAAGTACTTCTTAAAATCTGATTGAAAATGCTCATCCCGCAACACAGACGTGTGGCACTTCCAAACGCCTCTCCCTCAACCATCACTGCGTGTAATATTTTAGGAAACATTAACCAAAGTTAGATCTGAAAGGGGAATATTTTGAAGAGAGACATTAGTAACAGAAAACTCAGAAGGGACATAAACTCGGTCAAGACGGGAACTCTGGCCTTTTCCCTCGTGGGACCACGTAAACCCAGGGGTCTGTGGGTTTGTCACCTCCCAACAATCCTTGAGATTGCGAGAAGAGAGAAAATCGCTCCACTATCCACTCCACTCCACTACCTTTTTTCCACTTTTGGAAAAAGTTCTGGCTCAGGAGTATCCGTGATCACAACGGCGGAGCTACCAGGGTGGGACCTGTTCTATTCAGCCAGTCTAGAACGGGACCACTGCCGGGTGGTGTCAGTTAAGTAAAAGTTTGTCCCTTGGGGACGTTGTTACTCCTTCGGGGAGGAGAACTCCTTCGGGAGTATTGCTTGGTTTTCGCCCCTGGCTCTTCGCCAGAGTCAGGGGACTTTTGGAAAAAAAACTCTCCACTATCTATAAAACTAGTTGTATTGTTGGAAGTACCCCTCCTGTCAATACTATTTAAAATACTATTGAAATCTCCAGCCAATACAACCCCCTCTGGACCACGTGAAAAAGTGTTCATTTCGTTGAAGAACGCGATTCTCTCCCGAGGTATGTTAGGGCGTAAATATCACATAAACGAAAAGAAGGGGACTTGGGCAGGGTGACACACTGAAAACTTTAAATGGTTGACTGACTAACAATAAGTTAGTCCAGATGGTGCCTCTACTGACTAATTTTTTGTTAGTCAGTCACAACAGACTAGGAATATAATTAGTCGGTCATGATGGACTAACGTGACCGACTAACTACAAACCTTCACCGACTAATTATAAACTAGTCGGTCTGATACAGGTTAGTTGGTAAAGTTATTCGGTAAGCCACCGACTAATTAACAGTTGCAACCGACTAATAAACGTGTTAGTCAGGATGGTGCCTCTACGGACTAACTTAGAATGTCAAAGTTAGTCGGTTTTTACTGACTTAGATATTACACTAGTCCGTGAATGATGGACTAATTTAAGCGTTAGTCGGAGATATTGATTCCGTGAGATACATGGAGACAATATAAAAATGGAGCTACGGTAAGGAATTTAGTTTCAAATAGTTTATTGGACTACACAAGGCAACATTCAACAAGGCAATATTTGCTTAAAAACAAGAATGAAAATTACTTAAAACTAGAATATCAGGCTGAATATTCTGCGCATGACAAAATGTACTTAATAATACAAATTCTTACTACAGTGGAGAAGAACACTTCAAAAATGATTGGAAATAAATACCATACTAGGAGGTCTGACTGTCACAGTCCTTGTTAGTTTTACGTAACAGAATTTATATCAGAAATCATCACTATTTGCAAAATCGAGCTTATGCATGTCACATTACACCTGGATGAAATACACAACAATATATTCTAATTAGAGCAAAGGATTTGATTGTTTAAGATTTGCCCAAAATATAAAGCAGTGCACAATACACTTATGACTTAGCCCAGGTCACTAAAAGAAAAGCATGTAGCTCTTAGACGTGGGTCCACAATTGTCTCCTACATGGTCAGTTGCATTGGAGGAAATTTTCACCTGGTATTAGGAGATGGGATCATAAATAATGCATAACAATGGTAAACATCAGGGTTTGGTTTCTTCCAGAAAAAACCTATTTCTTCCGGGGACATGGAAGAAACTGGAAAATACTAGTTTCTTCCAGTTTCTTTCGGAAGAAACTAGAAGAAAGCAGAAGCAAAGTTGGCATATATGCAGCAAAACCCATATACATGATGTTCAGAGATAGACAACAAACAGTTTACAAGCGATACTTCATCAAAAGGCTACCTAAAATTGAGGTGAAAAAGGCAACTGGAGGGAGATGAAGAGGCTGAATAGCCTGAAGTGAAGGATTAGTAGGTGTCTCCTCTTTTAACTTCAATCTGAAGTGGCCTTACATGAATTATACCCAGTTAACAGTCATTTCACTGAATCAAATTATAAATATTTTTGTTTTCGTTATAACACTAGTTATTTTGGTGACTTAAGTTTCCCTTCTATTCACATTTTTGATTCCTTGCCGAAGGCAGGCAAGGAATCTATGCGATGGTGATGTGTGTGTGTGTGTGTGTGTGTATGTGACGCTTTAGCTTGTAAACACGATATCTCAAGAAGGGACGTCCTGGGTATGACGTTAAGCTGCATCCAGGTAGGGTGAGGAGGTCGCGTCTGGCGAGTAGTTTGTCCCCGACTATCGCTTATAAAATGCACACATAAGACCGTTATTACTCATCCCATGACAGGCGAGTTGTCGGCGCCACAAAACCGAGCAAGCCCCTCCATGGTTGACCCCCCTGTGGGCTGTGGGTTGTAGAATATGCCCACGGTTTTTCCCGCCTGTCGTAAGAGACGACTAAAGGGAAGGACTTGCGCCGTGTTTAAACTTTGCTTGACACTATGTAACACATTTGTGTTGGTGTGTCGTTAAATTTCATCTAACTCAAGAAGGGTAACTGTGACTGAGCTCATTCATACTTGGCATGTAGATTGCCCATATTGAGTAGATGATACCTATTGCTTTTGGTGGAGGTCAAGGTCATTTGGGGTCACCAGAGGTCAAATGGTAAAAACCTTGGGAATTGTCTGTAATTGTTTGTAAACACGATATCTCCAGACATAAATGTGAGGGATCTCATACTAACCATGTGGATAGCCCATAATGAGTAGATGATCCCTATTGTTTTTGGTAGAGGTCAAAGGTCATTTGGGGTCACCAGAGGTCAAATGGTAAAATCTTGGGAATTAGTTGTAAACACGATATCTCAAGAACGATAAATGTGAGGGATCTCATACTTACTATGTGGATTACCCACATTAAGTAAATGTCTATAGTTTTTGGTTGAGGTCAAAGGTCATGTGGGGTCACCAGAGGTCAGATGGTAAAACCTTGGGAGTTAGTTGTAAACACGATATCTCAAGAACGATAAATGTGAGGGATCTCATAATTGCATACATCGTGGGTTCAAAAACTCCACTAAGCATTGCATTATATCCTTTGGCAGTAGGTTTTTAGACAGTGATATGTGAGGATCTTGAGCACAACCTGGGGCCATTTCCCAAAGTCAGGGGGTCATGACTGGTTGTAATGGCCAGGGTAGTACAGCAGGTTATGATTTATCTGCTATTGCATCACTAGACAAGCTGGCCAAATTGTTACATAAATACAAAGAAGTGTAGCACTTGTTTGTGTGCATATGATATTGCATAACCATAGAGTTTTCAGTGATTCTACATTGCAGAAATTTTCAAAAGTACTGTGCAAAAGTTTGAATACTCAAAAATTACTTTTTCCTAGTAAAGAATATGTAAAACTCTTTAATCAAGCTTGAAAAAGTGCTAGAGGTCAATTCAATGAAAAGATCATCATCAAACCCAATATTTAATAATGCTCTGTGCACAGAAAACTTACTTTACATTATAATTTTGAAGGTTCATCATGAATTTTTTTCAAATCAGAAAATGTCTTCCTTTGAGAAAAAACCTCGAATGCCAAGAAGTAGAACACTGTCAGGCTCTTGTGGTACTGTAGGTACTCATAACAGAGTAGGGCAGTGATATTAGTTCAAATGATTTTGCCCTGAAATAAGTTTACTGTAAAGCTTCTAATAAACACCCATGCTTTCAAGATTGCCCATCTCAACTTTTTTACACCCCTTCAATTACCTACTACAATCAGACGTCACATGAATTCAGCTAAATGGTTTGCTTTGGTTGTGCATCTCCATCACAAGACATTCAAGGACCCCAGGGCCACTGTGCTCTTGTTTGTGGTTTCATGCCCTCAGAGGTTTGTACAATTGTTTGTCAAATTACTATGTTGAAAGCATTAAATTACCAAAATTTTCAAAAGACGAATAATCTCTTTAGTACCACTTTTTTTCTTCAAATTTCACTGATTTCAACTCCCATTATGGAACATAATGCCCGATTCTGACACCAATGATTGTTTGAACTTGCGAGGACACAACTGTACAATGTACAGTCCATCAAAGATAATCATGTGCAGAGGAATCAGGCCCGACTGCTCAAAACATGCCACTGACCACCCACACATTTTTACCAAATGGTCTTGGATACAAATTTACTTACTAAACTCCATGACCTTTGGTGACTGCCTTATAGATGCTGTCTAAAAATGCACTACGCTCTGCGTCACTCAAGTTATTTCCACCTTGCTTCAGCTTTCCTGTTATTGTTGCAGGTTGCACAGGGATGGCAAAACCTGTGATCCAGCCGACAGATGAAGGTCTTCTAAAAGAAGGGACCATTGAAGAAGAGGTGGAGGCAGCATCCGAAATGTTTCTAAACCTTTCTGCTCTTCATTGCTAGAATCCTCTGTATCCTCATCAGACAAGTGAACAACAGTGCTGTTAATGCTAGGCGAGTCACTTTCTGTTCGAGGTGATACAGGTCTGCAGAAAAAAGATTCCGCAACACACATAAAGGACAAATTGAATTTCACAGATGGCACATACAAGACACAAATACATTACATTTCCCCCTAAAAATCAATATGATAAGAGTCAACTGTTACTTAAACATAATGTACATATGAACCACACTACCATACCAGGGTTTCCGTAGAGGGGACATTGTATCTACAGTATTGTATAGAACAATGTTCGCTGGTTGCTTCCACTCGTGGAAAGCTAGAAAAAAATATTTTTATCACTTGGAAGGCAACATTCTTTCCATTATTAAGGCTTGCAGTTTAAGTAGAAGATACTCCTCCAAGTTGACAGTTGCTTTTTTCCATTTGTGGCTCACAGGCTTGTTTTCCTTACACCATTGCTTTTGCTGTACCCCAAGCACAATGGCAGAAGGCTCCATTTTTAAAGTCTCTGGCATGACCCAGCCACAACTTGAACCCTAGACCTTCCAACTGCAAGTCAGATGCTCTAACTACTTGTACCATGCAGTTTATCTACTGATTTGTACTGGAGGAACAATACAGACTTTTCCCTGGCGTTTTTCTTACAAAATTACTGTACTAATGTACTGTAAACTTGGAATTTACATGAAAGAATGGATGTTGCTCTGTCTGCCTTGCTACTGATTCCACTTGACAGTCTCAAACTATTAGAAGTGTATTACAGTATTTTAGTTGCTTCCATTTTTTCCACTTCTATTCTTCCATGAGAAACATTGACTATATACTGTACCTTAGGCTTTCCTCACTTGTGAAGTGCGAGTCTGACACATCTTGGATCATGTTGTCCTTGTTCACATTGATGGTGACTGGGAAGTTAATGACTGGTGCTTTGACTTTTACCATGATCTTTGTAGGACCTGCAATTCTCTCCACCTCGATATTTGCGTAGTCATCAAAGAGTTTCTCATAAGACTGGAGGATGAGTTCATCCTTTTCCAAACCAAGAGTGGCAGAGATGGCATTCTCGAGATCTGACATCAAAACTCCATCACTGATACCATCCAGTTCGATTTTTTCGTGGTTTTGCCCATGTATTAATAGAAACATGTGTCTGCAAATCATAAGATAATATTGAATTTGATCAGCATTTGATGACAAAATTCTATTATAACATGAGTGTTTTGGCTGAATTCAGACACAAGATCACATCTGCATAAAAAAAAAACTATATTTGAGGTAAGATTGGTGTGGCCCAGTGAGACAATTTAGCTGTGCCCCCCCCCCCCCTTGGTCACCCCTCTCACTGTGAATTGAACATACAGTATTATAGGCCTTTCCAAGTAAAAAGAAATGGGAATCATACAATGTTATTGCTGCAGATGTGATTTTGTGACAACTGGCAAAGGAATATTAAAGCTCCTGTACTTGACTCAAAATTTCACATTTGTTAAAGTTTTTCTTTTTTTCAAGAGAGCTTTTGGATTAGCACACTTTATCAAAAGAGGGTGCCTGTAGGCCTACTCTTCATGGGAATACACACAACAGATTTGATAAATCTGACTGGACAAGGCAATCTTGTTTTACAGTACCTTCTTTACAAGAACAATGACTTTTTGTCAAAATTTCACAAAATCCCTGATTTTTTGCTCAAAAATACCATGACGAATCACCACAAAACCTTTTGGGACTGATAACATACTGTACTAAAGAAAAGGTAACGAATCAAAAAGATGAAACTGGAGTCCCAAGTAAAGTACTGTTAGAAATTACTACAAACTACGTATCAGTTACAAATTTGCCACATAGTGCCTTAAAGAAATCAGATTCATTTCACCTGCCCTATATACGCCCAGGGGGGAATAGTTGTGTACATCAGTTGGTCTGAAAAGGGAAACTTCAGCACCAAATTTTGTACGCTCCCCTAATTGACAAAGCAACAATGTCTCCAGCTAATTGCAAATTTGTAACCAATGTCAACCATTACTGCCAATTCTTTGGAATACCAAGTCCCATTGTATGACACTTTGCCAACTGAATACACAGATTCATGTGCATCAACTAGTGGCAGTAGTAAATCTTGTATGCCTCTTGGCAAAAATCTAACAGCAAACAATTCTCCCTTTGAATGAGCAGTATCTTCTGTAAAAAAATTTGATCGCCCCCTGAAAGAAGCTTGCATCATTTCATGCCTTTGTGCGAGGGTTTTGCATAGATTCTTTGTTTCTGATTGTTTTTGAGATCTCCTTGAAATAATTATGTTTCCCTTCGAAGCGCAATGTTTATGTGTTTATGAGTGGTCCAAACTGAAGCAACATTTGAGGATAGTGAATCAAGTAATGGAATTTTGGTTTCATGGACACATCAGGGAACACAGCGAAGTAAGATGTCAGAAAATCGTTTATCAAATCTGATAAAAACATTGATAAGGCTGGAGTAACTTCAGGTGAGGTGCAGTATTCAACAACATCTAACAACAATAATAAAACATGCCATGCAGGACAACCAATTGGAACTAAACGGCCTACCATTAATGGTAACATTCGAATGAAACACCACATTTGGCAAGCTGTTTGTTTGACCTTGAATGAACCAATGTTGTCTGACATAGGGGAGGGCTTATTGTGACATCAGATGCTTCATATGCAAATGACTTGATCTTGCCATTAAGATACTGAAGAGTAAAATAACCCTGCAGGACACAATACTTGATTACTTCCCCAGTAACTTCTGGCAGAACACCCTCGAACAGGTCAAGTCGAACAAGTCCGGGGGTAAACCATCCGTTACATGAAAATACTCTAACACATTGAGGCAAGAAATACCTTTCACCCCATACATTGAACTGAGTGCAGGATTTGCCTGGACTGCCTCAACTTGTTGATCATAAGCTTCTTTTGATCTCATTGACAACTTATTTGTCATGCGAAAATGATTTCGAAGATCAGCTTTTTTGATGTTGCACATCCGACACACCCTACCGTGGTTAAAATGTACTTAAAATTCCCCGATTTCTTGGGCAGCCAAGTTGTCTGCTGACAAAAAAGACACAGTACCACGAAACGTATGCTGCATTCCATCCTTGGAAAATTTTATGCCATCCCTTTCAAGGACTTTCAGATCTTCCAGAAGCGGGAAAAGTACATTGTTCAATCCGTATGTCTTTACATGGATGGAAGGACATAGGGACACCAACTGTATAGTGCGAAGTTTTGATCGATGCATAGGGTGTAAGTTCCCAAGCACAAAGTACACTGCAGAGAATTTAAGCATCTGGAAATGAGTACCTAACGGGTTCGCTACTGTAAAATCATCATAGTACAACTGTATTTGGAGACTTAATCGATCACTGGAGAAAAGAGTATTGCTCTTAAACTTGGAACCATCACAAAAATCTTCTAATTTGTAGTCAGTTTGGCTTGCATGTCCTCCATATACTTCTCCCAAGACATCCTATTGCAAGAATGTCTTTAAAGTTTGAAGAATTGTTATGTACTCCACTGTATGCTCTTTACCAGTATTACTTCTCCCCAACACACATTCACATGGTTCAACAACACCATAATGGTGCTTCATCAACTTGTGGAGATTTCAAGAATTTGCAAACAAACTATCAGTCTCTTGAAAAACTTCTGCTAACCCAAATTCATTCAGATAATCAGAGTTGGTGCCAGACCGCTAAAGCACACTATTCAAATCACTCTCTATGTTCTCTCTGCACATTTTGAGATCAACAAACTCATTTCAGTTCAGTTCAGTTCTTCGGCGAGTGCAGACGTGTTTTCGTTTCGCTCTCGCCTTGGCTATAGCATATACTATATAATTTGACGTGCTTAAAGGCGGACACGACCAAACGGTACAACGTTATTTCTTAGGTGTGTTGGCGAGGGCTTGGTCTTGTTGGGTTTCTCCGACCACGCCTGGTTTTTCTGTGTAATTTAGGTTGGGTTTCTTTATTTTTTCTTGAACAGTGTTTATTATAGTTTTGAGGTTTTTTCCTTGGGTTCGCGTGGCCTAGTGCCACTCTCACTTGCTGCTATGCCCGGAGGTCGGGATAGCAGCATCGTTAAGTTACAGTTTGAGTCGAGGGGAATGTTACACCCCAGCAAGTTTTCTCTGTGTTGAAGAACAATAAGGTAGAAGTTAAGGACATACAGATGTTGCAGGCCCTTGCACCCCGGAATACATATGACCTGAAGTTCCGGACTGATGCTGCCCGAATCAAGGGGGTTTCCTCCCTTAAGGGAGTGGAGGGTCTCACTGTCACCCCATATGATCGCTCTGTGGTGGTGACAGTGTTGTACCTCAATTTTGAGGTAGATCAGGGCCTGGTGGCGAGGGTTCTAGGGCAGTACGGAACTGTCTCTGACTGGCGTTGGGTCAAGTACAATGAAGGTGAATTGGCCGGTATTCTCAACGGGAAGAGACAGTTCCGTATGGAGCTGGAAAGGGACATTCCCTCCGTCCTTTTCATAGGGGGTTCAAAGGCCCACATCAGGTATTTTGGCCAGCCCCGCACTTGTTTTCAATGTAGAGAGGAGGGGCACGAGGCCAAGTCATGTCCCAACAAGCGATGCGGCCGGTGCCTGCAGTTGGGGCATGACAAGGCAACCTGTCCCAATGAGGTGCGGTGTAACCTGTGTGGGGAGGAGGGACATGTCTCTGGTGCCTGCCCCACGTCATACTCTGCACGAGCTAGTGCAGATGTGGAGCCGGCAGGTGAACCCTCGCATTCAGGCCCAGAACCAATGATGGAGGAACCCAGGTCCCCTTCACCTGATGAGGTGGCACATCAGGTGGAACAAGACTTCCTAGCTTCCAAGGAATGTGAGGTGGTCTCTGGGAACCCAGAGGTAGGCCCTTCTCTACCTTCCCCATCAGCACCCTCCCCATCAGCTCCTGGGGAGGCCGGAATTTCAACAGTGGAGAAAGACCTTAATCTTTCATCAGACTCAGAGTCTGACACTGTCATGTCAGATGTTGGAGGACCTGCCTCAGAGCCTCCACCAAAGGTCCCACCATCCGGGGAGGACTGGTTTGATTTGTGTGAGGGGGTTCAATCAGAATCTCAGTTAAAAAGGTCGGCCTCAGGCGAGGTGTCAGATCAGGGAGTCCATCCTATTATGCCACCAGCACCAAACATAAATAAAAAGGCCAGGTCAGAGACGGTTTTGTAGTTACACATTACACATGCAATCATGACTGGTCCTCTATCCCTCATGACCCTAAACGTTAATGGCATGAGGGACAGTCGGAAACGGTCAAGAATATTCCAGTTTTGCAAATCATTAGGTGTGGACTTCGTTTTCCTCCAGGAGACTCACATTGTTAATGAGGACGACGTCTACACCTGGTCCTATGAATGGGGTGGGGGTTTGCACGCTTCCTTTGGTTTCTCGTCTTCTTGTGGATCTGTTATTTTAGTTTCACCCAGATGGACTTCCCTGGTCGGAAAAGTTGATCATGAGGGCCGGGTGATATGCATCACCATAAAACATCCCTGTGGGAACTTCATCCTATGTAATGTTTACGCACCCAATCAGCCTACAGACAGAAGGGATTTTTTTACTACCCTTCCATCCTTCGTTCCTGGCTGTGCCGCTTGTATCCTAGCTGGAGACTTTAACTGCGTTCCCGACACACAGTTCGACAGAATGTCTACGTGCACATCTTGGAGCTGTGGTGTCGGCATGGCGGAATTGGACATGTTTACAAAGAATCACGACATGGTTGACGTTTGGAAAGTGCAACATCCCGGCTTGGCCGTGTTCACTTGGCACCGCCCTGATGGCACGGACGCCTCAAGGTTGGACCGGGTGTACTCTCCGCCTGCTTTGTCACCGAGTGACTGTGAAGTTGTTGCATGTCCAATTTCGGACCATGATGCAGTTACTGTCTCCTTCCAACCCCCAGAGTCATGGCCAGCAGGGAGGGGGTTCTGGAAAATGAACACAGATATTCTAACGGAGGCTGAATATAGCAAACAGTTTAAGGCCAGGTACGAAGGGTGGCGAACATTGAGGCCGGCCTTTTCAACGGGTTTAGAGTGGTGGGACGACGTAAAGTCTCGCATCAAACAGTTTACAGTTGAATACTGTGTAGCAAGAGCTCGTCGAAGAAGGGAGGAGTTCCTCTCGCTTTGCTCTAGGGAGAGGAATGGGGACTCCTCCGCACTTCACGCAATCCAGCAGTATCTTGATGAAAAACTACACGGGGCCCGCGTTCGTGCTCGCGTGCATTGCGTGGAGGCGGAGGAGAAACCAACCATCAAGTTCTACCGGGACGTCACAAAGTATGCCATCGATCGCCGTATAAAAGGAGTCCGTGACGTCCACGGTGTGGTACGTAAGGACCCTCTCGACATCGTGGAGGTATTTAAGAGCTTCTACGAGCAGCTATATACCCAGGCAGATGTCGATGAAGGCCTTCAAAAGTCCCTATTAGATAATATTGACAAGACCCCCTCTAAAGATCAGAACGATGAACTTGGTTCCCTGTTGACTGTTGACGAGCTCTGGAAGGCAGTGGCGAAGATGAAAGGCGGAAAGGCGCCTGGGTCCGACGGTATTCCGGTGGAATTCTATAAACGCTTCTGGGGTACCGTTGGACATGATCTCCGCGATGTATTCTTCTCTGCCTTCCTTGCTGGCTCATTGAGCCTCTCGCAGCGCACAGGCGTGATAACTTTGTTGCCCAAGTCAGGAGACCCCCCTCGAACCGAAAAATAAACGGCCAATCACCCTGTTAAATGTAGACTACAAGATTCTGGCGAAAGCCCTTTGTAACAGGCTAGGAACAGTTATGCCGGATCTTGTAGGGTCCTTTCAGACATGTGCGGTGCGGGGACACAGTATTCAGCAGAACCTCTGGTTGGTGCGGGACTTAGTAGAATACGTGATGGACCGTGATCTTCCATGTGCGCTAGTCTCCCTCGATCAGGAGAAGGCCTTCGACATGGTTGATCACGGATTCCTCTTTAAAATTTTGAAGAAATTTAGCTTGAATCCAGTTTTTGTTAAATGGATCTCCCTACTGTATAATAGCGTATACAGTCGGGTTATCGTTAATGGCCTACCCTCGGACCCCTTCAGAGTCCAACGTGGGGTACGACAGGGGTGCCCCCTATCACCTCTACTTTATGTGTTGTTTAGTGAATCCCTTGCAAGAGCCTTCCAAGTTGAGCCTTTGTTTCGACCATTTCGCATACCCGGTGGTGCTGAAGTTAAGTGCCTTCAGTATGCTGACGATGTCACTTGCGTAGTCTCCGACCTGGCTTCCTTCAGGGCCCTTACTGGCACGTTGTCTAAGTTTCAAAGAGCCACAGGTGCCAGACTGAACCCCACTAAGACCAAAGGACTCCGTCTAGGTAAGTGGCGGTCGACAAGACTGCCCTTCACGGCATCATGGGTAGACGACGCCATAAAGATCAATGGCATATGGTTTGGCTATGGTTCACCCGAATTACTTACCTGGAATGAGAAAGTGAACCTGGTGGAGGCTAGGTTGAAGGACTTCGGCGATCGCCACATAAGTCTGTTGGGGAAGGTAACAGTTATCAATCGTTTCATTTACCCCCTCTTGTGGTATCCAGGCACTGTTCTGGCTGCTCCAGAGGGTGTCCTGGTGCGACTCGAGAGGGCTGTGTTTAGTTTTTTATGGTCAGGGAAGACGGAGCTGGTTAGAAGAGGGGTGGTATACCAGGATCTTAGGCGCGGAGGGTTGGGCCTTGTGCATTTTCCTTCCAAGCTCCGTTTTCTCCTGACCAAGTGTGTTTACAGTGCTGTGGATAGCGGAATGCCTTTTGCCTACTTTGTCCGTTACTGGGGGGGATTATCATTCCGTCGGTTCTTTCCCTCCCTGTTTAGTAACGGTGAGCCCCACAGCTGGAGACCCACGGGGACATACAGTCAAATGAGGGACACGCTCCGTATTATGTCAACAGTGGGGGACGTTTCGCAGTCAAGTGCAAGGGACCTGTACCGGGCTGTTTTTGATAAATTGGTTGGCCAGATCCAATCCAGCAACTATGCCTCAGGGCCGGATGTGTGGCGCGTAGTCCACAGCAGATCATTAGATTACCGCAGGCGAGACCTGTTGTGGCGAATCGCACATGACGCCATCGTAACTAATCTCAAGCGCCTTCGGTGGCGTCTTGGAGATGGCGTTTGCCCCCGTATAAGATGCACAAAGTGGGAGAGTGTGCCACATGTGTTTTGGCAGTGTGACTATGTGGCCCTATTCTGGGAATGGTTTCAAGTCCTGACTGATCGCCTAACGTTTTGCAACACCTGGGCGGTCAGCCAGGACTATGCTTTGTATGGTCTCTCACCTCCGCCATGCAATGCAAGTGTTCAGGGCATACTTACCTTTGTTTCGGCCTCCATAAAGCTGGCCTTATGGAGAGACCGATGTAATATTGTATTTAGGGGGGTGGGGAGGCCTGCTGATGTCGTACTGGCGTCGGTGAGGGCGGAGGTTAGGCTGAGGGTTGAGTCCGACTTCGTTCGTTTGCCAAGGTCGGCGTTCGGTAGGCGATGGGGTCCACTTGTTTCAGTGAGGGCGGACCGGGTGGTAGTCAACTTGTAAATATTGATTTTGTAAATATGAATTGACTGTAATGTGTAAATAGTACTGTGTTTGTACATATGTGGCTTCTGAGGTACTTCAGTTGTAAATATGTTGTAAATATGTACATGTATACATATCTGTGCCCTTACAAGGGGTTGGAAATACTGGTTTGGGGTGGCTGGAAGGAGGTTGGTCTGTGAGGTATTTAAGTTGTTGCAAAAAGTATGTAAATATCTGTATATATTGTGCTATTACTGTAATGAACATAATTTTCTATTTGATTTAGTAGTGTGTAAATAGTTTGCGTTTTTGTTTCTGCCCGGTCCGGTTTGAGTTTATTTTTGTTTGTGTGTGCCGTTTCGGTGCACTTGGAGAGCACAGTTGTAAATATGTTGTAAATATGTATATATGTGTATGTAAATATTTGTACATATAGTTCTATTACTGTAATGAACATAATTTTCTGTTTGATTTAGTTGTTTGTAAATAGTTTGCATTTATGTTTCTGCCCGATCCGGTTTGAGTTTTTGTTTTTGTTTGTATGTGCCGTTTCGATGCACTTAAAAAGCACACAAACTCATTTGCAACAAAAGAACAGGCTGTCTGTGGAGTTTTATAAATTTCTCTAAGCTTCATTAGACACATTGAAATCTCTTTATTGACATAAAAGTAATTGGGACCCTCTTGTTCAAGCAGCTGCTCTCTTTCAGGATCAACATTATTTCCTTGCATATTTCTATTTTCAACTTGAACAGGTGGTACATTGTGGTTATTTTGCCTTTCGTACCATAGCTCGTGTTTTTGTTTGATATGACGCCTGAATATTCTGATATTGGTATACTTTTTAGCACAACTGTTTATTCCACAAACAATCTTGAAATGTGGGTCATTTCCATGCTCAAACCTGTAGTGCTTGACTTACAATTCAAATTCTTCAGTGTCAAATTCACAGTGGCAACAGTTGAAAACCATTTTCGTGGGCAACAATGTAGGCAAAGAAAGAAAATATTATCACTGGTAACCAACAAGGGAAAATTAATCATGGGCCAGGCCCCCTTCAGATTGAGAACCAAAAAAAAAAAACATTGGGATATATTAACTACACAACTGTGGTGAATGCAGATATGACCTTGTACTGTCGTGTTTGTACGGGGTTGGGGTGTTCTTCTCAGATGAAATAAACGTTTAGCCAGCAATGATGGAAAAAGAAATATCTTGATTCTTGATTCGGCTTTTATTTTACGGGTACTTCTCAGACTTAGTACATAGTTATACGTTCAATCTGCAACTCTCATGATCTCCTCGTGTCGTGTGTCTACACAAACTTTTATACTTGTCCCTTTGCTTTACTTTGGGAAACCCGTCACATAAAATCATACATCATAACATTAAAACTTTCCATTGTGACATCAGGTCAAAACCTGATTCGTTGATCCTAAACATGTGACTCTGGGGAATTCCCTTTACGTAATGGAAATTGCTATCGCAATACGACATCCCCCCCAATTGGAACAAAAAGGTTTGTTACACAAATTTTTTTTGGTTAAACAAAACTCTCCTTTTTGGGTTACAACAAAACCAAAAGTCACTTAAACAAAATCTTGTTTTCTTAATTTTCAACTGACAATTTCTGAACACTTTCTGAAATCAATAGATCCTTGATAGAATGAATCACCTATTTACATCGAATTTTAACCAAACAAAACTCTAAGAAACTTGTCAGATGGGTGCTTTTTAAGTGCATCGAAACGGCACATACAAACAAAGAACAAAAACTCAAACCGGATCGGACAGGAACATAAAGGCAAAACTATCCACACACCACCAAATCAAACAGAAAATTATGTTCATTACAATAATAGAACCACACACACTGACAACCCAATGCCCCACAAACCCCACAAACTTGTCAGATGGGTTCATCTCAAAGGTAGAATATCCTTCCCTGTTAAAAGTTAATAACTTGTACTAACATTCATGTTTATACAGTAGGTCCTGTTACTTCGTAAGTAAATGACATTGCAAAGGTACGCTCAAGAAAACCAGATAATAGTTTGTCTTTGTTGGACAATTACATAATAGCATCATACACAATGTGGCCAAATTTGATCCAACATTGTCTTGACCTTGTGAATCTGAGGACTACAAATTACACAATATTAACTGGCTTTCTAACCTCACAAGCATTTAAGTGAAGAGATTGTCAGCATCTCATATTGTAACATTAATACAGGACTTTAAGTGTAATGCATCCACATTATACATGAAGTTTCCTCAAAATCCTTTGTAGAGTTCCACTCAATTGAATTCTACGATCTGTTAAAATACTTGTAACAATATCCTTTGACTCTGGATATGTTTCACCCCCCGCGGGTTCGGGGATGTAGAATTGGCCCGCTGCTTTCTCAGCATGTCGTAAGAGGCGACTAACAGGGACAACTCGTTTGCCGTGAGTTGCGACCCGTATCGGTGGAGGAGAGGGTCCTGGTGGTTGAGTGAAGGCTATGATTGCGGTCTGGCCCTAGCAACACACCACTTCGGCCTCAAATTCACCTAGTCGGGGGGTTGAATAGGCCTGGTTCAACCAATCGGCTGGTGGCGTCTTGCCCTGAGATCTCCACCTGACTGCTTTTCAGCTTTTGCTTATTAACATAGCACTAACTTTTCATGTACTCGTCACCAAGTGGACTTTGTTTGTGTGTATCAGAAAAGTGGTTTCTCAGAAGGCGGCTGCTTAATCAGGTCAATCAGGGTTATTGATTTATTTAATGGCCTTGAGTATATCACTAGTGTATCCCTGGCATCGGTTTGTGATGTATTTTTCCACTTACCTTTGATGTCCCCTTGTTGGGCTTCATGGTGGGTGGGGAGCACCGGTGATGAATTAAGAAATTTTTACTATGGATTCCTCAAACTCTGAAAAACTTGGAAACAAACGTTTCAGGAGCGACTCTGGGTCTAGTTCCGACCCGGAGGTTACTCCTATCTGGCCTAGGTTCCTCGTCGTGTCCAGTAGTGGTGAAGACAAGACACTTGCAAACCTGTCACCGTTTGCTGTAAACAAAGGAATTGAGGGTGTTGTCGGCACCCCCAAATCAATAAAGAGGTTTCGCTCTGGGGATCTCCTTGTCGAGTTCAGCCGGAGCACCCAAGCAAACAACCTCCTGAAAACCAAGTCATTTGTTGATATTCCGGTTCAGGTGACCCCTCACAGGACACTAAACAGCTCAAAAGGAGTTATTAGATGCCCGGATATCAAGGACTGCTCTGACGAGGAGATCCTTGATAACCTGGCATCTCAACATGTCAGCCACATCCACCGTATCTCGGTGTTAAGGGCGGGTGTGAGGAAACCCACTGGCACCTTCATACTAACTTTTAACACCCCGACACTTCCTAAGACACTAAAGATTGGCTATTTGCAGGTCAGGGTAAAGATCTATATACCCAGCCCTGTCCGCTGCTTCAATTGCCAAAGATACGGCCATTTTAAGTCCAACTGTAGCAGGCCAGCAACCTGCGAAAAATGTGGCCAGGAAGGACATGTTGGTGAAACCTGTGAGGGATCACCCCGATGTGTCAACTGTCAGGGCTGCCATCCTGCCAACAGCAAAATTTGTCCAAAGTGGGTCCAGGAGAAACAAATACAGAAAATCAAAGCCTCCAACAACATCACATACAAAGAGGCCAGGGAAACTTTTCAGTCTCAGGACTCACAGCTGAAGAACTATGCTGGAGAACTATGCTGGAGCTGTGAAGACAGCAAAAGTCTCCACTGCCACACAAACAGATATGACCTGGCCCAGGGGCAGCAGCTTCCCCAAACCCACTGCGGACTCGTTCACAAAATCACCAAACCAGTCTTTGGCCACCAAGACAATACAGACGATGACAGCACCAACAACAGTATCACAAAAATCTACACCCTCACAAAAGAAACCGACACCACCACCAAAGCCAACGGCGAAAAAACAGAAACCAACAACAGAATTAACAGCTAAAAGCACACCTAGAATGAAAATACAGACAAAAAGCAAAGGGTCGGATGACCCTATTCAACTGTTCAATAAACTTGGAGCGTTAGAGGGGAGAGAGGGGGAAGGCGATGAGCTGATGGAGCTCAGTGGCCAGGATCTTCGTTCTGGACCAGGGGGCTCCGCCAGCTCTGCTACGAAGCCGCAGATTTCCAAAGGATGACCCTTGGGAGAGTTGCGGCTATAATCCAGTGGAATTGCAGAGGACTTAGACCAAATTACGAGGAGATCAAATGCTTCATAGCGGACTGGTCTCCTTTGATAGTTTGCCTTCAGGAGACTTTCCTTCGGGACTCAGACCAACTCACATTCAAAGGATATGACATGTATAACAAAACTGCTGTATCCCCCATTGACAATAGAGCAATTGGGGGATCTTCCATATTGGTTAACAAAACGGTACCACACTCCACCATCCAACTAAATACTAATTTACAGGCTGTGGCTATCCGAACAACTCTTCACCGCACCGTCACTGTGTGTTTGGTGTACATTCCACCAAGATATAACCTGAAAAGAGATGATATGGACACGCTGATTAGAAACTGCCCACCCCATTCCTACTTCTGGGAGATTTCAATGCACACAGCGACATGTGGGGTTGTACTGACACTAACCAGATTGGCAGATTGATTGAATCTGTGGTTGCTGCTTCGGATCTATGCCTTTTGAATGACGGGTCTTTAACCTACATTCATCCGGATCTCGATCAGCGATTGACCTCTCGGTCTGCTCCCCGACAATTCTGATGGACCTTCAGTGGAGAGTGCACAATGACCAATGTGGAAGTGACAACTACCCCCTTTTGATGGATATTGTCCACCCAATGCCCGAAGAGAGAGTCCCCAGGTGGCAGCTCCAAAAAGCAGACTGGTCTGAATTTAGCGATCTTTGCAAAAACACGATCGTCAAGGACGCTTTTAATGATATAGAAGACCAAATCGCCCACTTTACACAACTTTTGGTGGAGATTTGCTTCCAAAACTATTCCTAAGTCCTCTGCAAGTCCTCGTAGTAAACACAAGCCGTGGTTTAACACGGACTGTAAAGAAGCGATCAAAGATCGCAAAAAGGCCCTTAATTTCTTTAAGAAACACCCAAGTAATGTAAATCTTAGGAATTACCTCAATGCCCGTGCCAGAGCACGGCGCATCATTAAAGTCAGCAAGCGGGAGTCATGGAAACAGTATATTTCAAAACTAAATTCCTCCACCCCTGTCAAAAAAGCATGGGACATGGTTAGAAAAATCAGTGGGAAGCAGCTTAACTCTTAAGATTCTACATATAACCAAACCAGACGGTAGCAAACGCACAGAAACAACAAATATTGCCAATCTACTTGCAGACGAATACTCCCATATTCGTCAGAAGTATTACACTGTGCCAGACCTGAAGACATTGTTTGAACACCTAGATCCCGTTCTCATTTTGGACTTTCTCAAAGAAAGTAACCTTTACAGGAAGTTTTGACATGACTCCCGCATTTACCTTTGTCTAGACATTTTAGGATTTTCCCCAATGTTTTTCTTTTTTAGTTTTACCTTTTTCATCTAGCTGACACTACATAACACATTTGTGTTGATGTGTCGTTAAATCCCATCTAACTAACTGCAGACGAGTTCGAATCCAACTCCTCAAGTAGGCACTACTCCCAGACCTTCCAAACATTCCTATATACCGCTGAAAAAAACAGAAAGTGAACTTCACCTCGGATAACTCTTAGGACTATAACAGCCTCTTTAACATCACGGAACTTCGTATTGCTCTGGAAAACAGCAACGACACTGCCACTGGCCCAGATGAAGTTCACTATCAGTTTCTCAAACACCTTCCAGATAACTCGTTACTGGTGTTGTTAGACGTTTTCAACGGTATATGGGAAAATGGCAACTTTCCGGATGCTTGGCGGGAAGCCATTATCATTCCCATCGCTAAGCCGGGTAAGGACCCAACAAATCCTACAAACTACCGCCCCATTTCCCTTACTAGTTGCTTGTGCAAGACGTTTGAACGAATGATTAATGCCCGTCTGGTTTGGTTCCTAGAAACCAACAATCTCATAACTAGTTCCCAAAGTGGCTGTAGGCGTGTCCGCAGTACCACTGACCAGCTCGTGCGCGTAGAATCAACAGTTCGTGACGGATTTGTACGCGGACACCATGTTGTATCAGTATTTTTTACCTAGAGAAGGCATACGATACCATTTGGAAATACGGCATTCTGAGAGACTTGTACTGTGCAGGTCTTAGGGGCAGAATGCCGCTCTTCATACAAAACTTTTTGAAAGATCGTGTGTTCCGTGTGCGTGTAGGGAGCGTGATGTCAGAGTTACATAATCAGGAGATGGGTGTTCCTCAGGGCATATCTTGTCAGTTACCCTTTTCATCATGAAAATAAATAGCATCGCTAATGTGGTGAACACTGGGATTGAGACGTCTTTGTTTGCGGATGACTTCTCTATTACCTGTTCCTCAAGGAACATGAGGTCTATAGAGAGACAAATGCAAAACTGCCTCAATAAGATCCAGCAATGGGCTGACCAAAACGGATTCCGTTTTTCTCGAACAAAGACTGTATGCATTTTTGCAACCGGAGAGGTGCTCATTGCGACCCAGAGCTAAATTTGAATGGTGTTCACATCCCAGTTGTTCCTCAGACCAAGTTCCTAGGCCTAATACTCGACAGTTAGCTCAACTTGAAAGCTCATATCGACCATCTCAGGCGGAAGTGCCAGGGGGCACTAAACCTGTTGAAGGTCGTCTCAAAGATGGACTGGGGCGCTGACCGTCCCGTTTTGCTTCGACTTTACACATCCCTTGTGAGGTCCAAACTTGATTATGGTTGTGTTGTTTACAGCTCTGCACGTGAGTCATACCTCAGAAAACTCCTCCCGATCCATAACCAAGGAGTTAAGATCTGCCTTGGAGCGTTCCGTACCTCCCCAATGCAGAGTCTTTACATCGAAGCGAACGAGCCACCCCTCCATTTAAGATGGAAAAAGTTGTCCCTCCAGTTTGCCCTAAAACTGAGGAGTCATACACAAAACCCGACCTTTGAGACGGCCTTCAACCTTACGTTTAGTGACATATACACGAGGAAACCATAAGCTATTCCTCCATTTGCTATTCGCATTGGTGGAGCTTTACCACAGGTGTGTACTCGCCCCGACTCCATAGCACAGCTTACCTTCTCAATCACTCCCCCCTGTAGGTTAGTCAAACCGGTTGTTGACCTTAGTTTGGGACAGCATCCAAAGAACTCAACCAATGAACTGGTGTACCGTGCCAGCTTTAATGAACTGAAAAATAAGTACTATGGTTATCATGCAATCTATACCGATGGTTCCAAAGCCACGAACAGGGTGGCAGCTGCTGCAACAGGCCGAGATGCATTCTTGCAGGTCAGATTGCCGGACGATGCATCAATATTTACCGCCGAACTCCAGGCACTTAAGATGGCATTCCAGCTGATCGAAACCTCGCACGACCACCAGTTCATTGTGTTTACAGACTCGCTATCCAGCCTTTTAGCTCTTCAAGGCGATGAGCAAAAACACCCTTGTGTAATAGCTCTCCGGGAAAGTTACTCTAATTTGGTGAGACTGCAGAAGTCAGTTGTGCTCGCGTGGGTTCCGAGTCACGTGGGCATACACGGAAATGAAAAGGTAGACACGCTAGTTAAGGAAGCCCTACAGATGGACATTACCATCCTCCATGTACCCCACACTGATTACTGTCCTAACATCAACGGCTATATAAAATCAAAATGGCAGGAACTGTGGGATTCTTTCCCAGAGAACAAATTGTACCAAGTGAAACCAACAGTCGGGACTGTGGGTAATGCAGCCCCCAGAAAACGGAGAGATGATTTGGTACTGATTAGGGCTCACATAGGTCACACTTACCTAACCCACGCTTATTTGCTCCACGGGGATGAGAGACCATATTGTATCCCCTGTGACTGTGCTGTCACCGTCAGTCACATTCTCATTGACTGCTATGAATACTCCCATATCCGTCAGAAGTACTACACTGTGCCAAACCTGAAGACGTTGTTTGAGCACACAGATCCTTCGCTCATTCTGGACTTTCTCAAAGAAAGTAACCTTTACATGAAATTTTGACATGACTCCCACATTGGCTTTTGTTTAGATATCTTAGTTTTTTGCCCAGTCCTTTTTCCTTTTAGGTGATTGATTTCACCTCACCATTACTTTTTTATCTAGCTGACACTATATAACACATTCGTGTTGGTGTGTCGTTAAACCCCATCTAACTAACTAACTAGCTACAGGATGTTTACTTTAATGAAACCTTTCATTTATTGACTTGAATTTGTCATTTGTCACAATCACTGACAATAGTCATCTTTTTGTTGGATAGCCAAGTTTTTCCAAGTTGAGGCCTTTGGTCAAAATGCTTTTTTCTTATTGAAACAGTTTATAATCTTCTTGCCATTTTCTTATTGGCACAATTAATGTTCTTGCACACTTAGTCACTGTAGTACCAAAGACAGCTTTTTAAGTGCATGGAAACGGCACATACAAACAAGGAACAAACTCAAACCGGATCGGACAGGAACATAAATGCAAAACTATCCACACACCACCAAATCAAACAGAAAAGTATGTTCATTACAACAATAGAACCACACACACACTGACAACAACCCAAATACCCAACAGACCAACCTCCCCCCGGCCACCCTAAACCAATAATACTACATACCTCCAACAACCAAAAAAACCAGACACCAACAACAGGGGTCCGGGGCGGGGTCCACCTGCCACGAGGGGTCCAGGGTGGAGTCAACTTGCTATATTTACACTATGTACACTATATACACTATTTACACAAAAACAAAAAACTGAACAAAACTGGGCCAAAAATACAGGCGCACCTTGCCCAAGGGTGTCCCGGAGACAGTTGTGGCAAAGGGTAACCTCATTATCCCCACGCTTTAACAAGCTCCACAACCGGATGCAGTTTAACGTCCTACCCAGTACCAAAGACATTTTCCCATCATGTCATCTATCTTTCATTGTTGGTTATGCACATTACTCAAATAGAAGTACTATACCTCATAAAAGTTTCCCAGGGTATGAAAGTCTTCAATTGTTGGTACCAGCCCCCACCATCGATGCTGTAGATGATCACAATCACTGCGATCTTCTTGGGGATTCAACTGTCTTTCGCAGGTTAGTAGGTCTCCACCAGTTATGGTTCGTACAGGCACTTCATTAAGACAAAGTACATATTTGTGTGTTGCATCCATTATTTTTGCAATACCCTCATTGGTGTTTTCATTTTCAGTGACAATTCCCAGATTAATCTGACACAAAAGGAAAGCATTAATGTTAATGAGCTTTTCAAGTGCACCGAAACGGCACGTACAAACAAAAAACAAAAAAACTCAAACCGGACCGGACAGGAACACAAACGCAAAACCATCCACACACCACCAAATCAGACAGAAAAGTATGTTCATCAAAGTATGTTCATCAAAGTATGTTCATCAAAGTATGTTGTTTTTTGTTTGTATGTGCCGTTTCGATGCACTTAAAAAGCCCCCCTGTTCATCACAACAACAGAACCACACACACACCGACAACCCAATTAACCAACCTCCCCCCGGCCACCCCAAACCAACACCACTACATACCGCCAACGAAAGACAACACCAGAACAAACCACCACCACCCAACAACGACCAAAAAAACCAAAACAGACCAAACAATCATCACAAACTGCCCCGAGGCGTCCGGGGCGGGGTCCACCTGCCACGAGGGGTCCGGGGTGGAGTCAACTTGCTATATTTACAGTATGTACACTATATACACTATTTACAAAAAACAAAAAACTGGGCCAAAAATACAGGCGCACCTTGCCCAAGGGTGTCTCGGAGGCAGTTGTGGCAAAGGGTAACCTCATTATCCCCACGCTTTAACAAGCTCCACAACCGGATGCAGTTTAACGTCCTACCCATTAATGTTAATGCATTAGGATGGTTACATGGTTCATAAATTTGTGATGAAGGGTTGGGAGGTATAGTGACTGGCAGTTGACCAAGGGGGAGTTGTCTAGGAACCCAGTGGACATTTAAGAACTGAATTTAATAAATGCCCTAATTTTGGTCATTTCCTTCTAGACTCACAAATAGTTAAAGACAGACAGTCATCACCCCAAAGTATATTTTTAGTGTGGGGGTATCAAAATTCTCAGTTGATGAACGCTCTTTGACTGACATCAAAGTTTGAAAATTTGAAAGATGCAGAGTAGCTCACATTCCACACAAGGCAGAGATAGTACCTTTATTACATTTTATAGCCTTGTATGCTCACCAGGCCATGACCTTGAGCAATAAAACAGGTTTATTCCTGCACAAAGGGGGGCTTCATACAGGTATGGGAGGAGCTAGAAGTTGCATAGTTAGGAGAATTGGAACTGTCTGGGATGATGAAAATTCCCCTTTGATAGAAATGTTAGACAAAGGTTGAAAAAGTTTTGTGACTATAGACAGATGAAATGTATGAAATTAATTTACCACTTCTGTTTTTTGCTTGGCAAGATGCACATACTGATGTGAGAGGAAGATAGAGTGTGGTTCTTTAACCAAGACAGCTGTGGTAGGTATTCTGCAATTACTTTTGTCACTAGGTATCTGAACTCATACCGGAGTGATGTGTTATCTTCAATTGTCGGTAGATAGACTGACCATGGTGTTGATTTGATGCTTCCAATGGGTTCAGAGTCATGTAGGTGGTTGCCAGATACTCGATTCTTTACAGCCATAAAGTTGTAGTAATGTAAGTCTTGATTTCCTGATTCAATAGTGGTTTGTCTGGGTTTAAGTAGAAGGTCCACATTGTCCCCTACCAATCTGTATCCTGGATGTCTGGTCTGCATCGCTTCTGTGTATGCTGCTCCATCTTTTTCTACTTCTGCTTTCCCTACCATACCATTGAAAGTTTTCACATCCTCCTGAACACTTCTGGCCCAATTTTTAACCTTTTCATCATAGTTCTTTCCAAACTGAATTTGGTTTTTCAGAAGTGAATTATATGAGATGCTCATAAATCTGGCATTAAGTCTTCTGAATGCTTGTTTTCCACAAGCACTTCTTCTCAGCGTTAATGCTGTCCGTGTTTGGTGTGCTTTTTAAGTGCATCGAAACGGCACATACAAACAAAAACAAAAACTCAAACCGGATCGGGCAGAAACATAAATGCAAACTATTTACAAACAACTAAATCAAACAGAAAATTATGTTCATTACAGTAATAGAACTATATGTACAAATATTTACATACACATATATACATATTTACAACATATTTACAACTGTGCTTTTTAAGTGCATCGAAACGGCACATACAAACAAAAATAAACTCAAACCGGATCGGGCAGAAACAAAAACGCAAACTATTTGCACACTGCTAAATCGAACAGAAAATTATGTTCATTACAGTAATAGCACAATATATACAGTCACTACACCAATACTTACTTACAGTAATAGCACAATATATACAGTCACTACACCAATACTTGCCCTCTGCACCTTCGTAACTTGCCTTCTCTCTGAATTTGGGTTTACACATACAGCCTTTAGGCACTTGTACAGTGTGGGCGCTTTAGTACAAAGTTCTTCCTGCTTGTTGTAGGACCATGTCTGGAAGAATTAAGGAAGGATATTATGGTTTCATACATTGTACTGAAGAATAGATAATTTAACTATGATTTGACAAAATTATCAAGTTGACATGCATAAAATAGTGGAGGCTACTGGGTTGTCTATAAATCATCTTTCACTTTACCCAGCTATAGTCGATTTTGTTTCAAGTTGATATTCGAGCAACAGGGTCAAATTTTACCGCTGGCTTTGGTGCTGTATAAAACAGCCAGATGTTGGGCCATTTTGCTTTCTCGATATTTTTCACAGTATTTCTTCATCTTTAATCATAATTTTCAGTAATTGGGCACTGAAAACAACTAAGAATTATGATATCCTACAACAACAGTTTTGATGACAGATCATTGCTCAAAAAAAAAAAAAACCAAAGAAATACTCGTAAGGTCTTTATCAGTCAATCATAACCCTAAAATATTCTCACCTGAAGTGAACTCTTGTCTGATCTCCTAAATAAAGAGTTTTAATTTGGTTGACAGACTTTCCTATTCTCCTCTGAAAGTTTCCCTATGACAAGTGCTTCTACTAGCCGGTGTGCATCGCTCAATCCAAGAGCAGGCTTTGCAACAGAAGTTCCTCATGCAATGCTTTTGCAACTTTTGCGGTGTCTGCACCTAGATCAATGACGGTTTCTTTCCCACCAGGACCTATTAATACATATCCATCCTAAAACAAGATGAAAGCAACATTATTTGAGTGTTATACAGCTGCATAGGCTACAATTGAAATATATAAATATGTATTTTTGCTTTCTCAATAAGTTTGGCCACCCTTTCCATTCGTACAGCAGAAATTACGAAAGTAGTACTATTTAAAGAGCACAAGATAATAACCATACAAACAAGGCTGAATGTTTGATGTATAGCAAGGATACAGCAACATTAGATGAGAAAGGAGGATTAAGGAAAGAGACTTTTGCATAGTGCTACACATTCAGGATTTTCTAATTATATTCTCTTTAATATTACACATATGTTATGTTTAATATACAGCAGAAATTACATTAACCCAGGCATATATGCTGTAAGATGGATCTGTGGCAAGATTTTGCATGTCACTATACCTCTTAAGTTGGTCAAAGGTCTAAATGCCCATGCATCAGTTAAGTTGTGTATGCACCATATTTTTTTACATACAGTTCACATTAACATGTGCTATGCAGGCCTATAACATGTGTATTAGCCTGCATATACCACTAAAGAACTGGGCCCATGGCTTGATGCAGCTCTCACAGTAAAAAAAACCATGTTGTTAACATTTTGCAAAGTATGCTGACATAGCTGTACTCAGCCCTATGTATCCACCTGTGTGCAAACCACGAAATTTGCCCCCAACCCCAGTCTACATGTGAACTTCATATGAAATCTAGTTCTTATTTAACCTGGGAGATGGGGATCGGTACCCACGGTGCAATTTTTTTTTAACTTGTGCAGATTGAAGCCTATACTTCTTAAGGTCATTTCTACATAATGCAACAAAAGATACCTACCTTGGTCTCTTATTTTCCTTTCTCGCTTGAAGAGCCAACAATATCACGGTCATGAGTTCTAGTGGGCCTAGGACTTTTGGTATACACTAAATGGCGACGTTTCGGTTGATGACGAGGTTCTTTGTGTCCAGTAGTCCCTGCTGTCGCAGGACTAGTTGCCAATGTTCGTTTTGAAACTACAATGAGTTTAATTGATCTGGACTGCTGAAAAGATGACTGGAGACTTTTTCTAGCTCTTTCAACTTTTCTACTTTGTCTACTATTGTTTTACATTCCATACAAATATGACCAGCAACAGACCAGACGTCTTCTTCGGAGGTTTGCAACATGGGCAACTTTTACAATTTGGACACCAGATGATGTTCTACGTGAATTCAAGGTATAATATTTCTTCGCAAGAAGTAAGTCTTCAAAGCAAATAACGCATTTCCGAAACTATAACTCGCCCTTTCTTCTTCCCCGCCTGTAAAGTTTGACACGAGTATTGTTCTCCATTTCAGCTGTTTTCGGCTACAGGCCCAACCCAGGATTCCAAGACGTACATGGCCTAGCGTCATGCACCTGTATGTACTTGAGCGCCGGGCCTAGACGACGTGTTATTTTCAATCCCGAGGATATTGACTATCAAACCCCTCATTCTCTGCATATGAACAGTACAAACAGATTCTTTTTTCACAGCTAGTATTTTTTATTCCACATATGTAATACTACAAAGTCGAAAAAAAGGTTTTTTTCGAACTTAAAGTATGGTATTAATATTTACATTTTGAGAGCATTCACCTCCATCAAATGAACTGTCAGTTTACTAATTGTGAACTTTTCATTGGCTTACCACAATAATATGAATATTCATATTTGAATATTTCTAGTCGCAAAGATGACGTCATTATTGTCAAAAACTACAAGTCTCGTGGCGAAGCGATCTAGTGGACAAGCGAATCTCTGTACTGTGTGAGTGTGGTGTGTGGTGTAATACTACAACTCCCTGCTACAGTACTGGGAAAACGAGTGATGGGCGCGGTGCAAAATGAAATCCAGTGCTCTTGGCAACTCCACGGCGAAGAAAACATCACGAGAGACTTGGGGCAAGTCTACCCCTCTCGAGATCGTGACCACGTTAGACAAATGGCCCTAATCAAAATGTTAGTAGTAATATTGGTGTACAAAATCTTAAACAAATTACAGAACACATCACCGAGATTAATTTTACGTAAAACCTTAAACACAAAGGACTAATCAACTTTGTCGAAAGCTTTCTCTTGATCGAAAGAAATAATTGAGCACGAGAGATTCTTTAACTGGCTAAAATCTACCACATCTCTAATAATACACATTACACAAATTTTGGTGAATTGTCCTTGAACAGAACACGTTTGAAATTCATTATGCTGGGGAGAGCGACAGCAAGCCTCGTCTGCAAGATTTTAGCGATAACCTTGTAGTCTGCCGTTAACTAAGTAATGGGACGCCTGTTTATGGGCTTTAGGAGACCACCACTTTTAGGAAGCAGTGTGATGATTCCATTTCGCTGCGTGGCAGACAACAAACCATCTGCAAATACATCATTGTAGACCTCAAGGAGATCTTCCCCAACAAGATTGAAAAAACAGGTCATAAAATTCAGCTGGAAGGCCGTCCGCACCAGGAGACTTGTTACGCGCCAAAGCTGCGATAGCTTTCCGTAACATGGAGAGCTCAAGCGGCTGGTTTTACTGCTCCCTTGTGCCGTCCTCAATTTTGCTTTCTAAACACTTGAGAAAAGAGTTTTGAAAGGAGACATCTGTGCCATTAGATGTAGAAAAAAGTTGAGTGTAAAAATTCTTGAAACACTTTAAGAATACTTTCCTGTTTGAAGAAGAAAGCCGAATGTCTTTCCCCTTGTGCAAGATACCTTTCTCTAGAGTGGATGAAGGCGCCTTTCCTCTGATCGTCAAGTGAGAGCTTTTTAAGTACGTAGAAACAGGCACTGATAAACTAAAGGATAATCCCAAACCCAAAGAAAAACCCTGACAGATCACGAACACAATGTCAAACAGACTACACATACCATGCAACAAGGAACAAAAGAGTCTTTGTTACTACTGAGATTTAGTACTGCCACTGCAGCCAACCCAAAAACAACACTCCAGCCCAACCACCACAAACAACCCCAAAACAAAGTCCCACATAGACCACACACCCAAATCCACCACACACCCAGAAGCAACACCACGCCCGAAGGTTACACCACGTCCGAAGGCAACACCACGCCCGAAGGCAACACCACGCCCGAAGGCAACAGCACTCAAAAAGCACCGGGGCAAATACAGGTGCACCTTGCCCAAGGGTGCCCCGGAGGCAGTTGTGGCAAAGGGTAACCTCATTACTCCCACGTTTAAACAAACTCCACAACCGGATGCAGTTTAATTTCTCGGCTTTTTAAGTGCATAGAAACGGACACTATCAAACAGGAAGAACCAAATCCGGACCGGCAAGAACACAACCATGAACTACTTACAATCATTCAGTTCAGGTCTTCGACGAGAGCAGACGTGTCTTCGTTTCGCTCTCTGGTTTCAGAATTCTGTAAATAGTTCAGAGTTATGTTTTTGTCCGGTCAGGTTTAAGTTCTACTTTGTTTCCTCGTGCCCGTTTCTACGTACGGGGGGGCTTTTTAAGTGCATCGAAACGGCACATACAAACAAAAAACAAACTCAAACTCAAACGTACGTAAAAAGCTCTCTGGTTTGGGGTGGCTGGAAGGAGGTTGGTCAGTAAGGTATTTAAGTGGCTGGGAGTGTCGTGTATATTGGCCACGGAGAATTTTGTTTTGCTGGCTTGATGTGAGATAATTGTAAAGAGTTCATGGTTGTGTTTTTGCCGGTCCGGTTGGGGTTTTTCTGTTTTGACAGTGTCCGTTTCTATGCACTTAAAAAGCACGTTTCGCTCTCGTCGTTTTACCGTGCTCAACTTGTATCACTGTGTGATAGCTGTACTATTTATTGTGCTTAAAACCTTATAGCGTGCTTCATACTAAATTTTGTCTTTTGTAACACCTGGTCAGAGTTTTTTCTTTTCATTCCGTGGCCCCGAGCCACACAAACTGCTGCTATGCCCGGAGGTCGGGATAGCACAATTGTTAAGTTGGAGTTTTCGTCTGGGGTCCCTCCCCCACAGGCGTTTACTGTGTTAAAAGACAATGGTGTCGAAATTGGAGAAATTGAGATGTTGCAGGCGCTTGAGGCCCGCAACACGTATGACCTTAAGTTTAAGTCTGATGCTGCCCGTGTTAAGGGTGTGTCATGCCTGAAGGGGGTAGAGGGGCTCACTGTCACCCGATATGATGGCTCTGTGGCGGTGACGGTGCTTAACCTTCCCTTCGAGGTCGATCAGCGCCTGGCTGCGAGGGTTCTTAGTCAATACGGAACTGTCTCTGAAATGCGGTGGTGTAAATATACTGTGGGTGACTTGAAAGGTATATTTAATGGCAAGAGACAGTTCCGTACGGAACTGGTGAGGGACATTCAGTTCCTCTTCATAGGGGGTTCCAAGGCCCACATTAGGTACTTTTGCAAGCCCCGTACCTGTTTTAGATGTGGAGAGGAGGGGCACGAAGCCAAGTCGTGTCCCAAGAGACGTGGAAAATGTTTGCAGTTGGGGCACGGCAAGGCAGAGTGTCCCAACGAGGTACGGTGCAACCTCTGTGGGGAGGAGGGACATGTGTTTGGTGCCTGCCCCACATCGTACTCTGCCCATGTCAGTGCCGATGTGGGGTCGTCACCCGAACCCTCGCAAACAGGCCCACAATATTCAACCCAGGAATTAGAGGAGGCGGCACTTGAGGTTGAGCAGGACTTCCTTGCCTCCAAGCAGTGTGAGGGGGGTACTGGGACTCCCGAGGCAGACTCTCCGCCATCGTTGGCAGCGGCACCCGGTCAGGTTGAAATAATGACATTAGAGGAGGACCTCGATCTGTCCTCAGACTCGGCGATGTCGGATGGCGGGGAGCGTGCCTCAGAGCCTCCTCCAAAGGATCCACCTTCGGGGGAGGGTTGGTTTGATTTGTGTGAGGGGGAGGGGCCAGAGTCTGCACTAAAGAGGTCGGCTTCGGGCGAAGTATCAGACAGGGGAACCCAGCACTCTGGGACGCCCGTACCGAGCCCACGGATTAAAAAGATAAGGTCCCAGTCAGAGTATTTAGTGTGAATGGTTTTGCCTTTGTGTCCCCGTTTTCTTTTGGGGTTTCTGTTCTGTTTGTGTCTGTGCCCATGCATGCCTGGGTAGGACTTTAAACTGCATCCGGTTGTGGAGTTTGTTTAAACGTGGGAGTAATGAGGTTACCCTTTGCCACAACTGCCTCCGGGGCACCCTTGGGCAAGGTATTTGTATTTGCCCAGGGCTTTTTAAGTGTTGTTGCCTTTGGGCGTAGTGTTGCCGTCGGGCACGATGTTGCCTTTGTTCGTGGTGTTGTCCTCGGGCTTATAGAAGCCTTTGGGCGTGTGGTGTTGCCTTCGGGCGCGGTGGCCTTTGTGGCCGGTTGGTTGACGGGTGGGACTTTGTTTTGGGGTGGTTTATGGGCTAGGGTGTTGTTTTGGGGTTGGCTGCAGTGGCAGTTTCTGAACCTCAGTAGTAACTAAGACTCTTGTGTTCCCTGTTGCATGGTGTGTAGTTTGTTTGGCATTGATTGTGATCCGTCAGGGTTTTTTGTTTGGGGTTGGGGTTCTTTAGTTTCTCAGTGCCTGTTTCTACGTACTTAAAAAGCTCATGCATGCCACAAAGTTTTTTTGGTAGTTCAGTGTAAATAGCTTTGCTTTGTCCCACATTAGGTCCGCCCGGCTACAAGCATGTAAAGAGCACATCACATTGTTAATACTGTAAATAGTGGGGGCTGGCCACATGAATGCTGGCCTGGTGTATATAGTTGTCCTTGTGTTTCATGTCACGTCCGGTGTTTTGTTCCGGAGCACGTAAGGAGCACCCATAGTTCCAAAAAGCATTGAACAGACTCAACCTGAACACTCTTCTGTTGATGTAAATGGGTATGTAAATAGTTTTGCCTAGTGAGATTGTAAATAGTCCTATGTAACTGGTTTGGGTTCGGGGTGGTTTTGTACATAGTTATCGCAGAAATTTTGTTTGCTAGCGCAATGTACAGAATTCTGTAAATAGTTCACCTTTGCAGTTTTGTCCGGTCAGGTTTAAGTTCTCCTTTGTTTCTTCGTGCCCGTTTCTACGTACGTAAAAAGCTAGCTGAACTACTTACAATCATTTACAAAGTTACCTTACACCAAGCTAGCAAAACAAAATTTCTGTGGCCAACGTATACGACACCCCCAGCCCACCCACCACACCACAGCTTACCTTCTCAATCACTCCCCCCTGGAGGTTAGTCAAACCGGTTGTTGACCTCAGTTTGAGACAGCATCCAAAGAACTCAACCAATGAACTGGTGTACCGTGCCAGCTTTAATGAACTGAAAAATAAGTACTATGGTTATCACGCAATCTATACCGATGGTTCCAAAGCCACGAACAGGGTGGCAGCTGCTGCAACAGGCCGAGATGCATTCTTGCAGGTCAGATTGCCGGATGATGCATCAATATTCACCGCCGAACTCCAGGCACTTAAGATGGCATTCCTGCTGATCGAAACCTCGCACGACCACCAGTTCATTGTGTTCACAGACTCGCTATCCAGCCTTTTAGCTCTTCAAGGCGATGAGCAAAAACACCCTTGTGTAATGGCTCTCCGGGAAAGTTACTCTGGTGAGACTGCAGAAGTCAGTTGTGCTCGCGTGGGTTCCGAGTCACGTGGGCATACACGGAAATGAAAAGGTAGACACGCTAGCTAAGGAAGCTCTACAGATGGACATTACAAACCTCCACGTACCCCACACTGATTACCGTCCTAACATCAACGGCTATATAAAATCAAAATGGCAGGAACTGTGGGATTCTTTCCCAGAGAACAAATTGTACCAAGTGAAACCAACGGTCGGGAATGTGGGTAAAGCAGCCCCCAGAAAACGGAGAGATGATTTGGTACTGATTAGGGCTCACATAGGTCACACTTACCTAACCCACGCTTATTTGCTCCACGGGGATGAGAAACCATATTGTATCCCCTGTGACTGTGCTGTCACCGTCAGTCACATTCTCATTGACTGCTATGAATACTCCTATATCCGTCAGAAGTACTACACTGTGCCAAACCTGAAGACGTTGTTTGAGCACACAGATCCTTCGCTCATTCTCGACTTTCTCAAAGAAAGTAACCTTTACATGAAATTTTGACATGACTCCCACATTGGCTTTTGTTTAGGTATCTTATTATTTTGCCCAATCCTTTTTCCTTTTAGGTGATTTCACCTCACCATTCCTTTTTTTTTTATCTAGCTGACACTATATAATACATTCGTGTTGGTGTGTCGTTAAACCCCAACTAACTAACTAACCCACCCACCACACAAGACTATTTACAAACAGGAAAACAACACACGCCAGAAGGCAGCAACACACACCCGAAGGCAACAACAAACGCCCGAAGGCAACACAACACACCCGAAGGCAACACCACGCCCGAAGGCAACACCACGCCCGAAGGCAAGACCACGCCCGAAGGCAACAACACGCCCGAAGGCGACCCCACGCCCGAAGGCAACCTCACGCCCGAAGGCAACAACACACCCGAAGGCAACCACGCAAAAAGCACAGGGCAAATACAGGTGCACATTGCCCAAGGGTGCCCCGGAGGCAGTTGTGGTAAAGGGTAACCTCATTATCCCCACGCTTAAACAAGCTCCACAACCGGATGCAGTTTAAAGTCCTACCCAGGACGCTCTGGAGTTCTTAACTATATCAACTATATCGTCAAGTATTTGCTCCAACTCGGCCTCTTCCGACTCCAAGCATTGTGCTTGGAGATCGGAGAGACGGTCTCTTTTTTTTTTTTTTTTTTTTTTTGGCTAAGCGAACACTATGCTGAATTACAGGATGTTTAATTCTCCATTTGACCACGTACCACCAAAGTGGGAGAGAGTCAAACCCAGGTTGTAAAGTGCGCCAGAGCGGGTAGAAATACATTAAATCTTTATGAAATTCAGAATCATTTAGAAACGAGATATAACATTTTCACAGGCCTTTGCCTTTTCTTAAAACTAATGGAAAAATTATGCTAGCCCTCACAGCTCGGTGATCTGAGAAGGGTAAGCTTAACATTTCAACTTTATCATAGATTACATTGTTAGGTACGTAAATCCTATCAAGTCTGGAGCTTTGCCCTCGTGGAACCAAGTGTGGCCAGGGAGAAGGGGGTATTTAGTCCTCCAGCAATCGACCAAACACCGGCCCTGTATAATATCAGGGAGTTCCCCACTACCAGTGAAATAGGACGTATTGATAGAGTTCCCTGAACGGTCCATTTCAGACATGATGCAATTAAAGTCGCCCGCCAGAATGACAGGTTATGCTCCCCTTAAATAACTATGCGCCGTCTGAAAGAAAACTTTCCGGATGACAGGTTATGCTCCCCTTAAATAACTATGCGCCGTCTGAAAGAAAACTTTCCGGTCCCGTGGTGAATTTGGGGCGTAAACAGTACATAAACGAAAACAAACCCCACTATGGAGAGTACAAAGAGCAGAGACAATCCTTCCGGAGTTGTCACAGATGATTTGAGAAACTACTTTCAGACGTGGGGAGAAAGCAAGCCCCCCCCCCCCCCCGCCAGAATGAGAAGAGGGGCTTGGCGACACTAAAACCTGCCCGCCCCAGGCGCTACGTAAAGCAGCTACATCCTTCTTAGTACTTAGGTGAAGCTCCTGGAAACACAATGTCACATTGTAAAATCTTAAACCATTGCATTACACGATGACATTTCCTAGGGTCTTTAAGACCGTTCACGTTAATAGAAGTATTTTTTACCATTTGTAAAAACATTGATAAGAGAAAATAACTTAAAACACACAGGATGTGAGGTCTGAGGATTACATTATTCATTAACAAAATACTTATCGAACAAAGATGATGTAGAACAAAGTCCGGGTGTTTCTCAGCTAAGTGCGAAGCCCATTCCTTGGGGTTGTTGCAAGTGACCTTGCAGCCCTTGGTGGGACACGCTACTCTCATGGGTTTGTCCCTCGTGGAAGCTTGACAAATGGTGTATGTAGTCTTTATGGTGGCTAAAGATTTGCTGGCACTTTTCGGCTTCACAAGAAAACCATGGTTGTACCTCGCGAAAAATATGCGACTTTGCAAGTAATTCCTTCGCCCGTTGCACTTTGATAGGGAAGCGCGATCCAGACGACCCCCTTTGCAGGTCTGAGTTGGAGGGCGAAGCAGCGCGTTTCAGGCCCCGAGAACCGGAGACACAGCCAGAATCCTCAGAAGGCGTGCTACCTTGGATGGTGGTGGGTTCCACGTGAACTTCCGCTTGCACCTGAAAAACATTCCCACATTGGGTGGGGGTTTCCGAAATCCTTTGCCCGTCTTCCAGGGAATCCCCGGGGGTCATGGGGGCTACTCTCTTCTTCTGCGTCAAAAATGCTACCACAGATGGGTTCACCTTCGTCCTTGGCGGCGGCTGTGTCGTAAGGTGAGCCTGAGACTTCTTCACATAAGAGGGGCTTCTGAGAAGAAAAGTCACACTCCATGATTTCGTCCGCTGGCGTTGGGCAGGTGCCATCGTCCTTCCCCTCAGGCTTGGGAGGCGGTTGGTCGCCAGGAACATAAACAACATTTGGTTGTTGTTGCCCGTGACATGTCGGACTAGGATTAGTCGATGAAAGATCACTCGAAATCGTAGTTCTTATTAACAACAATGAAGGATAAACTTAATGGTCACTTCCTTTCCTCGTGTACAAAAGTCTTACGTAAAGAGCAGCTGTGCGATATACATTAGGTAGCGCAATAATATTAGAGCATCCTATTAACACCCCGCTTGCTCTCATATTATCAACTATATATTACCATGTGCACCCATGCATATCTCTAAAGATGCAGTATTTGTGAACACTAGTTTAAACTTTTGTCAACTCCAAACATTAATGTCCAAATAAAAAACCCTTGAACTTTATGATCTTAGCCTTAGTTGCTGGTTTCGTAAATATGTCTGCAACCATATCTTCTGTTGGACAATACATGACGGTAATTTTACCCTCATTAAGCATTGTGCGGGTGAAATGGTACCTAACATCAATACGTTTTGACCTCTGTCGGCCTACAGGATTTTTAGCCAATGCGATAGCAGCACCCTGGTTATCTTCAAAAATCTTTGTGCAATGTAAACTGTTCTTACCCATACCATTCAATAACTGAATCAAATACAAACTTTCCTGGGTTGTGGCGGCCAAGGCCATATATTCAGCCTTCACAGGTCGACAGTGCTATTGTATGCTGTTTCTTTGACTTCCATGAAATTAGGGGACCACTCCTATTCAAACTGAAACAGTATCCAGTCGTAGTCCTTCTGTCTTCCACAGAAGATGCCCAGTCTGCATCACTAAATGCAGTCAAACTCAAACCATCGTTTGTTTTTCTAAAACACAACTCATTATCAGTAGTACCCTTCAGGTACCTTAAAACATGCCTTACACACACCAGATCCTCCACCTTGGGATCTGACAGATGCTGTGACAGTCTACTCACCGCCCAACTGATGTCTGATCTAGTGCAAGTGATTGCATAAATTAGGCAACCCACAATTTCCCGATATTGCTTTGGATCCACATATTCATTACTGTTACACTCCAATTTTTGCTCACACGGATTGGATCTTTGTTTACAGTCTCTCATCCCAAATCTTTCAAGCATTTTACTGATATAACTTCTCTGGTTCATGTTGATTTCACTCTTGTTTTGCTCAAATTTGATACCCAGAAAGTATGATATTTTTTCCCATATCTTTCATTTTGAATTGCCTCTTCGTTGTACTTTTAAACATATCAAGTAACTGGTTATCACTAGCTGCTGTAATTAAGTCATCAACCCACACAATAACTATGATTATGTCATCATTGACTTGCTTCTTATATACACAATTATCAGACATGTTTTGCACAAAGTTGTTTTGCTCAAGGTGATCATGTAAAATTTTGCTCCAATTTCTGCCTGATTGTTTTAAGGCCATACAGGGACTTCTTTAACTTGTAGACTAACTTTTCCTTTGTATCTGACTTAACTTCAAAACCCTCTGGCTGCTCCAAATGTATTTCTTCATCAATTGGTGCATGCAGGTAGGCTGTTTTTACATCCATTTGATGCACAGTAAGGTTTTCTTGAATTGCCAATTGCATCAAAACCGGTACTGAAATGATGCTGGCTGTTGGGGCGAAAGTTTCTTTATAATCTATCCCCTTCTTGATTATAACCTTTTGCTACAAATCTAGCCTTATGTGTCTTAGACACTTCATTATTTTCTTTCACGGTATATACCCATTTTGCCCCCACTGGATTTCTACCCTCAGGCAAATACGTCAGTTCAAATTTATAATTCTCCGTAAGGGCTGCAAGTTCTTCCCTCATAGCACACTCCCACGCAGTAGAATCAGGTGAACTAACTGCTTCGTAAGTCTGGGGCATTCCACATCCTCTGTAACAGTGATCTACACTACCCAAAACTGTGTCACTGTCTCCAATATCTGAAACGTAATCATCTAAGTACTTTGGGGGCTTTGGTACCTTTTTGGGGGCTTTCGTACCCGTTGGGGGCTTTCGTACCCTTTGGGGGGTAACGCTTACTTTGATCTGTCATGTCATTTTCAGCGGTGATATTCCCTATACCAACACTACTTTCAATTTGGTTTTCAAAACCTTCAACTGGGCCTATTTCATCTTGAGGATTATCCATCTCAGTTTGGCCCTTGGGATTACTTGCCTCCCCTGTATTTGTCTTTTCACATGTAGTTTGCTTTAAATATATGCCAGATTCATCAAACCGTGTTTCATCGGTTTGGGTCTGTTGTGTCACAGAACCTTTTCTGATGAATTTCACCAGTCTATGTTTCATGACTTTTCCACTGACTGGGTAGTAGATTAGGTATGCAGGACTATTTTTATCATATCCCGCAGATATTCCTTTTTCACACCTGGGGTCTAGTTTCCTTTGGTTATGTTTGTATGCATAGCAATCTGAACGGAAAATCCACATTTTAAAAAGGTTTGGTTTTCAACCTGTCATGTAAGATGGGATTTGCTTAACACGATTGTTGTAACATCTGTTACGGATATGGGCTGCAGTTTGAACTGCATAAGGCCATAGTATCTTCGGTAACCCACTCTCAATTAGCAGGCACCTACCCATTTCGAACAGCGTTCTCCAGTGCCTTTCCGCTGTTCCATTTCATTGGGAGGGGGGGGGGATAAGGGGAGGATGTCTCATGCCTACTGCCCCTATTTGTTAAAATTGACTGAAAAGCCTCACCTGTGAACTCTGAGCCATTATCAGACTTAATGCACCTGACCCTCCCATAAGGTGCACAGTCTGCCAAGAATTTTTGTGTGGCTAGTGCTGTGTCACATTTGTTTCTGGTGAAGTAAACAAATATGGCGCCTGAATAATCATCAGTGAATGCAACTGTGTATCTGAAACCATTCTAGCTATGGGTTCAATAGGGCCAGCCAAGTCTGTGTGAACAAGCTCAACGGGGGTGGTAGCCTTGACATTAGGCTTCGTGTTTCCTTTAATGCATTTATATTACATTCAGATTTGTCGACCTTATCTGTACCTTTGATTGTCATACCTTCAACCACATTTTGCAATTTCATTATGTCCTCAATATTACAATGTCCCAAGATTTCATGCCATGTCTGGGCATCATATGCCTTATTTACCTTATCATCTGTGTTCTGTTCAGTTGTCCACCTGCTCTTCGAAAGTCACCTTTGTTTTATCCTTCTGCTTGTGTCGCCGGCATTCATCATCACTGTGTGTAGAACTATTGTGGTATCTGCACCATCGTGAGGGTGGTTGTGATTTTCAGGGGCAGAGTTTTGCAATATGACCTTCTGTTCCACATTCGTAGCATTTGATAGGGTCCTTTGTAGTTTCTGATGTCCCTATCTTCATCACATGGTCAGCTTTATCTGTGTCAGAATGGAGTGTCGGTTCAAACCTTCTCAGTCGAACTTTGAATTCTGGGGAATGTTAGTTCACCAGTTTGGGTGGTATGAAGTACAAGAGGTTTATAAGATTCAGGTAACCCTTTAAGGACCATGGCGATTAGTAATCCGTCACTAAAGATTTCCTTTGCACATCTAAGTGCTGTTATTGCCTTTTCTGCTCTGATTATGTAATCAGTTATGCTTTCCCCCGGGCTTTCTTAAGGGAGGTCAAGGGAGGTTAACCTTCACTGGAATAGTGTTCTCGGAGTATCTTAAGGGCCTTCCTGCCATCGTCTGCAACTTCTCTCATCACCAATGACAGGCTTTTGTCATCGAGGAACTGAATAATTTCTGCGTAACATTCTTCGTTTTGATTACGGTCTAAGTCTACATCTAACGTTGCATTACTTAACGTTAGGCCTAGTATCGTGTCCTTCAATTTCATCATCCGCAAATGGCCAAGGAATTTAGTTTCCCACAGGTCGTAATCATTTTCGTCTCCGCTGAAGCATAATCTTTTCCATCGGCTTCCCGAATCCCGGCTAGGCCCATAACCTGTTGCCTGTGACATGTCGGACTAGGATAAGTCGATGAAAGATCACTCGAAATCGTAGTTATTATTAACAACAACGAAGGATAAACTGTAATGATCACTTGCTTTCCTCGTGTATAAAACGTCTTACGTACAGAGAAGTTGTGCGATATACATTAGGTAGCGCAGTATTATTAGAGCATCATATTAACAGTTGTTCCCCTACCCAGCTAGAAGAAGCGGGCTTTGCTATGTTGGCAAAAGAGATGGGGCACTCACGAAATCCATAACCAGATTTGTTACACAATGAACATGGTGTCCTTACAAACTCGGGCCCAGTGCCCCACCTGGGACATTTAAAACAACGAATACCATGGCATTCCTTGGCTAGGCGGCCCTCTTTTCCGCACTTGAGACAAGTCCTGGCTGGTCGTAGCACCTGATCCAACACTGCCGTCCCCCGATCTTTAACGAGGAGGGGATATTTTTCTCCACAATCACCTTATACTGTCGAATTCTGTTAAAAATTTCGGGAAAATCTGTGAGTTTGTATCTACTCTCTTTTACTTGTCCGTAGCGAGGTACAATTATAGAATACCCCGCCTCAGTGATATTTACTGGTCATCCGGATCCCTAGTCCTAGTCCCACTTGGACTAGGAATCCAGATGATGAAAATGGATTCCTAGTCCACTTGGTCGAGTGACAAAGGCCCCTTGCTACATAACCCGATAAGCTGAAAAGAACATACTTTTCTTTCAATTTTATTTTCTTTCATGAACATAAAAGCAAGTTAAGCAAACTATGTACACGATATTTACAAAATGAAGATCGAACGAACTTCTGAATTTTACGTATCATTCAAAAGAACAGTTTCACCATGAGCGCAAACAAAACGCAGATTTATTAATCAAAAACGGGGTCGATCATGAACAAAAGAATTAAACCACTACCATAAACAAGCACATTACGGTTAAACATTGGCAAGACTCCATCAGTAATGCAATCCCCCTTGACATAATGAAACAACATTACTGCCCTTGAGCCAAGCCTCCTCAAAGGAATCGTTCGACATGCGGTTAAAGTCCGCCTGAATTCTTAACTTGATGTGATTACAATTCAACTTTATAATCTCGATATTTGGAACCAAACGAGACTCAAAAACCAACAAACAGCGGTGCTACCCTATAAACCATTAAATAACACACATAACATGAGAGGTTCTCCTGAGAATGACCTATTGAATACGGGGGACTGGAGCCCCTAAAATAAACCAGGATTTGGAGAATAAGTCATTTCCAGCTAATTCAAGAACAAAATCCTTAATCCACGACAGGATCTCAGCAACCCGGGACAGTCCCAGAAAATATGGGAGGTGGTCTCCAAAACTCTATACTCCGGAACTAAGTACAACTCTCTATTAAATTTCCAATTCCTTAAACCATCCCCACTGAACTGAGTAGACCCACCCAAACCTCCCGCTTCCCTTCTTCTACTCCAACTTTTAATTTTTTCACCCGTGATTAAGAACAGAGTGGGCCAAGCGCCACTGAAAGCCCAGTAGCTTAGGTTCGAGCCACGGGGTAAACACCGACTTCCAGATAGGAACCCAAGGCCCGGAGGGTGTCTTCCTAACCATCGACGGAACTACACCCTCGGGTCAGAGATGACTAACAACATACTTAGTGGAATAAGGGCCGAGGGACAACCCTCCAGCCAGCAGAACGAGACAAATTCTCAATAACCGTACACCCAATCTGTAAATACGGCGTAGTGTCATCACCATTGGGCTTGGAATTACCATAACTCACGGAGAACCATTCTCAGTGGCTTGGTGATAAAATACCTCAAAAGATGAAAACACGCAGGGCGCGGCACAGTGGAACAGACCCTGAGGATATATTTCACAAACAGAGCTTGTAACTTAATAGTGAACTCATCCAACCCCAAGCCACCATCTTTCTTATTAAGATAAATAACATTCCTAGCTACTAATTCCGCCTTCCCCGACCACAAAAATTTAAAAGCAGCCCTCTCGAGTTGCTTAACTATAGAATCAGGCGCAGGAAAAGCAGGAGCGATAAAATAGAAAACAACCGCATTGAGAGCCCGTACCTTACCATCAACGTGAGGTTTCTCCCTCCCCACTCCTTTAGGCGAGCCTCAGCTTTATCTAACTTCATTTGCCAAATTCACCTCAAAGAGTACGGGGATCCAAAGACCACCCCTGTAATTTTTATACTAACGTCGCTCCACTGAATCTCGGCAGGGAGCTTGCGCCCAACAAGGTCCCCCAACTTAAGCCCACAGGTTTTGGACAGATTGAGCGAAGCACCTGACGCTCTCTCAAACAACTTCATGACTCTATAAAGAATTCTTTAACATCCCTTGGGCAACTAGCCATACACGTCGCGTCATCTGCATACTGCAGGAATTTGACAGCCAAACCTCCGCTCCCCCGAAACGTGAGACCCCTAATACTTTTACAGCAAGCAACGTACTTAGCCAGAGGTTAAATAAAAAGAACATACTGCAAAGTAGAAAGGTGGGCACCCCTGACGAACCCCCCTTCTGATAACGACTTTCTCAGACATCAAATTATTAACAATAATGCGACTCGAAATGTTATGGTAAAGGATTTGCATCCAGATGCAGAAAGAGGAACCACACTTCATTTTTCTTAGCACCTGCATAAGGAACGGCCAGTGTACCTAATCAAATGCTTTGTGTTGATCTAACGAAATCAGGGCACAGGAGCCACCCTTTACTTGAATAAAATTAATGATATCCCTAATAAGAAAAAGGTTGTCGTGAATGGAACGACCTGGGACAGCACATGTTTGAAATTCACCCACCACAGATGACATAACCCTTGAACCTTAGCCAAGATCTTATAATCAACGCAGTCAGGAGGCTGGTCGGCCTCGGATTCCCAGGATCCAGGGGATCCCCCTTCTTGGGTAAAAATGTAATCACAGCGGTGCTCTGTGATTCACTTAATAAATCGTTATCAAAAACAGCACTATACATTTCAACCAGATCAGGGCCTAAAACATCCAGAAAGGTTTTGTAAAATTCGCACGGTAAACCGTCAATACCAGGAGATTTATTATTGGTCATGGCCCTGACGGCATCATGGACCTCATTTAAAGTAATGGGTTGGTCCAAACTCACACGATCAGCCTCCTTAATTCTAGACTCAATACATATCAAAAACTGCCCCGCAATACCCTCTTCACCCCTTCCCTCGGCATACAGCTCACTGTAGAAAGAATGAAACACTTTGACAATCCCTTCTCCCTCAACCACACATCCCGACGAATCCCTCACTTTGGACACAACCTTCCTTTTCCTTCATGCAGAAAAAAGAATTCTCCCTTTCGTCAAGCTCCCTGACCCCAGAACGAATCAAGGCCCCTCGTCCCACCTCCGCCAAGACCCCTCCCACGACCTCCCAATCCCCGTAAAGGCACAGCTGTTGCAAATCCAACGATCTCTTACGCCTCTCCCGAACCAGCCGAACCCCATGTTTAATAAACAGCCCTTTCGTTCTCCGTTTGACTTCCACCAATCGATTATGGTTTTAAAACCAGGAATTAAAAGTACGCTATACCAAATACTGAGCCCTAAAATCACACTGAAACAAACTGTTACTTAGTATAGAACCCCCCCCCCATGTCCCCCTGCGCTGTGGTTGCCTTGGGGCGTGTGTTGTTGGTTTCGATGATAAGAGAAACCTATGCATTCATGATGGCGTGTGTGTGTATGTATGTGTGTATGTGCGTGTGTGTGTGTATGTGTGTGTGTTTGTGACACTGCTCGTTAACACGATATCTCAAGAAGAGAAACTGACAGTTCTCAAACTTGGTACATAGATGTCCCATATTGAGAGGAAAAACCCTATTGTTTTTGGTGGGGGTCAAAGGTCACCTGGGGTCACCGGGGGTCAAACTCTGAAAACCTTGTTTACACAATATCTTGAGGTAGGAAGCTTGGATGAATTTCATACTTTGTATGTAGATGTGTTATGGTATGAGGAAGAACCCTATCATTTTTGGTGGAGGTGAAAGTTCATCTGGGGTCACCGGGGGTCATACCGTGAAAACTTTGTTAACACGATATCTCAAGAAGGGAAGCTCTGACAGTTCTCAAACTTGGTACATAGATGTCCCATATTGAGAGAAACAACCCTATTGTTTTTGGTGGGGGTCAACGGTCACCTGGGGTCACCGGGGGTCAAACTCTGAAAACCTTGTTAACACAATATCTTGAGGTAGGAAGCTTGGATGAATTTCATACTTTGTATGTAGATGCGTTATGGTATGAGGAAGAACCCTATCATTTTTGGTGGAGGTGAAAGTTCATCTGGGGTCACCGGGGGTCATACCGTGAAAACTTTGTTAACACGATATCTCAAGAAGGGAAGCTCTGACAGTTCTCAAACTTGGTACATAGATGTCCCATATTGAGAGAAAGAACCCTATTGTTTTTGGTGGGGGTCAAAGGTCACCTGGGGTCACCGGGGGTCAAACTCTGAAAACCTTGTTAACACAATATCTTGAGGTAGGAAGCTTGGATGAATTTCATACTTTGTATGTAGATGCGTTTTGGTATGAGGAAGAACCCTATCATTTTTGGTGTAGGTGAAAGGTCATTTGGGGTCACCAGGGGTCAAACACTGAATACTTTGTTTACACGATATCTCCAGATAGGTAGCTTAGATAGATTTCATACGTAGTATGTAGATGCATTATAGTGAGAAGATGAATCCTATTGTTTTTAGTGGAGGTCAAAGGTCATCTGGGGTCACCAGAGGTCAATGTCTGAAAACCTTGTCAAGACGATATCTCCAGGTAGGAAGCTTGAATAGATTTCATACGTGGTAAATTGATGTGTTATAGCGAGAAGATGTACCCCATTGTTTTTGGTGGAGTTGAAAGGTCATCTCAGGTCACCAGGGGTCAAACACTGAAAACCTTGTTAACACAATTTTTCAAGGGAGAAAGCTTGGATAGATTTTATACTTAGTATGTGGATGTGTTATGGTGAAAAGATGGACCCTGTTGTTTTTGGTGGAGGGCAAAGGTCATCTGAGGTCACCAGAAGTAAAAAAAGCAAAATTTCCCAAGAATTCCCAAGACTAAATAGGAATACAGAACTGTATTTTTCCAACATGTTAAGATAGCATTTGACCATTGACTGAAAGATATGGGACATCATGGCTTTATTTGGAATAGAACATATATATCATCGAAACCTCAATGCATTTTTGCATTCTGGTTTTGAGATTGTGTTGTTGGGTCGTTGGTGGTGGTTGTGGTGGTGGTTTCTGTTGATGGTAACAGACTCCAAGAAGCCGTACCGGAGCTGGAGTGTTCTCGCTGGTCGAGGGATTCGGTGTGGTGTTCTGGGCGATTTTGGTGGTTTGTGTTGTTGGTGTTCGGTTTTTTGGTTGTTGGCCATATGTAGTGATCCTTTCGCCGGTCTGGCCGTGTCCGTTTTGAGCACGTAAAAAGCACACATTTCCAATAGCTCCTACTGTTACGTGACAGCAGTCACGTTCTTTAACACATCTTTTGCAGCATCGTGATCACAGAAGGGGAAATTAAACCAGCACAGTTAACAATAGTACAGCCGGCCAACCATCAAATTCTACCGGGACGTCACAAAGTATGCCATCGATCGCCGCATAAGAGCAGTCCGTGACGTCCACGGTACGGTACAGAAGGACCCTCTCGACATCGTGGAGGTATTTAAGACCTTCTGTGAACAGCTTTATACGCGGGCAGATGTCGAGGTAGACCTTCAAGGGTCCCTATTAGATAATATTGACAAGACACCCTCTAAAGAGCAGAATGATGGACTTGGTTCTCCCTTGACTGTCGACGAGCTCTGGAAGGCGGTGGCGAAGATGAAAGGCGGAAAGGCGCCTGGGTCCGACGGTATCCCAGTGGAATTTTACAAACGCTTCTGGGGTACCGTCGGGCACGATCTCCGTGGTGTATTCGCCTCTGCCTTCCTTGCTGGCTCATTGAGTCCCTCGCAGCGCACAGGCGTTATATCATTGTTACCAAAGTCTGGAGACCCCCTAGAACCGAAAAACAAGCGACCAATTACCTTGTTAAATGTAGACTACAAGATTCTGGCGAAAGCCCTTTGTAACAGGCTAGGCACGGTCATGCCGGATCTTGTAGGTTCTTTCCAGACATGTGCGGTGCGGGGACACAGTATTCAGCAGAACCTCTGGTTGATGCGGGACTTAGTTGAATATGTGATGGACCGTGATCTTCCATGTGTGCTTGTCTCCCTCGATCAGGAGAAGGCCTTCGACATGGTTGATCACGGATTCCTCTTTAAAATCTTGAAGAAGTTTAATTTGAATCCAGTTTTTGTTAAATGGACCTCTTTACTGTATAATAGTGTATATAGTCGGGTTATCGTTAATGGCCTACCGTCGGATGCCTTCAGAGTTCACCGTGGGGTACGGCAGGGGTGTCCCCTGTCACCTCTACTCTATGTATTGTTTAGTGAATCCCTTGCAAGAGTCTTCCAAGTTGAACCTTTGTTTCGACCATTTCACATACCTGGTGGAGCTAAAGTCAAGTGCCTCCAGTATGCTGACGACGTCACATGCGTAGTCTCCGACCTAGCTTCCTTCAGAGCCCTTACTGGCACGCTGTCTACTTTTCAAAGAGCGACAGGTGCCAGACTGAACCCCACCAAGACCAAAGGACTCCGTCTAGGTAAGTGGCGGTCGAAACAACTGCCCTTCGCGGCATCATGGGTAGACGACGCCATAAAAATCAATGGCATATGGTTTGGTTACGGTTCACCCGAGTCACTTACCTGGAATGAGAAAGTGGACCTGGTGGAAGCTAGGTTGAAGGACTTTGGCGATCGCTACATTAGTCTGTTGGGGAAGCTAACAGTTATAAATCGTTTCGTTTACCCTCTCTTGTGGTATCCCGGCACTGTTCTGGCCGCTCCAGAGGGTGTCCTGGTGCGACTCGAGAGGGCTGTGTTTAGGTTTCTTTGGTCAGGGAAAACGGAGCTGGTCAGAGGAAAAGTGGTGTACCAGGTTCCTAGGCAGGGGGGATTGGGCCTTGTGCACTTTCCTTCAAAGCTCCGTTTTCTCCTGACCAAATGTGTTTTTAGTGCTGTCGAAAGTCAGATGCCGTTTGCCTACTTTGTCCGTTATTGGGGTGGATTATCATTCCGTTGGTTCTTGCCTACCCTGTTTAGCAACAGTGTACCTCACAGTTGGAGACCAACGAAGGCATACTGTCAGATGAGGGAGACACTACGTATTATGTCAACTGTAGGGGACGTTTTGCAGTCCAGTGCGGGGGACCAGTACCGCGCCATTTTTGATGACTTGGTTGGTCAGGTCCAACCCAACGACTATGCGTCAGGGCCGGAAGTGTGGCGTGTCGTCCACAGCAGGACACTCGATCACCGCCGGCGTGACCTGCTGTGGCGGATCGCACACGACGCCATCGTAACGAATCTCAAGCGCCTTCGGTGGCGTCTTGGAGATGGCATTTGCCCCCGCACTGGATGCACAGGGTGGGAGAGTGTACCCCATGTGTTTTGGCAGTGTGGCTTTGTGGCCCTCCTCTGGGAGTGGTTTCAAGCTCTGGCTGATCGCCTCACGTTTTGTAACACCTGGGCGGTCAGCCAGGACTACGCTTTGTATGGTCTGTCACCCCCGCCATGCAATACAAGTGTTCGCGGGATACTTACCTTTGTTTCGGCCTCCATAAAGCTGGCCTTGTGGAGAGACCGGTGTAATATTGTGTTTAGGTGAGAGGGGAAGCCTGCGGACGTCGTCCTGGCGTCGGTGAGGACGGAGATTAAGCTGAGGGTGGAGGCCGACTTCGTCCGTTTGCCAAGGTCGACGTTCGGCAGGTGTTGGGGCCCACTTGTTTCAGTGCGGGCGGGCCGGGTGATAGTTAATTTGTAAATATTGTAAATATTGTAATTGCAAATAGTCCTACGTGATTGGGTTGGTTTTGTACATAGTTAGCACAGCCATTTTGTTTGCTAGCGCAATGTACTGCTTTTTACGTACGTAGAAACGGGCACGAAGAAACAAAGTAGAACTTAAACCTGACCGGACAAAAACATAACTCTGAACTATTTACAGAAATCTGTACATTGCGCCAGCAAACAAAATGTCTGTGCTAACTATGTACAAAACCACCCCAAACCCAAGCCAATCACGTAGGACTATTTGCAATTTCAATATTTACAATATTTACAAATTAACTATCACCCGGCCCGCCCGCACTGAAACAAGTGGACCCCAACACCTGCCGAACGTCGACCTTGGCAAACGGACGAAGTCGGCCTCCACCCTCAGCTTAATCTCCGTCCTCACCGACGCCAGGACGACGTCCGCAGGCTTCCCCTCTCCCCTAAACACAATATTACACCGGTCTCTCCACAAGGCCAGCTTTATGGAGGCCGAAACAAAGGTAAGTATCCCGCGAACACTTGTATTGCATGGTGGGGGTGACAGACCATACAAAGCGTAGTCCTGGCTGACCGCCCAGTTGTTACAAAACGTGAGGCGATCAGCCAGAGCTTGAAACCACTCCCAGAGGAGGGCCATCTCCAAGACGCCACCGAAGGCGCTTGAGATTCGTTACGATGGCGTCGTGTGCGATGCGCCACAGCAGGTCACGCCGGCGGTGATCGAGTGTCCTGCTGTGGACGACACGCCACACTTCCGGCCCTGACGCATAGTCGTTGGGTTGGACCTGACCAAGTCATCAAAAATGGCCCGGTACTGGTCCCCCGCACTGGACTGCAAAACGTCCCCCACAGTCGACATAATACGTAGTGTCTCCCTCATCTGACAGTATGCCTTCGTTGGTCTCCAACTGTGAGGTACACTGTTGCTAAACAGGGTAGGAAAGAACCAACGGAATGATAATCCACCCCAATAACGGACAAAGTAGGCAAACGGCATCTGACTTTCGACAGCACTAAAAACACATTTGGTCAGGAGAAAACGGAGCTTTGAAGGAAAGTGCACAAGGCCCAATCCCCCCCTGCCTAGGAACCTGGTACACCACTTTTCTTCTGACCAGCTCCGTTTTCCCTGACCAAAGAAACCTAAACACAGCCCTCTCGAGTCGCACCAGGACACCCTCTGGAGCGGCCAGAACAGTGCCCGGATACCACAAGAGAGGGTAAACGAAACGATTTATAACTGTTACCTTCCCCAACAGACTAATGTAGCGATCGCCAAAGTCCTTCAACCTAGCTTCCACCAGGTCCACTTTCTCATTCCAGGTAAGTGACTCGGGTGAACCGTAACCAAACCATATGCCATTGATTTTTATGGCGTCGTCTACCCATGATGCCGCGAAGGGCAGTTGTTTCGACCGCCACTTACCTAGACGGAGTCCTTTGGTCTTGGTGGGGTTCAGTCTGGCACCTGTCGCTCTTTGAAAAGTAGACAGCGTGCCAGTAAGGGCTCTGAAGGAAGCTAGGTCGGAGACTACGCATGTGACGTCGTCAGCATACTGGAGGCACTTGACTTTAGCTCCACCAGGTATGTGAAATGGTCGAAACAAAGGTTCAACTTGGAAGGCTCTTGCAAGGGATTCACTAAATAATACATAGAGTAGAGGTGACAGGGGACACCCCTGCCGTACCCCACGTTGGACTCTGAAGGGGTCCGACGGTAGGCCATTAACGATAACCCGACTATATACACTATTATACAGTAAAGAGGTCCATTTAACAAAAACTGGATTCAAACAAAACTTCTTCAAGATTTTAAAGAGGAACCCGTGATCAACCATGTCGAAGGCCTTCTCCTGATCGAGGGAGACAAGTGCGCATGGAAGATCACGGTCCATCACATATTCAACTAAGTCCCGCATCAACCAGAGGTTCTGCTGAATACTGTGTCCCCGCACCGCACATGTCTGGAAAGAACCTACAAGATCCGGCATGACCGTGCCTAGCCTGTTACAAAGGGCTTTCGCCAGTCTACATTTAACAAGGTAATTGGTCGCTTGTTTTTCGGTTCTAGGGGGTCTCCAGACTTTGGTAACAATGTTATAACGCCTGTGCGCTGCGAGGGACTCAATGAGCCAGCAAGGAAGGCAGAGGCGAATACATCACGGAGATCGTGTCCGACGGTACCCCAGAAGCGTTTGTAGAATTCCACTGGGATACCGTCGGACCCAGGCTCCTTTCCGCCTTTCATCTTCGCCACCGCCTTCCAGAGCTCGTCGACAGTCAGGGGAGAACTAAGTCCATCATTCTGCTCCTTAGAGGGGGTCTTGTCAATATTATCTAAAAGGGAGTCTTGAAGGCCTTCATCGACATCTGCCCGCGTATAAAGCTGATCATAGAAGGTCTTAAATACTTCCAAGATGTCGAGAGGGTCCTTCTGTACTGTACCGTGGACGTCACGGACTGCTCTTATGCGGCGATCGATGGCATACTTTGTGACATCCCGGTAGAATTTGATAGTTGGTTTTTCCTCCGCCTCCACGCAATGCACGCAAGCACGAACGCGGGCCCCGCGCAATTTTTGATCAAGGTACTGCTGGATTTCGTGAAGTGCGGAGGTGTCCCCGTTCCTCTCCCTAGAGCAGAGTGAGAGGAACTCCTCCCTTTTTCGACGAGCTCTTGCTACACAGTACTCAACTGTAAACTGTTTGATGCGGGACTTTACGTCGTCCCACCACTCTAAATCTGTTGAGAAGGCCGGCCTCAATGTTCGCCACCCTTCGTACCTGTTGTGGAGCTTGTTAAAGCGTGGGGATAATGAGGTTACCCTTTGCCACAACTGCCTCCGGGACACCCTTGGGCAAGGTGCGCCTGTATTTTTGGCCCAGTTTTGTTCAGTTTTTTGTTTTTGTGTAAAAAGTGTAAATAGTGTATATAGTGTACATACTGTAAATATAGCAAGTTGACTCCACCCGGACCCCTCGTGGCAGGTGGACCCCGCCCCGGACCCCTCGTGGCCCCTTGGGGCAGTTTGTGATGATTGTTTGGTCTGGTGTTTTGGTTTTTTTGGGTGGTGGTGGTTTGGTCTGGTGTTGTCTTTCGTTGGCGGTATGTAGTAATATTGGTTTAGGGTGGCCGGGGGAGGTTGGTTTGCGGGGTATTGGGTTGTCAGTGTGTGTGTGGTTCTATTGTTGTAATGAACATAATTTTCTGTTTGATTTGGTGGTGTGTGTTTAGTTTTGCCTTTATGTTCCTGTCCGATCCGGTTTGAGTTTTTGTTTTTTGTTTGTATGTGCCGTTTCGATGCACTTAAAAAGCACGCCTCCGTTAGAATATCTGTGTTCATTTTCCAGAACCCCCTCCCTGTTGGCCATGAGTCTGGAGGCTGAAAGGAGAGAGTAACTGCATCATGATCCGAAATTGGACATGTCACAACTTCACAGTCACTCGGTGACAGTGCAGGTGGAGAGTACACCCGGTCCAACCTTGAGGCGTACGTGCCATCAGGGCGGTGCCAAGTGAACACGGACAAGCCGGATGTTGTGCTCTCCAGACATCAACCATGTCGTGATTCTTTACGAACATGTCCAGTTCCGACGTGCCGACACCACAGCCCGAAGACGTACATGTGGACATTCGGTCAAGCTGTGTGTCGGGGACGCAGTTAAAGTCTCCTGCCAGGATACACGGAGCACTGCCAGGAACGAAGGATGGCAGGGTCATGAAAAAGTCCCTTCTGTCTGAAGGCCGATTGGGCGCATACACGTTACACAGGAAAAATTTCCCACTAGGGTGTCTTATTGTAATGCATACCAACCGGCCCTCATGATCAGAATCAACTTTTCCCACCAGGGGAGTCCACCTAGGCGAAACTAAAATAACTGAACCACAAGATGTTGTTGAACCAAAGGAAGCATGTAAACCCCCACCCCACTCAAAGGACCAGGTGTGGACATCGTCCTCATTCACAATATGGGTCTCCTGGAGGAAAACGAAGTCCACACCCAGTGTTCTGCAAAATTGGAATATCCTTGACCGCTTCCGACTGTCCCTCATGCCGTTAACAATAGTACAAGTACGAGGAGCATAAATTCTGTCAATTCTGAAAGTAAATGCTTGCCTGGGTGCTTCCAGGTATGTCCACCTACAGAAGAAGGTGAAACAAGCCAGCTATCAACCAAACTGTGCGAAACAGTAAGGTCCTTTAATTCGTCTCTGCCTATAAAAGTAGAGGTATTCGTCGAATCACTAGATTGATCAACATTGGAGAGAACACAATTAAAATCTCCCAAACCACTCGAGAATTCCCACCAACATACACAAACAAGCTCTTAAAGAAATCAATGCGATCACTCGGGTTGCAAGGGGAGTAAACATTGCAGAAACGTGCTGCATTAGACTTGTGGAAAGTACACAGAACAGAGACAAACCTACCCTCGTTATCGTTACTAACCTGGGAGAAGGAAGCCTTAACTCTAGGAGAAAAGGCCAACACTACCCAACAAGAATGGGGGGGGGGGGGGGGGCTTTTTAAGTGCATCGAAACGGCACATACAAACAAAAACAAAAACTCAAACCGGATCGGGCAGAAACATAAACGCAAACTATTTACAAACAACTAAATCAAACAGAAAATTATGTTCATTACAGTAATAGAACTATATGTACAGATACTTACATACACATATATACATATTTACAACATATTTACAACCAAGCACCTCACAAGCCACCCACATACAAACACAGCCCCATTTACAAATTACAGTAGTTCCATATTTACAAACAAAATCAATATTTACAAGTTGACTACCACCCGGCCCGCCCTCACCGAAACAAGCGGACCCCACCGCCTACCGAATGCCGATCTTGGCAAACGGACGAAGTCCGACTCCACCCTCAGCTTAACCTCCGCCCTCACCGACGCCAGGACGACATCAGCAGGCCTCCCATCCCCCCTAAACACAATGTTACATCGGTCTCTTCATAAGGCTAGCTTTATGGAGGCCGAAACAAAGGTAAGTATGTCCTGAACACTTGTATTGCATGGCGGAGGTGAAAGACCATACAAAGCATAGTCCTGGCTGACAGCCCAGGTGTTACACAACGTTAGGCGGTCAGTCAGGACTTGAAACTATTCCCAGAATAGAGCCACATAGTCACACTGCCAAAACACATGTGACACACTCTCCCACTTTGTGCATCTTGTGCGGGGGCAAATACCATCTCCAAGACGCCACCGAAGGCGCTTGAGATTAGTTACAATGGCGTCATGTGCGATTCGCCACAACAGGTCTCGCCTGCGGTAATCTAATAATCTGCTGTGGACTACACGCCACACTTCCGGCCCTGAAGCAAAGTGGTTGGGTTGGACCTGGCCAACCAATTCATCAAAAACAGCCCGGTATAGGTCCCTTGCACTTGACTGTGAAACATCCCCCACTGTTGACATAATACGGAGCGTTTCCCTCATTTGACTGTATGCCCCCGTGGGTCTCCAGCTGTGGGGTTCACTGTTACTAAACAGGGAGGGAAAGAACCGACGGAATGATAATCCCCCCCCCCCCCCCCCCAATAACGGACAAAATAGACAAAAGGCATTCTGCTGTCCACAGCACTGTAAACACACTTGGTCAGGAGAAAACGGAGCTTGGAAGGAAAATGCACAAGGCCCAACCCTCCGCGCCTAAGACCCTGGTATACCACCCCTCTTCTAACCAGCTCCGTCCCCCCTGACCATAAAAAACTAAACACAGCCCTCTCGAGTCGCACCAAGACACGCTCTGGAGCAGCCAGAACAGTGCCCGGATACCACAAGAGAGGGTAAATAAAACGATTGATAACTGTTACCTTTCCCAACAGGCTAATGTGGCGATCGCCGAAGTCCTTCAACCTAGCCACCACTAGGTCCACTTTCTCATTCCAGGTAAGTAACTCGGGTGAACCATAACCAAACCATATACCATTGATCAAGAATGAGCAGACGTGGCAGGGAAAAGAATACGGGCCCTTCCCACACACTCTTAAAGAACCTCAAATCGCCAGATCTTAAAGGGGAATTTTCATGATCCCAGACAGTTCCAATTCTCCCAACGATGGAACTTCTAGTTTCTCCCATAACTGTATGAAGCTCTTCCTTGTACAGGAGCAAACCTGTTTTATTACTTAAGGCCATGTCCTGGTGAGCATACGAGGCTATAAAATGTAATAAAAACACTCTCTCTGCCTTGTGTAGAATGTGAGCTACTCTGCATCTTTCAAATTTTCAAACTTTTGATGTCAATCAAAGAGCAGTCAGCAACTGAGAATTTTGATACCCGCACACTAAAGGTAGGTCTCTTGCAGCATGATGACATCAAGGGACAGAATTGCAACCCAGTTGAGAATACTTCTACACTTCCCATTCTCCTTTATGCCCCGAACATTTAAGGACGCTACAGCAAGGCACATAAGGTAGGGAGAGAACCCAAGTGCTTACTTACAATCCGTGATGACACACACATACAGGCAAAAGGCTGCGAACCGTGGACCATCGACTGAAACTAGCTTACTGTGGACATCCGAAAAGTGAGACAGAAATGTTTTGATTAATCTACTCATTATCTTGTTATACCAGCAAAAGCTGTAGTTGATTTTCCACAGTGAACTGTGGACTCCTTGTTATGGTACTATAAAACCGTGGACTAGATGATTTTCCACAGTAAACTGTGGACTTCTTGTGGCATATAAAACCATGGACTAGACTAACAGGTATTTCTTGGTGGACAATGCTTTGAAAAAAATCTGCTATCAAAGAAATGACTGCCTGTATTTGTAATGTTGTTATTAAGCGAGTACCAAAAAGCACAATTATATTCAATGGGTGGCCATGAGTGTAAATTCTCTAAGTAAAAAATAATTCACAAGTGTACGCCATTGTTTACAGTATTTTGCCATAAGCTTTACTTCATTACAGTAAAGTAATATAGACTTGAAGCACGTACCTAAAATATCACTCAAAGACAGGTAAACATTGATTCGCAGTTGATATTATTATCTTCATCATGTACTACATAAGTAGTATTGTAAAAAGGTTTACATTTCTGTAGGTGAACTGTAAGCATGTCACTATGTGAAGAAGGCAGTTCACTGACTGTCAGAACAATCACTTTATAAAGGCATGATCTGCTTATTTATACAGGCTACTGCGGATGGCTTTCCATTAAAATAAGCAGTAAAACAATTAGAAGGAAGACAGTATAATATGAAAGTGTGTTCTTTTACAAGAAGGAAATGTGTAAAATGCTGGGATGTTTTTTGAGTTCTGTCAGCTAAATTTTGTCACGCTTTCTCATCTGGGGATATGACTCTTTAACAGTCATCACATATCATGTATAACAGAGAAAATAGCATGTATCTGAATATACTGAAGTCTGGAATTTTGCTTCAATCTATATGCAAATAGTATCACATACCATGGCACTGTTTCTGCCTTGAGTTTCCAATAGGGACAATAATAACTTCCACAGTAATGATACTGTAATGTTTAAAGTCATATGAAGTGTGTTCTTCAGTCTTCTGCTGCTGGTATGCATGCACCTACTGAAGGATAATGCAAGGATGCCAATGCACAGTGGCTGCAAGACAAGTTTGTAGGCTATCAGCATTCCCTTTTCTATTGCTACCTGCAGTGCTGTACGAAAAGTGTATTTGAGCCCAATTCACATCCAGATCTCAGGGTGATTATAGCACTTTGCAATCAAACTATTTATAAAATAAGACAACTTTTTACAGCAAATCTCACACACTTCAAATAATGAACTTTGTAAAGAATGAATGACTTCAAGACAAATGGTGGCCGACCTGCACCTACCAACCCTTGTCAACCCCCCCCCCCCCCCCCCAAAAAAAAAAAAAATTCCAATTATATACCAACAACTTTTCAAATGTAAAATATCAATAAAAACAAAACTTTTCATAACAAGTTTCAAACACTGAAATGATGAAAAATCAATGACTTCAAGACAAATGATGCCCAAACTGCACCTACCAACCCCTGTCATAAAAAACTATTCTAATTATAAACTAACAACTTTTCAAATGTAATCAGAGCTATATTGATGAGATGATTTTATCCCAGCAAGAAGAAGGCAACAAAATCAAACTTTACAAAATCATCTCTATATTGATTCAAAGTAGTTAAAACTTTCTGTCAAAAACTATTTATCAGCTGAAAGAACAAATTTCCAAATAATCAGTAAAGAAATGAATAGTTTTGAGGGAATGTTCTTCCTCTAATACAAAAACTTTTGTTCTGTGCATTTAACAACCACTGTAATGTGAGCAGGACTGTGTTTATAGGTTGAATGTTTGATCTTATACATAGTAGAATGCCAATACATTTGTACAACCTTAATAAGGTAATTGAAGAGCAGCACAATTGCATGACATGTTCTTACTGTATTACTATACAGAGCTACAATACTGGGCTTGGGTCGAGATAACAGTACACATCAATTTTACCTTTGCTTTCTTATTATTGAGTTTTACATGAATACTTAATATCAGTGAAGGCATACAAGACCATATCTACACTGATTTCTGGACGTTAAACTGCATCCGGTTGTGGAGCTTGTTAAAGCGTGGGGATAATGAGGTTACCCTTTGCCACAACTGCCTCCGGGACACCCTTGGGCAAGGTGCGCCTGTATTTTTGGCCCAGTTTTGTTCAGTTTTTTTGTTTTTGTGTAAATAGTGTGTATAGTGTACATACTGTAAATATAGCAAGTTGACTCCACCCGGACCCCTCGTGGCAGGTGGACCCCGCCCCGGACCCCTCTTGGCCCCTTGGGGCAGTTTGTGATGATTGTTTGGTCTGGTGTTTTGGTTTTTTTGGTTGTTGTTGGGTGGTGGTGGTTTGTTCTGGTGTTGTCTTTCGTTGGCGGTATGTAGTAATATTGGTTTTGGGTGGCCAGGGGGAGGTTGGTTTGTGGGGTATTGGGTTGTCAGTGTGTGTGTGGTTCTATTGTTGTAATGAACATACTTTTCTGTTTGATTTGGTGGTGGTGTGTGGATGGTTTTGCGTTTGTGTTCCTGTCCGATCCGGTTTGAGTTTTTTGTTTTTTGTTTGTGTGTGCCGTTTTGATGCACTTAAAAAGCTCACTGATTTCTAGTGTCAAGTTTTAACAAATCAAAAACAGAACAATACAATCGCTTAGAAGGAAATCCTCAAACATAAAATTTGTCACATCATGACAACTTTATGGCACTTTGAGAGCCCTGCAGTACTGTACGCAGTTATGAATGTCTTTATTGAGCTAAAGTGGCAAGAATCCCATCGGATTTGCAGACACAATACATCAAGTGCTTTTTCATTCAAATACTGTACTTGAGGTCACAAGTCTAGAGTGTGTGTGTAAACTGTCATCAAATAAATCTTATGCTACAGCTAAAATTACACACATGCTTCAAGCAACTCAACTCATTTTCATGATCAATGACAAGATTTCGCCAGTTTAGCATGCGTCTAAAATTCTGACATTGTGGTCCCAAAAGTTCATGCCTCCGACCATGTAAGTCCTTTCAAATTTCAATGCCACTGTTGTACACACTGCAGGTGTAAGGCTGCTGTCTTAGTAGCAAGCCCCATCGTGAAATTGACAGGTTTCCACACATATGAAGTTAGCATTCATTTCGCAATATATGTACAGTATGAGGCATGGGTAAAATACTAAGTAACATGACAGGTTGAGCCCACAGAACCTGTGGACATGGCTAAATTGTTTATCTTCCTCACTGGATGCTTATTCAAGCCGAATCAATTTGAGGCTGACTAACCGCAAGCAGCTTACTCCCTACACTAACCTCGTTTGTTAGAACAGGGAGCTGTTAGGAAGGAGATACAATGACTAAATCTGTCAGACAATGTGTACTTGAAAATGATTGAAGTCTTTTCATACACTGCCGTTTGATTGACAGGTCTCTTTGTTCCTATTGTTAAGTCTCTGTTGACTCAACCGTTTTAATGATGATCTCCTCCTTTCTTTTCCAAGTAATCTCGAGACAAAGGCCATTGGAGGCTAAGTTTTCCATTCACACATAAATATCCTCTTTCAGTATAAGGCAAGTGCCTATGTTAGAGGAGCAATGGCCTAACGTCTTCATGCGACTATTCAATACAGCGTTGATTCACTCATATGTATGTATGTATGTATGTATGTATGTATGTATGTATGTATGTATGTATTTATATGTGTTTATATATATATATATATATATATATATATATATATACATATACATATATATTATATATTATATATGTATATATATATATATATATATATACATATACATATACATATACATATACATATACATATACATATACATATACATATACATATACATATATATATATATATATATACCTGGATCTGGCATATCGACAGCAGACTCACTGGTAGCTGGTGGTTAACAGGTATCTTCATCTCCATCCAATGGCACTTCTATAAAAATAAATTATGGATCATACTTTATTAAATGATATGTTCACATGAACAAAGTTTTGCAATAACATACCAGATGAGCAACATCCAATAAGGGTGAATCGTTGCCACCAGCTACATTCCATATATAGCGAGGTATTTTTTGATCCTGTTGCTAATTTTTTATTTTTCAAAAGTTCCCGGTCTCCTATCTTGTGCAGTTCGTTTAATGCATTGCATATTTCTCAATTAAAATGTTACCATATGCATCACTTGCGTTCAGAAATAAATTTACTGTACTTCCCGCTTAGTAATTGACAGGGGGTACTCTTGTGTGTAATAATAATACCAAAACTGTGATATGCTTTACTTAAAATGACAGTATTGCAATGGCAACCAAGTAAAATAAATAAGGCAGCTACAAAATACTGTACCTTCATCAGGGTGTATCTGGATGTCATCCAAGCTCCTAGCAGCTAGGTTTTGAAGATTTCCACTTTCCATATTAAACAAAACTTTTGATACCTTTGCAAGTTGCAGTGTCTGTTCAGGGAGTCTATAGTACTCCTGGTGGGTTCTTTTGTCATGACCCATAAAACGTGCCACAATGTCAAGTCCATCCTTTAGGTTCATGATTTGGCAGATAGTTGCAATGTGCTTTCGCAGACTGGTCGATGTCAAATACTCTGGCTTTTTTGCCCCACAACTTCTAGCATGTGTTCTTAATACATCAGGCGCTCTCATGTGTCCATTTTGCAATGTTGCAAGCATGTATGGATTCGTTTCCAACACACCAGCTTCTGACCTTTTCTGCTGAAGTAAATCCAATGCTTCTTTCAGTTCATTGGTAAGGACAGGAATTGTTCTGCCCTTTTTCCCAACGATCTCCACTCGCCACAAAATCTTGCACAGTTCTGTTTCCAGTTTGGAAAGACCCTCCTCTACCACTGTGGTACTGCCGCCCTTTGTGCATTTTGATACATCAGCTAATTCCATCTTCCGAACCTCCCCAGATCTTTTTCTGTTAAACACAATCAATGATGCAAGCGTAGTTCCTGCAAGTTCTTTCCAACTCTTCTGCATATCATTTTTAGTCGGATTTTTGAGCCTCTTGTTTTCCATTTGCCACCACTTGTTTCAGGAACTTAGAAAATATAACAAAATCATTTGTTACTGGCAGTATCTTGGGATTGTTACGTTTACTCTCATTAAGCGACCTTAATGCATGCGTTGATACCAGTTCCTCCTATTTAATTTAATGAAAGCCTTCTCTCTTCTAGGGCAGAATCACCATTGATTAATGCTTCACCTTTAAGTATCTCAGCAGCCTTCTTTAGAGTATGACCAATCTTCAAGGCTGAGCTGGGAGTGCTGTAGAGATGACTTTTGTCATTGAATCCAGCAGTTGCGCGGGTAGCATCTACGACTGCAAGAAAATTTGGGGGATCAATCAAATCTGCTAATGAAGCATCATCTTTGCCGGAAGAGTTTCTGTATTCTGAGACCATACGTCCAACCTCTCTGAGTTTTTCCTAATGTAGGAAAATTGCTCTCTGTCATGGCCTAGTTTGAGTGCAAATTTTTCAATCAGCTGCAAGGTTAATGGGTGAGAGTTAATGAACCGAGCAACACCCATCATCATCATTTCGGAGAGATGACATGATGTCTTTGGTCATATTGCTCATTCCTTCTTCTGGCAGAAGCATTTTGCCCTCCTGAATGTAATTTCTCCTTTTCCTTGGGCCCTGCGTTCCTTCACTTGTTCGTTCCCCTAATGGACAACGATGTCGCCACAACTCATGTTTGGCATCATACCCAAAGCAACCATCACAGGGCAAATAGTCATCTGGATCAGCATCATAGTTTGGTCTATAGACTGGGATCAAAAATCCTTTCTTTTCCTTTCTCACCTCTACATTATGTAAGAAATTACCATAATTCCTCATTTTCGTCAACCGAATATCTTTCAACTTGGGGTCTTTTGTTGTTAACCACTGAATGACTTCCGGTTCATTCTGGTGGCCTTTGAATGTAGAGAGGTACCGGGGAAGTTTTGATTGACCAGTTCTACAAAATGGACAAAAAGTCATCTTATCCCACTTTCTCTTAATGCCATTATTTGTCTTCAAAACTGTTATTTCACTAGACCTTGTGCTCGAAACAGTAGAATCATCTTACTGTAATTGGGATGTACTTTCTTCATATGCGTCACTGCTGCAAGAAACTTCTTGTCTTTCTGGTTTGTCTTGAGATGTACATTCCAGCATGTCTATGCTACGACTGGTTAAGAATGGGATAACACACCCTTCACTTGTACTAGTTGTAGTTATAGAGGCACTTTGTAAACCTTTCCGAGTAATACACATCGGAAGGGGAATGACTTTCAAAGTCACTGTTGTCCGACGACTCGCGTACAAATTCGTCATCACTGTCTGCACTGTTACTATCTGTGCTCCCATTATCTTCACTAGCATCAGTGTTTGTCACTAACACTTTTGGCTCTATGGATCCTGATCTGCATGGTGGAATGCCATCACTGTTTGTACTGGAAAAAATAGGTCCAATCTCCTTAGGAGAAGCAAGTTGTAAAACTGCATCTGCATTCAGGTCCGAGTCACCTGTTTCAACTGTTGGAATTATTCTGCATGTTGATGCACGAGATTCCCCTTGTTATCTCAATACGTAACATGTATTGACATTGTCACACTAGCTGGTGGTTGAAATATCTTTAAAGCAACATATTGTCCCTTGATCTGTGGTCAATGTCTTTCAGAGTTTGAGAGCATGCCCTTTGAGTTCAGGTCAGAAGTTATTTATTTTGGTGTGAAAAAAGTGATGGTTTCTAAGTGTTATTACGTTTTTTGTGCAAATTTTGTGGCCCAAAACGCTCAGTTGTCAAGGTAAGCTGTCCATTTCTTTGCACACGGCACATTTGGTTGCTAGGCACGTTTTTTCCTGCAAAACAAAGAAGCAGGCAAAGGTTTGAACTATTAGTACCGCATAAGTACCGCAGAAAAAAATTCGGCAAGTGCACTTCACGAGCTCAATCACGGCATGTGTTAGATTCAAGGTGTCTCATTCCTAAGTAGGCGGCACAATGCGGGGCTTAATTGATTTGTAGGCATGTTTACTGCGAGGATGAAATGAAACGCCTTGAATATAAACACAGTCGTTCAATCACAGCTGTATACCGTGGAACCTTCTGTTTTGGTTTTGTATGTATGGAGTCGGCCGTTCGTAAAGTTAATGTTACAGTTAAATGGAATTATTCATGGATTGAGAAGCATATTTGAACAGATATCCAAAGCACTGCCTGAAACTAGAAACGTGGTGTAATTGTGAATCATTTCAGCGATTTCATCCAAGTTCAAGGTGAACAACTTAGTAACGTCATGGCCTAGCCTACTAACGTTAACGTTAGGCCTAATATTATACCATATGCATAACCTAGCGTAGTAACGTTAGAGCTAGCCCACGGTATGAATCGCGCCTTCTAACTTACAATAGAACAGTTTTCTGATTGGGGTTTAGGGACTCGCGACCACTGAGACATGAACATGAAGAGCCCCGAGACAACTCGGCACCTGAGACAATTTGGCTCATTGGACAACTGGACCACTGGGAACTCTTTCTAAATAGCCTAGCCTAGTGTTAGTCTTGTACTCAGCTCTGATCATTTTTCATTTATTTTTTATTTTTTTTTTTTTTTTGTTTGTTTGTATCTGGTCGATAAAAGATTGATTATAATTACGGCCTAGCCTACCTAGTAAATATTGGATCATGGCCACTAGGCCTACACTGTAGCCTTTGCCTTGACAAGGCCTAGGCCTAAATTAAGTTAGGGCTAGGCCTAGCCTAGGCTGGGCCCACTTATCAGGCAAAATAACTTTGATGTTGGCCGTCATGCCCGCCCCAGTTGGATGCACTATATTCTTGGACCAAACAATATCAGAGAATAATTTTTCATTCCACATTTTTCCATCGAGAAGAGCACAAACTGAATTCGTGCAGGCATTAATTGTATATTTTTTATAGGTCTGTAATGTAAGCAAACTCCGATACTGTACGCCATGTCCGTGTTCTGTACAGAAGTTCAAGTGAAGCACTATGAAAGCGCAGCACAGTTAAGTGCATGTGTAGGTCCGTTATTGTATGCAAACACCCATACATAGGCTACACACCTGCTCCGTAGAGAAGTTGACGTACAGCGCAAGAACATGTCCGGGATGGGACATGATAATGGAAGTTCAGTATTTTTTCGATCGCTGCTTGTGCCGATTAATTTCCAGTGTTAGCTAATACCAGTGTTAGCTAGTCCTGGGTAGGACTTTAAACTGCATCCGGTTGTGGAGCTTGTGTAAGCGTGGGGATAATGAGGTTACCCTTTACCACATCTGCCTCCGGGGTACCCTTGGGCAAGGTGCACCTGTATTTGCCCTGTGCTTTTTACGTGTTGTTGCCTTCGGGTGTGTTGTTGCCTTCGGGCGTGAAGTTGCCTTTGGGCGTGAGGTTGCCTTCGGGCGTGGGGTCGCCTTCGGGCATGAAGTTGCCTTCGGGCGTTGTTGCTTTCGGACGTTTCTTGTTACCTTCGGGTGTGTGTTGCTGCCTTCTGGCGTGTGTTGTTTTCTTGTTTGTAAAGTCTTGTGTGGTGGGTGGGCTGGGGGTGTCGTATATGTTGGCCACGGAAATTTTGTATTGCTAGCTTGGTGTAAGGTAACTTTGTAAATGATTGTAAGTAGTTCATGGTTGTGTTCTTGCCGACATGACTCCCGCATTTGCTTTTGTACAGACATTTTTGGATTTACCAAATGTTTTTCCTTTTCAGTTGAACCTTTTTCATCTAGCTGACACTACATAACACATTTGTGTTGATGTGTCGTTAAATCCCATCTAACTTGCCGGTCCGGATTTGGTTCTTCCTGTTTGATAGTGTCCGTTTCAATGCACTTAAAAAGCAATTTCCAGTGTTAGCTAATATGCAGCAGTAGCAATGGTGGGGGCCTTTTATATATAAAGCATGCATGTTAATTTTTTGATGGTGAAAGTGTACCTTGTACATTTATGATTTACGCAACTTGACAGTGACTGAGAAGTAGCCCCCATTACAAAAGCTATGCATGAAAGTTTGACATACTAGATTTCGTACTCGACTTGTACGTAAGGTACGTACGTATGTACGTAGTGAACTAAGGAACCATACTAGCTCCCATTGATTTGCGCACAGTATCGAAATATATAGTGCGTGTATGCTTTACGTACCGCTGTATATGATACTAAAAAACAAACAGGTGTGAGCCTACACCCTTTCAATGTATAGGTAATACACGGTAGGATGGTGTGAAATAGCCAAGTAGCTACATTGAAATACTGAAGGCTTCGAAGTATTTACGTTTATAGTTGTGTGAGAGACTTTGGTAACAATGACGGTATAAACTGAGAAGAAATAAAATTGGCTAGGGGTGTGGCGGCAGTATTTTTACTCATCTTATCAGTTCTAGCCAGCATATTTTTGGCATGAATGTCACACAAGACATAAAATACGTCATACAAAAATCATTAATTCCATGATTTTTGCGCACATAAGAAATAAGAGAAGGGAAGACTTGACTCAGAATAAAAACAAAAAGATGTGCCATTTTCCCGACTGTTGGCTTCGGCCTGACTATATACTAGTGAAAATGGAATATTGATACATGGATGTCAGTTGATTGTTCCTTGGACCCTTATTGGCAACATTTCATGGAGTGGCCCCGCCATACGTTACCCCCGACTTGGCCCAACCTGTGTAACCACTGTGGTAGTTTCTACCCTTAAAGGTGCCATGATATTGCTAATAGGGTTTGTGGCAATTGTGATGCAGTCCTTTTCATTTTTCACTGATTTATAAACATCAAAACATGACGCCAGATCATGACAAAGCTGTAGGCCTCTGTTTTCATAGGTAATTTGTTATATATCAGGGTTTCTCCTGGGTTTTGGAGAGTGTGAGGTGGTATGAGTCCATGGGGGGAATATGGTGCCAATTTGGCACCACCAGTGAGTGAAAACTATCAATAACTCCATAGCTAGTACAGTACAGGTGGCAATTATAGCAAATTTCTGTGAGGTGGTGGCCAAAAACTGTGAGGTGGCCGCCTCACAAAAGGAATGCCAGGGGAAACCCTGTATATATTATTGTAACCCTTCATTGGTTAATAATATACAAATAATGAATTTTTTCATTCGTGCGATAGTATGAATTATTTCATGAGTTGAAAGATTGAACGTGCTATTCAACAAGGCGAAGCCAACTTGAATAGAGCGTTAAATCTTTCAACGAATGAAATTATTCATACAATCGCACGAATGAAAACATTCATTCTTTTATATAACACCTTATAACTATCTAACGTTACCTTTATCTACTCGTTGGTTAAAGTTGTGTTTTGGCGTTTGTCCGTGCGGTAGCTCCATGGTTTGTCGTTTGCTAGCTACGCATCTACTGCGTACGGTATGCAATGTGCGATCCCCAAAGCTGCATTGATTTATTGAGTTGCGGCATAGTTTGTACGTACGCGCAGTGATTGTGACGTCACAGCCGTGTGTTTTACTAGACTATTTTACGACCGTGTGTTATACCAGACTATTGCACGATGGATAACACACGACCGTGATAATAGTGCCGAATCACCCATGGCATGTGACCACCAATCCTCCAATCAAATGTAGAGAAATAAATAAGGATGTTATATAATATTTTCTATGGTAGTTTTAAGTTTAGATGAGTTACAAATTAAACACAAAGGTGTTTGCAAACTATGTTCTCCTTCAAGTTACTGTAAAACAAACATCACAAGTGTACTCATTAACAATTTAGCAGTTAAAATTTGCTTTTTCCCCAGGTAAAAAATTTGTGACTGAAATGGTGGAAAATAATTATTAAAAGAACATTTAGTGTTTATGTTTTAATATAAAAAAAACACAAGGCAGGTTATCTAATGGATATAGTGTGCCTATTTATATTTCAGTATATCATTTCATTCAATTGAAGTATTTTTAACAAATATTTTCAGGGTACCGTAGGGTGCAGTTCTTGGCGATACTTAATTGGTGATATGGTACCGTATCAGTACAGGTACATGCCAGTGCTTACAAAAATACTGTGAAACCTTAGTACTGTTATCAATTGATTTTCATCTCTTGCGTGGGTGCCCTGCCATACAAAAACTTTTGGCCTTGGTGCCCTACCCGATGGTCTTGGTGCCCTCCAAAATTCATAAATGACCAAGGCCAAATGGCCGTGCCCTCCTCCAACCTTAATTCCAGCCCTGTAGTTGTATAACTGTTCTTAAATAAGGTGATTTATAGCATTTTATTTGCTTGTTTTTTGTAGCGATTGACTCAAGATTCCTTCATAAGCATTGTTGCATGTACTGCCAACTACATTTCAAAATTTATTTTCTACAAATTACGCAATACGAACAACACCAAAATATAGCACAATTAGGAAGGCATACAACAAAATTTTCCAGCAAACTTTTATTGACTTTTGTAAATGTTTTAATATTTTTGTGGTCACAATGTTCCTTAAGTGATCGACTCATGATAAGCCCAGTACATATTTTTTATGGCAATCAGTTTGAGCATAAAATGTATCAGGACACTAACTTTGCATAGTTTCTTCATACTAGTATGATCTGAAGGACCATACCACAACAATTGTCCTAACCGCACATATGAAGCTCATGATGAACAGAATTTACTTTGAATGGCATCAGCAATGGTATGGAAATTGTCTTATGTTTCACTTTCATGCCATGCTACCAGTTCATCAAAACAATGTTTTTGTTGCATCATACTTTGATGCATACACGTACCTTTCCTTCAACATTACCCTTCATAACATTCACAAAAGTATTGAGATTCTGCAGCATAGCTGCTCTAGTACCATCAATTTAGCATGTGATGCTCTACATGGATTAATTTCCAAGTCATGAGATGTTGTGGTTTCCAATAGCTCCAGGTCATCTGATGTTACGACTGCCAGGGTTTCTTCTACTGAAACACTCACTTAACTGATCCCCGACATCTGAAAATTTCGTAATGTTTTGTCCTTTTCTACGTCCAGATCAGTTGTTGACATTGCATTTTCAATATCAAGAGCCTCCTGATCTTATGACGCAAGAGTTGTTTTGTATTGCATCACGATGTCTGTCACTTAAAAGTACCTTTGGGATTTTGACTACTTTTTTACTCGATAGCAAATTCTGTGGTCATCTGCCTTCTGGCCCTGGCCACTTGGTGATGAAACCGATGGAAATGATTTTCTCTGAGTTGGGATACTAGAAGATGCATCTGGATTAAGTTCAAAGTCGCAAGTATCCCTGTTTTTAACAACCGTAAGAACAGATGCTGTATCCATGTTTAGCTCCAGGTCATCTGATGTCAAGACTGCTCGGTCTTTTTCAGCTGGTACATTTCTTTCTCTGATCCCTGTCATCTGCATATCTGGTGGGGCTTTGTCAAATCTGTATCAGGTGCCAAATTTGCAGTTGGAGTTCTTCTTGCTGTAACAGAGGCTTCTTGGTCTTCTAACCCAAGAATTTCTCTGCCTGCACCATGATCTCTGTGACCCAGTGATGCTTTTGGGATTCTTTCGGTTTTTCTTCTCAAGACAAATTCTTATACACTGCATCTGCATGCACGTTAAAGTCACCTGACCCTGTAATTGGTCGTACTAGCATCTGGTTTGTAGAAACTGATTGTCCTTGTGCTTCCATTTCAGTACATGATGCTCCACCTGCATTAGCCTCCAAGTCATCGGTTTCATCAATGTTTTCAACTGCCATCAGAACAGACTCTTCTCTGACCCGTGGCATCTGCACACTTGGTGTTCTCTCTGAATTTGTATCTGGGTTAGCTGGTGTCAAACTTGTACTTGGGAGTACAGGTAGTCTTTTAGTTCAAGCATGTACAACACCAGATCCTGGAATTTTCGTTTCACTCAAAATTAGGAAGAATTCAACGAACCTTTCATTCCAGTGTAAATTCCAAGTAAAATTTCATTTCCTAAGACATAAAAGAACAGAGCTGGACTTTAAATGATGTTTGGTAAACCTTGACCACGATTCGATTTGAGGTGGTGGCTAGAACAATGCATAGAAAAGCTGACTTCGGACTTAAAGAATTACTTTGATAAATTACCAACTCAGAGATAATAACGAGCAATTCGCCCGAATGACCGAAAGGAGGTAAACGAGAGATTGTGCGAAATTCGTTCGCCGAAAAACAACGCAAAGTACGCGCTCACATATAGATTGAACCCACCTTCCTTTAGTTTCGATATAAAATTTTGAATTTTGTAGTTCATGAAACGGAAAAGAAGGAAAACAGTAGGCTTGCACTGTACTTCGACTTCAGGTAAGCTTTTACCATAGTTTAACTGGGAGAGGCTAAGCAATGCAAACAGAAGAAATGTCATGTAAGCAGAAATACCTGAAAAAGGACGCACCCATACGAACGTTTTGTCTGAAAGGCCAACAAATGGCAGGCTTTTGCCGCATTTTGACTGAAAAGATAACAAAATGTCACGGTGTACTTTCACCCTAGTCCCGACCCCGGTGCCTTCCAAGTGAACCAAACTGCAGCCAAACCCTTAAAATCTAAACAAAGGTTGACATAAAATCACACATGAGACGGGCGAAGTCAATTAAGGAAAAGCAATTTTTAAAGGTGTACTTTTACCATCTAAAACTTTTGGTTACGGAAGAGAGAGACGAACCGTCCCACTCTGAATGGAGATAAATGAGGGGCCTTTCGCCCAGATTTTCATGAATTTAGACTCGGGCCACCGGCGAAAATCGGCCAGAACCCACTCTTTAATGGTACTTTTAATATCTGGAATTGTAACATTATCATCATGAATTTTCTTTTCAAAAACAATCGCACATGTTTTTCCAGAGAATATGCTTTGTAACTGAGAATAAAAACCAAACCCTACTGAAAATATAATCTGAGACACTTGGGGCTGGAGAGCCGAACAAAAATAGATTCTGTGAAAATTGGACCTGGTTACCCCACACCAGCCTTGCAGCCTCGCAAACCCAGGCCAGGACCGTCATTAAACGGGGACACTCCCAAAAAAGATGAGTGATGGTTTCGGGTTCCTGGCAGCCCGGGGCGGGACACTTCCCATCACCCATCCCCCACCGAAAAAGCGAAGCCCTAGTTGGGACTATCATGTGGCCAGCCTCCACGAAAAGTCGCACAACCGGTTGTTCAGAATGGGGTGGAAGACACACTTCCAGATATGGTCCCAGGAGAGGGAGGGGTGACGGGACTCTACCAAAGGAATACCATTGAACTCAAGAGGAAAGGAAAGCTTAACTATATCTTTAATAGATTTACAAAGCTGAACAAATTTCGGGTTGATGTCAAAAAGATGTAATCCCAGACAGCCACACGTATGTGGCACATGTCTGGCACGTACATGGCAAGTTACGGCAAAACTAATGGCCCACATTTGGCAAGCCACATCCTCGCCTGATTTGGCAAACTTGGGCCAGATGTGGCATGTGGGTTGCCAGATCTGGCCCATATGGTGAATTGAACATACTTTCTGATGTGGGCCACATGTGGTTAACCAATGGCATGTTATGGCATGTCAGATGTTTGCCACATTTAACAGATGTGGCGCCCATATGGACATTACATGGCACCCATATGGTACACGTCTTATCCATCTACGGCAAGTTATGGCAAATCTACTGGCACACATTTGGCATGCCACTTTCTCACCAGTTGTGGCACACTAGGGCCAGATGTGGGTTGTGGTTAGCGGATGACATGCCAGATGTTCACCACATTTAAAAGAAGTGGCCCACATATGGTCATTGTAAGACAACCCTGTGGCACATATGACAGGCTGTAAGTTTGAACGCTGCTGTACAAAGTCTGCCTTTGAATCTCCATCACAGCGATGTCCCTCACGTCAAAGTATGGCCAAACTAATGGCCCACATTTGGCAATTAGCTGCATCCTCACCACGTCTGATGTATGCCTGCTGAGTAAGATCTGTAATAGATCATTGCCACGCCTTAGCATTCCATATTTAATTGATATTCATTCTTGTAAAAGCATATGGCTTTTGAAGTCATATTGCACAAGATTAAAGACAAAAATAAACCAAGTTTTCACATCTGGTAAACTTACTTTATTTAGATAGATAGAAAATCTTAAAAGAACTTTACAAAATACAAAATGAATGTTTTTTAATCTGTAGTGCAAGCTGTGGCCGGATGTGATACAAGGCAATTAAAGTTCTTGCTCAGGTTGCCAAAAGTGACACAAGAAAAAGCAATGTCGTACAAATAGTTATAAATAACTATGGTCACAAACTACAAACCTCCAGATGAAAGTTGAACAGGGAGAATATGTGATAAAAGGCATTTAAAATTCTGGTTTTCATAACTTACAAAAAAGGCAATGACATTGACAAATGGCAAGTAGGAAAAACTTATCATACTTGAATACATCATTGTGATAAATACTTGCAATAAGGGAAACAATCTGGTGAATTCCCTAAAAACCAGGTCACTTGTGAATACAGGATTGCTTTAACCTCGTAAAGCTGTCACAGTTGTGAGAATTGTAACAGCTTTTAAGTGGCTATGACATGTAAATTCAAATAATGGGAGAGCTTTTTAGCCTGAATGTACACAAAAAGCTTTTCCAAAACTGTTTTCATCATGCCCTTAAGACCCTAAGAAATTGTTCAGTACTGTAGGTGATGTAAACTCACATTATCATGTTTCTTCTTAACCCCATCAACTATGTAGAATTATCTCATGCAAAACATGAGGTATCAATTTTTCACAAGGGATTACTGTATCGTAGTTTTTAAGTTGTTAAATAACAAAATATTGGTACACAGTACATATTGTTAAAAATATATTGGTATATACAAATGGTTAAAGACCTGAGCATGTGCTCAAATTAGGAGTAAAAATTTAAATGCGCTTGTGCATGTAAAGTAATTTAACTTTAAACATTGTAAGACAATTGACAAATACTGTATAGCTTCAAAACTTAACAGTACACACGTCCTATCTGCATTTCTACTTCATACCACTATTATAAAAATTCACTTGTTTGATAAAATTTCAACACTACTGGATCTATTTGACAATATATTGATGCAACTTACAAATACATTACTTTGCATTCAGAGCACATGTAATAAATTCATAACCATAAGAACCATACATAGTTTAATAAGTATAGTATTGCAGGAGCAAATCTAATCTTCCCAAACATAGGGCAAAAATATCAATATAACATATCATACAAAACTCATACAATTTTTTCTTCCAGATAGAGTTTGTATGTTAATCATATTACTTGTGGATGAATGACATCCAATCTGGTATTTGGGCCACTTGTTCAAACAATGTTTTGTGATACATTCTTCATACTTCAATCATTATTCAATGGCTCAGCTTTGCTGTTTGACAGGCCTATGGGTGGCCGACCTGCTCCTGTTGTGCAAATTAATGTGCAATTATGCACTAAAAAGTAATAGCTACACATTTACATGTAGGGTCTACACCTACTGTACTGTGCAGTCACTGACTGTTTGCCATGCAGGCTTAAGTTGATAACATAGCAGGTCAGTTCATTCACTCTCCACCTCATCAATAAAGCTATATGGGCTTGCTAATATTCCACAACATCATCCTTGGTTATATTTTATGGTAATTTTCTTTATAGTCCTCTACTGATCAGTTTACTTAGTATTCTGACGTAATTCCCCTAAACCAGGTGAAATTTTTTTTACAAACTATTACAAATTTTCTTACAAACTATTGCAAAAATCTTTTACAAACTATTACAAAATTTTTTACCACAGAGCAATACATAAAAGACCTCCAATCTTTTAACCTCACCAGCTTCTTCACTTCCTAGTTCAGATCAATGCATTTCATAACTTGCTCTTAATTGCCTTAGGAACAGTATTTTACTCAATTTGAATACTTTTTATGAACAAAGAAATTTACAGAATGTTGCCAAGATGCCTTTAGGAATCAATGGTACAGTACAGTGCCATTTCCGTGACAGTGTCACAATTTGAGAACTACTAAGTAATACCTGTATGTTCCACACCTGCAGATTAATTGGCTGGAAAATTAAACACTTAATGGCTATTTCCTGCAACTGCCGTATTTTCTGTCTCTAACATTTTAAAATCTCATTTTGCACGCAGTCAGTAAGAACATGCATACAGTTCACCTTTTTCGTTTTTTTTGGAGGGGGGGTGTCCCTATTTGATGCTGCTAATCTTATGGGGCACTTCAAACACATCAAATTTGTTTTTTATGTGTGATTTTTTTAAGGAGGAGGTTGGTTGAAACCTCATTTCAAAAGTGCATAGGCCTATGTTGCAGGTGCTGCTCACATCATCAGGATCCCTCTAATGGAAAAGGTTTCACCCTGCATGCAGCGTACATACATGCATGCTATTACTGTCTTACTGTCAGAAAATGGCTAAAAATATTTACTGTATGAACTTTATGGCAAATCTCTCTGTCCATGATGTAAAGAAACCAACATATTTTACACGAGCCCCCATGAATAAAATGGTATTGTGATCTAAGAGCTAGAAATAGTAGTGTACTAGGCCTAGTGCCAGTAACTTTAACCATTAGCCTAGCCTAGGGCTTAGGTCTGCTGTATTGTTGCTGTAACGTTAGCCAAACTTATTTAGCCTGAGGCATACCCCCCCCCCCCCCCATTACAAAATAAATGGACAACAATCTGGAAGTATCTTTAAGCCAGGCTAGGCCTAGGCTAGGCTATTACAAGTATGCATAAGTTATGTTACATGTGTTATACACTCGGTAACATTTGTTTATAACAATATTCGCCAGACTAAACAGGGAAATCACAGTTTTAAAGCTAACTACAGTAGTGTAGAGCAGGCCCAGGTTAGGCTAGGCCTAGGCTAAGTAACGTTAAGGTAAGTTAACTACTGTAGTAACGTTAGGCCTAACGTTAGTTATAGCCTAACGCTAGGCCTAACGTTTCTGTAGTAACGTTAGGCCCATAAGTTCTAACGAATTCTTTAACTAATTACATCGTACGAAAGAAAAAAAAAACGAATCTACATAGAACTATTGCAATTTTGGTGTCATGCAATATACTAAAGAAATAAAATAGGCCACCTCTATCGGTTACTTAGTACAAATAAACCACCACAATCACCTCGAACGGTTGTGGGTTGCTATCCTGCTCAGGCGGCGGCAGAAATTAAGTACAGGAAGCTACGAGTCGAGTGTACGCACGCGATATCGATCTGTAAGTAAGTGTGTGATTATCCCGCCAAAAGACGTCAACAATTACATAATTTCATGCATGTCCTCACACGATCTTTTTTATTTGCCTTTAAATTCGGATCACCAATTTTTACTGGAACTGTAAAAGTAAACTATTTTGTGCAATCCTTTGGCAGACGACATATTGACAAAACTTGGCATGACAAGTCTGGGCCACTTGTGGCAAATATCTGGCTGTTGCGGTCTGGCCTAGTTCCAGCAAGACAAATCTGGCCCAAATACGACAAACGTTTGGCTGTAGCCGATGTGGCAGCCAGTTCTGGGGCAGATGTGGCAAACCTATGGCTCTAGCTGGCCCAGATGTTGCCATGTGTTACCATGTCTGGGCCAGATGTGTTCCGCATGAGCATGGCTGTCTGGGGAAGGGTATATAGATCCGGTCAAACCGGACGCTTTGTCCCTTCCTCGGGTGATACCAAGTATGCCCCGGCGAATGGGGCAACTTTCGACCCACATTACACCCGACCTATCATTATTATGGAAAACACAATTAAAATCCCCGGCCAGCAGGGTGGGCTCAGGCCCATGAACAAAATTACTCAAATTCTGAAAGAAAACACGTCTTTGAGACGGAACATTCGGGGCGTAAACATTACAAAGCCGAATCTTAGAATTACTTTTAGCGTGATGATGAGCATATAAATCAGTGTACCCTCACGGTCACGTTGACATTGGCTGACAGTGCAGGCAAATTTGAGATTAAATAAAATATCCACTCCAGAGGAGCGGGCTGAAGGGCTTGTAGAAACGAACACCCTCCCGCCCCACTCCCTCTGGAATTTCGAAACATCAACATTGCAATTAAAATGTAATTCTTGTAAAAATATGATATCAAACTGGAAAAGTTTGAGAAATTGAAGGACCCGCCTTCGCTTTAAATCATCTTTCAGGCCATTGACATTGAAAGTGCAAAATTTGATCATTGTGAATATTATAGTTAATAAATACAAAAGAAGGCCTGTAGAGGAAGAAGCATTAAGATTCATCGATGAAATACCTGTTAAAAAATTCACCATTATGATTTAATACAAAAGGAGGGTGCTTATTGGCCAGGTGTTGGCACCACTCCTGGGGGTTATTGCACGTGACCGTACACGAGTGGAGGGGGCAGGGAACTCGTTCCAGCGAGGTGTGATCATGTGTCCCCACAACGTGTCGACAATACAAATCGTAGCTATCAAAAGCCTCTGTGCAATTCTCTTCACAGCAAGAAATCCATTCCTCCTCTCCTGTAAAAATGTGACACTGCCGGATGAGGCTACGTGCCTTCTCTACCCCCTCTCTTTCTCGCTTTACTGGTTTCCCCTCGGATTGTGACCGAGGGTGCGATGGGGCACTCCGCTTGACACCCCGGCCACGTGACCCGTCCTCCACAACTGAAAAACCTTGGCTGTCGAGGCCCATCTAAACTTTGGCTGAGCCTGAGGGGCAAGAAGATGGTTCCACTCCAGCAAAAAGACTGGTCAGTTCCTGGGAAATACCTGGCTTCTGCTTCCGACCCCTACTGTCATCCACCTCTTTTGCCCAGTTCATGGGAGTCTCAGGGACCACTAATACCTCCCCACTGCCCTCCCCTCCCCACTGCAACCCTTCCCCGAAGTACCCTCCCCCACCGTGGCGACCCCACCCTGCGCTCCCTTCTCCCCTTCCCACCGATCTACACATGATCTTAGCCAAAAGGCCGAGAAGCGATACCGACAAAGGGCCCTTGCTACATAACCCCCAAGTACATCCCAAACTTAACGGCACAATAAATACCGCTCTCCATTCAACCGACTAAGTCTTTGTTCAGGCCCCAAAATCCTACACTCACTCTACTTGCCTCTCATGTTTCGTTCTTTAAATGCAACCTTAGCGGATTCCAAGTCCACGCTGTAGGCAATTTCTTGATGGATAGCCCTTTAACGTGACATAAGGCTATATATTGTCACATGTTTGAGTGGACTCGACAAACGACACTAGCCAAAAATGGTTTCCATGTGCAACTCAGCTTTATTGATATGACGTCATCCGATCTTCTTCGAGGGTGCATATAACTGTTAATACAAGCTGTACTATATATTACACTTCCTCCTTCCTTGAATGAAGCCCAATAATATACACTATATGATTGGACTTTTGAATGCATACAATAAACACTGTTATAAACTTAGCCTTCTCTATGACTTTTCTTTTCAAAGTTATCAACAGGTATTAGAACAAGAAAAACGACAATACCGTAATAAAAGGTTAAACATTTATGCTGTTTACAAATCCAGGATCTTTCTGGGTTTAATGGTTCTGCATGATCGCCCAACTGGAAGAGGTGCAGTCGAACTGGAAGGGGCAGAGTCAAATTTAGTCTCCTGGTCTCCCACATCTATATCGATGGTACTGTGCTGAGGGCCCTGTGAAATGGAAGGGGTTGTCAGTGGTGACTTTGGTTCCCCCTGACTAATATTACTTTCTGCAATATTTGTAGCAGAGGTCCCAATCTCAGGTAAAGTGTCAACACTTGTGTCAGGTTGATCAGGCATACCCTCACTTAACGGTAATAACTGATCAATATGGGCATGTCTGACTTTGTCTGACCCTTGCATTTGCACATAATAGGAACGTGGGCCACAAACCTTAGCAATCCTTCCCCACAACCATTTGACTTTCTGGTTGAGATAACTTTTGACCCTTACACGCTCATTCAATGAGAAACAACGCACTTGACTCCTTCCCTTATCATGATAAACCTTGTGTTTTTCCTGTTTATCCTTAATGTCCTTAGACAGATGCGGTTTTAACAAGGAAAGTCTATTTCTGGGCTGTCTTTTGAGAAATAGCTCGGCTGGTGTTCGTCCTGTTGTATTGTGTGGAACATTTCTATACATGAACAAAAAATTTGCCAACTTATGCTTTAGACTCATGCCTGATTTTGATGGGTCTAGGTTAAACTTAACCAAGGCACTTTTAACAGTTTGAACCGTACGTTCCGCTGCACCGTTCGATGCAGGATGATACGGCGGAACTCTAGAATGTTGAATCCCATTACTCAACACAAAATCTTCAAATTCTTTTGAAGTAAACTGAGGTCCGTTATCGGACACTATTTCCTCTGGTAATCCATACGATGCAAACAAATTACGCAAGACCTCTATGGTCTTGGAAGTTGTGGTCTTAAACATTGGAATAACCTCCACCCACTTTGAACTACTGTCTACCAAGACAAACAATTGTTGACCATCTAACTCCCCAAAATCGATGTGCAGTCGCTGCCAAACCTTTGTTGGCCACTCCCAGGTCTGCAAGGGTGCGACTGGCGGTTTTTTGCCTACTGACATGCAAGTGTGACATGTTCTTACCATCTCTTCGATAGCCCCATCCAAACCTGGCCACCAAAAGTAGCTGCGGGCAACTCCCTTCATGCTACAGATTCCCAAATGCTCTGCATGTAAAGAACTCAACAATTTTTGTCTCCAAACAGTGGGTATTATGACACGAAGTCCCCATAAAAGGCATCCATTATCAACAGATAATTCATTTCTTCTTCTAAAATAAGGTTGAAGTTCAGCCTCATCTACATGATTTGGCCATCCCTGGGCCACATAATCATAAACCTTTGACAACACAGGTTCTTTTCTAGTAGCTTTACTGATATCCCTGGCTGTAACAGGAAGATCATTTATATATATATATATATATATATATATATATATATATATATAGATATATATATATATATATATATATATTATATATATATATATATATATATATATATATATAAGAAAAATAGTACACTGTTTCCTCCTGTGATGAATCTTCTGAAAGTTTGTTACATGGCAACCTTGACAATGCATCCGCATGCCCATGTTCACTGGAAGGTCGGTATTCTACTTTGTAGTTATACCCTGAAAGAATCAGAGCCCATCTTTGCATTCTTGCTGCCGCTAATGTGGGTATGGGGGACTTTGGATTTAAGATAGTTGTGAGAGGTTTGTGATCCGTGATTATGGTAAACATTCGGCCATATAAGTATTTATGAAATTTTTTGACGCCGAAAATTAGTGACAACGCTTCACGCTCGATTTGCGCATAATTTTTCTCACTTTTTGATAATGTACGAGAAGCAAAGGCAATGGGCCTTTCTTCGCCATTGGGCATGACATGCGAAATGACTGCCCCGATCCCATAAGCTGACGCATCGCAAGCTAGTCTGAGCTCTTTGTTTACATCATAATGCACTAGAAGTTGACTTTGCAATAAGTGCTGTTTACTTTGCTGGAAAGCTACATCACATGCTTCTGTCCATACCCATGGCACATTTTTACACAACAACTTATGAAGTGGGTGCAGCAATGTTGACAAGTTTGACAGGAACTTGCCATAGTAATTTAATAATCCTAAGTAGGATTGTAGTTCAGAGACGTTACTGGGGTTGGAGCATTTAAAAGGCCATCTACCTTATTCTGTTTTGGGTGTAACCCATCTCCATCTACTTTATGCCCCAAATACACTACAGATGACTTAAAACATTCACATTTTGATGGCTTTATCCTTATGTGGTACCGTTTAAAACGACTCAGTACCTCCCCTACAACTTGCCTATGATGAGCCATAGATAGTGATGCTATTAAGATACCATCCAAGTAGCATACTACCCCTTCTATGCCCTGTAAAACTTGCTCCATAATGTTTTGAAAAATACCCGGGGCCGTGGATACCCCATACGGTAGCCTATTAAACTGAAACAGGCCTAGTTGGGTATTAACAGTTAACAGCTACTTAGATCTTTCATCTAACTCTAACTGCTGGTAGGCTTGGGTAAGGCCTAACTTGGTAAAAATCTTTCCCCCAACAAGTGTAGCAAAAAGATCTTCCGCTGTCGGAAGATTACACTTAGCATTTTTCATTTCTCTATTTACTGTGACCTTATAATCCCCGCAGAAACGAACATCATTTCCTTTCGGTACAACTACCAGTGGTATAGCCCAATCACTTTTGTCTACCTTTACAATAATGCCTTCTGACTCTAAACGTTTTAACACTTTTTCTACCTTTTGCCGCGTGGCATATGGCACAGGACTAGATTTCATAAACTTTGGCTGTGCATCAACATTGACATGTACATTTGCTTTAAATCCTTCAATTGGTCCACCCTGGTCTGAAAAGACTTCTGGAAATCTGTAAACGAATTCCTTGACTGAGGGAGCAATATCTTGATCAGTTTCCACATGAAAAATATTAGGCCAGTCTAATTTAATGTTGCTCAGCCATTCTCTGCCTAACAAAGCTGGATAATTACCTGGTATTATGTAAACTGGAAGCTGGTACTGATTATCAAGATATGTTACTGGTGCTACTATCTTGCCTACAACTGGAATGCTGCCCCCAGGGGTTTCCGCCAAAGGGGGAAAGGGGGGATTTTGTCCCCCCCCCCTTTCCCGAAGAAGGTGGGTAAAATCCCCCCCCCCCCTTTTCATTTCCATAAAAATTAATTTGGTTTCTTACTTAAGAAGAGGGCACCTTTGCAGCAATGTTTGGACTTTCATAAGTAAATGGCCTTTAAAACCCTTCAAAATGCACCTTATAGCGGTCTTGAAGCAAGCTTTTGTCCCCCTGAACTCACTTGTAACTTTAGCCAAGGACAGTATCAATTTGGACTAGCGGTTTAGGAGCAATTAATCCCCCCCCCCCCTTTTTTTGCATTTCTGGCGGAATCCCTGGCCCCCGTTGTATGTTCTGAGCTTCACCTTTGCAGGCTCAAGTGGTTGCTGTAGGTTGCTTTTGTACCATTCCTCTGAGATAATTGATACCGAAGCACCTGTATCCAGCTCCATTTTTAGTGGTTTACCCCCAATTTCCACATCAACAAAAATTCTCCCCTTTTTTGAGCTTCTGGCGGTATTCAAGGTGTAAATGTCAAAAATCGGCTCTTCAGGTTCATGCTCATTGTCTACAACTTTGACCTGTTGATCTCTGCTTTGCTTGTCTCTTTGTTTAGCTTTCTTGCGACAGGCTTTCGCAATATGTCCTACTTTCTTGCAATGAAAACAAGATTGTTTCCTAAATGGACATTGATCCGGTTTATTGCTGGAATCAAGACAACGGTAACACATTTCTGATCCTTTGTGAAATCTTTTGTTTTGATTATTCACGTCAGGCCTCCTAACTTTGACTTTGTTAACCTGCCGGCTTTGGCCTTGGGTCCCCACATTGGGCTGTTCTTGGAATTCTAGGGACTGCTTTGTTGCTAGTTCCATCCTAACAGCTGTCTCTACAGCTTTTTGAGGGTTAATCCCGAAACTGAGAGAAGTTTCCTCTGTACATTTTGATCCCGAATGCCACATACTAAACGGTCCCTCGGGGCTTGCTCTATAAAATCACCATACTCACAGGTTGCTGCCAGTTTCTTGAGTTCAACAAGGTACCCTGAGATACTTTCTCCTTCTTTTTGGTCTCGCTTATGGAACTTGAAACGTTCAGCGATCTTCGAGGGTTTCGGTGAGTAGTGATCTTTTAGCAACGGTTTCAAGGTGTCTATGTTCTTGTCACTAGGCTTTGCCGGTGACGACAATGACTTCAACAGCGCGTAGGCTGTTGGGCCTATCACAGTTAGGAATACGCTTACAGCGCGGTCATTTCCTCTGTTATTTGCGGTAAAGAATTGGTTCAAGCGTTCAAGGTAACACTCGACATTTTCTTTTCCTTCAATGTATTCGCCTATCTGGCCTATCGTTGCTGCCATCTTTACTGAAAAATGTTCCTGGGTACTTAGCGGAACTGTGTGACTGAAATTTGTTGCAAAAATCCGATCCTCGTCGCCAAATATGTCGCATATTTGAGTGGACTCGACAAACGACACTAGCCAAAGATGGTTTCCATGTGCAACTCAGCTTTATTGATATGACGTCATCCGATCTTCTCCGAGGGTGCATATAACTGTTAATACAAGCTGTACTGTATATGTTACATATGTCACTTTCAAATACTCGACGAAATTCAATGGCTCAATCCATTCGTTTTAAATTCCGCTCAAATTCGGAATTTAAAAAAAAAAGTGGGCCGAATCCCGGAGGAAGTGCAAGACCGGGCCAACCCGTGGCTAGAACGGAGCAAGCTCCTATTCCTTAGCCCAGTGGCAAAAATCAGTGAAATATACAAGCGACTCGATGAGTCGCGTTTCAGATATTAAGCTGAAAAGTACAGATACTTTTCTTTCAAAATTATTCAGTCTCCTCAGAACATATCAAAACAAATTGTACAAAAATATGCATATAATATGTACATGAAAGGTAACAAAACCAGCGTGCTTGCACCGTCAAACACCTTTAAGTTAGCAAAATTGCTCACCAGGCCAAAAACAACAGACATAAAAGAAAATGCGAAATCTTTGTTCGAATTAACTCATAACACGAGTGGTGTACTTTCACCTAAGGAAGACCAGAAAACTTAGTTCTCAAACGCCTTTAAAATCTCTTTAAATGAGTCACGCCCTACCAAACACCCAGCGGGGAACCTTGGGGGAGGGGACACCAAAGATAAAAAGATCGGGATTAAAATCAAAATAATCCCCCAGCAACCGTCTCACCGCAGCATGGACCCACAGAAGCACCTCATAAGTGCGGGGACAATCCCAGAAAACATGCCTCACAGTCTCCAACTTGCCACAGTTAGTGACCCTGCACCCCCCCCCCCCCCTCCGGTCAACTTCCATTTCTTTAGCTTTTCCCCGGTGAGCAATACATCATGAGCCACCCTCCAAGAAAATCCAACCAAACCGTGGTCTAAGAAGGGATCAAAAACTGCCTTCCAGAATCCCCCAAGGCAGACCCGGCCGCTTGGCCTCAATAGACGGCCTAATACCCCGGGGAAGAAGACGCTGAACAAAGCTTTTAACAGACTCAGCCCCATTAACAAAATCCCCATCCCTTTTGTGTAAGCGCGAGAGGGCGTCACAGGCAATTCCAAGAGAGGGACTGCAGGTACTGCTGTTAGGCAAGGAATTGGACCAGAGGAGGGGGAAAGCCCGCCTCATACGACATGCAATAAAAACCATAAGAAGAAACCAGTGAGCACCACTAAGCTCACCCTTCAGGGCCGGAATAATAGGCCTGATAAATGACGAACACATTTTCTCTTTGAAACAAGAGAGGCCCAGGCCTCCATCCACCTTACTTAAACACACCACATCCCTCGCAGCTAGATCGGTTCCTCCCGACCAGATGAAATTAAAAACAGCAGAATTAAGGTCCTGGACAATTCTTTCCGGTGCCGGAAAAATGGACGCGAGAAAGTAAAACAAGGAATACGTCACCACATTAATAATCAACATTTTGCCCGGGAGTAACAAACTCCTACTTTTCCAGAGATGGAGGCGAGACACAGCTTTGTGAAGCCTGTCCGTCCAATTACTCAAAACCGCCCTATCCCCCCAAAAGGTCACCCGGTAACTTTAATACAGTCATCACTCCACACGATATCAGCCGGTAGTTTCCTACAGGTAAACCCTCCCAACCGCAATCCCTTTGTTTTGCGCAAGTTAACAGTCGCCCCAGTAGCCCTTTTACAAAGGTTAAAACAATCGAAGAAGGCTTTTACATCACTTCCACTGGTTGCAATACAAGTAGCATCGTCTGCGTATTGTAAAAGCTTCACAACCCTACCCCCACTCCCCGGAAGGGTCAAACCCCTGAAAGCTTGGCTCTTTGCAATGAGCCGAGCCAGAGGCTCAATAAATAAAACATACAAGGACGGAGACAGGGGGCAGCCCTGCCGGACTCCTCTAGAAATCGCCACTCTTTCGCTAAGGAGCCCGTTAATAAGAATACGACTGGAAATGTCATTATACAAAATGCCCACCCATTTACAGAAATTCTCCCCGAACCCAAGCTTGCGTAGTACACTGAACAGAAAGTTCCAATTCACTTTATCAAATGCTTTCTCTTGGTCGATGGAGATAAGCACACAATTAGTTGGCCTAGCTTTAACTAAATCAATTATATCACGACAAAGGAGCAAATTCGTATGAATAGACCTCCTCGGCACAGAGCATGTTTGAAATTCACCAACGATCATAGACATAATGACAGATAGTCTGAGTTGAACAATCTTGGCAAGAATCTTGTAGTCGCAAGTAAGCAGACTAATCGGCCTTCGACAGGCTGGGTTAAGGGGATCCCCACCCTTGGGTAGCAAAATTACAATACCAGTCCTCTGAGAGGGGGACAAGAGGCCCCGGGAAAAGATCTCACTATACACATGAACGAGCTCCGGACCGAGTAGATCAAAACCTTACTGTAGAACTCATAAGGGAGCCCATCCACACCGGGAGATTTATTGGTAGGCAACGCCCTAAGGGCCCTCTCGACCTCATCAAGATCAATGGGCCCCTCCAGTTGGTCCGCTGAGGCTTTATCAAGAGGAGTATCGATTGCCTCCAAAAGCACAGACTGATCGTTCAAATTAACATCATTACATGTAAACAAGGATGAATAAAATCCATGAAAGACATTCAAAATTTCCGAGGAGCCGCTAACAATGGTCCCAGTGGGGTCATGGACAGAGCGAATCGCCTTTTTTTCGGCACAGTGCCTCTCCCGCCGGAAGAAGAAGGAGGAAGGCCTTTCAGAGGCGTCCAGGAAGCGCACCCTGGACCGAACAACCGCCCCCCAACAAACCGTCTAATTCCTTCTCCGTGGCACGGTCGCACGCACGCTGCAAAACTTGGAGGCGGGCCCGCCTGGCTTGGGCCAGACGCACACTATGCCGAATGATTAGACGCTTTGCTCTGTCCTTGACATTCTCCCACCAATCAATAATAGAATCAAAGCCGGGTTTAAGAGTTTGCCACAGATGAAAATAGTGAGTAAAGTCATTAACAAACATTTGATCATGTAAAACAGAAACATTACACTTCCACACTCCCCTCCCCCCAACCGAGGCGCCCCCCATAGCGGTGAAGGAGACAACAACGGGCTTGTGGTCAGAAAGAGGGAAATTCAGAGCAGAAACCTTGGCAACAACAAAACCAGACGGGGCGTAAATTCGATCCAACCGGGACTTGAGGCCCTTGCCCACGTGCTCCCAGGGGAAGACGGGCGGAACACCCTCCAACAGTCGTTGAGGTCCCTGGACTCTAGGAACACCCCCAATTCAGCCGACCCCGTAAAACAAGAAGTGTTGTCAGAGAGCCCATACCTATTAATAGAATCAGAAACACAATTAAAGTCCCCGGCAAGAATGACAGGCTCCACCCCCCCCCCCCCCGAGAAAAGGAGAACAATTCGCCAAAAAATTCAGTTCTGTCCCGGGGCACATTGGGGGCATACACATTACACATGCGGAAGACAGGGGACATGGGAGGGGACACCAAAACAGAGAAAATACGACCTCTCTGGTCCGCCCTTACTTGAGAGACGGACTCCATAAATGAGGGGCTAAAACAAATGCCAGTCCCGCAAGAACGGGGTGAGTTACTACAGGATGCGAAAAACAGGCCTCCCCACTCCTTCTGAAATGAGGAGACGTCTCCCTCGTCAGTAAAGTGCGTCTCCTGTAAGCAGGTAATTTCGAAAGCATGAATTTTGAGAAACTGAATTACACGAGACCTTTTAGCCGGATCTCGTAAACCATTAACATTAAGGTTACAAATACTAAACATAAAAACTAGCAGGGGGGTGAAACGGACCCGTCTTAAAATTAACATTGTGAAGGAAGGGTGAGAAATACAATTCACAAACCTCATACAGAAATAACGGGGGGACAGAGAGAACAAACCCCAAGGCAGAAACACCCTGCCCATGCCCTAACCCCCATAATGGCGAACAAAGAAAAATACCTCACCAAAGTCCCAATAGATAACAAGTCACATAAAGTGTCCATATGAGAATAACACTCACATAAATAATCCTCTCCCTTAGGGAATGGAAAGAGATCCATATCGATCACAATTTCAGAATGAAGTACTGATCAAAATACTCTGCGTTATGTTGTACCACGAACTGTGGGTGGACAGAACACAAGTGGTTTAACCACTCCCTAGGGGTGTTGCACGAAGCCTTACATGCCTTCCACGGGCATGGTATCCTTGTAGTGGTCCTCCTGCCATGCACTGACTTGGCATGTGACGTAAATTCCTTATACACAGAGAACTTTTCAAGACACTCAACACATGAAAACCAAACACCATCCTACCGCCGACTCTAATGGCTGATGGGATATCCTTCTCTAAAAATATCTTGAACTGTCTTTTCCCATCCAAAATCTTTGAGTGAGTCGAATAGTACAAGCGACGGCTGTCCACCACTCTACCATAGGAAGACAGGATGAGTCGTATAGTATCGTCGCCCACCTCGACCGGGGCGAAAAGGACAGTGACAATAGTAGGGGAGTCCTCATAAGAGGTTGTCTCCACATCATCCAGCTGCTGAAGTTTCGCCTGGAAACGTCTCTTAAGCTCTTCAGACCTGAAAGTTACATCGAATTTTGAGCCCTGCAAGCGTTGAACCGCAACAAGATCATTATCTACATTAACACCTTCATCTTTCAACATTTCAAACACAGCTTTGGCAGAAGGACTACCCTCAAAACACATCAGAAGTGTGCAGTTTCTCTTTGGTGTTCTTTTTAAGTACGTAGAGACGGGCACTAGAAACAAAGGGCGAGAACCCAAACCGGACCGGGCAAAAACGCAACAGCAAGCTATTTACATGCACCTACAAACATAAAATTGTGTTACTATGAACAAAGGACTATATACAAAGGTTAACTACATAAGACAATTTACAAATTTATTGCGCCATTGTGATCTTAGCCAAAAGGCCGAGAAGCGATACCGACAAAGGGCCCTTGCTACATAACCCCCTATTACATCCCAAACTTAACGGCACAATAAAGACCGCCCTCCATTCAACCGACTAAGTCTTCGTTCAGGCCCCCAAATCCTACACTCACTCTACTTGCCTCTCATGTTTCGTTCTTTAAATGCAACCTTAGCGGATTCCAAGTCCACGCTGTAGGCAATTTCTTGATGGATACCCCTTTAACGTGTCATAAGGCTATATATCACTTTCAAATACTCGACGAAATTCAATGGCTCAATCCATTCGTTTTAAATTCCGCTCATATTCAAATCTCGCATTTTGATTGGTTGAAGATCTGATGGTTGTGACGTCATTTCGATCCAGACATTGAGTTACATCTGCTGCACCTGCAATGAGAAAAGAAAGCAGTTTATCAACTTTCCGACGGGGGTGGGGGGTAGAGCAGTCAAAAATTGACCTTTACACCTTAACGCTGCAATGATTGATCGATTGCTAATAAGCTAAGGAATATCGTATTTTTACATGGTAGAAAATTCTCCCCGAAGGGAGTGGGCCGAATCCCGGAGGTAGTGCAAGACCGGGCCAACCCGTGGCTAGGACGGAGCAAGCTCCTATTCCATAGCCCAGTGGCAAAAATCAGTTTAATATACAAGCGACTCGATGAGTCGCGTTTCAGATATTAAGCTGAAAAGAACAGATTTTTTTTTTTTCCAAAAGTCCCCTGACTCTCTGGCGAAGAGCCAGGGGCGAAAACCAAACAATACTCCCGAAGGAGTTCTGCTCCCCGAAGGAGTAACAACGTCCCCAAGGGACAAACTTTGACTTAACTGACACCACCTGAAAAGAACAGATACTTTTTTTTTTTTTTTTTTTCCAAAAGTCCCCTGACTCTCTGGCGAAGAGCCAGGGGCGAAAACCAAACAATACTCCCGAAGGAGTTCTGCTCCCCGAAGGAGTAACAACGTCCCCAAGGGACAAACTTTGACTTAACTGACACCACCTGACAGTGGTCCCGTTCTAGACTGGAAAAGAACAGATACTACACATGATCTTAGCCAAAAGGCCGAGAAGCGATACCGACAAAGGGCCCTTGCTACATAACCCCCTATTACATCCCAAACTTAACGGCACAATAAAGACCGCCCTCCATTCAACCGACTAAGTCTTCGTTCAGGCCCCCAAATCCTACACTCACTCTACTTGCCTCTCATGTTTCGTTCTTTAAATGCAACCTTAGCGGATTCCAAGTCCACGCTGTAGGCAATTTCTTGATGGATACCCCTTTAACGTGTCATAAGGCTATATATCACTTTCAAATACTCGACGAAATTCAATGGCTCAATCCATTCGTTTTAAATTCCGCTCATATTCAAATCTCGCATTTTGATTGGTTGAAGTTCTGATGGTTGTGACGTCATTTCGATCCAGAAATTGAGTTACATCTGCTGCACCTGCAATGAGAAAAAAAAAGCAGTTTATCAGCTTTCCGACGGGGGTGGGGGTGGGTGTGGGGGGATAGAGCTGTCAAAAATTGACCTTTACACCTTAACGCTGTAATGATTGATCGATTGCTAATAAGCTAAGGAATATCGTATTTTTACATGGTAGAAAATTCTCCCCGAAGGGAGTGGGCCGAATCCCGGAGGTAGTGCAAGACCGGGCCAACCCGTGGCTAGGACGGAGCAAGCTCCTATTCCATAGCCCAGTGGCAAAAATCAGTTTAATATACAAGCGACTCGATGAGTCGCGTTTCAGATATTAAGCTGAAAAGAACAGATACTTTTCTTTCAATTTATTGAGACTTTCAATTCTTGTCATATAAAATGCGTACAAAAATAATTATATGATATGAACATAATACATGGCATACTTTTACCAAAACTTAACATAAAGGTGAACAACTTGTTTGCATTCACAAAACATAATTTCACATTTTCAGATTTTGGCAAAACAAAGGCAAGAGTGAAACAATTCAAAATATAACAGCCAATCATGAACGAAACAAGATCTTGGGGTGTCCTTTCACCATAAAGTAGAAAAAGCTCTCAATTTCTCTCGATTTTGCTGAAATTCTGTAAACTTTCTGTCATGAACTAAAACGATTGGGCTTATAGAAAAACGGCTGGCAGACTTTTACCATCATATAAAGCAAGATAGAACTTTTTCTTTCGGCTAGTAGACACTCTCGGTTTCCAGACAATAACCATGCATACAAAAATAAATATTCAATCAATGCGAAAACAATACTCTCAATTTCTCTCAATTTTGCTAGAATTCTGTAAACTTTCTGTCATGAAATAAAACGATTGGGCTTATAGCGAAACGGCTGGCAGACTTTTACCATCATATAAAGCAAGATAGGACTTTTTCTTTCGGCCTGTAGACACTCTCGGTTTCCAGACAATAAACATGCATACAAAAATAAATATTCAATCAATGCGAAAACAATAGGTCGGCTTAAAGTTCTCTCAGATTTGCTTAAATTATACTTAAAAGAAAGACAGTTGGGCAAAGCACGAAGACTGGCAGACTTTTACCAATTTGAGATGAATAAAGGCAAGAATAGAAACATTTCTTTCGATTGTCTTAGCAAAACTAACGAAATTAGAACAAAACACGAGTCAATCATGAGGTTTACTTTGACCAAAAACAAAAGAAATACGTGAACTTTAAAATGAACTTCTGAATTACTTCTGAATAAATTCTCATTTTATGAGACAATCAAATCACGTAATGACAAAGGGGACTAACATTTTCGGATACATAACTAGACAGCAGTTCGTGCATGAAAAATTATCACTAAAGCAAAGAAAAAGTCAGCTTAAGTTGCCTTCAAATACAAAACAATCCAAGGTGTGCCTCCACCGAATTAAACGTTAACTACGGGAGGGAAAAGCTGACCGCTCCGTTCTGAAGGGAAATAAAGGAAGGCCCATTTGCCCAAATTTTCCTAAACTTAGACTCGGGCCACCGGCCAAAGTCTGCCATAACCCTCTCCTTGACGGTACTTTTAATATCAAAAATAATTGCTTCGTCGTCATGGGATTTTCTGTCAAACACAATGGCACATCTGCTTTTCCAAATAGCATGCTTCGTAACGGAAAGTAAAAACCAAACTCGACCAAAAATACACTCTGACACACTAGGGGCCGGTGACCCGAACAAAAACAAGTTTTGGGTGAAATCAACCAAATTACCCCACACCCTCCTCGCCGCCTCACCAACCCAGTGCAGGACCGTCACTAACCTGGGGCACCCCCAAAAGAGGTGAGTGACGGTTTCAGGTACCTGACAACCGGGGGTAGGGCACATCCCGTCACCTATCCCCCACCGGTGTAGAGAAGCCCTAGTTGGGACAATCATGTGGGCCAGCCTCCATGAAAAGTCGCACAACCGGTTGTCTAGAATAGGGTGGAAAACACACTTCCAAATATGGTCCCAGGGGAGGGAGGGGTGACGGGTCTCCACTAAAGGCGCCCCATTAAACTCCCGGGAAAAAGAAAGCTTGACAATGTCTTTGATAGAATTACACAATTGTACAAAATTGGGATTGGTATCAAAAAGGTGTATTATAAATTCACAGGCACGCGTCAGACTAGGCGTGCAAGTATCGCTATTCGGCTTAGAATTAGACCAAATGGCGGGGAAGGGGCCCCGCAACTGTTTGGCAATGAAGTACCTAATTAAATGACTATAAGTCTGACCGAAATCTCCCTCTAAAACACAAAAGAGAGGTCTAACCAAAAGAGCCACAGTTTTCAGGCGGAAAGGGTCCAGCCCTAACCCACCCTCGACTTTTGTCCTATAAACGGACTTCCTTGCCACCCTCTCGGTCTTACCATCCCAAATGAAATTGAAAGCCAGCCTGACGACCTCCCTGGCGACCGGTGCTGGGACTGGAAACACCGGCGCGATAAAGTAAAACAAGGGAAAGACAAGAGAATTGAGAATTAACACTTTCCCTAGGAGCGTCAGGTGCCGGGCCCGCCAGCGGGCCAGGCATGTGCTAGCTTTCTCCAATTTCGAATCCCAATTTGACTGGACCGAGTTGGGGCTCCCAAAACAGACACCCGTAATTTTGATTGTAGTTTCACTCCAAGAAATGTTTCCCGGAAGTTTTCTCCCCACAAATCCCCCCAGTTTTAAACCCATAGACTTAGCTAAATTAATCGAGGCCCCGGTAGCCCTCTGAAAAATGTCAAAAGCAAACAAGAAACCTTTAATATCAAAAGCACTGGTCGCCACGCAGGTGGCGTCGTCTGCGTACTGCAAAAGTTTGACGACCTTTCCCCCAGTCCCTGGGATGGGGAAACCCCGAATTCGCGGACTGGCCGCGATATACCTAGCCAGGGGTTCAATAAATAATACATATAAAAGCGGAGAGAGTGGGCAGCCCTGCCGCACACCCCTTTCAATACAAACATCATTAGTTAAATTCCCATTAATTAAAATACGACTTGAAATATTATTGTAAAGAATTTGAATCCATTTACAAAAATTCTCTCCGAAATTAAATTGCTTGAGCACTCTAAGTAAGAATGCCCAATCAACTTTATCAAAAGCTTTCTCTTGATCAAGCGAGAGGAGAGCACAGCAGCTGCCTCTCTCACGAACAAAGGCACAGATATCACGGACAATGAACAGATTATGGTGGATTGAACGGCCTGGAATGCCACAGGTTTGAAACACGTTACTTAAGTTGGGCAAAGCTTTTGATAGCCGAGCCTGCAGCATCTTCGAAAGAATTTTATAATCAGTACACAAAAGGGATATGGGACGACGATTAGCTGGGTTTAAAGGATCGCCGTTCTTGGGAAGGAGAACAATAATGCCTGTCCTCTGTGACTTTGAAAGATAACCGTCATGAAAAATATGCGAATTAACCTCTATAGGAGGTCTGGCCCAATTAAATCAAAAAACTTTCTGTAAAATTCTGGGGGGAGCCCATCTATCCCTGGGGACTTGTTAGACGCCATGGCAGAGAGGGCCTGTCTAACTTCTGATAACGTAAAAGGATTTTCCAGGCTCTCAACGTCCGTGGTATCCAATGAATTAGTAATACATTTTAACAATGAATCTTGATCATCGAAATTAACAGAGTGATCGTTAGCAAAAAGTTGAGTATAAAATTTATGAAAAACATTAGCAATATCATTATGGTCATTAGAAATAGAGCCATCAGGCAGATAGATAGAATTAATTGCTTTTGATTCGGCACGGCGTCTTTCCTGCTGAAAAAAGAAGGCAGAAGGTTTCTCCCCATACTCGAGGTGCCGCTCCCGCGCCCTGATCAGGGCCCCCTCCTCTGCTCATCAAGGATCTGCGCAAGCTCATCAGCATTAGCGGAAATACAAGAAGATTGGAGTTTCTCAATGCGCTCCCGTCTTTCCCTGGCCAAGCGCACGCCGTGCCGAATCATCAAATGCTTCACTCTCACTTTACAATTCTCCCACCACTCCACGATAGATGCAAACCCCGGTTTAAGGGTACACCACAGTGGGTAATAATTACGTAAATCGGTACAAAAATCATTATTATCAAGAATAGATACATTACATTTCCAAACACCCCTGCCTTGACTTTGGTAATTATTAAAAGTAAAGTGCAAGGCCACCGGGTTGTGGTCAGACAAAGCCAGGGGGTGAACGAAAATGCCGGACATACTGAGTGAGGGGGGGACATAGACCCGGTCCAGCCGGGAACTTTGCCCCTTCCCAGGGTGAAGCCACGTATGCCCAGGTGACTGGGGGGAACTCGCCACCCAAGCGTCCACCAGGGACTTTGAGGAAAGAAAGGACTGTAACTCTTCCCTCCCAGTAAAACACGATGTGTTTGTAGAATCCCCGGACCTGTCGTTATTACTAAAAATGCAGTTAAAATCGCCGCCCAAAAGGACCGGCTCGGGACCATGAACAAAGGTATTTAAATTCTGGAAAAAGGTCCTCCTGGAGGACGGGACATTTGGGGCGTACACATTACACAGCCGAAGCTTGGAATTACTTTTACCATGGTGGATCAAAATAGAGATGAGCCTCCCCTCCTGATCCTGCCGGCTCTGGCTAACAGTACATACAAAATTTGGATTAAAAGCGATACCTACCCCAGCGGAGTGGGCTGAGGGGCTGGTGGAGACAAAAACTCTACCACCCCACTCCCTCTGAAATTTTAAAACATCGTCATTGCAATTAAAGTGTAATTCTTGTAAAAATATAATATCGAATTCGAAAAGTTTTAAAAATTGAAGGACCCGCCTTCGTTTCAAGTCGTCTCTCAGTCCATTAACATTAAAAGTGCAAAATTTAAACATTGTGATTAGAATGATTGAAAATACAAAAATATTAAATGCGGCATTTGGATTCATCAATAAAATATAGGTTGAAAAATTCAACATCATGCTGTTGTACAAATCGGGGGTGTTTGTTTGCCAAGTGTTGGCACCACTCTGTAGGGGTATTGCACGTTACCGAACAGGACTGAATGGGGCAGGGTACACGTCCCAAGGATGTATAATTATGGGTCCCCACCACATGCCTACAATACAGATCATACGAGTCAAAAACTTCTGTGCAACCCTCCTCGGGACAGGAGATCCAGTCCTGTTCCCCGGTAAGTATATTGCACTGCCCGACCAGACTACGGGCCCGATCTACCCCCTCCTTTTCCCGTTTAACGGGCCTTCCCTCAGACTGTGAACGAGGCTGGGACGAAGCGCCCCGCTTAACCCCCCGGCCACGTTGGTTTCCCTTCCAACTGTCGCCAACGGCAATGAAGCCTTGGCTATCCAGCTCCATATCAACCTGGGGTGAGTTGGAAGGCCCCGAAGCTGGCTCCACCCCACCAAACAGACTGACCAGCTCCTGCGAGCTCCCTGCCTTCCCCTCCTGCTTCCTCGACTCCTCAACTTCCTTGGCCCAGTCCATGGGAGTCTCAGGCACCACCAGCACATCGTCACAACCGCCTCCCTTCCCGCCACCCCTCTCCCCACTGCCACTCCCCACCCCGCTGCCCTGCCCTTCCCCGCCGCCCTCCAAACCCTGGCTCTCCCCGTCTCCCCCGGGGACCCCTCCCTGCGCCCCCTTCCCTGGGCCACCCCCCGTCTCCATCCTACCCTCTCCGCCCTCCGCACCCACACTTAACCCAGAACTCACACCCACACTAGACTCGGCCCTTGCATCCACCCCAGCCTCACTCCTCTTCCCTCCCTCCAATCCTCCCACCAAACCAACCCCGTCCTGCTCGCTCCTCTCCTCCACTGTAGTCTCCTTCTCCTCAACAGTCCCCGCTCTCACCTCTTCCTGCTCTGCACCACTCACCGCTTTCTCTCCGCCATCTCCTGACTCCTTCGTTTTCACAACTACGGCACCACCCTTCGTCCATGTTGTACTCGGTCCTCCAACCCTATTTGCGAACGAGATGGGGCATCCTTGGTAGGTGTGCCCCTCCTTTCCACACACAGTACAAACAACCTGCTTGGAACAGTTAGATGAGACGTGTCCGATTTCCAGGCACTTAAAACACCTGATCTTTTGGCATGCGCTGGCTAGGTGGCCCTGCTCGCCACACTTCAAGCACGTTATCGGTTGTCCAAAATAACGGACCCAACAGTCTCGTCCTGCTAGTTTAATTGAAGACGGAATATCCTTCGTCAGGGCCATCTTGTACTGCCTCGTCCCGTTGAACAACCCTGGTTTCCCCTTGTAAGTGAGAAATCGTCCACAAACAACTTTTCCGTACTTCCCCAGGACGTACCGTACTACATTATCGTTCAATTCGTGGGGAACATGCAAGACATTAACCACCTTCAAATCCTCGAAGTAGCTCTCAGCTGTGGCAGAGTTGGAGGCTGCCACAGCCGGCCACTTGGTTCTTCTCAACAAAGTTGACTTGAATGTCACGTCAAACTCTTTCCCAGGCAACGCCTGTACCGCCAACAAGTCCTCCACCTTGACATTCACGGACTCCAAAAAGGCAAAAATGTCTGATTCTGCCCCATCCTTGGGAAAACTTATTTTAATTGACTTCTCCCTAATCAACACACCAGACACCACATCTCCTGCACTTCCATTGCTAGCCATCAGGCTGTTTCAATCGATAGTCAATTCAGTATTGAGCACAATGGGATTAACCGCTCTGTACGTGTAGCCGCGAGAGAGAGAAGAAAAACACGTCTGCTCAGCTCGGGAAAAGAACAGATACTACACATGATCTTAGCCAAAAGGCCGAGAAGCGATACCGACAAAGGGCCCTTGCTACATAACCCCCTATTACATCCCAAACTTAACGGCACAATAAAGACCGCCCTCCATTCAACCGACTAAGTCTTCTTTCAGTCCCCCAAATCCTATACTCACTCTACTTGCCTCTCATGTTTCGTTCTTTAAATGCAACCTTAGCGGATTCCAAGTCCACGCTGTAGGCAATTTCTTGATGGATACCCCTTTAACGTGTCATAAGGCTATATATCACTTTCAAATACTCGACGAAATTCAATGGCTCAATCCATTCGTTTTAAATTCCGCTCATATTCAAATCTCGCATTTTGATTGGTTGAAGTTCTGATGGTTGTGACGTCATTTCGATCCCGAAATTGAGTTACATCTGCTGCACCTGCAATGAGAAAAGAAAGCAGTTTATCAACTTTCCGACGGGGGGGGGGGGAGGGGGTAGAGCAGTCAAAAATTGACCTTTACACCTTAACGCTGTAATGATTGATCGATTGCTAATAAGCTAAGGAATATCGTATTTTTACATGGTAGAAAATTCTCCCCGAAGGGAGTGGGCCGAATCCCGGAGGTAGTGCAAGACCGGGCCAACCCGTGGCTAGGACGGAGCAAGCTCCTATTCCATAGCCCAGTGGCAAAAATCAGTTTAATATACAAGCGACTCGATGAGTCGCGTTTCAGATATTAAGCTGAAAAGAACAGATACTTTTTTTCCAAAAGTCCCCTGACTCTCTGGCGAAGAGCCAGGGGCGAAAACCAAACAATACTCCCGAAGGAGTTCTGCTCCCCGAAGGAGTAACAACGTCCCCAAGGGACAAACTTTGACTTAACTGACACCACCTGACAGTGGTCCCGTTCTAGACTGGCTGAATAGAACAGGTCCCACCTGGGAGCTCCGCCGTCGTGATCACGGACACTCCTGCGCCAAAAAGAACAGATACTACACATGATCTTAGCCAAAAGGCCGAGAAGCGATACCGACAAAGGGCCCTTGCTACATAACCCCCTATTACATCCCAAACTTAACGGCACAGAGCCGTATATTTAGAGAGTTTGGCCAACTTGCGATTTGTGACGTCATACGTAAACACTGGGCGCCATTTTAGGTCCATTTGAAGAGCATACCAATTGCGCGACATGTACAAAGCAGTGTATGGACGTCATTGTCAGTAAAAGGAAGACAAGCGTGGGCTAGTTGATGCTTAATTAATAGGGATAGCTACTCGTAAATTTTGCTACTCGGTGGTTGTTAATACACAGAAGATTATATAATACTGCGGATTGGTCCCGATGCCCAGGCCGTATGAAGAGAAAAGTCCATTCAAATGAACGTAAGTGTTCCTAACGTGAGTACTGTAGGCAGGTCATAGGTCTTAGCCAAATTAAACCAACCTTATTGCAATACCAACGTTATGGGCTAGGCTACAGACCTTCACGTCTAAGGTAGACGTAGCCTAACCTGTGTAGTACATGCGTACGAATACAAGTTAATAATGTCATTAATGGAGTTATTTGAATGCTGTTTTCTACCCAGGTTAAAGGGAGAATGCAGTCACCCCAATAAAGAATTGTATAGCCTAGTAGGCTATCCTATTTCCTGAATGGATCTTGAGAATCATGTGACAGTATTTTTTTCACTCAATTGTAAAATTTACATAGAGCAACTGCTTGGTTTACCTTGAATATGCAATATTTAGGCCTATGTCCTAAAATATTATGAAAGATACTTGGAAGAGAAATAAGAAATTTGTGACATTTAGCTATCGTTTCAAAATAAGTTTGAGGCGACTGCTTTTGACCTGTGCATATGTCAGCCTGTCAGTCACTAATTTTTGTACTGTTGAAATTTTGTCTTGTCATCCCTTATAAACCAAGGACTGGGGCCCAATTTGGGTGCATTCCTAAAAGCTATTGCTGAAGTTTGCCATATGTCAGCATTTCACATGCCAGCACAAAACAGGTGTGAATTACAGCATAACATAAAAATTATTTTGCAAAATTACTTTGTCTGCTGTACATCTGATTATTATTCATCTTCTCAATCACAATTACTGGCATCCAGAAAGGCATTGCATCAGTAAGTTCTGTAGCTATGGTAGCTTAGGCTTTATATTGCAGACTTACATATAAAATACATTGGACTTATATTAATAGTCTTACATCAAGTCAAGTGATGCCTCATGCTGCCATGCAAGACTGAGGTTCTTGCAGATCCTTTCTGAAGGTCTTCTGAATTTTGCAAGTGCATACATGCAATGCACCCACTGCAGGCATAGGCCTAGCCTTTGAACAGTGCTGTATGTTTCCCCATTTTCCATCATTGCCCTTCACTGCACAGAACATCAAGTTTTATGATCCTGGTCTTAATGTCAGACTTCCCGGCACCCTCTCAGATAAGGCCGGCCTACCGTAGCTACAGTACAATGCTTTCTCAGGCTGAACTTGGTCATCAAATTCCTTGCACGTGTTAATTTTGTTGCTAGGCCTAGACATAATTCTGAAATTGTTTCCCAGCCTTAACCTTAACAACTAAATACCTCTGATGCCACCTTCTGCAGGCTTTGTCACAATTGTGAATATAATTTTAAGAGATCTATGTGATATCAGAAATGTGATGTGTCATACAGTAGTAGAAGTCACCATGTTTAGTGGCATCAAAGAGCCTGCGTGTAGCACTTCTGATACAGCCCTTGTCCCCATACAATGTTACACCTGTATTGGAAACACTGGCTGTTCAGGGGCTAGGACCAGAAAGGCATAGACTGCTACTGTACATTTGCAGATGAGACCAATAGTCTTTGACTCATATAACATACAGGCTGTACACAGTGTTATTCTGTCTTCAGTAGTTTCTGAACTGAGGTTGTAAATGTACAAGTTCAGCAAGTGTAGCCACTGACAAGCTACCTGGGGACTGAAAGGGTGGGGGCAATTTCCATTGACCATCTAGTAACTAGGAGTCGCCATCAACCTCAGAAAAGTGTCACAAATCTGTGCCCTCCTCCTGCAGAAAAATGTGGAAATTCATATGAAAACTGAAGGTTGCTGAGCCTAGGTTTGGATTAGTTACACTGTAGACTGTTGTCTATGACAGGGTTTCTCGTAACAAGGCCCTCTAAGCTCACCCAGAGACAGTAGCAATTCACCCAACTAGCCTAACTCCTAGCCCCGCCTCCAATTTAAACATAAACAACTGTCCAGTTGTAGAACACTTCCAAGACGTAGCCACTGTAGCCTGCCTGCACTGAGTTTCAATTGCTCAAGGCAATATTGAAAAACAAACTGTGTGTGACTGTGAGCCTAATTAGGAACACAACTGACTGTCTAAGTCATCATTACCAACCAGACTGGTGCTATTCAGTATTGTCTGCATGAATGCCGATCAAAATACAGTCACCAGCTGGATTTAGAACAATGGGGATATGCCTAAATATATTTGGGGGATGCCATAGCTCCTTTAAAGGCTACATAATGTCCAAAGATTACTTGCAGAAAGTGGCATCTGTTGAAAGGAATTGGTCCTTGGGGATGTCAGACCATGTACAACAACCAAAATATGCCAGAGGTATGTACTGCCAGACTTCAAGGCCAATCTCATGGGCATAGGGTCTATATAAAGGGATCCAACCAAGAGCTGCCTTGTGCCATAGATGCCAAAAGTGAAAATCAAATAGGATTTCAGTGCAACATTCTATCAACTGCAGAATTATTTGTTTTGCAAAAACAAAATAAATAAATAAAATAAAATTTGTGTCAGTTGTTTCATCCTTCCCTTTTGTATGACATTTCACATTTGCATGCCCCCTTAGTGCCCTACACGTAGCTATGTTTCAAAACTTTTGGTTGCATGAATTTAACAGTTTGAGCACAGCATCATAAACAGTATTGTTAAATGGTTGTAAAGAAGCTTGCAGGTATAATGACACAGTCACACAGCCACTGAAGTGTGGTTGACTGCACATTTCCCCTTGAAAGTTATGTTTGTTATGATTAACACTTGAATGTAGATGCTGGAGCAAGTTAGATCTCTATTGGGAAGAAACATTAGCAAAATTTAAATCTGCATTTTCATATTTTCTGTTTTGTATTTCAATCCTTTCTGTACCATTGCCAGACACTTGTATCCTACTTCTCCACCTGACTTCTCTCTTTTTTTCTTTTCTTTATTTCAGCCAACCAGAAGGAAGAGCCAAATCAAATATTTAAAGGTAGTTAACTGTGAATACTGGACATTGACAGAAAACTTTGTGTAAGACATGCAACGTTAGTGGTAAGACAGAAGTTCTTAGCTCTGCATCTGAATGTTACTTCAACAGAGTAATATTATTCCTTCAGAAGGGTGGGGGAAAGGAATTCCATGTGACAGCCACTCAATTAAAACTTAGTGCTGCAGTCTCTTCTCAGTAAAGTAGAAAACCCTCATCGATCTCTTTGCAATGGATGAAACCCTGGTGTGGGTGCTTAGCCTGTGGTTGTCAATAACTTGTTTCATTCATCATGGTGGGTTCTACAATGATGAGGCCAGGGGTGAGAGTGACTGATACTAAAACCATTCAAGATCATGATAATGTTTGGAGAAATTGTCAACTGCTGCCTGTAACCACAAATAGGATCTACTTTGCAAGGAACCAAGATTACTAGTGTGACGTTTAGTGTGCAACTGAACTGTGGTGTAACTGTCCAGCAAGTACATTTTGATTCAATCTTTATATTCTACCAAGTTGCTCGATCAGCAGATTCATGGAAAAAGTTCAATTACTATGACAACAGTAGGGGCTAAAGACAAGCAGTCATCACCCCAAAGTATATTTTGGTGTAGGGTTATCAAAATTCTCAGTTGGTTCCTACTCTTTGATTGACATCAAAGTTTGAAAATTGAAATGATGCAGAGTAACTCACATTCCACAAAATGCAGAGAGGATACATGTTTGGATTACCTTACAACCTTATGTGCTCGCCAGGACATGTCCTGAAGCAATAAAATATGTTTGTGTCTGCACAAGGAGGAGATTTATACAGTTATGAAAGGAGCTACAATTTGCTTAGTTTCGAGAATTGGGACTGTCTGGGATGATGAGAATTACCCTTTAAGGGGGGGGGGGGGTCAGTGAACTCTAACAGAGTTTGAGGCAAGAGGTACAAAAAGTTGCTGTTAGTTTGAGCTTGTCTTTTCCAGTCAGTAAACCCTTTTTATCTCTCCAAAGTGAATTTTAATTTGGATAAACCTAGTTCGTCAGTGACCCTATTCCTTCATACAGTATTTGATTTTGATTTTAACATTGCTTGAAAATTTCCAAAAAGCAAACTGTCTGCCTAATCTGTCTTGTTGGAGATGATTCACACTGCCGTTTTGAGTAATTACCCAATGCTATCATTTGATGCCACATCACAATCATGTAAAAGGTACAGACAGTATTCTATATGGATGACTAGGGAAACTGTGTTAACTTATTTATTTCATTGTTTATTCAAACCTCATGTGGTTTTTCACCCAGTGACTTTTCAACTGAAATAGCCATTGTCTGCAAGAACACTTAAAGCTACAACTAGAACCTTTGGTCAGTAAGAATGATATTAATCTGGTTTTAAGTAATTTATCAGATGTAAATTGTAGAAAGTAATAGTTTTAGAAAAAAACTTATTCATATGGAGCATTTCATCTTGTTACGTCAACACAATGAAAAGCCAGTTTTTAATTATTTTTTCCAGCTGAAATTTATTCTCCAGGTTGAGATGAATATAAATGAATTCAAAAAAATTTGTTGCTCTTCCAAAACTGCATGCTTCTCTGTTGAATATTACTTTGCCATAGTAAAGGGTACACTAAGATCCCTAAGTTTCATGTTATAAGAGTTAGTGATAGGAAATGGTTTAAGCGAACGTGATATGAGTTTTGATAATACAAGGGAATGTCTTGTTACTTTCACATTGTACATGGTATTTCTAACAAATGAACTTTCCAACAGTGTGTTTTTATGCAGATACCCTTTCTACATTAAAGGTTTTCTTTGAAGTGTATGATCTATATGTTGTTACATTCTAAGTGGGATGATCTCAAATGCGTTGAATAAAGATGGATTAAAAAAAAGTCCCACAAAGAGACACAAGTGTCTTGGAAAGTGTAAAACAGTAAGAGGTTTAACATACCCATGGTTTCATACACAGTGATGAATCTTAACGGTATGAGGATACGACATATGTAACAAGTAGGGGCTGTGTTTCTTCAGCAATTATATAGATTCCACAGTTTTAATGCCTTATCCTTTGAAATAGTTAAAATTTATTGTATCTACTCAAGAGAAAACTTTTAAGGCATTTTTAAGTCAACTCATTAGCTCTGCAAAAGTGTCATGTTTTGCCCAGGGTTAGATTTAATAAAAGTGTTAATATAAAATAACCTTTTCAGTACCTGTCATTTTGTATGCAGTTTGGTTTTGTATGGTTGACATACTTCAGGTTGTTAACAGTGACTTCCAAAGTTATCATCAAGGCTTCAACAAACAAGTGTCCTTCGAAAATGATGTGATGTATCATTACCATGTGTTTAAACCAATTGCAAGTGAGTGCAGATTGTCTGAATAGCCACCAACACTCTGCCTGCATTTGATCAAAACTCTGGTTAAGTTTCCATCAGTTGATGCAATTTCACAGTAAGATGAGAGAAAGCGATGGTGCCACTCTTTTATCATATGACTCTGAAACTGAGGAATACATGCCACAAGAAGAAAAACTAATTCAATCCTCCACTGAGTTGGTTGAAGACACCAAGTTCAATGGGGTGTTGTAGGGACAATAAAGTGCATGTTGGTGACTGGCTATACTCTTGCCTTTACTGAAATCTTGGTCTTCCTTGGCCCTATATACTAGTTTTCATGGTATTTTTCAGGCCTGTGCTTCAGTATGGAAAGTACGGCAATTGCACCTGAATTTTTTCAGTTTCTAAATGGCCAGTTCGATATTCTGATTCGCTCTCTGCCAGGGAGTGGTGCACTGATAACTACAGAGTGATATCCTGACTACCATATATTCAATTTGTTGCAACGGGGCTTTTTAGATTAGCACTAAAATCTCTCAATTATTCATAATTTTACAATTATATTTTTATGGACTCACTTTTGTTTCCCTTTGAAATGTCTGTGTGTGCACCTAGGATGGTGGCACACTGTAGACTGCAACATTTACCTGTGGACACCCTAGATCTTAGCAAAAATATTGTCCTTCCCACACTGGCCTGTGCTGTAGGCCTATGCATTTTTCACAAGGGCCTTGAGTTACTTTTCTAATATCAGTAAGGCAAGATTAACAGTTTTTCTGAGTATAAATGCTACACAGGCTTAGCTTTATGAATGTTACATAGGCCTAGCGTTATGACTTATTAGCCTTGGGCCCAGGCTTACTAATATGCTGCAGTGTGTATTAATGTGATCATCATTCAGTCTACTGTTGCTTAACTCAGTCATGCCCATGTTGATTGGCCACCACTTTTAGTTTTAGGTAACTAGCTTTTTGTACTGTAATAGCTTATATCATTATCGGGTAGGCTAGTACTGGTGGGTGTTGCTTTCCATTCCTGCACCCATAGCCTGACCATGAACAAAACTGGCCTCATTATGTTAGGCCTAAAGTATAGTGGGTGGTTTAAAGTTTACACAGGGTCCAAGTTCAAACACCTCTTACAAATGCCCCATTATTCACTGAGTAAAAGTGAAGTAGGCCTTATATAGCCAATTTGCAGGAAAATAAAAAGCAACTAACGTTAGGCTTAGGCCTAGAGTAATATTTAACAGTGAAATTAACTTGTAGGCCTAGGCCCATTTGACCAAATATGGGGCCTAGGCTAGGTCCACTACAAATTTACTGGTAAATAAGCAACATATAATTGGCTACAATTCAATTTTTATGTGTTCCAGTTTTGCTTGGAGCCTAGCCTATGCCTACCACCATATCCAATCGCCTTTTCCTAACTGATTGATGCTCCCCATGTTTTTCTTTGCCTGAATTTGTTTTGTCTCATTTGCTTCCACATGCCAGTCCCTGCATTTCTTTTCCTAATTACCTTACATCCCTTGCCTTCAGCTTCCTGCCTTGCCTTGCTTCCATTTGACGTGGTAGGCCTAGGCCTATGGAGTAACTTAATGAGTCATGTATATATAATGGCAGGCTATAACATTACCAAATTATGAAAGCCATCTAGCCTAGGCTAGGCTAACAGTAACCATAACTCCATACCTTAGGCTATAGGCCCTACCCTAGTACTAGTCATAAAGATCTTCACCGAACCCCCATGACTCACACAGGTAGGATATAACATGGGGGCCAGGCTACATTCCATTCAGATGGGCCAAAATAAATATTACTACATAGGCCTACTAGTCTTTACGAGTATTTGTTTGGGCCTTATGTTAAGGTTAGTGTGTAGGCCTATACTACTACACTGTGTGGCCTAACATAACAATAACACTTGTGCTACTCCGAGCTGTTTTCTGATCTTGATGTCCCATCAGCACCTTCAAATTTAGCTTTTACTGATTTTCTTCCACAAAAGATCTAGCGAATATGGCACACACGATTTTTCGGCCGTTATACAACAACCTCTGTTACTACACCAACGTATTTTCATTAAAATAAACTGTTTATTCTGAATCTTAAGTGGCAAAAGGTACGATGTACATCGTTCGACGATGTCTCGCTTGTTTGTGCTGCAATTGGACCTAAAATGGCGCCCTGTGAGGTGTGTCAGCAATTGACCAATCAGAATTGGTCCCCCATTGGCCAAACTCTCTAAATATACGGCTCTGTAACGGCACAATAAAGACCGCCCTCTATTCAACCGACTAAGTCTTCGTTCAGGCCCCCAAATCCTACACTCACTCTACTTGCCTCTCATGTTTCGTTCTTTAAATGCAACCTTAGCGGATTCCAAGTCCACGCTGTAGGCCATTTCTTGATGGATACCCCTTTACTCACATGCGACAATTTTCTTCCGCCGACGTTTCCTTCTAGTTTATCTTCATAAAGTCACAAATTCTTTCGTCTTTTTCGTCTCTCAATACGTTTTCTATGGCCATTGAAAGGACTGCTCTAATATCTCATTTCAAGGTGAAGTCTATTGGAACAGATGAGAAAATATTGTTGAATGGTACTTTATTGAGAGGGTTCACTCTTTTTGAATTACTGGCGGATTGATACTGTATTTGCTGGATTAATTTTGTGAAATTTCGGTTGAAATCATGTAAAATTTCAGTGATGCTGACGTTAGGATCATGGTTAGGGTTAAGGTAAAAGATAAATTGCCCCCAATAGTCCTGAAAAAAAAACACTACGGTATCCGTTAGCGCCAATTGCTGTCAGTATGTACCATACAGTACAATAATAACCTAGCCATGCCACAGGCTAGGCGTTCCGAGCATTATATATGTACATAATACACCATATAGCATTCTAACTCGGAATGCTTGTGTGGCCGACGTACAATCTGGATCTACAATCCTTAATCATGATGGATCAGCCTAGGACTAGCGTGTGAGTGGTGAATTAGTCAGTAAGCGAAATCATTCTTTTATTCGGCCAACATCTTGGGTTTGGGTTCAACTTGAAACGGCTTTGTTCATGTATCCGTGGACGTAATACCGACACTACAGAATACTAGGCCTACCGACATAGGCCTAGGCCTAAAGTTAGGCTAGCATTAGCCTAGGGTACCTAGGCCTAGTTCTCACGTACACTGCTCTAAGTCATATCCTACGATTCCTACCATACTCTCTGACCTTCAGTATTTTACACACAGCAATGAGCTACATTGCAACTGCCTGTGATAGGTATAATGCGTGAACTTATGATTGTGAACTAGGCCTAGAGCTCAGACCAGAGTAACTCACCGTAACTCACCGGAGCCCACCGGCAGTAACTGCCGATGGGGTCGTAAAAACTGGGGCAGACAGCCGTTTCTGGCTTATGTAGAGCCCCCGTCTTTTCCGTAGAATAGGATCGATTACGTTTTTGAATCCATTGACTGTTGTAGCAGTTACAGCTTCCTGTGGCAAATTATTCCATTCTGTAATAATTCTCTGACTAAAAAAATACTTCCTAATATCCAGTCGACAATAGTGTTTCTGAAATTTTAGCTGATGTCCTCTGGTTCTACTACATTCTGACAGATTGAAAAAGATTGACTGATCCACATTTTCTAGTCCCTTAACTATTTTAAAAACTTCTATCAAGTCAGCTCTAAGTCTACGCATTTCTAGTGAAACTAGGCCTAAACCAGTTCGCTCAAGCCTTTGATCATAACTGAGAGTAGATAGTTCTGGGATCATCTTTGTAGCACGACGTTGTACTTTCTCAATATTATCTATATCTTTCTGCAAATAAGGGCGCCATGCCTGACAACAATATTCAAGATGTGGTCTAACCAGTGACTTATACAATCTAATTATATTGCTACTAATTTTACAATCGTAGGTTCTGTTAATAATACCAAGTACCTTATTAGCAGAGCTTACAGCTTTGGCACACTGTCTACTTGGACTCAGCGAATTATCAATAAGCACACCTAAATCCTTCTCATACTCAATGGCTTCAACTTGAACACCACCTATAAAATAACTAGCCTGGGCATTAAAATGGCCTGCGTGAAGACATTTACATTTCTGAGCATTAAAAAGCATTTGCCAATCACAAGACCATTTATACAACATATCCAAGTCCTCTTGCAACTCAGCCACTTTATCCATTGAATGGACATCAGAAAAGACCTTCGTATCATCTGCAAACTTCAGTACTGAATTATTCAAATTGACGTCCAGATCATTAATATAAATTATGAACAGTGTAGGACCTAACACTGAGCCTTGTGGCACACCACTAGTAACTGGAAGCCAATCAGACATATGACCATTAAGTACTACTCTTTGTAACCTTTTATCCAACCAATTCTCAATCCAATCAGCCACTGCTGAACCAATACCATGAGCTTTGACCTTTAAAATAAGTCTCTTATGAGGTACTTTGTCAAAGGCCTTGCTAAAATCTAAATATACAACATCAACAGGATGACCTTCATCAACCTTCCGAGTAACATCTTCCAGAAAATAGAGGAGGTTGGTAAGACAAGACCTTCGTGATCTAAAGCCATGCTGAGAATCAGATATAATATGATTACCTTCCAGATAACTAACAATACTGTCCTTCAAAATTGATTCCATCACTTTGCAGACCTGTGAAGTCAAACTGACTGGCCTATAACTACTGGGCTGGTTCTTGGGACCCTTTTTATACAAAGGGGTCACATTGGCCAGCTTCCAATCAACAGGAATCTAATTACACTGCAAACTCTTGCTAAAAATAATACTTAAAGGCTTGGAAACAACTTTTGCAAGATTCCTCAACACGACAGGGTAAATACCATCAGCACCAGGCGCTTTATCAGGACGTAAATTACACAGTTTCTGGAAAACCACCACCTGAGAAATATCTATACTACACAATGACTCAATACTATCATTAGGACCATTAAAAGCTGGCATGTTGTTCACATTTTCCACAGTAAAGACCGATGAAAAGTACTCATTTAGCAGTCTAGCATTCACATTATCATCATGAATTGGTTGATCATTTTCATCAATCAAAGGACCTACTGTATCTTTAGTCTTGATCTTGCTACGTGCATACCTATAAAAGGCCTTTGGATCCTCAACAATATTCTGGGCCAGTTTACTTTCAAAATTGCGCTTAGCTAACCTCACAGTTCTAGTAGCAGAATCAAGAGCTTTCTTGTACCGTACATGGTCATAGTAACTACCAGTCTGCTTAAAGATTGCCCAAGCTCTCTTTTTCCTCTTTCTCGCTACTTCTACATTGTATGACCACCATAATGGTTTACTATCCTTCCTTCTCCTTTTCCTTGGGGTGTACTTTAAAACAACCTCATTTAACTTACTCTTAAATATATTCCACATACTTTCTACATTCATATCTCTCAAACAATTGTGCCAATTAACCAAGTTCAGCTCCTTCCTCATTTTCTTGTAATTTGCTCTTCTGTAGTCATAATAAAATTCCTTCCAGCTCTTCCTGTCATCATTATAAACTAAATTAAACGTTTAAAAAGTTATGATCACTATTCGCAAACTGCTCATGGACAATTACGCTGTCCACCATGGACACATCTGAAGACAAAACTATATCTATAAGATTGTTACCTATAGTTGGCTCACAAACATGCTGATGAAGGAAACAGTCAAAAGTAAGATCCAAGAACTTCTGACCCTCACTACTGGAGTGTAAAAGCTCCCAATTTATAGACCTGTGATTAAAGTCACCACAGATGAGGACATTAGCATATTTACTACAAGCTTCTCTAATTACACTGTGGAGAGCCTCCTCATGAACATCTGTAGCAGAAGTACTGTGATAGCAGACACCAATAAGAATACTAGACCCAGGAATAAAAATTTCACACCAAACAGATTCAGCACTAGGAAAAAAAGTTAAATCCTCAATCAAAATGCTTGATAAGACATCTTTTACATACAAAATGCAACCACCTCCTCTAGAAACTGTTCTGTCCTTACGAAAAATCTTGTAACCCTTAATACTCAGTTCAGCATCACCAATAGCGTCACTAGCCCAAGACTCAGTTATCATAATAATATCTGGATTATATTCGTAAACATAACAATCAAATTCGCTCATTTTGTTAATAATGCTTCTTGCATTTGCCAAGAAACATTTTAACACCCCAGAACTACTGGAAGGATTTGATGTAATAGAACTATTGCTTAACGTAGAAGACGAGTGAATACTATCCTGCAATTTATCAAGAACACTATTTACACTATTTACATATTTACAAGGACTGAAATTTGCTATATTTTGTGCTAGGACACTGCTGAACTGTGTCCTCTGTGCAAAAAAGATGCAGCAGCATTAGTTTTAGTAACAATTTGACCACGACTCAAAATTAAATTAGTTTCACCATTCTCCCTTCTACGTTTCAATTCAGATCGTAGCTCATAATCCTTTTTCCTTTCTTGTTTTGTTAAGTCCGGATTAATGTAAACACCTTGCCAATCGTCATTATCACGTAATCTTTTTGCAATCCTTAAAACAAGTACAGTAGCTCAGCTACAGGTGTTTTTGTTGATTGAGACTGGAGGAGGGGGTACACTGTTAATACTATTAGGGAGTGGAAGTTTTACTGTCCAAGGTGAGATAATAGCTTAGACTTTAGGTTGTCACAGCAGAAATAGAAAAGGCTCTAGTTAGGCCTAGGCTAAGTCTAATATTGAATCAAATTGTAATCAGGGATGTAGTTACGGTGGGCGGTGACACCAAGCACTCGATATTCCCGCCCGGCACTCCAGGCAAACACACGCCCCCCCCCCCCCCCACCACGACCTAAAACTAGCCCAAAATTTACTCCCTAAAGGCCTAAAGTAAAATGAGGGAAAAATGAAAATTAATGGCTGAAAAATGTGGTAGCTGCCATAGGGTGGGGTGAACTTTCCCAGGAAATGAACATTTTTTCCAGCCCTGGTCATGATCTCAGTTACAGTAACTCCACCCCCCCCCCCCCCTTCCAAGTATGCATTACCTTTTTATGCTTTCCTGTAATTGTACAAGTTTCCTTTGTCACTACATGAAGGTACCATTAAAGGGAAGGGGAATACCCCTTTCTTGAACTGATCATATAGTACGTTTGACAAATGTCCATAATGAATTCTAAGTAACTTCTGCTTCTTGAAGTGAGAGAGGAAATTATGTCATCTGAAATCATGGCAGGGCTGGAAATTATTATGGCAAGAACATTTTATGTTACAGTAGCTTTTACTTTTAGGGCACATTTTTGCATCCCAAATTGCATCAAGGCTAAACAGTAGAATTTTTTGTTTCTGGTACAGTACAGTACAGTACAGTATATATGATTGGTTGTATTTTGTTATATGAAGGCCATGAAAAGTACTATTTTGAAGGGCACTAGGCCATTGCCTAAAATGGAGATGCCATGGCCTTCTTGGCCTTTGTTTACTTCCAGCCTTGCCTAAAGAGTATTTTGTCAACAAACCCCCTGAAGCCCCCTTTTGGGCCAGTTTTGTCTGCTTTACTGCCTAAGTTCATATGAGGGAAATTTTTTATGCAAGAATACCTGTGTGGGTTCCACAGAAACATATAATTCCAAGACTGTTACAAAATTCCATTGCTTCATTTTACGTTCTAAAAAGGTATCCAAGGCTGGCAGACACTGGTATAGGGCCTGGATTAATAACAGAATGGGGATGATGCATATTACCTGACATCTAAGTGGCACTGTGGAGAACATGAAGCCAAGCACTTTATAACATCTAATTGAATGAGAATCTAGATGAAGAGCTTTCAGCACTGGAGCAACAGAGGAGTAAGGAGCGCATCTCAAAATGATTTGTGTCGTAAGTGTACTAACATTCACCATTTTCACCAACACAGGGACCACAGAGACGGGGGCTAAACCGCACTTTTTCAGCTGTGGGCATTTTGGGCCACCTTAAACTGGGTTGATAAGTTTTTATTTTCTAGAACATATTGTACTGTAGATTGGCTGCTTCGATGATTAGCCTCCACTTCAAAATTTGCTTCACAGCCCCTGCAACAATGGGTGTGTGCTTGCTTCCTTACTTTTTCTATGCTCTGACTGCTACTGTATTACATTCAAGACTCTTTTAATACTGTCAAAATATTCATGAATGTTTATTATCCTAAACATCCAAAAACAATGATTTCTAAACACAATCCTCTTTTTTCTCAATGTTTTTACAAGCTACTAAATCTTGTCTCTGTTACATTCATACCTTTGATAGCCGAGCTAGTTCAGGAATAGACTGTACAGATTATAAAGGATGTTGGAGTCAGTGTTTAGGCAGATGCTTTGTTAAATTGCTGCAAAACGTATCCAGTTGTGTTCAAACTGTCTGCTGTCAATAACTACTGTACAAAGTTTCTAGAAGAGCAGTCAAATTTTTTTTTTCTCAAAAAATACATGTATCACAGCAGAGATATAAAACAGCTAAATAAATGTAAAACAGTTCCAGTCCCTTGACCTTCTGTACTGTATGTACCACCTGATTCCTACCAGGATTAACTTGCACCTGCTTCCTGGGCTTCAGTGTATGGATTACAGGATTATCCTTCTTAATGTTACCATAGCTACATGTCATTTGTAACAGCCTGGGAATTAAACTTCAGGATAATAGACAAGTAACACTTCTTGAACTTTGCCCTATTTTATATTTTGTTGGCACAATTGCAGCATACCCAGCAAGATTAGAGCTCTATTTTTTTCAAAGGCTACATGTCTAGGTGTCACTGTTTGGAGCACATGCAAGAAGAAAGACGCAAATAAATAGAGAACTCTTTAAAAACAGAGGATCAAAGGATTTGTCAATAGACATATATTGTCAGAACCTCAAGAACAAAAAACTAACAGGAATTTCCATTATATTTCCATTGAATGATCAATTCATAGAACATAATACAGGTATATCTGTGTTATGTTGATAAGCTGCATCAGGTCTATTGTTATACTTTTCCAGTATTACAGTAGTCCTGATGAATTGACTTTGACATAATGGTTTGCCAGATTGTGAACTCCAAAATTTTTTCTCATTCTTGTGATAAGCTTGTCAATTCATTTCCCCTCAGCTTTAATACCCTACTTCAACTTCAGAATGTTGGTTCAATAGTGGAATGCTGTGTACAGACACTCAAGCATGGATCGAGAGGCAAAAATGCAAAAGAGAGTGTACAAAGATCTGTTCATGAATATGCATGCCAGGTGAGTATGACCCCAAGTATTCATACTATATATAACTGCATATACTGAAATATCCAGTTCAATGTCAGCAAGCATATACATCAAATGGCACGTTTTCATTGCCTGGGATGATTCCTGAGGGTAAGATTCAAAGGTTGATGGGAAAGTTTAGGGACAATGTTTCCCTGAAAATTTAATCATTGAGTTGGATGCATGTGCATGATCTCTGAAATACTGTAACACTCAGGTGCAATAATAGTCTTTTGAGGGTACAAAGTCAACTTTCATTTAAAAAAAAGTGAAAGTCATAAGCTCATGAAGAAAGGATTCATAAAGAATTTTGTAAGAAGAATGGTTCAAAGTATACATTTTAAAATTCTCTACCATTGTGTTACTACATACTTATCTCAGCACAATCTTATTAATGCTGTAAATTCCACTGAAAAACTTCAGCCATTGTGAAGAGAAGCAGATTTTACTTAATAAAAGCCCCTTCAATTCCCCTTCCCCCACCCCCAAAGAAGAAGGAATTTTATGTCATTGTCATACAGTATGTGTGATCTATGTTACAGTATAAATTAAGTACTCAGAATGATCCTTCTTCTTGACATGTTACTGTACTCTATCAGTTCCGGTATGATATGCTTGCCCTTTGAAAGACTGTAATTTATGTCCTTCATAAAAATGTTTCAAAGTTAGTTCAAAAATACATTGAGACTTTGGATGCTTTTATACTCTGAAACTTTTCATTTACAACACACAGGTCAGCAAGTTAGCTTTAGTCACTGCAGACAGAGGACTTCAACCTGGTCTAAAACAGTTTCATACTGGTGAAGTGAGCACTGCAGAAACATACTCCTAGCCCTAATATAAAGGCTCACATACAGGTACAGTATTTCAAGATTTAAATTGCAGGGTACTGTGTATGTTGGAAATGAGTGTTCATAATATATGAGTAAACTGTGTCACTGTCAGTCTTGCTCATTGTGGGAGGAAACTTCATACCTGGATGATTTTCTGGTGGACAATTGCTGCTGGGGCAATTCACAAGGGACAGTTCCCACCCATGGCATTAACCAATAGGAAACTCCCCCCCCCCCCCCCCCATCAGAATTTGGACTTGTCCAGAGAAGGAATCATCCAGATGGGGAGGACATTGTGATTCCCCTCAGACAACCTTCCCATTAAAATATTGGAATTTCAGTCGGGTAGGAATTGTCTGGGAGGGGGAGAGGGGAGTGAGGTGGGAGATATTCAGGGTTGGGAATTTTCTGTGTGGGAATAATATTCATGGGGGAGTCATCAGGGAGAATTATGCAGGTGGGATTGTCTGGGTGAGTTAGCAGGAAATCCTTGCATAATAAACATTTTCAAAGGCACACAAAAGAAAAATTGGTGGCATTTATTTCCTTATTGTCTTCAAGAGTAAAACATCCTAGTGCTTTAGAGGTCAGAGTTACTTTGGGGTCAAAGGTCCCAACTGAGAACCTTGAATATCTGAATTTTTCCAGAATGGAAAGATTGATGGATGACATATTTAGTATGTGAATGGGGGTCCACCTGTAGTAGAAGAACGCTAGTGTTTTCAGTGTAGGTCAAAGCATTTGAAGTCACTAGGTATCAGACTGTAAAAACCTTGTAAGCATGATATTTTAAGCAGGACAACTTTCCTGGATTTAAAAGAAGGGTTTAGGCTTGAATGGTGTTTCGATACATTTAAGGAATACTTAATCTAAGCATTCTGGTGAAATTTGATGTGTGGTTTGCAAGATATCAGCAGATGAAGTTGTGGAAATTTCAGCCTAAAGTGAACTTGAAGCAAGCACATTGTGACACCACTACTGTACCTCACATGAATGACCTCTCTTTTTTCTTCTCATTTTCTGCATAACATTTTTTTGTCACAATGCAATTACATGAGAGGTATGGAAGTTTTACTGACTTCAGATCACCATGGGAAGCTCATATTACTATTACCTTCAAGGTCAAAACAACAAATTGAAAACCAAAGAAAGCAAATCATTGCTTGTCAATGTGAGGAGATGATAAAATCCCTGCTTTCAAATGTCGAAAGTAATTTTTGGCTTTCACCCTACATTTAATTCTATCTATCATGTAACAACAAACTTTACAGGGTAAAAAGTTGATTTATGACCACTTTAGGAAGAAGTTAGCCTGCTTGGCTGCAAAACCATATTGGTAAATACAGTACAAATGTTTCCTATTTTCAAGGAATAATGTGGCCTTCTGACTTTGTAGTTTCTGGTTGGTTTTAATGTATGTTTAATTGCTCCATGAGATGGGAGGGGGCCGGGGGGGGGGGGATCATACTATACAAGGAGTTGGTTGACTATGTCCTGTCATTAGAATTCAATAGGCAGCCCATGTATGTACACATTTTTCCCATTTTCAAGTACTATGTGCTAACAAACACCTTTGGTAATCACTTTCCAGGTACATGACGGTGACCGGAGGTTCATTGTTTGGTTTGATCAGTCTTACTCTGTGGAAGTGTGTGCCTGGGGGATTAAATAAATGGAACAAAACAATTTGGTAAGTCTGTCGCAGACAAGGACCTTATTATTACTTATTTAACACTTGTCCTGTTTTCCCAGGCAAGTGTCTCAGTTCATGTTGAAAGTGACAGTTGTGATCTGAAATTTGTAATAATAACAATTGTAGGACAGTGGTGTTAACAAGAGTGAGAGAAGCCAAGTTGTTCTATGAGAAACACCCAAACAGGTCTCTGTTGCCTGCAGATTTCATATATTGATCTGGTCACAACTGGTATCTTCAGTAAATCATATCCTCAGATAGAACCTTGGTGCCATATTATTTTATGTCGTTTTATGGCTATGAAAAACTCAAGGCAAGTGAATTATGATGATGGGAACTACTTAAACGGGAATTTTCATGATCCCAGACAGTTCCAATTCTCCCAACTATGCAACTTCTAGCTCCTCCCATAACTGTATGAAGCTCTTCCTTGTGCAGGAATAAACCTGTTTTATTGCCTAAGGCCATGTCCTGGTGAGCATACAAGGCCATAAAATGTAATAAAAGCACTCTCTCTGCCTTGTGTGGAATGTGAGCTAATCTGCATCTTTCAAATTTTCAAACTTTGATGTCAATCAAAGAGCAGTCACCAGTTGAGAATTTTGATACCCCCACACTAAAAAGGTGATGACTGTCTGTCTTTAATACCTCATGGACAAGATGTTTGAAAAGATTTATAAAGCCTAGGGAGTTAGCCTTTATTATATTATGAATGATGAATCCATCAAATTTATATTAAAACAGAGATATTCCCCCAAATTTGATAAGGAAAGTCACTAAGCCTTCAAGGGAAAATCCACTATACGTGTACTGTATGCTGTCGTGAATCCATGCCCATGCATTGTGTAACTTACATGACAAACAGTCACTAATTTTCTCTTACTGATGTGGTGATTATACACATTAACTGTAGCCAATGAACATAAGGATGTGTACTCCTTTAATACACAGTGCCTGGTCTAGTAGTTTCCCTGATTTAAGCCCCCAAAATATAGTTACCTTATCCTAGATGCATTAGCACATTATCATCAAAGTTGCTCAGAAGTATGATTGGCATGAGAGGATTACAAACCAATCTAAGATTTCATAGATACATTTGGAGTTTTTTTCAATCGGTTTCTTACCGGCACATTTATTTTCACCAATTTCTGTGAGTTCTTGATTAATATTTTGCCATCCCTTTCACTCCAAATTTTTAAAGATGATAATTTGATGAGAGGTCACTTTTGTGAAGGTGTCGAGACTTAGTTACAAGTCAACTGGTATTATTGACCAGTATTTCAGTGCTGCCTCTTGTATCTGAACAAACCCTGTGCAGGTAAAGCTAGCCTTGTGTGAGAGGTGCAGGGATCACTGCATCGAAGATCCTAACTCCAAACTTAATCATAATCCTAAACCGAGCCCAAATGCTACCTGAGGCCAATGCTTTGCCTAAACCTAAACCACCTGCTTTATTTAACCCAAATCCTAACCTAATTCTAACCAGAAGAAAGTTTTGGTCAAGGGGATCGTCGGCCTGGCTAACATTTGGTCTAGTGGGCATCTCCTGTGTGAAAGAGTGAAGTATTTACATACTGTTCCTGTGGAAAAACTGTTGTAAGTTCAACCTTCAGAAGCTCACACAGAACTTGTGAGTGATGACAATTTGAGTCATTGCAGCTATGCCACTTGTGTTGTTGCATATTGAGGTGGTTGTGCTACACAGTGGCTTGGGTAAAGTGAACAACTTCTAGAACCATTTCATTTTCTAAATAAAATTTGTCCGTAGTAATAACAAATCAGGTTTAATCTTTTCATCCTCCCAGTACTCTAAGTATTGAATGTGATGGCAATAGATGGCATGGTATGAAAAATTTATAGTTGAATCTCATGTCCATCTTCAGCTAAAAACTATTAGTATAACAGGAAAAGCTAAATTATGTTATCATGTCAACACTCAGTAAAGCAGTGATTTAGTTTGCAACTACTGACTTACATTTACATTAGTTTCATTACAAACTCAACTTGCAAACTTACAGTAGTGGGTAACTGACAGTGGCAGTAATGTTTCATGGATATGGGCAAGTAACTACAGGTATACTTTTAGTAACCAGTTAAGCTTAGCAAGTATCATGAATAAGGCCTCTGAGGTCATTTTGAAATTTTATGCAGGTCATGCGGCAGATTCCTGTCAACCAAAGTATTAGTTAAGTAAGAATAAAGGGTTTAATTTTTGTAGTGACTTTAAAGTTTTGTTTTTTGGTCAGGAAAAATTGTCATCTTGGTCCAGGGAACTGAGTATGTTGTACTCTTTCTTGAGAGCATTGTGCTGCATGTGTCCACAGTAGTTGAATTTGTAAGAAAGAAAAAATAGTGTAAACAATGTCCTTTTCTACAAAATTCTACTTTTCAAGTGGCTATATTGGTCTTAATTCTTCAATTCTATGGTCATAAATGAGTGAGAATGATCACTGCTAAGGTCTGTGCATTCATGTGAAGTAAAACCACCTCAATTGTTTTGTTTCAATATCACATTTCAGAACAGAGAGATCTTCTCGTGTAAGCTGTCCTTCAGTGAAGCATGCCATGGAATCTCTTCTGGTACTATTCAGATACCAGGATTTTTTGGCTTTCCTTTAACTACATAGATAGGATAGCTGTGGAGAATGTTTGCCAGTTGCCATGGAGAGCAGGGCCATGATCAAGACAACTGCAGCCATGCTCCAGGATTTTCAGGTAAATTCATTTTTTAAATAATTGTACGATGGGATCACAAGCCATTCCCCAAGTGGACAAAAGGACTGCATAGGCAGGGTCCTCTACCGTCTAAGAGTTTTTACAATTTTATGAAAACCAATCCAAGGGAAAAATCTTCCAAAAGAAAAAGGATGTGACTGATCGGAGTGAAGTTGAGATGAAATGTCAGGTTGTAGTAGTAACAGCTTCTTGGATGTTGACCATTCAAACTTTACAAACAAATGACCAAAATTTAACATAGTGCACATTACACGAGGGAATTGACTAACAGTTTGAGTATTGATACGTGTTTGTGTTATTGCATAAGTTGGGTTTTTGATTGTTTAGAGCCCCTTATAGTGAAAATCCTCAAATCTATTATTTAAAGTCAATTTTAGAGCAATAAGTAATTGAAAATGGTTGAATATTGTGAAGGGCTCCCACTCTGGAAACTTTTCAGCAGGTAAAATTCAAAAGAGAATTAAATTAGTAATAGAATGTACCTACTGTAAGTTTGAGGCCAAATGTAATTGTGTAATATTATTACTGCAGTAAAACTGGCCATGAAAAGAGAGGTTCTTTTTTGTCAGATTGATCTGTATCTTAATTTTGCTACCTGCATTTTCTTTTAATGCATCTAGTGGGAAGGGGTAAATTTGCTGAAATCTTGCAGATTATTATAATCTTGCAGATTATCACTTCTTAGCAAACCCTGACTATACATGTATGCAGGGGCATAGCTAGGATAAAACTTTTAGGGGGGCATAGATACTAATTGGGGGGTCACGGCATTGACCACAGTCCTTAATTCTTACAAATTTTATTAGGACACACACAATTTCTAGGGGGCCTAGCAAACATCTGGGGCCCAGGCCCCCCCCACCATAGCTACATGCCTGCATGTATGATAATAATTTCAATGGTCAGACAGAAATTAACCAGTATGAAGCAGGCGTATAGCCAGGAATTTGCCAGGGAGTGGACAAAGCCTGTAGACAAACTGTCTAAGCGTAGTGCCACCATAGGTTGGCATTAAGCGTACAAGAATATTTTGGCCAAAAGTGCCCCTGATATTGCTGGAAATGGCACTTCCCAGGCCTTTTAAGTTGCATCTAAACATTTTTTTATTTTGAGTTACAAGCAATATCATAAAAGTCATAAAAAATACAAAAAATATGCTCAAGGAGGGGGTAGCTGCCCCTTTGCCCCCCTTGACAAATCCCCTGCCCAACAGTCTGGGGCAAGAACAAAATCATTTGGGCAAGTGCACTGATCAATATCGTAGTCCTCTGGACAAGTACCTCAGCAAAGTCTTTTTCACAGCGGCAATTGGGCAAACTCAAACTGCACAAGTAAATAGTCATGTGGACAAGTAGATTTAGTAAACAGCTAGCCTGATGGACAAGTAATGAAAAATCAATATGTCAAAGCCTGGCTACGCACCTGGTATGAAGGCACAAATTTTGCCATTTGCATCCTCTCCTTGCATGTAACTATCACCAACCACCTAACACAGCACTGTGTACCGGGCAAGCAATTCCTTTTGCCCCATGAGAATGACGACATGCAAAAGTTTGCCTAATCTATATTCATGAGCATGTTAATATGCCTTAATTATCATTTCGCTCAGCAAGATTTGTTTTTTTTTATGCAAGATGATTTTCTTTTGTGTTGCAGCTGGGTTCGTGGATGATAAAATCATAACCATCAAGAGTGCTGTGAGGATTTCTTCAAGTGTATAAGGGGATGATGTGTGAACCTACAGTGTGTTCTGCTGAAACCATCGAGTGAAGTAGCCTGCTTAGATTCTGAATGAGATGTGGACTGTCATGCCAAAGGCTGCAGTTGATCTAATACAGTTAAACCTTGCAGCCTGACTAGTGTTATGCAACACACTAGTATACAAGGCCAATAACTGGTGTATTCCTGCTCCTTTCTCCTGTCCAGGGAATAATTTAGTGTTTCAATTTTGCATAGCTAATTCGAGGATATTTTTACTTATTTAGTGTAAATCACTGAAAACTGGGCCGTCCTTATGGGTATGCACACAAAAAAGTGCTACACATTTTTGCAGTTGTGTAGTAATTTTGCTGGCTTGTATAGTTAGTTGTGATGCGATAACAGATAAATTATTCCCTGCTATCTCCTCAACACCTTTCCATGATATTTAGCTACAATAGGCTGTGCAGAAGGGTGTGGAAAAAGTTTTCTAGTACATAGTTAAATTTGAGTAACATTTATTTACAATCTGGGGTAAAATTCAGACATGATTGCCAAATTGGGATTAGTTTCACCTTCTAAAGATCAGCTTAGCATCCCCTGCCCTCTTTCATTGTTGCATCACATCTCGCCTCCAACAATATAAGTTTTGAGCCAGTGGCAGTTAAGGGGGGCAGGAGTCAAGTGGGGAGTATACGGTAGGCTTGTTTCATTAGCTTTGGTTGGGTTCTTGCCTCATGTAGACAGTACACCTATAAACAATGTCAGGCAGTACTAGAGAGCTCCATATTATCTTGTATCAATAGATATGTTTCATGGACATCGCTGCATGGTGTGTCTCTTTTAATAGTAGGTGGTCTTTTTGTCCTTCAAGTGTCCAGTGTGTCACAAGAGTATCTGTGGCAGTCCTGTGCACATGTAGCCCAAACACTCTTCTGTATGTGCTGAATCTAGCAAAAAGGCAATCACAAAAGTGCTGTATGTCACATGAAACTCCTCCATAGGTGCATCTTGAGTAGCAGCATGTAGTTTGCTTTTGTGTCAAGAGATTGGGGAGGGGGGGGGGGGGAAGAGGAGGTTAGGTATGTGGCATGAAGGTATAAGCTGCAGCTATTTCAGTAGAACATTTTCTGAGTCTAGTTGTCCCCTGTGAGCCATACTGCAGTATAATAGTAATCTATGGTACAGCCCACTCAAATATGCACATTAATATACAGTATCATTTACCACTCAAAAGCTGTAGAAGTGGTTTCATTCTGACCTCTTGTGTTGAAACACTGTACTCTGACCAATCACAGATAGCAGGATATGGTTTAATTTTATACCATTTTGTCCAAACAATGTGATGCGTGTATGGCATGGCATACAGGTGTTTTCCCATGCCATGCCATGGGTTTTTAGCACCTGCTTTGATTCCAGATGGTGAAATATTTGTAACTGATACCACTAGTGTGGTTGTCTGTGTTTCATCAGATTAAAGGCAGTAGGCAGTCACCCCAAAATTTTCTTTGAAAAATGAGCAAACTCTTGCAAATCTCCTCTTATTGCATTACAAGCACCTCTGAAGATGTTTTAAACATAACTATTACAAACAATGTGGAAAGCAAGGAGAAATTCTCCTTGAATTTCACAATTTACTAACAAAAATATTGTCACATGATCAAAATAGGCCAATCATGAACAAGAGTAACAGGGCACACTCACTCTGTTTGGGGTGACTGCCTACTGCCTTTAAATTATGTATCAAATATGATGAAATTTGGCTTTTCATAACATTGCCATTTATTACATGCCGTATTGAACCTGTTAAAAATGTTACATTTCCGACCCCAAAAAGTTGGACTTTTGTGGGTTAGGATTACATGTCACTTTCTAAAGCCTGAGGCTATCTCCATCGCCGAGCTAATTAATTATCTCTTTCCAACAAGCTGTATCACATGTCATGATCTGGACAATGGCAATCTCCAGCCTTGAGACAACTGGTGTAATAGAGAAGGGAAAAGAGGATTTTAGTAGTTTTAAGGAATAAGGAGACCAATACCTCATGGCTGCATTACAAAATACGTCAACTTTTATTGTGCCTTCAAATCAAGGTATATTGCCTTTCTGAAAGGGACACATATTTGTAACTCTAAAAATGGTTTAGTCCAGTTTACAGTAAGTAGGATCAATGGCAACTCTGTATCAGGGATATAACTGTCAGTGCATTTTGGGACAATGAGTAGTCAGGGTCACCGTGCCATGAGGGGCCAAGCTTTCTTTTGGTGTTTCACGTACACCTCAGCGTTAGGGAGCAAACACAGAGAAGTCGCTCCCCATCCTGAAAAATTTGGATGGCCAGTCAGGGATAAGAAATTTCAACCTTCTATGAATATGAAGTCGCTTAAAATGCCTGAATGGATACTGGAGCTCAACTGGAACCAAAACAGGCTGTTTCAGACAGGTCTTGCTTGCAATTATCACAACGATGTCCGAGGGTTTCTCATAAAGTAGTGTTTACCTTTGGGCTCTTAACTACATTTGAGAGTAGTTTCAATGTCATTGCAGTGAGAGAAAGCATGGACAGCTGTACCCTCTCACTGGACATTGACCACCTGGATGATTTCCTTATGACAACCTCAGACATTTCCCATCCTGGACAATTTTTTTTTTTTGCCCACAATGCCCCGTGGACAATCTTAAAAGTTTGTAGTGCAAGGGGAAGTATCTGAGGAGTAAATTTTCTTTGAGGGAGGGGGGGGGGGGAGGTGGTTGTCCAGGCTGGGAATTGTCAATGAGGGAGGTTTTCAGTAATGGTGATATAAAGCCCACAGACCATTCCTAGAAAGTATTACTTTGCAACACTGCACTCATATTTTGAGTTTTACTGGTAATTTAGTTTAGCCATTTGTTCTTTCAAGTCTGCTCTGATGACTTGTTTAAAACAATTTCTTTGGTGACATTTAAGTTCACATTTCCAGCTGCTGGGTTAATTTGATGGAAATAGTTGCAAATATATCATTGTAAAACATAAGCACTATAAACTGATTACTGGCATATTTTTGCACACCTGTAACTACTGCAAAATAGTAAGCGAGTTGAGAAACTGTGATACACAGTGCATGCTGGGAAGGAAAGTATACCATAACAGAGACTGCATGGGGCAAGACAGATATTTTGTATAATGATGCACAATTTTCAAGTTTAAAATTATGGTTTTCTACACATCAGTCATGGTGCAAAGAGAACTTGCTTTAGCAGAAAAGTTCTTTTTGAAGTTCATCTCCTGATCTTGGACTGAAAAGGTTGGACAGTATGACGGTAAATTGTGGGAGACAAAAACAACAGTAACACGAAGCTTCTATCTGTGGGAAATGCCCATGGACTTGATCTGTGGTACTACATGGTACAGCAAAACCTAATATCCCAACTTGTCTGTTTACAGTATACTGTTTCTATGCATGAATTTAAATAAAACATCGGGAAGTGGAAGACTTATCAAATCATGGCTGTCATTTCCTTTTTCAAGTGTTGCTATGGATATCCATAGATATTTGGCAAGAATATTTCAGATGGAACAAAGGTTGAAAATGCCCTGCATTCAAGAAAGCTGGAAGACAGGCCTGTTGTCAGGTTGTCCAACAGGAAAGGCTGAGTGTCCATTCAGATAGAACTCTGGTTAGAATATGTAACATTTACTGAGTGTGATGGCTGCCCTGGGGGATGGGTATTATGGGGATAGTCACATTGGGAATGAATTTCTGCTGGAAACTAGTGTGGCATTTTGGTACTTTTGAAACAAATGTTGTGTTCAAGAATTAGCCTGGTTGGAACTTTCTGTGGGGGAGGAGCTTCATTCAACCCCCTTGACCAATCCCTTACCCTGCCCTCCCTGGTTACAGGTCTAGAAGGGGAATAGAAAAGAATTCAGGATGATTTGAGACAAACTTTAAAACTGTTTGTTGTCCAGTACCCTGCACCTGTGTACAAAAGGTGTTGGTCTATGTACACCAGGGAGTTGTTTGGTTGTGTCCTAACACCTCCCTGTGTATACCTCCATTAATTCTGTTTTCCATTGCTTCTGTAGATGTTAGGTATTGTACCAAGCAGGTAGCAGCTTGCAGGCCCTGTTTCCCTGGAAGTCAGTATTCCCAGTTGCTGTACTGTTTGGAGTCTTGAGGCTATTGTGGTGAAAGTTAGGCAAAAGTACTACTATTCAGGGAAATCAGTCTTAGGCCATGTCTGCAGTTTCTGAACTGAACTGTAAAAAGTGTATTTTGGACTAGCATAGGTATACATTCAGCTGAAGGGGATGTAGAGGTGGGTAGTGAGGAGGAAAGGGGTGGGGTGGGCAGAGACACTACTGCCAGGGAAACTCCCCTCCTATTGGTTAAAATCTGCATGTTTTAATGATAACACAGAATTCTTGGTATGGCACTTTGCAGTATGTAGGGATGGTTTTGAGTTGTCGCAGAAACAGTGACCAACTAACTTTGCAAAACTGGAATTTTTCAGCTTTCAAAGACTGAACAATGGTGCTATGGGGACATTCCTGATTTTGAGTGCGTAAGGGGCTTGTACTTTCAAGGACTGAGCTATGTAAGCTTGTAATTGGCAAAAGCCCTGCCTCACTGCACTCACTAAAAAACACACCAAACAGCAGCATATTTAAGAAGATACTACCTCAGTATTGGCTACTTTAAATCTCTTATGATGACTGTTGATGTTGCCTTGTGCTGGTCACTGATACATCAAAGGGCTGTTTGAAGCTGACTGGCCATGCTCAATCAAGACCATATACACATCCCTTTATAAGTGCATATTCCCCATGAAGTAGAGAAATCAAAATAGCTGTTAATCAATGTGAGGATACCACTCCTGTTTGCCTCAACTTCAGTTTTGGAAACAAATGTAGTAAATAACAAGCTGCTAACATCTTGAGAACCAAATTTCAATAGAGTGACTGAACTACTGAATTCTTCTTTAATGGCGTTAATCCAAAATCCTTTCTTGTACCTTCCTTTTGACACTTTACATAAAACATCAAAGAAATCAGGATATTGTGGTATTCTTCCAAAAGAAGTTTATTCCTTTTTTAAACAAAAACTTGTCAAGCTTCAATGGTATCACTGAATGGAAAAAAGAAAAAGAAAGACAAACAAAAACAGAACAAAATCAAATATCTCACAAACAGTTCACCCAAAACAATGAAAAAGAGATGTATAAATAGAGCACTTAATGTGGCAAGGCTCAGAACACGTACATATTTATGCTGAATGTCAATGACAATGGTACCATAACAATTGCATTTAACTGACAGGCGGGTATTCCACTGGTTGGCCATAAAAGGGTGGGGGGATATACTGTACGTTTAGGACAAACACAGTGCTGGTGTGGTTATAACACTTAACACTATAACACTGTGGTACACTGACAACAGGCTATCACTTCTGAAACCATTTTAGAGCAACAAAAATGACAATGCAAGGGGGGGATAGGAATGGGAGATGGGAGGGGGAAGTAGGTTCGTTGGTGTGAGTCCAAGGGCCAAAATTAGGGTCAAGGTGGACATTAGGGATACAGCTCTGGTGCAAGAGTAGATTGATATGCTTTTGAGGTTATCAATAATGTCTAAAGTAATACTTGATAACAATTACATTCTAAAGCCATCCACTCTTTCACTAGATCTACACACATTGTCTATTGGTTGATTTTAGCTTACATAAGGTAAAACGCCCACTAAAACTTATATTACATACTTCATCAGTACTACATTCTGAAGTAAAGTTTGTCGCAAGAAAGGGATTGGCTAAAACCCATAAACCTCATCTATTACCCCTCCCTGCTATCAAAAATGTCAGGATCATGGTAACCCCAAATTTCAATGAACCAATGAAATCTTCCAAAACACCATCAAACTGATTTTAAATACTATCTGAATTTTGTGTGATGAAACAACACACTGGTTTAGGAGTTCATTTCAAGAGTTACAGTGACACACCCCCCCCCCCCCCTTTAATTCCTACATTTACAGTGCTTGACATTACACAAAACAAGAAATTACCCATTTAACTGTACACATTTTTGTATCATTCAAAATGAAAGTTACATCACTGTAGGTACTTACACGGGCTTCTTTTTGTTTTTTGTGTTATAACAAAGACATTTTCCCGCACTCATCCCACAACAGAAATATTAATAAACAAAACCCAAACTCCATACCATTTCCCACTTGATACAACCACATGCATTTTTCATCAACAAATCGTGCCATGAATATTCCTGATTTCCATTAATGTCATTTACATCTTGTCACTTTGATCTTTCTTTCCTCTTGGATTTCTTTGCAGATGTTGTTTCTTGCATTTCTGATTTATCTACTACTTTCTGCCATGATACTGGATTCCTCCTATAAATTGGCCACGGTGGTAATGTCAACTGTGAGAGATAAAAAGAACACAGGATTAAAGGACCACTTTACTTGCCTCAACCAGTTCATATTCTCCAAACTGTTTCTTTATGTGGTAGTCCTTTTTTTGGAATCTTAAAACCTGCCTTGCCCCATCTCACATGACAATTTTACTGCTGAAGGCTGATTGTCTACTGCTTGAAGAGGTTACAATAAAAATCACATGATAATAGTAATATGTGTCATATGGCACAAAATCCAAAGTAAGACAATACGTTTCAAGTGATCCCCTTACAAATAGCGTACATCATACCCTCTCATAATTTGAGAATGTATTAGTGTACACTGCTTCTCTACATATGGCCCAGTGGAGGAATAAGGGTGGGTAGGGGGAACTGATGTGAACAGGGCTTAGTCTCCCCCCCCCCCCCTTGCTGAGCTAGAAAGATATTTTTGGCTGAATGTTCCCTCAAAAGTTACGTTACAACCCCCCACCCACACCCAAAAGTGAGAGAAAACCCTACAAATCCCTTTCCAAAAGTCCATCATCAGCTCCTGCAGTTCCTCTGCTGTGCAATTTTAAATACAGAACATTGTATCTCACTGATCTGCACATGTTGATGACCAATCAGAGTGGATTAATATGAGGTATAATTATAGTATTTTAATTTTATGTCAAAAGTAGGTTGACCAAGTGCAAATTTTAAGGATATTATTTCAAGACATAATTTTAGAAAGATGAAACACCACCTTCAACTTCAAGTAGTCAGGCTACAAATACATACTAAATTTCTCACCCATAATGGGCACATGAAATTTCAGTCAAATTATAGACATAAGTAACAACATTGGGTTCAAGCCTCATGGCTTGTTTTAAATTATATACAGGGTACCACTTTACAGTGGCTTTCTTCATATCAAACACTGATCCACAGAAATCACTGAAAGGGAGAAAGCAGTAACCCCAAGTTTATTTTAAAAAAATCTATTAAATCTTACAAATCTCATATTTCCCTCACAAGTATCTTTCATTATGTTTATGTATAAAAACATTGATTACAGAAGGTAAAACCAAGGAGTTATTCCACATGAATTTAACAAATAAGTAACAAACATTGTCACATGATTGATAGGAGCCACTGCTGAATTAGGATGACGGGGTATACTAATTCAACTTACGGGGAATGCATTATCCCTTTAAGTTGTTTTTATTGTTTGATGTTAAAAACTTTGCAGCAACTGTATTATCTGGCTGCTTAGGGTACTACACACATATGAAATGAAAATTAGTTACAAAGTTTATGTCACCAAAATAGATCTCACTAGCATGCCTACTGTAGGTGATCTGAGGAACTGTAAGGCTTACAAGACTGAAAAGTTTATATGGGTCCTTCATTTGAATATACAGATCTATCCTAACAATTGATTTTGAAATGTTAAATATATATTTTAACCTGTCTTGAAGTATCTCTTACAGTCTGTATGACCACCCCCCACCCCCACCTCCCCTCCACCCAGTGTCTCACGCACCAGGGGTTGTTACACGTAGCACTAAGAGCTAATAGTAATAGTAATAGAGAATAATAAATCTACTAAGTTACTTCACTTACCACACATGAAAGAGCAAATCCTGCTCCTAGAATGTAGATTGTCTGTACAAACTGCTCACAATAGTATCCCCAAACAAAGCCGACAGCCTGTAAGACAAACATAACATACAGTACAATGTTACAAATGGTCTGAACAAACTGCTTGCAGTAGTAACCCGAAACAAATCCAACAGCCTACAGTAGAAGTGCAAACACACATGATAGGTAGCTGGTCTGAACCAGGGCTCTGCTTGCTCCCTATTTGAACCAACTCAGAGTAGTAACTGAAAACATCCAACAGATGGTCTGAACAAACTACCCACAGAAGTTCAACCCCAAAGCAAACCCCACAATCCCAGAGCCTGAAAGACAAGCATAACAGATAAGGTAGATAATCTGAGCAAATGTCAAACAAACCTGACAACCTACAAAACATCACAACACAAAAGTTTATAACAGATTTTCTGGCATGTGGAAACTCCTTTTTTTGCGCAGAACACTCATGTCAAATTATTATTTCCCACAAGGTACCCATAAGCCTACGAGGCGGGAGGGGGACGGGGGCATATGTCCTCCCAATTTGCGCAAAAATAGTGGATCCATTCGGGCAAATGAGACAGCCAAGGAAATAAATTATGCCCTTTTTGTGGGCCATGACAACCAACACAGCGGTATCAAAATTTGGGCAACTTGGTCCAACATTCTAAATTTGGGCAAAAATTATCCCTGCCTCCCAGAAATATTGACCACCCCCCCCCCCCCCCCATATGCCTACAAAGGTACTGTATATACTCAGCCAATGGTTACATTATTAAACCTGGAAATCAGGTTAGAACACAAGCTCCAAATAGTACACTATCCAGCCTTGTTATATTGAATCACATATAGGGTACAAATCTGTACTTTACTCCTGTGTGAAGTAAGTTCTGGCATAAAAGGGTCTATTTATTACCTTACACCCTGTATTTAATACTATTTCAACTTTTCATTGTCCATGTGTAACATTGCTTCATGTCTACTGTGAAAGAAATTTAATGACATTCTGGTCTGGTAGTGACATCCTCACTCAGAGCGAAAAGTTTTCCTGATTTAAAATGTTATGCCATGTCATGTTTTCAGTGCATACCTTACAGTATACAGAGCCACAATTCATTATGGCTGTATTTTTCAAGGCCACATAAACATTTTAGTTTTAAAAGAAAACAAGAGCAAATATTTTTACAATACCTACAAACCTGACAAAGTTAAGACATGGGTACAGAACTTAGTAATAATAGGGCCTAATATTTGTACTTGTATGAGTGTGACCAAATTTTGAGTTTCCTGCTGGGATGTACAGTACTGTAGCTACTGTACTTACTCCATGTACACAGTAAAATATGGTCTCTAGCAATGTTTTGCACATCCAGATAACTTGCCTTTGAGTTTGTAGCAGGCTGTACAGCATATTCTTTGTTCTATCATATCTATAACGTCTGTCCAAGTGAACACCAAACAAATATTTTAGATGTTCATAAATATGTGGCCCTAAAACTGGTTGATTGATAGTGAATATTCAAAACAATGCAACATCTGGTGCGGTTAAATCGTGCAGAATCCTACTGTAGGCCTGCCTGTGCCACCCACAGTGCTGGTATGTCATTGAATTACCCATTCTATAATACAGTAGTACCCACTGAACAGGTGGTTACTGTATGCAACTCAGTAATGATCAGACTTCTAAGGTTTCGGTCTACGCTGTTAGTAATGACTGCTGGAGTAACACATGCTCACTCAACTAACAAACCATGAAAAATGAGAGAGCACCAAAATAAGTCATAATATAGTAATTACATTTCCGTCCCAAACTGGACGCAGTCCTCTTTGCTTGGGTGGATGGTGTTTGGGAAGCCACAAAGAGGGGATGAGCGAACAGGGTCCGCTCGGTACCCATACCGAACTGTCCAAGCTAGCTGTGCAGGCCTGATCATGCACACTCATGGCAAACTTTCATGTTTACTTGAGAGGCACTGGCCCACTCACTGCCTACAACAGTCCCTGTATCTCCAACACCCTTCAGCAGACTGAAGCTTCTCTGTCTCTTACTGTGCAAAAGGAACCAAAATTGTAAGCTAAAGTATACTAGCCAAACTACTCACTGCAAACACCACAATGACAGCTTGAAAAATTTGTTCTGCTAGCTTCTGTCCATGGTAATCCTGTAAAGAAATAAAAAAGAAATAACAACAGACCATGCTTCCACCAAAATTCAGGATAGGCCAGAGGGTTCCTGGATTCTGCCTCATGGACTGTAACTCCTCCTGAGACAATTTGCCCTGGGAGGCCTGGACAATGCCCAATCTGGACAATTCTCCCCCCACCCCCATTTGAAATTTTATGGTGGTGTCAGTGTTCTATGGGGTAAATATCATGGGTGTGAATTGTCTAGGGGCAAATTGTCCTATGGGAAACTGTCTGGGGGAAGTTGTCCAAGGGAAATTGTCTGGTCACTGGGCCTAGCACTGATCATGAACAAGTATGGAAATATGTGAGGTGAATGTCATCATCTACATTATACATGTCTTGGCCATGTTCACAAACTTGTACATTCTAATGTGAAAGATGCATGAATTCATGCACTACTGTAGTGTACCAACAGCAAACTGTAGAAGATGTTTGTCAGGGTAAGAGTATCATCTGAAGGGCCAACATATATGCAAGAGATGTGATGGACCAAGTTTAGTGAAAAAACATTGCCACTGAAGGATTTACAGTAGGCAACTGTCATAGTTGAACTGTTTGAATATTCTAACTAAACTACAGTACATCATAAGATGAGGCCAAATTATCCAATGGGAGAACTGGATAAAACTGAAGGGAAGTTCCCTTCACATACTGTGATGTCACCATCAAGAGACAACTAACATAACATAACATAACAGGTTAAAGGGCAAAGGAGGGCTAAGGCCCCATTAGATGCCCTGAAGTCCAAACAACCATAACTGAAAACAAAGAACCAACCAATACCAAACGAGCCCAGCACAATTAGATTCTACCGCACTTATGGAAGAACTTGTCAATGTTAACCTTAAAGCAGTGCACAGATGTGGAGTTAACTACCCACTCAGGCAGACTATTCCACTCGTTAACAACTCTATGAGAAAAGCTGAACTTCCTAATGTCGAGCCTTGCAAAATTCTTAACCAGCTTCTTACAATGGCCTCGAACCCGAGAATTACATTGAACCTTTAAATAATTGCAAGAGGACAAAGGATTCCTTTCAAAGAGAAATTTGTACACCTGAAGCATGTCCCCTCTAATCCTTCTCAACTCCAGGGTGGTAAGCCCAAGATGCTTAAGTCTAACATGATAAGGTAGGTGTCTCACCTCGGGTATAAGGCGAGTGGCTCTCCTCTGAACTTGCTCTAAAAGAAGCTTGTCCTTTTCATAGAAGGGACTCCAAGCCTGGGCTGCATAGTCGAGGTGGGGTCTTACCAACTGCTTATACAGATTTAGTACAATTTCTTTACTAAAACTACTGAAATTCCTCTTGATCAATCCAAGCACCCTATTAGCCCTAGCAGCAGCAGCTGCACACTGTCTAGATGGCTTTAAATCACCTGTAATAACTACACCCAGATCCTTCTCAAAAGTCACATCACTCAGAATACTACCATTCATGTTATAATCATAGCTGAAATTTTTAGGACCAAAGTGAAGGACTTTGCACTTATCTGCATTAAAAGACATTTGCCAAGTCTGAGACCATGAAAATAACCTATCCAAGTCTTTTTGCAGTAATGAGGCATCATCCTTATCACTAACCTTCCTATAGAGCTTAGTATCATCAGCGAACTTACTAATACTAGATGTGAGAGAGCTATCAATATCATTGATGAAAATTAAGAAAAGAAGCGGGCCAAGAACAGAACCCTGTGGAACTCCACTTGTAACTTCTTTCCAAGAAGAGAAATTACCATTAACAACAACTCTCTGAGATCTACCATTGAGCCATGAATTTATCCAGTCAGCACAACTGCCCTTGATGCCTAACCTATGCAGTTTAACCATAAGTCTACCTAATGGAACTTTATCAAAGGCTTTTGAAAAATCAAGGTAAATGACATCAACACTGTGACCACAGTCAAGAGATAAGGAAACATCTTCAAGAAAGCTCAGTAAATTAGTAACACAAGATCTACTCGGTAAAAAACCATGCTGTGACAGATTGAGTAACCCATTATCTAAAAGATATTTAAGCAAACAATCCTTGATTACAGATTCCATAACTTTGCACACAACACTGGTTAAACTGACTGGCCTATAATTGCAAGGCAAGCTCCGATCCCCCTTTCTGAAAATTGGAGTAACATTAGCAATCCGCCAGTCAGCAGGTACAAAGTTTGAATCCAGAAACTTCTGAAAAATAATGCAAAGAGGAACTGACAAAATCTCGGAGCATTCATGGAGAATGACAGGATGGATCCCATCAGGCCCAGGGGCCTTACTAGCTTTTAAACTCTTCAACTTATTACAAACCACCTCTTCAGAGAAGACAACATCACTAACTAAAGAAGAATTATCAGAATCCCTACAAGTCCCCAAAACAGATGATTCCTTGGTAAAAACAGATACGAAATAATCATTTAACAAATTAGCCATATCCTGATGATCAGTAACTAGTGTGCCTTCATTACCTTGGAGAGGCCCAACACCCTCCTTAACCTTCTGCTTAGACCTGACATAGGCATGAAAAGATTTTGGATTTACCTTAACCTCCTTGGCCAATTGCTTTTCAAACTTAGCTTTAGTGTCAATAACCAAATTTTTAACTAAGAGTTCCTGCTTCTTGTAGACTGCAAAGTCATCAGAATTCTTACTGACCCTATATCGACGCCAGCACTTACGCTTCTTCCTGGCTGCTCTAAGTACCTCTCTAGACATCCAGATTGGCCTATTTTTAACCACAGCTTTCTTGAGTGGGATACACAACTTTGTAGTGTCAGTAACTATATTTCGAAAGACACTCCATGCTTCAGTAGGACCTAAGTGAGACAAACGTGCAACCCAATCTATGGTAAGAAGCTCTTTAGCATGATTAAAGTTAGCCTTGCTGAAATCTAAAACAGTTTTGTCACTACCTTTAAGTTTGCTGAAACAAAGTAACTCAAAACTTATGAGGTCATGGTCACTAGATCCTATCTTACCACCACTAGCTACATTTCTAACCATGTTTTCGTCAGTACTTAGTACCAAATCCAGACAATTGTCCTCACGAGTGGGAGACAGAACATGCTGGGTAAAGAAACCATCAGACACTGCCTCGAGAAAACTGATCTTGGTCATGCCTAGATCTCGACGTGCAGGTTTTAAATTTTCACATTGGGAACATCATTATTAATCTCAAATGCATAAAATGCTTGATGCCAAAGATGGACACCACTTACATGGTACACATACATTTATTCCGACTATTTAAATGTTTAGGAGATAAGATGAAATCAGGCCTTGATTTTAAGAAAATTTTATGGTCGCCCATTGGACAATCTCTCTGCCTTTTTGGTTGTCCAAAAGAAATTTAGTAGTCCACAAAGGCATTTGCAATAACCCTAGAAGCAGTCTACTAACTTGTTATATGAACTTTGGTTGTCCAATGGACAACCGACCCACCATTTTTTGGTTGTCCATCACAAATTTTGGTCATCGTGGGCAACCAGACGACTGCTTTTCCTACTTCTTGTTGCAGAGTGAGGAATAGCAACCACGCTTGATCCAGCATTATACCATAGGCAGGGATTCCGCCAGAAATGCAAAAAGGGGGGGATTAATTGCTCCTAAACCCCTAGTCCAAATTGATGCTGTCCCTGGCTAAAGTTACAAGTGGGTTCAGGGGGACAACAGCTTGCTTCAAGACCCCTATAAGGTGCATTTTGAAGGGTTTTAAAGGCCAAATTTACTTATGAAAGTCCAAACATTGCTGCAAAGGTGCCTTCTTCTTAAGTAAGAAACCAAGATATGGACAATTTTTTTAATTTTTATGGAAATGAAAAGGGGGGGATTTTACCCACCTTCTTCTGGAAAGGGGGGGGGACAAATCCCCCCCTTTCCCCCTTTGGCGGAAACCCTGATAGGGTACTACAACTATAGAATACCCCGCCAATAATAAACCTCACCTCGACTCCGGAGGCGCATTCACAGTGAAGCACAAAGTAACAAAATAACTTGCATTCATGAATGGTCGCTGTGACTGTGACTGTGCTTCCACTCAAAAACTGGACAGTGGAGGTGCGGTGGACTTGGACATTTTGCAAAAAACATTTACTGTACATAAAAACACACGTAATTATTGTGTTGCAAAATAACACGAATTCATAAACGGCCACTGTGACTGCGACTGCGCCTCCACTCAAAACTGGAGGCGCGGTGGACTTGGACATTTTGCAAAAAACATTTACTGTACATAAAAACACACATAATTTGCAACTGAGCAGGATCGCTTCATGGAGCATGACGCTCGATTGAGCGTTTGGTCCGGACTGGCCTAGGCTAATTTATACAATCATACTCACACTAGGACAAGGTTTTGCCTAACTAAATAATAACAACACTTGTAATCAGTCAGTTACAGTAGGTCTACTTGAGTTGTAATTACTAGCCTATGTTATGTTACGTTAGGTTTAGCCTAACGTCGATAGTAATACTAACGTTAGTACTGATATAACGTGAGTCTTCTCGCTGACTCAGTAACGTTTGTGTACTTGCCATATGTGTGGGGATAGACTCCAGTAAACCCATCTTTTCAAACTTTGTACTAACGGCTTGAGTGGATGTGTTGAAAAAAGGACGGTGTAATGCAGTTAAGAATGTTCAATGCACCTCCTAAGTTGGTACTAGCTTCTTTTGCTGGAGGTGTCGAGTATTTATCTTTGCAGTTTGAGTTGACCAAGTCAGGCTCCCTAGATCTACTTCAGGAAGAGTGTGCATGTGTGTAATCCAGATATATCTCTTAGTGCTGCCACATTTTAAAATCATATTTCCTAAAATGAAGTGCAAAATTCTGACTTTATGGCATTTCGTTTTATTCTCATTTCCAAACAGTCCCTCTGATATTCGATTTTTGCACGAAGCACATTGTAAGCACTACTTTTTACATACAGACCATAACCATAGTTGAAGAATTTACGTCCTGTTTAAGTTCCTGAAGGTTGCCATGGTGCTATTTCAAAGCACAGGCGTTCAAAACATTACGTACATATACTACACACTATAAATATATATTAACATATATAGTGTGTACTGTGTAGTATATGTGCGTAATGTTTCGAACGCCTGTTTCAGAGGTCAATTTTCAGAAATTGGGTGTAGATTTTTGACATTTTCTCTACCACGTTTTCTAAATCCTTAGTAATTTTCTTTTAACCTTTGTTGCATTTTCTTCCTTTCATTTTCTGAAATGCTTATCCAAGCGGTTGAATTCCTGTTTTTGATGACAGGAAGTGTCCTTGAAAGTGGAAGTGTAATAAGTTAATACATGGCTTTGTGCTACGTAGAATAACAACAACACCGAAGCTAGCTAGCATGTACACAAATTTGCAAAACTTGCAGCCTACCACTTGAAGGCCGGAATGTCTAAACAATGTGGAAAGTGTAAACCAGTGGTTCTCAAAGTGGTCCCTACCGCCCTCCAGAGACGTTGGGAAGTTTCAGGTGGGCGCTACAGAGTAAACGGAGAATAGGGGCGTTGGCTCTGATTTGGGGGTCCCTGAGGATTACGACACATCACTGCAGCGATTCAGAGCACAATAAGGGATCCATGGGGACCCCCTCCCCGCTAGTCACTCTTCCCTTCCGCTTCTCACTAAAATGGAACCAGCAGTTCATCATCTCGCAGTTAACACCATGCTCACTCCTTTACAATGACTGAACTACATTTGGGCTCTCTATACCAGTTTCACAGTATGCCTGCCTTCTGAGGGTTCTGTTGTTCTCGCAAATAGAAAAAGTTAACTGAAAAAATATTGTTAAGCGTCCGACTATATGAATGGTAGAACGAGGGGGGGGGGGGGGGAGTTAGGGGTAAGGGGGCATTGAGACAGTTCAAGATTGTGGAAGGGGGCGGTAGTCTAAAAAAGTTTGAGAACTACTGGTGTAAACAGTATATAATGATTCCATATTTGAAGCCCCCATGAAATGGTGGAGCCCCACTCCCAGAAAGCCCTCAATTGACAAATTTCTTTGGTTACTCGAGACTGGTCTCAGGCTGAAAGTCAAGAGGTTGGCTATGTTAAGTCTTGTGTAGGCCTATGTATATCTCCTTTGGGGAGACGCGAAAACTCGTTCGGGAGTATACCGTACGTCTGGTTTTCACCCTTCGGCTCTTCGCCAAGGTGTAGGGGACTTTGGAACAAGTAATAGACTTACTCATCTCTTGGTTTCTTCAATTGATCTTTAGCGAGTTCGACAAAAAAAAAAATCAATTTTGCTGTACCGACAGTTCGACTGCCAGGTGGTTGGGGGTGGGGGTGGGGGTAGCTCGGAATATACTCTCTCCTCTAGTTGCTATCCCATGCAGATAGCACACTATGTTGGACCAACGATGGCAAATGGTCGGCAAATTATGTTGGCAAGCGTTGGCAATAAGTTGTGTTGGCACATAAATGTTGGACCGACACAAAGCCAACCTATATTCAACAAATGTCGTGCACTCTAACATTTTACCAACGTTGGGCCAACATTTACCAAACAATTGTTGGATTTCATTCATTGAACCAGTGTTAGGCCAACATTATCCATCCAACAATAGGGCTTTCTTCGGGTCAAACAACATTGGGCCAACATATACCAACTGTTGGGCCACATACATTAAACCAACGTTGGGCGAACATTAGTCAGCCCAACTACTAGGCCTTATTTGTTTAACAGGCAACGTTGGACCAACGTGTACCAACCAAATGCTGGGCCTTACTCGTTTTAAACCAATGTGGGGCCAACATTCCTTTAACCAACGTTGGGCGAACATTACTATCATACAGTAATAAAACAGTATTAGAGAATTTATGTATAGGCCTGTCAAAGCAGTAAAACGAGGCTCAAAATTCATCAGTGGCACTTATCTGTGATGTCATATGTTAAATATAAAAGATCAATAGTGTACTTTTGACAATTTGAAAGAGTTAAATTATAAGTCATCCCTCGTCAGATGTGCTGAATCTGGAGGAGGACACTTAAAAGTCGGTCTACAACCTATGGTTGGCCCAACCCGAACACTGGATTTCGGTGATGGATTGCTAAAGGCCCACATTGGCTTCGGTTGGCCGATGGTAAGCGGCCCAACATTGGCCCAACTATGTACCACCGAAAAATTACTCAGCTGGTCATTTTGGTATCAACCCAACCCACAATTGTTTTAATAGCAGCTATTTCTAAATTTTACATTCACAGTGAATAGTTTACAAAACGCTCACTAACAAACGTGGGAATTTTTGCTGAGACAATTTGAGAAAAATGTTTAAAATGCTGTGAAATTCTAGTGGAGCACCAGGTTTATTTACCTTTCGTCTGAATGGAGCATTCCGAATTTTTTAAATGAGATTTGTGTTTATTACTTAATGGTAGGTCTATAATTAAAATAAATTGTGGCTGGCAATGGTAAATCCTTGCAGGAAATCATTTTTCTCAGTTGTGCAATACAACATAAAAAAGGAAACATTGAAATATCATGAAGAAAATTGTATTATTAATCGTTAGTACTAACAAACAAGTCTCAATTGAATATATAATAGCTAAACCAATCTTCTCATTTCATATATGAATTTTCAATGAAAATCCTACTACATTTAAAAGTGGCTAGATCAGGTAGATTTGGTTTTCGCCCCTGGCTCTTCGCCAGAGAGTCAGGGGACTTTTGGAAAAGAAGGCTAGATCAGGTAGTTCTGGTTGAGTCGAGTTGTACTTGGGGACGTATAACTCCTTCGGGAGTATTGTTTGGTTTTTGCCCCTGGTTCTTCGCCAGAGTGTTGAGGGGACTTTTCAAAAAAGCGCTAGTAGTGGCTTCTCGGCCTTTTGGCGAAGATCATGTGTAGTATCTGTTCTTTTTAGAGTAGAGGCAGCACGTGGTTGGCCTCCTGAGGCTCGCAGTCGATGAAGAGTCCGGAAGGTTCGAGAGACTTTCACGGGTAGTTCTGAGATTGTGTTGTTGAAGTTGTGTGGTGTAAGTGCCCTTCTGGGTATATGGTGTTCGTTTTCGCCCTTTTACTTCTGTCATTGGGACTTTTGAAAGAAAAGTGTTTTTTTTTCAGCCACTCAGTCAAGAACGGGACCACGCATGACAGACCCATGATGTAGAGGTCTGAGGGTCGAGAGGTTGTTCAGTTAAGTTGTTGTCCCTTGCGGACGTAGCTCCTTTGGGGAGCAGAACTCCTTCGGGAGTAATGTTTGGTTTCGCCCCTTGGCTCTTCGCCATAGAGTCGAGGGGACTTTTAAAAAAGTAGTGGCCAGTACTATAGCAATGCTGGTAGTTTTTAAGACTTGTAGAAGGTAGCTTCTCTGACATATTTCTTTATGGATTCCCATAATGAGCAGTTAATTGAAGAGAAGTTTTAGACAAAACGAGGCATATTTTAGTTGGTACAACATTGTGCCAACCATTCTTTGCACTGAGCACCCTTGAAACCATCAGATAACATTAGCCCAACCGCTGGAACAAGGTTGGCCCTTTGCTACAACAACGTACCGGAGTAAATGTTGGCATAATGATGGCCCATTGTTTCTACAACATGTTGGGTAAACGTTGGCGTAACGTTGGCCCTTGGTTTTGACAACACGCTGGATAAACATTGCCATAATTTTGGCCCATTGCTGCAACAACACGTTGGGAAAACAATGGCGTGAAGTTGGTCCATTGGTAAGCCAACATATTGGGCCAACGTCTAGACAATGAGCAGCCAACCTTCAAACAACATTTTTCCTATGTGGTACCGACAAAATGTACAACCTTTTTCTTTTTCCAGCGTTGGCCCAATATTACTGTGCTATTTGGGATGTTCTCCTCAAACTTTCTATGACCAGCTGAAGCCAAAAGCTTAGTGATTCCTTGCCGAAATGAAATACTTTGTCACACTGATGTTTATCCTGACGATTATCCTTCTGGAGATATCATGTTTTACGATGTTTTTACAACTTGAACTCTGGTGACCTCATATGACATATGGTCTCGAACAAAAGCAATAAGGTTCTTCTAAACATTGATCGTCCACATGCTATGTATTAGCTCCCTTGCAGTTGAATACAGGGTCACATTTTGACCTCCGCTGACCACCACCAAAAATAATTGAATTATTGAACTGCTCTATGGGGCATTCGAATGACACGTACTTTACCGTATATCCAGTAGCGTGTTCAAAGGGGGGGGGGGGCGGGGGGCACAGCCCCCCCCCCCACCTCCGAAGTCAGTCGGAGGAAAATCCCTTAGTCGGGGGATTTAAGGGTTAGGGGAAGAGAAAAAGATTGAAGAGACACTGAACACTGAACACTGAACAGGGATGGCGCCAGGTGGGGGCAGGGGCCCCCGTTGGGGGGTCTTAATCGACACAATAGAGTATGCAGTCCCTGACGGGGCTTGAGAGAGGACAATTTCTCTAACAAGAACCCAAAATTTTCGGCGCGCTACGCGCGCTGTACAGTCACTCCAGGATCCTCAGCAGTTCCATTCCACATTGCTAGATAGTACAGGTCCTGCCAACCTTACCACGAAACATGTCGGTAGAGTACACTGTTTATGTGGGGGTCGAAATTTCCATCCCATGTCGCTAAGCCTAGTTTCTGTTCTCTTGTGTGTATCATGCGGTACGGTCAGTTTGTGAGCGACTCACGGACCAAAGTTTGGCTATTTCATAGGGTAGTCCAGGTGTTTCGATAAAATGTTGTATTTTACAACCGTTTTGACAATTATGATTTTTCATCTGAGCTTGATAGATTAAATGATTTGCTTAACCATTCTAATTGCGATTTAGTGGTGACTGAGGCCGACGTAAGCCGTCAGTTTTCCAGGCTAAACTCATCAAAGGCTGCTGGTCCGGATAATCTCTGAGCGCGGGTTTTAAAGCATTGTGCAATAGAACTGGCCAATATTTTTACTGTTATTTTTAATTTATCTTTTAGAATTGGGGATGTTCCTTCCTTATGGAAACAATCCTGTATAATACCTATTCCAAAAAAGTCAGTTATATCTTGCATGAATGACCTACGCCCTGTTGCACTTACAGCCGTGCCAATGAAAGTATGTGAACGTTTGTTTTTAGATCATTTTAAGCCCTTTGTCACTCCCTTTTTAGACCCTTTACAATTTGCGTACAAGCCTGGTCGCAGCTGTGAAGACGCCATTCTCGTACTCCTTCAATGTTTACATTCACACTTGGAGCGTAAAAACAGTTCTGCTCGTGTCATGTTTTTTTATTTCTTCGACAGAGGGGCTGTCGAAGCTTGGGGTTGCTAGCATGGCCCAGCCCTCTGTCGGGAAAATTCTGTCGCCATCCATGACCGGTTTACTTATTTTGGCTTTCAAAGTGTCATTTCTGCAATGAAACCAAGATTTTTGGTACGCTTTGCCCAATCTTCCTCAGTTCTGTAACTTATAGCTAAATATAGTACAAACCGTTTCCACCTTTGCAAGTAACTGAAGAAGTAGAATACATGAATTTATGTAAATGTTGGGAATTTCACCTCATTTAGCCAAGTCAATGTTCTCTTGGGTCTGTCGTGCGGTAAGGCTATAGTGACATGAAGACAGAAGTACAATGTAAGTTATGCCCGATTGGGACCAACTGCCAGGACAATTGACCTTTATTAGCTTTTAATAAGTACCGATTCTTTTTAGTGTAGGATAACAAAAAAAATTTCCAAACATTAAAGGTGATCAGTCGTCTTGAAATATTCTTTGTGACGTCAGCCTTTTCTTGACATGTTTCTGCAGTCGTCACTGTTCAAGGATACACCGTACAAGCATGGTATAGCTAATCGGTAAGCAAGAAGAGACGGCTTGTAGCTGTTTACCTACTAGCTATACCGATGTCATCATAGCTACTTGTACGGTGTATCCTTGAACAGTGACGACTGCAGAAACATGTCAAGAAAAGGCTGACGTCACAAAGAATATTTCAAGACGACTGATCACCTTTAAATAAGCACTGAAACTACGTTCCTCTAGTGTATACACATTTTATGAAATATATGCCCCACAATGGTATGGTTCAGTACATAGGTTTTCTTCAGATACCTCCTCACCACCCCGATGACGGCATAGGGGCTTCAGGTCGCGGCCTCCACCCGTCTGGCCACCCGTTGGACAAATTCTGGCGCCATCCCTGGCACTCAAAACTTGGAAGTAGCCTACAGAATGAGATTAGGAGAGAATGTTTTCATTATTTGGTCGTTTACCAAAGGGTAGAGCTCTTCCAATCGCCCTATAGTGAATAATCAGACAGGATGCTATCAATATGAATACCTGGCCTATGGTGCAGGTAGGCCTACTATCATTTAGTTTCCTTCCTAATTATTTTAACCATCTGTAATGGAACAACTATATCTGTTAACTTTTGCGATCATCTCAAGCAGCCTTCTTGACTGGTCCCGTGATCTTAAACATACAGTCCTGTCAATGTTTGTGACACATACTGCACACTGCAGCTTACAACGCATAGAGGATAACCTAAATTCTCCGTCATTGGCATCGAATTTCACAAAATCTGAAACAAACGAAACCTGATCAATGAGGCCTCCAGAACCAATTTACGGCGGTCTTATTACCTTATATTGCAGGAGCTTCCGGGGGCTTCGCCCCCTGGACCCCGCCAGGGGCCCTAACGCGGTCCCCTGGCCCCACGCGTTCAAACTTGCGCTTCGCGCTCGTGGTGCACCTTCGGTGCACTTGTGACACTCCTCCATGTCAGTCGGGGGAATCACAGGTTGTGCCCCCCCCCCCCCACCTTCGAAATCCTGCACACGCCACTGCGTATATCGCGTTAAAGGGTTCTTCACCATACGGTATTACATCTGGTCACTCCAAATAGCTTTAACCTCTACAAAAACAAAAGGGTTCTTGCAATCGGTATGGATTATCCACGTACATGCCAACAATGAGATACTTCAACAAAACCCTTATTGAAATAGTACGTTCACAAGCAGTTTACAAGGTTTCACATCCGGGGAAGTAACGGGAATAACCTTCGAACTCTACCGAAAACTACAGGGCTACTTTTCTAAATATGACGCATCCACATTTTCAAGTATGAAACACATTTGTCATTTCTAACTTGAAATACAGTGTTTGAGAGGTTTTCAGTTATTGACCTCTTGTGACCTCAAATGACCTCTGACCCGATTCTATCTTTCCTGTCCAAATAGATTCACTTCCGTATTTTATTCCGTATTTTATTTCAAACCAGGTCTTTTTTACAAAGCCCTCAACTGACGATGAAGAGAACAGATATAAAGTTGTATTTTTTCTGCTTTAACGAGGACCACCAGTTCATATTGGATAATGGCCAGGGTTGGGAAGTAACGAGTTACAAGTAACGCCGTTACTGTAACGAGTTACATTTTGTGTAACGGAACCCTGTAACGAGTTACATTTGCATTTCAGTAACGGAGCAAGTAACTAGTTACAATTCTGTGTAAAAGTAACTGTAACGGCGTTACATTTGGGTCCCGTTACTTTCCCGTTACAAATAGTCAAAATGACCACAAATTGCATTTTCTTTGAGCTAATAACAGAATAACAGAAAATTTTCAAATTGATGACACTTTGGTAGTAAAATGTAAAATTATTTTCGATATAGGCTATTTATCATTCATCGCTATTATCGACGTCGCCCTCACCGACATCAAATTTTATTCACGATTAGAATCAGAAGTTGATATTAGATGCACACGCTGCAGGCTTACAGGCCGGGCCACTTGATTGTCTATTGAACCAGGGAGTTGTCAAATAGCAACTCCCTGATTGAAATAAGTTTAAAATTGATCTGTATGTCAAAATACTTATTAGACAGATCAATGCTTATTATCCATGAGACCGATTTGTGCGATTATTTGAAAAATACTGAACGGTCCTCTAAGGCTCAGCTGACTTTATGTATTCTAAGTAAAGTCAGCTGGGCCTTGGTTTACTCATATTGTCCTTTAGAGGACACAGGGGAGACAGTGTACCGTGAGAAACGGGTTGGCCCATGGGCATTCAAATACCAGCTTACTTTGAAAGTTTAATCATTGCCTCTTGAGACGTTAGGGCTGGACCCGTGTTCACCCTATCCGAGTCGGAGCTAACTGCGATTCTAGATTCCCGAATCTTTCCGAGCATGGTACTACTCAGGATCCTCAAATTTCTGCCAGTTTTGATTCCAATGGCACCAATTCCGAGACCAGTCTTTTTGCCAATGTATATCATATCACACATACAGATGTTTTAATTCTATCGTACATGTCCACCATTAATTAACAAAGTCATCGTTTGTACTCACTTCCATAGCCTGGCCTCCTGAGTAATTTAGTTGATTGTATGTGACAATACCTTAGATCTGTACATTGTGCACAAATGGAACTTTAAACACTTTTAATGTAACTTTCATATTTGAGAACTCGGCTGGAATGAACTCCGAGTCCGAGTCCAGTTACATCACATTCCGTAAAAATTTCGATTCCGGAACCTTCTATCCCGGGCAAATTTCCTAATCTAGAAAAACGCTCTTGAGACCGGCATTAAGCTAACCGAATCCGGACTCTTGCGTTGGAGCCCAGTAAATCTATACGGTGCCAAGCGTTGGTAAACACCGTGCATCCATTTATGCATCTAATTTAACATGTATGGTATCTTTATTTGATGAATCAAACGTATGAATTTAGGCTATATCATATTCTTTTCAATGTCCGTAACTCCTTACACTGGAATAATAGTACGGTTAATATAAAAAAAACAGCAGAATATTGAAATGGTCAATGGCGTTAAAAGTATCCTAACAAAGCTAATTGGAAAGAGAAGTGTCCGATTTAAAGCTTTACCTATTGTAAAGGGAAAGTGAATTATGTGCACATGATCTGCATGTATAAACTGCATAGTATCACCATTTCTATGCACTGTTTTATATCGACACAATGTGAAACTTGAAATTTATGGGGAAATATCACTTAGCCCAACCTTAGCGGTGAGGTTTTAAAATTTTACTGCTAACAAATGTATTCATCCTCTTATTATACCATATTTATGCTCTTGAGGGGTGAAGACTTTACTGCTGAAACAACGCTCTTCCCCTTTCCGGCATAGCCGCTAACCTCTCTAAATTAGCCGACTGTGTGATGGGAGTATAAAGATTTCAACCCTCAAAGAAGTACTTTGGTAACTGGAAAAGTTTTGGTTATAACCATATTCCTCTAACAAATAGTTTGCGTAAGCTCCGACACAGTATCATGATTCGCTGCTTCATGTTGAGCATTAGGAGCCTCTGCGACAATGCCCATTGAAGATCAGCTAGCTTCATTGACTTTCTTTGGGGAACACCTAAGGATAACCGGCACAAATGAGGTGTCGGTCGTCTCATGTGCCCCCGTCTTACTATCTAATTATGCCCCCCCCCCTCCATTTCAGGTACCGAGGTACCGTATATTCACCTTGAAGTAACGAGTTACTTTTGAAATGTAGCTAGTTACTTTTTAGTCAAAAGTAACTGTAACTAGTTACTTTTTCAACATTGTAACTAGTAACTGTAACGAGTTACAATTTTACGGAATTAACTGTAACTATAACGAGTTACTTTCAAAGCGTAACGGGAACAACCCTGATAATGGCCGATGTGACTGTGTTCGTTGCAAAGTTGTTTCATTCTTCCAATAATGACTCTCTCCATTTTTTCTATGTTTTTTTTTCCAAGCGTAACAATGCCTATGTTTTTACCCTAGACATTTCGCCTTGCTGTTCAGACTGTTGGCTTTCCAGCATGGCATAGTAGTTCTAAAAAGTTAAATTTATCTCCCGACCTTTCTAAGAGGAACTGGGTTTGTGGAAGTACTTTACAAAGGACAACCAGGCCCTTAGCCATGGACCCGTGCGGACCAATGTGCCTTCCATATGGAAAATCGATCCAAAATAAAATTATGCTATCTGTGCACAGTGACCCTGTCATGCCTCTAGCAATTATTGACCAAAATATCAAATGATCCTCTAGGCGTTAAATGATGAACAAACTTCCTTATCTGTAACGGGGTTTTTTTATAAGCACAAAACTTTCGCGCCCTACGTGTCCTTCATCTCCTGTTTTGCTTTACCAACCATCGTTTCAAACACATATTCAACAGTAAATGCTCCAAAATTGTCGTTCAGTGAATCTGCGTAGGCGTGATTCTGAAAAGTCACACGACACTCCTATCTATCGAAATATTCATTCTACGCAATCGTGGCAAACATAACTATTTTGTAAGAAAATAAAGTGTCTCAGTTATGAGTCCAGAGATGGTGCCAGGTACGGCGGAGGGAAAGGGTCATGCCCCCTCCCATCGGGGAAGGCTGCCGCCCGCCGGCAAAATTTTCCAGTTTCGTCGGGGATTCTTTATGAGTAGGATAACGTATGGACTACCCGACTACGACCATTCGCCTGACGAATTTCTTGTTTTTGCTCTAAGGTAGGGCAGATTCTTTAATACGAACCAAAATTTCCCAGATATCAGAAAATTCTTTTTTTTTTCCCAGTAGAGCCCTGAATGTTCACGCGCCTAGAATTCAGCGTTCTTCATCCTTGCGGCAACACATCCCATCTGTCGGGGCTACTGGTTGGTGGCCTACCGTTGGGGAGCTCCCCTCCCCCGTCGGCTGGAAAATCCTGACTACATCCTTAGACGAACCTGTTCGGTGCTCACAATACTCACAATGGACATTATATCACTTACGAACATAATTAGTACAAAATGCCAGTGAACTATTCTAGCCAAAACTAGGTGTACACTCAAATGCACAGGCCAGTCAGGCATGGCCCTTGGGGTTTCCCATAGCAATGTAATACCTTGAACACCATACGTAACGTAATTGCTATATCGAGTTGTATCTAAATTTACTCGAAGATCTACTTTCCTGACCCGTAGACCGTATATTCATGATGTTGCCAGCTGTTCATGGAAAATTTCATTCAAAGTAACAATACGATAACTGTGAGCTGAATTGTGAACTGCGAACAGCTTGGTGTGCTAATATGTCCAATGTGTTAATTTCTCATAAATTTCGGGGACTTTTTCCTCTGGATCCCACTTAAATTATACTGGACCACCCCGGGCCATGGCAGCTCATGGTCTCCTTACCGTTCGCAAAAGCACTGACCTCTCCACCTCTACTTGCAAAGCTGAGGAAGCATCATCATGACCATAGCCTTGTTCTGTTCACTTGTGGATCCTTCACAAGTCTTTGTATCGTAAGAGGGGAGAAAATTACCACACAGGAAAGGAAAGTTTCTGCGCGCTTCGCCCGTAAGTGCAAACGAATACCCACTCAATTTCTCTAAGCTTTCTGTGGTGGGCTTGAGATATCATCCCTTGCAGTTTCCGCAAACTGCCATGATCTAGTGGGACAAACAAAATCTTCGGTGCTCCCTTTCTGGTGCCAGTCCTCCCCCCCCCCCCCATGCCATAATTCCTGGCTACAGACCTGATGATAACATTCCCAAAAGAGAAATACTGTTCCTATTACAAAGACTTTTACACAATCAATCGAATTTCACAATTTGAGAGAACACCCATCTTGGGGTCAGGGAATTCATTTTGCATGCAACCCTGTTGTTTCTTTGTATATTCCACGCTTCATCTTACGTAATCTTTATTTTCCTTCAAGTTCTTTCGTCGTCCTTCTACCAATAGAAAACCACACTTATAAGCTTCTTTTAAATTCTCGTGAGTTTCATTTTACTCTCACTTGTACCATGGAGCTACTACCTGGTCTAAGTATTAGCTCCATGCTTGTACATTCCTTAACATTTTCTCTTCTTATGTGTAGCATTTTCGGTGTGCAGTGGTGGCGCCAGGTGGGGGGCAGGGGGCCATGCCCCCTGTCAGGGAAGGCTGGCCCTCTGTCGGGGAAATTTTCCGGTTTCGTCTGGGAGCTGTTATGTCTACGATAAAATATGGAATCCCCGACAACGGCCACTCCGCCCAGACGATTTACTTAATTTTGGTCTAAATTAGAGCAAATTCTTCAATAAAACCCCCAAATTTTCCAATATTCTGCTTTAAAAAACCCATTTTTTTTCAAATTTTCCATGATAAAAGCCCATTTTTTTTTTCAAATTTTCTCCAAAAAGAGCCCAAAATTTTCGGCGAGCTTTGCGCGACAAAATTTTCCTTCAACCATCGTTTCGGCACTCTGTCGCCCTCGTTGAGACTTTGGGTTGTTGGCCCACCGTCGGGACGCTTGGCCCCCCTGTCGGGCGAATCCTGGAGCCACCCCTGTCGGTGAGATGGCTAAGTTATCAGTGGTGAAATTAAGAAACAATGAAAATGTTCTCAGTCGTTGAGGGGACCCTCTAAAACTGAATCCTATAGCTCATCTATTTCATGTGTCATACATGAGTCCGGGAGTATGTCAGAGACAGCTCCTTGCATGAGTGAACATCAAAACTACAAACTTTCTGCCAGGAGACAAGATGAGGTTCATGCCAGCTAGGAGGCTTAGCTTTTGTCAGTTCTTGGCCAATGAAAAGTTTCCTCACGTTCTGGCTTGGAGTTTTGTGTAGAAATTTCTCGTTATGAACTAAGCACGTTTCAGTTTTTCGATTGACGTAGTATAATGTTGTGTTGAGAAACAGTATAAAAGGTAATATAATAGTTTCCAATGGGTTTACTAGGTTGTCACACAGTAGTCTCTTGAAATTTGTAGAGTGTTTCTGGAAACGTTTACAGCAATTGCATTGGAGACCACGTGAGGAAAGCATGATGTGTGAATAAGTGAGTGGATAAATTATCCCCTTTAGCTGGTACCCTGGTAAAGAATCTTCCTTACGACTGTGTTTGTCTTTTATGAATCTGGTATTTAAATTAAGAGGCAGATCTCTAGACTAAAGGTTCACTAGATCGAAGGTTGGCTGGACCGGAAATCTTCTTAGGGTCTCAGCCATTCTATGATTCTTATTAGGAGTATATATTAGGGTTATTGTTAGGATTAGGTTTGAGGTTAGGATTAAGGTTGGAGTAAACGATTTAGCGTTAGCGAACCACAGGTATAAAGAAGTTGAACTTCATTTTAGTGGACCCTGCTTAAACTAAACACCTAAGAATGATAGCTTGTATGAGATGATCACTTTTTTGTACCCCAGTGCGTGATACCCTGGTGATATATTCTTTCTTATATTCCACTTGCCAAATTAAAAATTATACGTAACAGTTCGTGCAGTGTTGATAAGGGCAATTCTCGTCATCCCTGACAGTTCCACTTCTCCCACTAAACAACTTATAGCTCCTCCCATAACTGTATAAAGCTTCTCCTTGTGCAGACACAAAACCCATTGTATTGGTTCAGGCCACGTACTGGTGGCTAGTTCATTTTTTGTAGGATGCCTACGGAAAACTCATGTTTTCAAAAATTTTTAAATTTGTTTCAAAATCATGGCTAGGGTTAAAATTAGGGTTAGGGTTACAAGGATTAGTAATATTTGACCTTTTCTTTCATAAACCGGTGTTAAAATTACAAAAGAGGGGTCGAAAAGTGGTTATTTTGGAATTGGGGGTGTGGCCTATTTTGGCCTATTTCCATTGCCATCCCACAAAAAAAAAAAAAAAAAAAAAAACCTCTCTTCCTGGTGAACATACAAGGCCATGTGTAATCAAACACTTTCTCTGCATCGTGTGGAATGTGCATCATTTGAATTTTCAAACTTTGATGTCAATCAAAGAGCAGTATCCAACTGAGAATTGTGATAGCCCCACACCAAAATGTACTTTGGAGTGATGACTGTCTGTCTTTAAAGATATATAAGTGAAGCTTGTACGCTTGTACGCATTGTCGTTTGGTCTGCATCAAACACACTCAAAAATCTCGAGATGATTTGTGACGTATCCGTACAAATAATGCATGAATTAGATTTTCTTTCAAAAATTAAGAATTCTAGGCAGACTTTACTTCCAACAAAACTTATGATAAGTACAAATCATGCTCCTTTGCTTGAATGCCTGCGGTAATTGTAAGAGAACGTAACTTTAACCTGTTGTGAAATAAGCCACAATTGCGACTCAAGTTCCCTTAAATGGAAAAATGCAGCACCCCAATTTGGATTAGTGCACCCGAGTATCCTATTTCATGAATGGCTCTTGAGAATCATGTGACAATATTTTTCTCACTGAATTGTAAAATTCACGCAAAGTAACTCCAGTTGTTTTAGGAATAATGTCTAAGAATCCAAGAAGAGCGTCAAGGAACAGCTGTTTGAGGTTTTGAAGTTATCATGGGCGTAAATCCCGGGGGGGGGGGGGATGGGGGATATATCCCCCCAACATTTGACTAGGGGGGCTGGCCCAAATAATTACCCCCCCCCCCCCCCAATGTTTCAGTCTACAGATAAGTGTATGATGGAAAGTATATTTTATTCTTCATTTTCATAGGAATTTTTTTCAATCTCGCTTCACTTTCTATCACAAATGTTTCTCAAACTATCAGAATTTTAGCAAATCGTTGGCAATCTATCAAAACTTTCGCGCGCTCCGCGCGCTTCCAACCCTAAGTCATTGTCACTCATATTATCAATATCTTCCGATAAGCAGCAAAAAGTTGAAAGTTTACGAATTAATAGGTAAAACACTGGCTTATGACAGTGGCATGTAGGTTTGTTGGGCAATTGAAAGTGTCTCGATGTAGAGTCTGAATGCAGGTTTTGTAATGGAAATATTATTCGTCACTGTTTACACTCCATGCCATGACCATTATTAAGGTAATAGTACACGAAACTGTTCTGATCACACTTTCCGAAGAACAGATATATATACATCTCCAAACATCTGTGGGGACCCCGCGTCAATATGGGATCTTTCAATCTAATATGTAGCATGATGTAGAAGGTTGAAAGTACGTATCTGCCGTTATACATTTTTCAAAGAATTTTACCAGAGCTTCGCCAGTTCGCGCTAAGCCATTATCGGTATAGGTGGTGATTGTTAACGCACTTATGACGAAAACAGCACTCTGTAACGCTCTTATTAGTCCTTCACCCCTTTTCTACACCTATCAGGGAGGTCTTATATCACCTCCCTGCACCTATACTCTCCCTCCCTATCATTTTCCATTGCTGGCAGCTGTTAGTCCCGATTTTAGTTCAAAAGTAGTAAAATACGATAGTTGTAAAGTGTGCGGCGTCGTACTCTATATTATCATTTGGATGTCAGGTAGTATACGCGTTATGTCATTGCCCCCCCCCCCCCCCGCCCCAAATTAATATGATTATTGCAGAGCTTCCAGGAGGTTCTATTCAGGTATCTGCTAGCCTTAGACGCTCTTTCATAATGCACAATAAAGGAAAGGACATATTTCATAATAACTCAAGGATGTTTCAGTGGACTCCACGCACATATTTTTGTATAATACTGCTTATATATATACTGCTTAACCCTTGATTATTACCATGTCGACCCTTAAAATGGCACCTACAGTATAGTTAAATTAAGATGCTGTAAGTGCCGTTCCCTCAGACTTTCGCTGTACTCTTGGGCTTTGAAGATTATGTCAAGACTGAGTGATAATGCATGGTGTCATTTTTATGAAAGCATTTTCCTTTTTTTTTGATCCCCAGATGCCAGGAAATCCCAATTAACAGTATTAAATTAAGTAAATGCTGAGGAGGACTCCAGATCATCCCTTGTCTTCTTGTCTTACCAATTTTGACTATGCGAAGTAATGACTGACTTGACTATTCTAAAATTGTGGAGTGGTCACATTGCCCGATCGTACGAGATCAAGTTTAACAGCTAACAATTTTAATATTTTTTCGGTGGAGGAGGATTCCTACCGTTGGTGCTTTACCATCGTAGAACCCTGGGTTCGTGCTATTAATCGTTGCAAATATTCAGAAAAGGAAAGGACATTAGTGGGGGAGGGGACCCCAACCCCTACCCCATATTGATGAAATCAGTGAGCACGTCTTAAAAACAAATGATTGGAGGCTAAGATCATGCCCGAATCCCGTCGACCTCATGAAAAGTTCCGGTTAGGCTAAAAGCGTTAATTCAACGTCACTCACGTCGATTCTTCGTATGAAAGCTTATGGAAGATTAATCTTACTCCTTCAGAACTGGATAATACCGAAAGATAGTGGCATACGTCATCCTTACCAACAGTCTCATTGCATTGACAAATCTTATTTATTAAATGTCAAAATTCTTATTAACCGTTTTATGAACTATACATGCTTTGATTCTTTTCGATTCACGTAGCATACAGCTGTGTTGAGGGGTAATCGGAGAGATGAAAATTTCTCGTGTAAACTAGGCCATAGTGGCCTATAGAGGGATTTCATGTGACGTCACGTGATTGAGATTGCTAGGCAGTGAAGGGTAAACCACACGCACAGTAAGCGTATTTACAGAACACGCGCACGACATAGACATAGATACTACTGTGACAGAATGTACGTTTGCCCTTTAAAACCAAAGAGAGTGCGATCACGTGACGTCAGTAAAACTCCTCTATATACTAAGTCTCCTCAAATAAAGACGACCGATTGAGTGCTTCTAAATTTTAGAAAGCATTACACAGTAGTGCGCAGAAACCACTTGAAAAGAACATATTTGAATGCTATAGTAGCAGGCGCGGTTTTACGGGGGGGGGGGGCTTTGGGGACTCAAGCCCCCCAAAAATTCGCTCAAGCCCCCCCCCCAAAAAAAAAATTTCCGAGGTTGTGTGTTATCTTCATGCTATATTTGCGTGTATTGAGAAAAACGAAATTGTATAATACATTTGTGCACATCTTAGTCCAGTGGATTTAGTTTCTCAAATGTGTCATGCAAGATAGGCATGTGATCACGTTTCTTGTATCCACGTCCACGTACGTACACCGTTGTTTTGACTGCATGTAGTACGACAGCCACGCTTCGCCTTAGTACTGTATTACGACGGTAGGCACAGTGCGGGCGCCTACTAGCTTACCCAGCTGCATTCTTACGTTCGACGCCAGTCCTAGGGGCGTAAATACAGGTGTGTGTGTGGGGGGGGGCGTGAAAATCAAAAGTCGGTCTCTGAGCGCCAAAAAGTCGGTCTCAAATCCAGTGATTGCTCAAATCCAGTTCAGTATGCCTTTGTAACAGTAGACCAGACATGAACAACATTTGATACCTTACTCAAATTGAAATTCCGGCAGAGATGAAGTAAAAGTGAAAAGATTGCCCTAATTTTTTACTGAGTTCCCGAATTTTTGATCGAATGCTCGAAAAATGTGCAAAAATTTTCGCGCGCTTATCGCGCCTGTAGTGGTTTAGTGGTCTATTTCATGCACCTGAACTGCAACGGATTTCTGGCAACTTTTTGAGAAGTTCGGGCAAAAAATTTTCTGAACCCGAAACTGTAAGAGTCCCATACGCCTATGATTATTACTATCAGTGGGGTACGCAGGGGGGCCATGCCCCCTCCCTGATGCCAATTTTTTTTTTAGTTCCTAAAATACGTAAATTTTTTAACACAAATCCTGCTTCAAAATGTAGCGTATGTGGCACCAAATTGCATGTAAGTACATCTAATTTTTCAAAAATTTTCAAAGGGGAGGGACACCCCCTCCCCTTAGACCCTTCCCCAGGCCGGCGACCACACAACATACTGCATGCCCCCCGTGAGAGAAATCCTGGGTACGCCACTGATGGAGTCCTCCTTAGCATCATTCCGCAATGTCGGTATTGATAATGACAGAAAATTTTATTCTTCCGTTTCAAGCCCCCCCTAAGCCCCCCTAAAAATCTCGGTCTAGAACCGCGCCTGTATAGTAGGTGGATATATTATCCTCTTTAAGTGGCGCGCTGTTATAGTATCTTTCCTTTTGACTATGATTGTTCTATTTTAATCTAACATTACAATGGCAAAGTTCAAGTGAGAAAAAAATGGTGAAAAATGATATAGATAGATTATTCTTCCTAGGTGGTACACTGCTGATGGAGTCGGAAAAATCTCATTAGACCAAAGGTTTACTAATTGGAAGGTTTACTAGACCAAAAATCTATGAGACTGACCTTTTTAGACCACTGCAGATGGCGAGGGGTTTCCTCTCCGTTTTGCACAATATTTAATGTCTGCATGTTTCGGAAATAATTTGCTAAATATTACTGACAAGGGGAGGTTGTCCGACACAATTACCCCCCCCCCCCCAGTTTTCAGGTACACTTCCGAAAAATATAGTTCATGAAAAACTGGAAAAAGAAAATTAAGCGATCTTTAGTTTCAACTACTCCCAGGTTCCTAGACTAGACGCAACTAAACTGTCACTAACGTTAGTGATCAGTCACTTGTCAAAATTGTGCCAAGGTCTGATACACCTGGAGCGGTGATGGAGTGAAGTGTACGTTGCACTGCCCGGCCGGCCCTCAAATGAGGATACATACATATCAGTCAGTTTTGATCTATGAGTAAACCATATAAATATGTACCTGTATATTGATGGACCATCCCAGCTTGCTGAGGCAACCGGTTTGCCTTAGCAAGCTGGGAAAAATATTTCATAAAATACATAATTATATGTCTCCTTATGCATACAAAAGACCGTATAAAAGTATGCACCAGATCGTATATTTTCACATTAAAAAACAAAAAAGCTTCACACCGTGGGAGGGGGACAACCCCTCCCACACTCTCCCCCTCGCGCGCAATCGCGCTCAGGCCCGGTCTCTTCGCTCCCTCGCTTTGCCAAGTATGCAACCCCCCACCCCTGACCAGAAATCTCCGCCCCTGGATATATCAATATAAACTATCCGGCAGGGCTGTATCCGAGTTCATCTAACCCGATTTCGACCCAGTTTTGATTCCAGTGGTCACCATTCCGGGCAAAAAGTCCGAGTCCAGTACCCCAATTCCGAGCAAATTCCAATTTCAGTGTCCATAATTCCGGACCAATTCCGAGTCCAACCATTTGACAATGTAAAATATCACACAAATACTATTTATACTATTTCAAGTCATTTGTGGGAGTCAATTCCATAGTCTGGTGCACCCACCTGTAAGTAAAGCTAGCCGTACACTACACGACTTTGCACACCGCAACTCAACTCGATCGTCGGATCTCCAACAGTCGTATAGTGTGCATGAGTTTACGACTGCGACTGGAAGTTTTAGGACCAGTTTTAAGTCGCGCCGACGGCAGTCGGGAAGAACGAACATGTTGGTTCTTCCCGACTGAAGTCGGCGCGACTTAAAACTGATCTTAAAACTGCCAATCGCAGTCTTAAACTCTTGCACGCCTCACGACTGTTGGCGACCCGACGATCGAGTTGGGTTGCGGTGTGCTAAGTCGTGTAGTGTACGGCTAGCTTAAGTTGACTGTGCGCGACCATTCATGTATTAAGTTGTGCACCAATAAGAATGTATCTTTTAGTAACATTAATGAAACCTTTTTGTCGACTCGGTTGGAATCGGCTTTGAGTCCAAGTCCAGCTGCAACACATTCCAGGTCAATTCCGATTCCGGAACCTCCCATTCCGGGCTAATTCTGAGTTCAGTAAATAACGGACTCGAGTCCGAGTCCGGACTCAACTGTTTTCTCCGAATGACTTTCTCTAAGTAATCCAACTAAACTAAACATTATCACTTTACGTTATATGTACATTATGGCACATTTCGAAGTCCTGATCTTGGTCATAAGTTGGAGGCGTGTTAAAATCACCCTGCTCAGGATCCAGACATTTCGAAAAGGGGGGGGGGGTTTAAAGCCCCCTTGAATATTCTCCTAGACTAACATTATGCTAATTTTCGCGTATTTGCTATTGTTGATGTGGCGAAAAGGGGGGGGGGCTGAGCCCGAGGAAGCCCCCCCCCTTGGATCCGCGCCTGCTACCTTATCAGACGGATGTGTACCGCCCTCCTCCGTTCCTCCACCATTCTCAGAAAAAACCTTTGCAGAAAAATTGCTTCAAGCGTTCCCATGGTGTCTCCATTTGTGCAGATTAATGCAACATTCCAATGACACCCATATTTAAATCGGTGCTTTTCAAGCACTACAAAGCACACTTTCCCATAGGGTAGCATCTTCAAAAAGAACTTATGTTGGTCCCCTCTCCCATCCTGACTGCACTTTCTTTCGAGCTAGTAGCACATTATTTTCGACGGCAAGTCCAAATCACTTTTCTGCATCGTTGATAAGGCCCTATAGCCTGCTTTCTTTTTGACCATAGTGGTGGGACTATTTAAAGGCAATAGGCAGTCGTCCCAAAAATTTGCATTGAAAAATCAGCAAACTCTTGCAAATCTCCTCTTATTGCATTACAAGCACCTCTGGAGACGTTTTGAACATAACTATTACAAACAATAGGTAAAGCAAGGAGAAATTCTCCTTGAATTTCACAATCCACTGACAAAAAAACATTTTCATATGATCAAAATAGGCCATTCATGAACTAGAGTGACGGGGCATACTAACTCTGATTGGGGTGACTGCCTTAAGTTCATCGTTATTGTAAATGGACGATATAAAGGCGTTGCTTAACGGCCGCATGTGTATTCTGTTGGCTATGGAAAGGTAACATAGGTTACATCAGGGAGGTGTTATTGGCTAATAACACCTCCCTGGTGTTAGGTGTTAGGTGTTATTAGCTAATAACACCTCCATGGTTACATGCACATTAGCCAATCTTATTAAGCCGGGCTATTTAGCTACTTACCAGTAGTTCCGAAGTGTTCAGCCATTTTCTGACGTGCTGCAAATTTTAATCATGGAGCCGTCTCCCTGCTTTAACATCCGGTGCCTGCATAAGCTTACTGGGTCACTCTCAATTGCGACGGGGTGGGTTGGTGGACTGAGCCCTTCTGCCCTAAAGTTTAAGCACGGTTGCAAGAAAAGCAGCATTTATTTTTCCCCTACATAACACGTTTTCTTTCCCAATGTTGCAGCCTTCCCAGCCCCCACCCACCCCCTGCCTAGCAGGTCTCTTTGTCCTTGTACCACGTCTCTCCATGTTTGTGCACAATTCTGCCACAGTTCTGTCATCTGCGCCACCCTTTTGTCGCTGCATGTGTCAGACATCTTGCGTAAATGTAGGTATGTATATGGGGTGGCAAAGGCGTTTGAGTGTGAGGGTGAACAAGGTGGCTAATACCACCTTCAATCAAATGATAAAGAAACACAGAAGCTAAAAAGTAAAAATCAAATGAAAAAGGAAAAACAAAAGCTCAAAGAAAAAAAAATGAGGAAGTATATTGCCAATTCAATCAATCGATTTGAAAACAGAAAAAAGACACGGACATGCAGGTAGACAGGTTAACTGAATTCCACTTTACTCTGTACCGGGTAATGAGTATCGAAATATATACAACACGCGTCCTTCACTTGGCTACCCCTAATAAAAAAATCCTGCTTTGTTTCATTATAACGCCGAGGATTAAGTTGAGTTGTGGAATACTTCCCAAGATAGTTTGCAATTCGAATGCGGATACATCAAACTGATGAATTGGTGTCACCCAAATCTGTTGCAAGTCATCGGCGACAGATAAAAACTCGTCTGGGGGTGGTGACACATATAACTATAAAGCTTAGATAGGGATTTTTAAATCCTTGGCTGTCAGAAGTCGGCTTTTTACAAACTTGTGACGAATGGGTTGCATGTGTAACAGGGCATAAGATTAGGCGTCGGTAACAGGTCGTTGATTCTGAACTACCCTAGCAGGAAAAAGTTGTGCCGAGTGCAATCAAACATCAAACATGGCTAATACTATTTTCCACGAGTGGTCAATTTCCCTTAACTACTTTTCAAGTATATTGGCAGTGCCATGAGTCAATCACTTAACGAACATTTTGATGTCAAAATATAAAATATGCCGTAAAATGGATGAAACTTTCGGGAAATATTCTTTAACGTATCTTCCTCATTCTGTAATATGCATTTTGATTGTGTAGACCTTATGCATATGATGGCACAGGGCAGAAAGTGCTCCTCATTTGGAGGAAAAGAGCGTATCATTGCCAAGTTACACCAACAAATGCAGGCTGCGGAAGCCGAAAACATCGCAGTGGTGTGAAATCTGACATGCCAGTTTTCCCACCCCTTTCTCAGGCCCGTAGCCAGACAAGGTGCTGAAAGGGGCGAAAAAGCTTCTGGGGGCAAAAAATTTTCCAGAGGGGACGAAACATACTAAAATGCATTACGGCAATAGTAATTTTTGATCTTCGGGGGGGGGATTTTCCAAGGGGGCCAAAGGGGGCTTCGCCCCCCTTGGCCCCCCTTGACTACGGGCCTGCTCTTTCTTCGGTAAATATGGGAAGGAGAAAACAAGATACGATTTCTCCTTACCATTATGCACCGATAATGTGGAGTGGAGAAAACCAAAATTAGTGAGGGGGTACTTCAAGAAAGGACCATTACACAGTGTCTATTTTCGAACACCCTGTCCATAAATGGACGCCCTCGCACATGACACGGATTGGCGCAATATAACTTTGGTTATATTATTACCAACGGGGATAATCCCACCATGTGGTACGGAGAAAACGAACACCGATGAAAAGGACTATTGGTGGCGCGTTATATGCATATGTGTGCATTGTAATCTACCAGATGCGGAGCATATGCTATTCAGACAGGGTGTTCGAAAATAGACACTGTGCAATGATTCTTTCTTGAAGTACCCCCTGACTAACTTTGGTTTTCTCCACTCCACATTATCGGTAGATAATGGTAAGGAGAAATCGTATCTTGATTTCTCCTTCCCATGATTACCGAAGAAAGGGATGGGAAAACTGGCATGTCAGATTTCACACCACCGCGATGTTCTCGGCTTCCGTAGCTTGGTTGGAAACTGGGACGTTAAACCTCATCTAACCTAACCCAATCCATAGCAGGCAGCTGATTTGTCAACCAGTCGTATACGCGCTTAAGTCTACTACACTTTGTGCAAAATCTACGCCGTTCGTGTACGTGTGCTTCATTGTTTCCTCCAAACTGGCGTCAGTGTGATGTCAATGGATAAGGTCTATTCCAAAAGAATAATAATAACATATGAATTTTAGGTGACAGTAAACAAAATATTTCTGACGGAGCCTTGGGTCTATTACTACAGAGTAAAGATCGAGGCGCTCAAAGACCTGAAAAATGCTATACACCAAAGTCAAGAAGGATTTTTTTTTTCAAAATCCTACTTCTGAAGGGGAGACGGAGTGGCTTAGTAGTAGTATTGTGACTTTGAATCTCCCCTAGGCTACTGCAATACTGCAATACGTTGTAAAACAAGACACTTCAATGTTTCTGCTCCATTCCCAACTGCTGAAAGGGGGTACTAACTTCGGCTAGCGGCGGATTATCTAGCGATGAACTGACGTAGGCTATAATGGGGGAGTTAAATCCTGTGACCTTGAGGACTGGAACTGGAGACGTTTCTTGACAAATGTAAAAAACAATTAAACTCACAACCCCCCCCCCCCCCACTCAACGAATCATTAAATCGTCAGTCCGATTTAGGTCAAAAAATACTTAAATCGTTATGTTTATTTTTGTGGCCTGCATAGTGCACATCAATGTTTCATTCCTATGGTCACAATGATGCAAATGCCCTAGTACCTCTGGGGTCTTGCTTCCTGGACCCCACGGGGGCGTTTTCCCTGGACCCCATTAGGGGCTTTACTCAAATTACAGTCTTTGTTTATCTTTGATTTTCCCAGAGCCACTGCACGTTGTGCCAAAATGTGATCACTTTCTTACTGCTATAGGGTGACTTGACATACAAGCACTCTATGTACAAGATGGTATGCAAAAGAAAAGTTAATTTTTCAAGGTCATATAAACATTTTAATTTCAAAGGCAAACAAAAGCAGGTAATGTGAGTTGTACAAGAAGGACATCGCAAATTATTGCCCAATGCACTGTATCAAATTAACGGAATAAATTTCAACATTGTATATCTCAGCAACGGAATTATCTATGGCAATGGAAGATAGATTAATAAGATTCATTTTCCAACCTCTAAAATATATAGTTTTGTATTTCTAGACTTTAGGTACACTCGTAATTAAAGTTTCGAACATAAAATTGGTCTAAAAGATAATCGATGTGGGGACTGCATTGAATGGAGAGGACTAACGGCTGCGGTAGTCCCATAACTCTCGAAAGAAATGTAAAACAAAAATGTCCGGAATATATTTCCCTGTAAGTCAGTACTTAAAAAATGTAGATGCGCGCGAAGAGCGCCGCAAAAATGTAGTTTGGAGAATATTTTGTTCAATTTTATCCCCTAAGGAACTGAAAAAGTGACAGAGGGTCCTCATAAAATATGTGTTAAAAATTTACGTATTTTTAGGAACTAAAAAATAGGCATCAGTGAGGGGGACCATGGCCCAATGGGGTGTCCCCTCCCTTTTGAAAATTTTTGAAAAATTAGGTGTCCTTACATGCAAACTGGTACCACTTATGCTACCTTTTGAAGTAAAATTGTGTTCAAAATGTACTTATTTTTAGTAACTAAAAAAATTGGCATCAGTGGGGGGATGGTCCAATGCCCCCCAAATACGCCACTGGACTGTAGATACTTTTTCAGGTGCCCACTTGATTGTGTTTTTACGTGCATGAAAACGGACACGGCCAAAACGGAGAAACAAGTCATCCGCACTGTAAACCAAAAACACTAAGACTAAAACTGCTCTCACAAGTTCACTTCACTACCACGACCCCAAAAGGAACACATTAAAACAGTAGTCATGGTCACCCTGCCACGAGGGGACCTATTTACTCTTTGGCCTTTTAAATTATCCTTCGACGCCAGGAACACATTGCCGTAATTCTCACTCGCAGTGAAGGTGGAGCTTGGGGAATAAGCATACCTTTCGATTAGTATCGCGATGACTATTGGTCACTCGAACAGTCCAGCTAATGACATAGCCATTGAAGTACGTGCCATTAACAGTTACGTCAAACTTTGGCCTTTGCAACAGAGCCTTTTTATTACATTCGCGATTTTCATTGGCTTCAAGTTCAAAAGGCCAAGAATATTCGTAAGAGTTGAGTGCATTTAACTCTGATTGATGCTCCCTGATTTTCTGGTTGGGGAGTGAGTTTCTTCGTGGTTTGGTAACTGACGTCGAGGCAGTGTTGTAACGAGTCACTCAATTTTGCAGTCGAGTCAAGTCATTTAATACTTTCAATGTGACTTGAGTCGAGTCAGAGACTCGAGTCAGGCTGTATTATTTCTATGTGGAAAATTCTGATACAATTGCTGGAGCCATTTCCCTTCTGAAAATGAGCGACTCCAGTCATGACTCGTTACAATACTGCGTCGAGGGACAAAGTAAAGAACAAAAGAAAGCACGAACCTTTTTAATTGCGAGGTAACCCTGACTAGTACGATATGACATAGAGGCAATTTGTTAAAAAACTTAAAAACGGTCAGATTTCATCTCATGCTTGTGGGTGAGTAAACCCCAAAGTTTATTGCAAAAAATTCCTGTCATAATGGAGATACCCTGACACCAAGATTTTATTTATATATTTTACTTTATTGTCTACTTCACAAAAGGCTATTCTCTGCAAAATTCAAAGTGGGTCATTGACATATTTGGTGTTCCAATAACTGGAATTGCATCCAGTTTAGCGCATGCACGTTTAACTGCAGTGGTAAAGGCTAGTATTTGTGCATGCGTAGACTTGTATGTACCGCCCACATAGCAATATTTGTCATTATCAGTTGTCATTGAACTCATTCTTCTAATAATGTACTGCGTGTGTGTGTGTCGCACGTCCGCACAGTGTACATTTTTAATACGTATACACGGCGTACCCTTCTTATAAATGTGCCAACATGTGGGTGATACGTAAACATAGGCTACGTATATACACGGTCAACAATGTTAACTATGGCACACGTATATGGTTGGCCGTCCATACACATAAGAGTTAATCACGACAATGATAAATAAATATCCTGTTCTGTGGGCGGGACAAACAAGTACAAGCAAGCGCAGATACAAGCTTTTACTGCTGCAGTTAATGGCATGTGTTGCTCTCTGTTCTCTGATCGATGGGTAAACAATCCTGTTTTTCAATTGTGCTGTGAAATTGACCTCTTTTTCCCTGAAATCATCACTTTTTTGCTCGAGGGAGGGACGATGCAGCCCCACACCCGGTCTCAAACGCCTATGAGTGACCATGTAATAAAATGTGTCGAAAACTGCATGGTGGCATTAAACGACGAAAGCACACAGCTGGACCGATAAATACAGCTTACGTCATTCCACAACTTAACATACATCAAGTTAATATTTTGGAATACCGCGGCTTCGTATTGAATGCCATAAAAAGTATGCCCAAAATGTTTTTGTAGGGTAAAGACATCTATCAGTCTTTAAAAGCCCAAATTACATTCATTTACATGTATACCCCGAGGAGCTGTTACTCAAAGTAACAGCTCCTTGTATACACTGCAATTCATGAGTCTTGAAGATATTAAACGAATAACAGTTGTATGCAGTACTTACATGTCATATCATGGCATTGTGTAAGAAGAAGCTTTGGCTGCTCTACTATTCTTGTAATTTTATATCTATCATTCATATTAGGCCTACAAATGGGAAAATGATACAATTTTACATTTTCCATAGTCATACTAGCCGAGGGCTTAATCCCCTGCCCTTCTGACAAAACCCTTTTTGGGGGGTCAGGTTCTGGCACTCAGGCAATTTTCTCGGGCAAACCGGGTTCCCGTTTTCTACCCAGCAAAAAGTATTACCGCTAGCTAATGGCATTTCTCAGTGTAAATCTAGAAGTTATTCATTAAATATCAAACTTAGATATTATGTAGAGTATATATCATTATGTTAAGCTTGAATATTCAAGAAGTTAAGCAAAGCATCCCATCAACTTTTTCATATTACATGCAAAGTACTACATCTTCAATTGCTAGTTAAATAATAAAAAAGTAATTGACATCACTACTTTCCGTTATAAATTGAATCATTACTTGGAAGTGCAATACCATATAGAGTCATATACTAAACAAGGCTATAACAATGTGAACATTACAAGAGACTCTTCAAAGAAATGCGTTACAGTCAATAATATGTACCCTATGCTACATCTTTTTAGCTGCAAAACTGAAATAACATGCATTGTCACTGATTAGAAATGGACTATTCAAACTTAACAAGACGTGCAATAAAATACCTTGAACATTTCATTTCATTTATCACTAAACTGAGAGATCTTTCAATGCATCTAAAGATTAAATTCTTATTCACCACAAAATTTTTTAAGTGTTTTTGCTCAAGTTTTAACATCCTAAATGATTAATGCATAACTAAACATAATCAACACTAGCTCAGCTTTCATAAGTTTTGAATCGTAAGTCGATCATATCTGCCTCCGTTCTAAACCCTCTGAATACAACAGAACCTATGTACATGACCTTGACCGGTTTAAACTAATGTGAAAAAGCAATAGAATATTTTTACATGGAATTCATCCAGATTAGTAAACCTTTAAGTCCCACAGGGAGAAAATAAACGGTCTAAAACGGGTACTAATAGATTCATTTATATTTTAGCTTTCTGTTAGTGAATTTGGGTTTTATTTTTATTTTTTGTTTGCATTACTGCAGCGTCACACCAAACTTACTTATGGCTACTTCAAAAATAGTGTACATCATTTTAATTATAAACATCATGCATCTAAGAACTTAAAAACACTATCGTACTGTGCTACTCGACATCAAAATATTTTGCAAACAACCGATCTATCATTCTACGATGCTTCCACAACTTGTCAAATATACGGTTATCGTTAGTGATATTTATATGCTTATAGCATTTGGAATATCTAAGGGTCGGAGATACGTATGCGGGTAAGGTATCATTTTGTTCCTTTCGTCAATTCCGCGCCCGATTTCGATCAACTCCCTGCGCAAGTTATCTGCAGCCCTCACACTGTTAGGGTCGTAAAGATACTGAACTTCAAAGTTTCCCAAAGGTTGAGTTGCCCGTGTACTGAGGAGCTTAGTAATCTTTAATATCCCAAGGGTTGTCTTTTCTGAAGGCAAAGCCTTTTCAATATCGTCTTTGGTGCGCATACTTTTATCTGACGGTGGATCACCGTTCAGAATGGAGGGATAGAAAGGGGGATAGCCATAGTCATCGTATTGGCCGAAATTAACGGCCGCATGCTGAGCACTACCTATGAATATGAGAGAGGTACAGATATTTACTAGATCCTTTTTATGGAACTTATCCTTATCCTTATCCCATCCATGTACCCCTGGTATACCTACCCCACCTTCTTCGTATGGATCCTTCAAACAGCACCACCATGCTTGTATCTCTTTGTCTTGACGGATATCATCAGCTGAAGAATAGAAACCGTCGACTACTTCCTTAACGTATTTTCTGATGGCTTTATAAAGGGCCATCCCATCATCTCTGTAGAAATAATTTGGAAGAGTGTTTTCATCTTCCACTCCTCTTTGCTTCAGATCTTCTGGTAAGGTCCCGTCAACATCTAGTCTCCAATTCTTGAGTTGCCTGGTCATAATTTCGAACATACCGTCACGTCCAATTGACATACTGGTGTCGACCCATCCTCCCACATTCACCAGCTTTCCCAGTGCTAGGCTGTTTATTGCCAGGAGAAAGAGGAAGTGTGGGGCCAGAAGTCGGAAGATTGGATGAGACGGAGAGAGGGAACGATGGGTAGCCAGACATGCCGCCTCCATTATTAGATGAGTGAAGCCCAGATGGGAACACGATTGATGGAAACTAGCGTCAGAGTTGTTAAACCACATTTTAGCGAACAGCCAGGTCATGTAATTATCGGTCGGGTAAAAGACCGGGTTGTCATCAGAATGGTCCTGGAAAAGCTGAATTGCAACAGGCATTAGTTGATCTTCTTTGTTGAGAAAGAAGAGGGCAATTGGGGCACATACGGTCTTCTTGGTGTGGTGTAGATTCTTCAGCACCTTGTAGTCGACGATGAAAAGTTTTTTCTTCTCCAAAGCTTCCAAGAGGGTAAATTCTTCAAGTAAACCCCTCGGCAGCGTATTTTGGTTAACGGCAAACCCTTCAGGGATGCCTGTGCACAGACGAATTTGTCCGGGGTTACAATGGTTTAGTCTTTGGCGTCCAAAGGCAGAGTCTGTTTGCCAAAAGGAGATACAAGGTGGTCTTGGTACAGTATCGTTGTTGTAGTAATGGAGAATTTCGTCGAAATGAAGCCATTCCCCGCAGCCTGTTTGATCTTCGAGATCTTGCTCTAACCCAAATCCTGTGAATCCGAGATCGAGTAAGTAAGGTGCTGAAAAATTTTCGTCTTTTGGGAGAGTTTTAGCTTCGGGTAACCAACCTTTTATTTTGACCTCGCATTCATACTCACGCCTCTTCCTTTGTATTTCCTCGCTACGCGTACTACCCCGACTGTCGTTTTGGGGTAAAGCGGCATCAAATTCTTCTATTCGGAGTCTTTGGTTGCCGGGTACCCAGCGATGAATAGGGAAGACGTACTCTATCCCTGTCTGACAACTCTTGACTTTAACCCACTCTACGTACCAGCGATCGTTCAGTCCGCGATTTATTCTGCACAAATCTATTTGCTTTACGCAGTCAAAATTGGGGATTCGTGGTATGTCAAAATGGTCAATAGCTCCACCTTTAAAGTGCTTTTTAAACACAGCGTTTAAAGTATGGTCGCTGGAGAGAAGACCATCTGCATTAACAAATGCTATTTTCACAACTGCTTTCGTACCCTTATTGATCGTATCACCCGTTTTGACAGAAACGATGAACCCCCTTTCCTCACTGTATCTGTGAGTTATACGACCTATTGCGGAAAAAAGGGCTCCCATTGTATCAATAATTAAAGAAGCAGCAAAGATAATAACGAAGGAAAACCAGGAAACACTGCCTAAAAATCTTGGTTACCGTATAAGATGACACGCAATCCTTAAACTCAACTGGTGAAGTGAGAGATACTGTCGGTATGCTTGAATAATGTAAAGAAAGTTTCATTATGGAATACTGAAACAACGTTCTGCGCATGTGCGTGTCAATTTCAAGGGTATGCAGTCGGCTAAATTGAAGGGTATGCCAGTTGATTAAATTTCCTCACACATCAGAGTTACAGAGTTGGCAAATATGGAACACACAAAATATAAAGACATTGAAAGAAACAGCACCGGAGTTTCTTCGGCAACGAAAAACTAAGACGGTTCTTCAGAGTTACACCCAAAACTCCTTGAAATATCGCAAAATATATCCGAAAAGTGATATGAAGCAACTCGCAACTTGCAGGCTACACTCGCCATAAAAATGTGATGTTTACTTTTTGTTGGTCTTAGTAGAAAGTATGAATATGCAACAGCGAAAATACGTAGACCTACTTCTTCCACAACATATACCAAAGAAGGGATATTAGTGGGTATGAAGAAGTATGTATGATATTTTGTCACGCACGACATTTCCCCGAAACAACCGTATGGCTTATCCCAACATTCCGTACTATCCATTTTTTCTTTAGTTAAGTTTTTCTTCCAACGATGTTAGGCTAGTTGCGCCTAGTATAAAGACATGCTTTACAGTGCTATATATAGCAGTGCCTGCATAATTAGTTCGTTTTCTTCTTAAATGACATATATGTATTCCCATTAACCTTACTTTAGCACGTCAGTGCAACTTACTGTAATCTTCTCTTAGTCTGCCGGTCTCCCAGGCCCGTAGCCGGGCCAGGGGTGTGTGTGGAACAGTGGCGTAGCTACGGGGGGGGGCATGAGGGGGCACGTGCCCCCATGACAAAGCCGTGCCACCCCAGGTGCCCCCGTGGAAAATTTTGGAATGCACAGCCTTGCATTGCTCAAAACCATCCGTCACCACCCGCACTAGACAGAATAACAAAAAAAAAAAAAAAAAAAAATGGCTAAGACTACTTCGCCGCCAAGAGATCGCGGGGCGGAAATTCTGGTTTTCCGTGCAAGCACTACGTAAGAAAACAGAAGTCGGTATAGACCTAATGCATATAACGCACGGACTTCAATACATGGACAGAGGATTACGCAATCAATACGGTCGCCACCGTTCGAACAAATTTTGGCTAACCAGATGGCCGCCGGGATACTACCATTTGCCCAATTTGACGATGAATCTGCAACATTTCAGACAAAATATCAGTATGAATGGAAGAGCAATGTCTCAGTCCTCCATTCTATTTGTTGAATTTGACCTGAGCTTGCATTTTTCCGAAAATATTACAAGTTTCTCACACAAGTTGTCGATACCGAGCCACTTGAGCAAGTCCAAACTTTTACACACAAGACTATAGCAGGCAGCCATATTGGTAAGCCTATTCGTGTACGTACGGTGGAGACAATTTACGCATAGGACGTTAGTGCAATATGCTCTGTCCATGTATATAAGAAGTCCGTGATATAACGTCACAGACTGAAAGTGCAAAGTGCGCCCTCCAATGGAGGCAGGCGCGTATCATATTAATCCAGTATATTCAGGCAACTGTGTGTTCTGGTGGGATAGGCGATAAGTCTACGACGCGCGCTTGCTAATCTACATCGTGCGTGATGTGTACTTCTTTGTTTGCTTCCAAAATGACGTCGCATGACGCCAATGCATAAGGTCTATAATATAAGCCTATCCACGTACCTTCGATTCATACACAATTTCATTATCATTCTCTTTATAATGGTGTTGTATACTTTATTTACTTATTTTTTGTAACCATCTGTCACTGAAAACAGCAACTGTTAAAACACAATAGTTCCACTGTCTATGCAAATAGACTTGCCAGAAAAGAAAGTGGAATAATCATAACATGCGATCATTATTATCCGAAATTTTATTTATATTTTTTAGGATCTTTGCGGTATTATTTCTTCCCAAACCAATGAGCCTTACTCCAGACACAAAGTTTTAGTAGATGTAAGTTCTCCTAACTTAAGTCACTCACCGAGTCTATAGACACCGAGTCTTTCACCGAGTCTATGGACATTGTCAGGGTCACCCTCGGGAAGGGGGGTGGCTTTCTTTTGCTCTTATTACATACTTTCCAATCGAGAGGTATAGGGGAAGCAGAAAGAACAATTAAGATATCCCTCCCCCGAAAAGGGTCAATCCTGACAACTTAGACGATGTAGAATTGTTGGATAAGGCAGTTAGGGGCAACTACTTCTCGATTTAAGTTTTCTTTCAAAAATTGTGTGATTTTTTTTAATTACTACAAATTCCTTCAGCACTTTTTTGAATTTATCCGCACTGCAAATCTATGAACTTTCTAAACGGAATCCATAAAGCTGTAAATATTTCTGTGAAGTTTTCTGTAGTTGTTGGACCAACTAGAACACAGAGAACGTAATTAAATTTGGGACCTTGTCATCGAGCTGTCTTACACGTTTTGCTATGGATGGTCTCGATATAAGACTGGTTGCAAAGATCAGATGCTACCCACGCCATCATGGAATCTTGCAGAGGGCTTGGAAGAAGTTGATCGGCTTCAATAAAGGTCGAGCTCTCCTACGATTGTAATGGCGAGTACAGTGACGGAGTGATTAAAATCGGCTATTTGTATAGCCTTTTCAGGCTTTACACCGTGTATTATTCCCATTCGCTTTTATTGGCATTGCTTTCAGTTAATATGATTTGAAAGTGTTTTTGAGACCAATAATATAGTACAAAGAGTACTCAAACAACGCCCATTATATACTAGTACAGATGGTCATTTCTTGCGATTTAGGGGTAATTTTTAGCCATGATTTTTTTTCTTTTCTACAAGCTAATTTCCCCAACGTACTGTGGCACTTCGTCTAGATTGTATTTCTCAATAGACTCTTTTCCCAATAGGAATTACAAAGGATTGTGGGATAGAATTTTGGTGGGCATCATTTTTTTGCCACAGCAAAATGCCATGGACAACAACATTGCCTGCCAGAACTATATCCCACAATCCATTGCAATTTCTATTTGGAAAAGGGTCTATAGGCTACATATACACCTCGGTAGAAACTGGAAAAAAGAACATCTTGGGAAGAATTGAGTAGAAAGGGGTGAGGTGGATGGAAATGATGACTTAGAAGTATTAATGTCCGGTCTGATGTGCAGACTCGTCCCCTTTGTTCATTGTAACAGGTATGCACTAAGGTACATGATAATAACTACTGGCTTGTCTGTTCCGAAAGTATTACCTGACACTGTGAGGTGACACTGTGCAATAACTTAAAATTTAATGAAAACGTTTTCAGAGTACTTATTTTGATATCCTTTGCCAAAAAATCACTTCCAACAGTATTTAATTTCAAACTTTACCTAAAAGGAGAAACCAGTGTTCCCATCTTGGCTATTTCAAGTAGCAAATAATCATAACTATAATGGCTAGCCTTTTCCAATACTACAGCGCGGTCAAATTGCATATTAATATACAGTTTGGAAACTTTATGTGTGCCGTATTTCAATTTTCCATCTTTCTATCAAACAGTGTCAAAGTTTTCTCTGGAGGACACCAGGTACCCTTTCTGAGGCTTCTTACATTTGGGTTTTGCATTTTTAATTTGCACAATCACAAATTGTGCCCCCTTTTTGTAATATTCATTGCCTTCGCAGGTGGGAGTGGGGTTTGGGCCAACCCTACCCCAATAATTATTCTCATTTTGAAGTATTTCCTAAAAAAAGTCGTTATTAATCGTGACTGAGATCGCCAAACAGTTACCTTAGGCCAAAATCTACGAGCTGAAGGTTCAGCCCGCTATCTGAGTCAGAGGCCTTTTCGACTAGCATGAAATCTTGGGTCTACACCTGACAGACAATATGCAAATTGGGTGAATAGTAATCATCGCCTTTACACTATAAGAAGTGAAAGAACGTGATTGCAAAATGCAGGGTACGTTCTTGTACAGATATCTGCATGGAGGTGAGGGGCTGGGGAGATAAATAGTACTGAAGCCTGCCCTCTACCATTACTACACTGTCTGAATCCCCTAATTCCGCCACTGGAAGAAAGGGATCGGCGCGGGAAAACTGTTAAAGATGTCTGCACGTTTAGCAGAGGGTCTGCTTTAAGTCTAACTGGAGGGGATGGCTGGCAAAATATTTCGATCTAGTCTCTTGGGAGTGTTTATCTGTCACGCAGAAGAAAACCCTGTCAACTCATTATAACAGTTACACTGAACTGCCTACCCGTGTATCATTGGTGCTTTCTTTTATTTTCCTTTCATGATTTTCCAGGAATGGTAAGCATACCCTTAACTTCACAATCGGAACACTGACGTCTTTTGGAAGGGGCGGGGTCCTTAGAAAAATTTTCGCCCTTCTAGAAAATTCAGAATTACTATTGCCTTAATGCATTTTAGTATGTTTCGCCCTTCTAAAACATATCCCCAAACTGTTCGCCCCCTTCAGTACCTTGTCTGGCTACGGGCCTGTCTCAGTGTCTAATGATTCATTTAAAACAGAAACATTGAATGAATCTCAAAACTGTAACTAGGTATATAGAGCGTTTCCTATTGTCAGCACCCCAGTCGTGCAGTACACATTTACAGCATTAAACCTTTATCTTGTATCAACTTCAACTGGTCGTATGCTGGTGACACAGTCAAAGCCTTATATTGATGAAGTAAGTAACTAGACAGGGTGGTTTCTCTTAATTTCTGTCCTTTCCGTGGACTATGTTCCAGCTCTAAAAAATCTAACAAGTTGTATGAAAAGTTGCTATTAATTACTTAGTTCTTCATGGTCCCAGTCTTTCTAGCTTTTTATTTAGTTCTCAAAGATAAGGTTTTGAGCACGCCATCAGTTGAGACACGTTTTGCAGAATTCATTACAATCGTTAAATCTTCCCATATTCTTGGCATTAATATCGTGGAACTTCGTAGCATCAATATCGCTTCAACATTGACCTGTAAAAAGTCCAGCCCAAAACAAGCTTCTTGCTCGACTTAAGTTTAATTCTTCTCGATAATGGTGCAAAACATGAGACTCATCAAAATAAAAATTCTGACAGATTCATGGCTTATTGACAGTGTGTAACAGAATAGCAATATTAAAATCAGTAATTAATCCTGCTCACTTTAATCTGGTTTTACTGTCTCCCCTTCCATCTTCTTACTATTTTGTTGCAAATATAAGTGTTGGATTTGTTTGGAACGAGGCTTTGCATGCTCCTGATCACCGGTTGGGAAGGATCACAGGGGCGACACCCCTAAGAGAAATTTTCGCCACCAGAAGATGTTTGAGAACAAGAAATAATATTTTCTTAGTTCATTAAAGCATATCTCGCTCCCGTGAAAAATCTTTCATCCCCTGGAAGATACATTTCTCCCCCTTTCAGTGTCTTTTCTAGCTACGAGCCTAAGTCGGCTGTGAAAGGTCCGTCCCTACACTCGTATTTGTCACATTAGACAGTAACCATTCCAAATATACTATTGTACAGGTTTACGAGGAAACATGGGCGTCCGGAGGAGGGTCAAGGGGGGGGCACTTGCCCCCCTGGAAAATCAAAAACTTGGAAAAACGAAGAAAAAATAAAGAAAAAAAAACGAAGAAAATATAACATCAACATTTCTTAACATTTTTTTAATTTTTGGTATTTTTGAAAGTTTATATTTACGATATTGCTTATGTTTCCCATTTTTATATGCGGTAAATACGCCTTGGAAGTGCCATTTCCAGCGATCTGGGAAGCATTTTGGGCCAAAATTTTTTTGCGCTCCGCGCCAACCCATGGTGGCGCGGAGCACTGAGAGTCTGTCTATGGGCTTTGCCCCCCCCCCCTTGACAAATTCCTGGTTACGCCTTTGTCAACACTGTGTGAAAGTAGCATCTAAACTCTTTTCTGGGAGTAAAATATTTCCCATGAAAAAAGTTGGCCCGTCTAAAAAATTTTGCCCCCCCCCTTGAATTTTTTTCTGCAGACGCCCATGCGAGGAAAGCTGAGAGACTGACACTCAGGCAGAATGATTTGCTATCTTCGGGCAAAAATTGCCATGTTCGGGGCAAAGCTGTGACATTTTCAGGCAAAAATAACAGCCGTACAATAAAAAATGTCATGTGAGCATGTGATTACATGGATAGCCTTGGACCGGCGCTAGTTTTTTTTTTTTTTCGTAGGATGGCGATGGAAAAATTGGTTTTTCAAAAATTTTTAAATTTGTTTCAAAATTATGGTTAGGGTTAAAACTAAGGTTAGGGTTACGTCTATAGGGGAAATTTGACCTGTTCTTTCATAATCCGGCGCCAGAATTCCAAAAAATTACTCTAAAACCTGTTATTTTGGAATTAGGGGTGTAGCCAATTTCCAAGAAGCTGATTCGTCTATTGGCATGATTCTTCCATTTCCATCCTATGAAAAAAAAAAAAACTCGCGGACCGGCTGGACCAACAAGTGTTCTATTTCAAGAGAGATGGCTGAGATGGAGGGGGGGGGGGTGTTAGGTTGTGTAGGGCTCTTATTATGCCCTATTTATTTTCACGGTTAAATATGCTAATATTTCCTCTTAGATGAACCAGAAAGTATACTGACAAGCTCTGCTACTTTAGAAACTCATAGTACAAAATGATATCTTAAATACCTTATATTAAGAAGTTTCTCTCAAGGTAAAGGAAGGAAATAATGAACTTCAGAGGAATGTTGTATCCCTATAAATATAGGAGATAGTACTAAGAAGTTACATAAATCCACAGAATCTGAATCAAGGGAGAATGATGACACCGATAAACTTCGATTGAGACAGGAACCTGTATAGCTCAATCAACTTTCTATTTTTTACATTTTTAATCTTTGACATGCCACAGTGCAATTTAATCATTTATTAACAAAGTGAGAATGATTAATTGAGGGTTTGGGACGAGGGCTCGTCTTTCGAAAGTGAGAGGGACGTACCCAGTCCCCATGATCTACGTCCGTGGTAGACAAGAGTCTGACATGGGGGAGTTCAGGTTAACATGACTCAAGTTAACCGCACCGATTGGAGAGCAAAGGGCTCCTAAGTGAACGAGGCTGACAGTCTCCTGAGTGGGCCCATGGGCAAAGATCTGGGGACCTGGGAAAACAGCCCCTTGAAGGTAAGTGCCCTTTACAAAACTATTGGCATTAGAAGGAAGTATATACCTGTGTTAAAACTGCATCTGCGGCGCATCACTCAGAACTACCTTCAGAGCAGGTGTCGAACATGTACTCCTCTTTGGCGTATTACGAGTGCTGCCAATATAGGTGCAGGAGTAATACACGTCCGCCGGGCGGGCAACATTCAGAACAGAAAATCACAATGTGGCATTCCTTCAGTAGCCCATCCAGTTCACGGCACTAATGCACGGCCGGTACATTGAGCTGGCATTCCAGGTAAAAATCGCCAGGGGTACCTTTACAGGCAGATAGGCCACTGACACATACATTACCCTACGCAGCGCGGGAAGCAGGGCAGTTGCCCTCCCCCTCAGAATTTTTCAAAGCAAATTTTTGGAGTGTCACATAGATCTGTTCAAATTCCGAGATTTCTAAATGAAGAATGTGGAGATGCAACTTGTAAGGCGCAGAGAGCGTCCTAACTAGAAGATAGGCAAAGGGGGACACCAAGGGAACCCCCTCCCTTGAGGATATTTTTATTACCTTTTCAACTACCCATATCCCTAAAAACGTCTTAAAAATGCCATTTTTCGGCGCACTTCGGGTGCACCTATTCTGACTACTGGTTTTCCCATTCTTTCTTTCAGGAAGATAGTTGGGTGAAAATATTTTGTAAAGCCCCAGGAAACTCTTAGCATCATCCCTAATTCCCCGATCTCTCATTCCCTCCACCCTCAAGCCCTCCGTACCATTTAACTAGGTCGGCTGTTATTCAGACGGAAGAGGTCTATCAGTCAAAAATGCAAAAAGTCAAATTTTTATTATTGTGGTGTGTGTAGTGCCCATCTAATGTCATATGAAGAAGGTTAAATCCATCATTGTAATCCCACAATTTCATGATATACCCCAGGAGTCCCAGGGGCTTCGCCCCCTGGACCCCAAACCGGAGCAGACCAATTGATGTAATTTCTTTGAATAGCTTCATTTAACAACAGGGGAACCCCTGGCCTACGGAAGGGGATTCGGCACGCGACACCATTTTATGAGGTCCATGTGGAATTTATATGCCTAATCCTTTTTCCGTTATGAATCTGTTTTAACCCCCGCTTAAATTATTTTCCATATTTACTTTCGTAAATACAATGTTAGGGTTCCCAACATTCCTATATTTCTTATGTATTCCTATATTTGGAACACTGGAAAATAGTATTCCTGTAAAATAGCAAATATTCCTATATTTCCTATATTTTGCATTTCAAGAGTTTGTTTATCAGTAGTGTTGAGAGATACATAGTCAAAGAAATTGCAAAGAATAAGTAATGCTGGTTTTTTTTTCCTGTAGTTAAAGAAGTAATGATGAAGTTGTTAACACACCCCGTGCATGTGTCAAAGTTTTGTTAGGAAAGGGATCCACCAGCTAGATACCAACTGCCATTGTTGTTTCTTCAGATCTACGCTACAGTGTCTTGCCTAAAGTATAGACCTTATGCATATGACGTCACAGAGCAGAAAGTACCTCCTCGATTGGAGGCACGCGCGTGTCATTGCAAGTTACACCAACAAATGCAGACACCTGATTTGTGGACCAATCGGAAACGCGCGTAAGTCTAATACACGCGCGTGCCGAAGTCTACGTCGTGCGCACAATGTACTGCATTGTTTTGCCTTCAAACTTACGTCGTGTGACGTCAATGCATAAGGTCTATTGTGCTACTTACTAAATTCACAAAGAATAAACACCACAAAAGCATGCTTATCAGCCTCTCTTCCACTTTTTTGGTTTAACTCCTTTGCACTCACACCTCCCTTCTCCCCTCACAAGCTTTACTGTGAAGCTGTGATGTTGTGTTGTGTGCACTCAGTGTCGTGGGGGGTCAGGGGCACTCTAAAAGCATGCAAGTGTTGAAACTTGGAAACTGCCCCGCAGCTTCCAGGGGATTCACCCCCTGAACCCTCACCAGGGCATTGCTCAGGTCTCCACTGGGGACCAATGGTGGGCCCTGGAACCTGCTGTCCTGGTATCATCATTACTGTCATGTTGTGAAGAGGCATTGTACACGTACGGGGGACTGAGGTGGGCAACTTTAGAGAGGGTGAAAATTGTCGTTATAGAAAGGAGGAAACTGTTTGTGCACTTTGAATGCATACATACTCCGGTCTCGCGGACAAATATGGCACTGCTTCTCAAAATGGACTCTTTGATCCTTTTGAGAGATGCCAAAGTATCAGGGAGAGCTGTCAAACAGAACAAAAAAAAGAATGATTTGTTGAAACTTGGAAGGCCTGGAAGTACCATTTCTAGCCATGTGTGGAGATGTGTGTCAAAAGGTTTTGGGGTGTGCCCATGAGTGGCAAAAACTGGGGTGGGGGTGTGTCGGCCTTATATGTGCCAACCAACCGCGGTACTCCAAATAGTGTGACATATTAGCCACCCAGTAGAGCGACAGAGATGGCTAAGGTAGAGAGAGGGATCACCATGCAAAAAGTTGGAATATTATGGCTATAGTGTCATAGAAGAGCCCATTATACCAATTTGGAGTGGGTTCTTGGACCAGGGAGTTGTTATTTGGAAGGAGATATATCGCTCTGAAGTGAGGTTTGACACCGCCAAGGTCACACAGTAATGCCTCTTGTATATTTCTTGGCGGCCGACTGCAGTGGCCAAGTGGTTAGAGCATCCGACTTGCAGCCGGAAGGTCTAGGGTTCATATCCTGGCCGGGTCATACCAAAGACTTTAAAAATGGACCCTACTGCCTTTGTGCTTGGTGCTCAGCATAAGCAATGGAGTAGGGAAAACAAGCCAGTGAGCCACAACTGGAAAAAAGGCCGTGGTCGTCTCGACTTGAACCAATTGGTTGGAAACTGGGACGTTAAACCTCATCTAACTAACTAACTGTATATTTCTTGGCATTTCTATAGGGCTTACACTAGATTAGGTAGTTCATACAATAGATTTTTGTCGTCTGCTACATCTACTGTAAGACTGGGGGGTTTTCGCTATTGCCACAGCATTACCAGTCGCTAGGAAATTAAAAAATGTTGCATGTTTGGACGCTCTTTGACGCGGATGAGAGTATACCAGTAAGGTTTTATGTATAAATGTGAACATGATGCTGTACCTGGTATTTCCGGAAACTTCGGGAAACTTTCCAGATTGTTGTGACAAAAATTAGACTTTTCCCTCTGAAGCTCATTTGCATGAGGTTCGTTCTATAGGAAGGGGCAAACTTCATTGACTTATTTCAATTAAACAGTCGTTTCTAGTTTTGAAGCACCTGCCCCTAAGTTGGTGGCGGTTTCAACCTTCACATCAAAGCATTATTGTGAGAAGGTCAATTGTGACATCATTACTAGACGTGAATGATGTTGCTAGCGTATTGATATCAAACTGAAGCCAACGAATAAAAGAAAAATTCCCTTTAGCTGCATAGCTTACCATTGATAATCTTCTCATGATGAAGTGGGTCTTAGGGTAGTAGCATAAATTAAAACTTTTCGTTGAATCTCCTTCCGAATAACAACTCCCTGATTATCCTTTCTAGTTTCCCCAGTAGCCAACCTTTGCAGGTCCTATGCATCCTATTTATTCTTATTTTTGACAGAAGAATTTCATTTCTATGTTTTGCTGTAAAATATCCTGTATTTATTCTTATATTTCATGCTTCCTGTTGGGAGCCCCCCAGTGCGTAACTTAGTGTGTAAAACTACTTCAGACCGCAGTATGCATGCATTGTATAACGAGTACTAACAAAAAAATGAAGGGGAACGAACCGAAATTTTGTCAAATGACTAGATTTGATTCAACTTTAATTGGCTTGGTATATACATGAAACAATTTGGTTCATTTTTTAACCCAATCTAATCAAGTTAATTTGACAAGATGCTTTTTCATTCCCGCTTGTTGATGAAATTTTTTTCAGAGTATGCAAGTACACATGCACACCCTGGTACAGAGGAAGTTTCAACGTTGTACAAGCGCGCACTTAGCTACACTTCCCAGGAAGAGGAATATACGAATTCTTGCTATCCAATTCGCTTATTGTGTTTAAACATCGACCGTGCGTCATCCACTGTCGATCTACCGGCAGTGAGAAAATGCGGTGACCAACAGTTCGTGTTGAGTATTGTACCAGCAATTTGAATTCTCTAGTAGAACTAATCGTAGCTGTGCGTGATAGCCTACAGCTAGAGGCATGGTTTTTTTTCAGTCAACCAGCAATTCCCCGCCCTAACTTATATTAACTCCAACGCGATCATGAAGAAAAACTTGGTACATAATCAACAAGCCCTTTGTATAAGAACCGCTCAGTGACTTCTATAAGCGTTTCACAAGTGTTCATTTTCCTACTCTATCGAGAAATACAACGAAATAGCCCATGCATCTGTTCCGATCATGACTACTTACCGCTTAGCCCGTGAACTTTTTACGTTCAGCTTATCCCGGCTAGGAAAAGATAAATTGAGGGGACGGTAGCCACAGACTCGATACTAGGGCCGTGTCCGAGTCCACCTGACCCGATTCCAGGCTAATTTCAATTCCAGTGGCTACCATTCCGGGCCAATTCCGAGTCCAGTAGCCTACCGATTTCGAGCACCGATTTCGAGCGAATATCGATTCCATTTTCTTCAATTCCTGGCCAGTTCCGAGTCCGGCCATTTGACAATGTACCATCTTGTAAAAATGCTGTTTGTACTGTTTTGCAATTACACTAATTGAAATCGCGCATTTCAAGGAATCAGTTTCATGCCCTGGTTGAAGCTGTATTTTGATGGGCTGTATAAAGCCATTCATGTGTTGAACTGTGCACAAGTAACAATATAGCCCTAGGGAACAAATATTCAACTTTCATTTTTGGGACTCGGCTGGAATCGGATTTGACTCCGAGTCACCCGGGGGAGGGGGCGTACTTTCTGTCCTGTAACGTCATATGTATAAGGTCTATAATGAAGAAATTTGAATATTAAGGGTTTTTCAGGGTCGTATTCGAGTCCATCTAACCCAGTTACTAGCCAGTTCCGATTCCAGTGGTCACCATTTCTGGCCAATTTCGAGTCCAGTACCCTCCAAGTTCCAGCCAAGTCTGATTCCGGTGTCCCTAATTTCCGGCCTACCCTGTGCATAAGTTGACCGTGTGTGTCCATTCATAGCCTATATTTAACTGTGCATCAACAACAATGAAGCCCCAAGTATACACATCGTTGTAACATACATGATATTGGTGGAATCAGCTGCATCCCATTCGGGGCCAATTCATTAGTCCAGTAATTAAACGGACTCGAGTCCGGAACGGAGACAGAGTCCGGACACGGGTGTTACAGCACCTGGTTTTTATTGAAGGAAATGTGAAAAATTTGTGATACAATGGAAATAAGTGTGAAAAAATTGGAAGTTTTAGTAAAGAATCTGAACTTGAGAGCAAAAATCAAGAAAACTGTGGAGGCAATTTATTGGGTGATTCGTATACTATAGTGTTCATTAAGGTAATTCCCCAACGAAACCGGAAATTTTTCCCTAGTGGGTGGGGGGGGGGGAGGGAGCTCTCCCGGCGCGGAGTGCAGCAACCTCCCCGACGGGTAGGGCATGACTCCCTGCCTCACACCTGGCGCCACCCCTGGTGGCCTTTGGTGGGAAATAATCCCTGGGAATTGCTATTGGGAAGGAAACTGGCTGGACCAGGATTACGTGACACCGTGACTCATGAATAACTCAGGCTGTGACTGTAAGGGTCCTCACCCAGTTTCCACTGGCAGTATGTACGTCACTGAACGGCATTGACCATACGTATCACAACAAGCCCTGAATCGCATGCAAAAGAAAAACTGCCTATGGAAACGGTGAAAGCACAGCAGCCTACGTTTCGCGTGGGTGTTAGTAAGTTTTTTTGGTATTACGAACTGGACAATTGAAAGTACCTTGGAATTTCCAGCAATGAAACACTGACCCATGCCTTTGACGACTGAAGAGAAATAGTACACGGTCAAGGTATTATTCAAATGAATTGGTGTTGAATTAAAGGTGATCAGTCGTCTTGAAATATTCTTTGTGACGTCAGCCTTTTCTTGACATGTTTCTGCAGTCGTCACTGTTCAAGGATACACCGTACAAGCATGGTATAGCTAATCGGTAAGCAAGAAGAGACGGCTTGTAGCTGTATACCTACTAGCTATACCGATGTCATCATAGCTACTTGTACGGTGTATCCTTGAACAGTGACGACTGCAGAAACATGTCAAGAAAAGGCTGACGTCACAAAGAATATTTCAAGACGACTGATTACCTTTAATCGATCGGTTCAGGGTGTACTTTTATTTTAAATTTGAGAAAAGTACTTATTGCAATATACTGACCTAAACGACGCCATGCAGTCTATTGAAAACACTTGTTGTAAATTGTATCGCCTGCTTGTGTGATATATAGAGCCATGGTTAAAGGAACGCAAAAATTTTATGATCTTTATTTAGAAAAATTTTAGATTTTTATCAGGAGAGCATCAAACGATTTGGGGGTTTTGTTGAAAACAATTTGAAAAGTTTGAGTTTTGAATCTGTCCTTTTTGAGAGGAAAAAGGCAAGTGATTGGTTGAGGGGGTGGGGGGTGGGGTGTAATTGATTGTAGTACTTAAAAATCGCCGACGAAATTGAAAAATTTGCCCTGCACGGAGGGGGACTCCCGACGGTGGGCGTGTCCTCTTTTCCACATGGCACCACCCTTGCCTCGGGTTGCAATAGTTCAATCAGAGTGGTTTGCCTGATTTACAGACCTACCAAATTGTCCTTCTCAATTCACCGCTTTGGAGGCAGTGGTCTTTCTTCCGATAACCAGGGGCGTAGTGGTGGGGGGTCAAGGTAGTACACTTGTCCACATTGGGGAAATTTTGGGAATTTTTGTGGGGCGCACAGTATACTCCATTTATACACATACTATTCAAACCCAAATTGCCCACCCCGTCGTGCCTAAGAGGGCTTGCCGCGCCCCTGAACTTCCTTTCCGGGCAAGTAAAATAATTAGCAAGAGGATGGATTTAAAATGGTGAAAAACAGTTTTCTGAAAGACTGTTCAAAGTCTTATAACTACCCGACTTCATCTATGTTTCTAAGTTACTGTCAATGATACTACTCCTGGTGCGAAAAAGAAATCAGCTTTTGACCACTAAACAGAATACAAACCGAACAACTGACCTGCAAAGCAGAACGACAACGAATTCTTTGCAGAGGTTACCAGTTTGTGAAAAATTTGAAGCTGAATATTCGTCCAATCAATTGGCATCTACCGTGATCTTAACATCTACAGGCATCTACCGTTAAGATCTAAACATTTTGAAAGAAATTTTGGGATGGTAATAATTTTCCTCAGTTTAGCATACACAGCAAAAATTACTTAAATCGGGTGACATGGATAGTAACACTTCCATATAGCTTGCAGTTGAGCAGGGGTGAATTGGTCTCATTCATACAAAACGACTAAGACATTTTTAAGGGAAACAAAGTTGTAGGTATTGTTTGCAAAAAAGAAAAAAAAAACTTCCAAACTTTTACAAGTAGCCCTTATATAGAATACCCGAACTAATTGTACTAGGTTTTTTCATGAGACAGGCGCGTACCCCGTGGGAATGGGATACCCCTTCACACACACGTTTTGAAGATGCCCTCATTTACAACGTAGTAAAATATGTTTCAAGGGCTTCCCGTCTAATCTTTTTGATACAGATGTTCGCGACTGATTCATATAGTATTCTTTTGACACAATAACGACATCATTAAAATGACAATAAAAGTTTATAAACCTCTAAAACAAAATGTGTTTATCGACCTCATCACATTCTAGGTATGACCAACTTAATTCAAGTTGAAAATGCCTATATTTTTATCCCAAAAGAAAATGAAAACATATCACACCGTTGGATATTTATAAAAAAAAAATGTAACCAAACATTAGGATAACTATACCGTAGACCAACTATTACCAATTTATTACGAAAAGTATATATACGAAGGACAACTAATTTGTGATAATGCAAAATATACTAAGCTACCATTTGCTTAATCACGAAAAGAATGAAAAACTACAAATCGTACCTTTTTCAAGCTTTACCGTAAAGTTTACATCACGAATGCTAACCTATGCTTTGATTCTTTTTGTGAAAATTTCTAAAACCACGTAGTAACATGACATACACATGTCCTCTAAAGTGGAGAATTGGAATGCAATATAATATATAAACGAAAATGAACAGAATTATCCCGCACACAAACGCTATAAATCAAAGGATACTAGTTTGACTTTCTTTGCGATAACGCCATATTACCATTTTATTTAAAAGTTTCTGTAAGTTGGTTTAACTAAAAACACACGGTGCGATTTTACTTACGATTTTTCACGATACGACCGTTCGTTGTACCGTCTGTGTGCCTCTACGACACGATTAGCGACGATTTTGTATAGCAGTGTATGCTATCATGTTGAAAACTGTTTGAATGTGCGATATTGACTTATGGACAAAAAATTCCCCTAAGATTATGGTACCTTCTTACGGTTTATCTTACGGTACGGTTTCCTGTCATATGGCAAGATTCGTGCACGCCGTATAGTATCGTTGCATATTGTCGTAGGGTAGGTTATCGTGAGCAAAATTGCACCGCGTGTTCCTGTACCGGGCAAGCCTTTAAAAATTTTAATTGTTCTTTGATGTTAGATGCCGTGTGACGGACCGGTCTTTGTTATCTTTCTTTTGCTAAGACAACCTTTTAAAATTGTTTGCTCGATTTTGTTCAAAACAACCAAATGGTCGCAAGTTGAATGCCGTTGGCTATAAAAAGGACAGAAACAGGAGCAATAGACCGTGCCGAGAACTCCACGATTGTCGATGTTGAAACAGGGAGCTGCTACTAAACAACCTGCTGGTTTAATTGCCTTACTAAAATCAAATATACAAAGACTTGCTATTGAATGGATTTCAGAATCACTCGGCACATTATGACAAAGAGCTTTGCCAGGGACTAAAGTGAATGACTTCAAAAATGCAGAGAATTATGTATTAGGCAGTGAAAACTGCATCTTAACAGCTTGAAGTTTTTGGAAGATACTACGGTAATTTTCAAGGAATGTTGTATTTTCTAGAGTTACAGTGCATTATGGGAAATCCGTAATGCCTTTGGGGCATAGCGTTGTACTTCTTTATAATATTGACAGCGCTGTATGGAATATCTAACAACTTTATTTGTAATATTATATGGTGTAGTTTATTCCTCGATCTCCATGAAAAGATATTTAAACACCACAATAGTATCAAATATAAGGACAACATTACATTCCAATTTTAAATAATAACACAAGGATTCTGAATCAAATGTGTCCATATGCAGTTATCATAAAATTCTGTGACCTGGAGGTCACAGAACTGGAGGTATTTCTTGACAAACCAATCTTTACAATGAGATATTTTGAGGTAGGAATGGAGCAATACCATATGGTTGGAAGGACATGAATTGAACCTTTTCTCAGTTTTAAAACTAAATCCTAATTTACAATCAGGTGAAATGAGTTCGTAATTCGTGGTCACAGAAGCATTCAAAGGTTTGAACCCGACGTTAAGAGAGTATGATTGTTGTTTATCGAATACAGAAAAATGTAATCCTCAGCTACATAATTGTATCGCCGGTGGCGGAGGGGCGGAGGGGCGGAGGGGCGGAGGGGCGGAGGGAGTTAACGATTTAACTGAAACCTTCAAAGCCACCGCTTAGATGCTAATCGCGTTTGGAATATCCCCAGGCCGAAGGTATGTGTAAGGAAACTCTAGATTTTTGTTTTTCTCCCTTGTATCATTCTCGATCTCTGCTAACTTTCTTTTAAACTTGTCTGCTGCCTTAACGCTGTTTGGGTCAAACAGATATTGTACTTCGAAGCTGCTCAGTTGCCCGAGTACTCAATACTTTGGTTATCTTCAATGTATCGAAAATAACTTCTTTTGGCGGCATGACTGCGGTGATGTCACTTTCGTTTCGCGGTCGCTTGTCGCTGACTGGTGTACCTATTAACATGCCTGGGTAAAATGGTGGATACCCGTAGTCATCGTATTGGCCAAAATTGGCGGCAGCGTGCCCGGCACTAGCAATAAAGATGAAAGATGTACAGACATCCGTTACTTCTGCTAGGTTTTGAAACTTCCCCTCACCGTGGACCCCAGGAATACCTACCCCATTGTCGTCAACCGATGCAGAGAGACAACGAGCAAACTCCTGCAGTTCGCTGTCGTTAACGAGTCTTTGACTCGGCCCATCGGTTTGTTCATCGCCATCTGATGGGCCTGGCTCGTAAAACCCAGTCAAGACATCTTTCACATATTCATGGATAGCGTAGTAAATTCGGAGTCCGTCGTCTCGATAATAGTAGCCAGGCAAAGCGTTTATGTCGTCAACACCGCGGTCCTTCAGGTCTGCCGGTAAAGAACCTTGTACATCCAGTCTCCACTTTGCGAGATGTCTCGACAGAATGTCAAACATTCCATCGCGACCAATTGACATAGCCTTGTTCACCCAGCCCCCTTCATTCACCAAACTGCTGAGGGCTGCGTCATTAATGGCTATGAGATAGAGAAAGTGTGGTGCGAGGAGCCGGAAGACGGGATGCGAAGGGGACAGTGAACGATGAACCGCTACGCAGGCTGCCTCCATTATGAGATGAGTGAAGGCCAAGTGGGTGGAAGATTGGTGAAAACTTGCATCTGCGTTGTTGAACCACATCTTAGCAAGTTGCCATGTTATGAAGTCATCTGTAGGATAAAATACTGGATTTGTCTCTGAAGGTTCCTGAAAAAGTTGTATGGCGACAGGTTTCAACTGCCCCTTTGAATTCACGAAGAAGAGGGCTAATGGAGCGCAGACCTGTCTGCCGGGGGCGCACTTGATTCCTTTCAAAATTTCATAATCGATGTAGTAAAGTCTTTTAGATTCCAAAGCATCTTTCAAAGGGACTCCCTCAAGTAGTCCAGACTCCAAGCTCTCTTCTCTGACGACAAATTTGTCGGGTATCTTTGTGCAAAGGCGAATCTGAGTGCAGTTGACATGATTCAATCGCTGACGGCCGAAGGCGGTATCGTCCTTCCAAAATGACACTGACTTTGGCATCTGGAAGACTTCGTCGTAGAATTGAAGTATGCTGTTTTGATCAACAACCTGGTCCTTTGTCATGATACTAGAGAGTGTCGAATTGACGGTGGTCTTAACGCCAAGCTGGCCAAGGTCGAAAAGATATTCAAACGTAAAGCGTTCCTGTTCTGGTACATTTTCCAGCTGTGGAAGCCAGTTTGGTATTCTTACCGCTGCTGTGTACTCTTTTCTTTTCTTTTGTAGCTCTTCCTCACGGCTTGCGGGATCCTTTGCAAACTGCGGAAGACATGCGTCGAATTCCTTGATTCGCAGGCGAGTGCCTGAAGGAACCCAGCGATTCACTGGGAAAACATTTTCAATCCCCGTCTTTCGATTCTTGACCTTAACTACTTCCATAAACCAACGGTCGTCGTGAATTCCTTTCATCCGTAGAATTTCGATCTGTTCGACGATTCAGTAATGAGGAACTCCCTTGATTGGAAAGTTGTCGATTTCCCCAGTACTGAAACACTTTTTCAACGTTGCGTTTAGTAAAATATCTCTTGATATCTCTCCATGTTCATTAATAAGAGCCACTTTGACCTTGTTGTTCGTTCCTTGGCCAAATATATCTCCAGTTTTCACTGAAATAACAAAATCCAGCTCTTTGCCCGGGTTGTTTCCCATTTTGACATCAAACAGCTTTAAAAATACGGGAACTGCAAGACACCAGACGTAAAACAACTAATTAGTGCTGATTTGAATGGATCGCTGGCCTGCTCGGCGTACAAAGAGTGAGACAGTTTTGTGCTACGCTGACAAATATACAACCTGGAAATATTAATGGAGAGTATTCAAAGTGTAAGTATTAAAGAATTGGTAAAATAACCTTGACCTCTTAGTGACATACAAAAATACTGAATAGTGTAAGTGCCATTCCAGCCATAAAAAATGGAGTTTTTTCACCAGAGGCCAACGTGCGGTGTCGATGGTTAGGTACAATTACAGTATGAAAGTTGATATACAGCCCCTTGATAGACCATCCAGTTGATTTATTCCGCAGTAGAATCACCCGGATGTTCTACTTCGGTGCATCAGTTTGTTTGGTCCCCTGAGCAGATCACAAAGGCTTTAATTTAAGTAGATCATCGACAGAATGATGTACACTCAGATAGCACACTTACGTTGGACCAACATTGACATGTGGTTGGCAGGCGCGGATGCAAGGGGGGCTTTCTTGGGCTCAGCCCCCCTTTTTCGCCACATGAACAATAACAAATACGCCAAAATTAGCATGTTTATCTACGAGAATATTCAAGGGGACTTTCAGCCCCTCCTTTTCGAAATGTCTGGACCCGTGCCTGGTTCGCGACCGTTGGCGTTGGTGGCGGAATTGGCTGTTGGTAATTGGACCTACATTGGGCCGCGACGTTAGCTGTTCGACCGTTGGTAGTAAGGCGTTGGTCCAAAGTTGTATTAACAACTACCACCCAACGGTGGAATTCCAATATTGGCCCAAAGTCGAATCAACGTTCACATGGAATTGAGTTTTTGTACTCCTCTTTTCTTTCTGTCTTTTTTTTTTTTGAATAAAATTGCAGGATGGGTATGTGTTGGCCGGAATTAATATTTATATTTTTGTTATTTTAGTCCTAAACTATTTAGGCCACTATTGTTTGTTGAAGCTACTCTAAAAGAAATTCGTTTATCATTTGCTTTTATTAAAATACAATTTAAAAAAAGTGTGTAAGGTTTTATCAATATTTTCAAATAGTTACTACCCAGGTAATGATTGGAAATAAGCTATATCAAACGTACAGGAGACTAGCAAAACGTCGAAGATAACTTTGGAACAGGTCTCATTCTTCCTGAGTGTAAGTAGCACACCACTTATTCTTCCACCAAACACTTACTAAATTTGATCCGTTGAGTGGCTTCTGGACCCTTGCAGAAGTTTGGAGCAGGTACAAGCTACACGTCCACATATGCAAAGCGTACACAGGCCTCTGGGGTATTCATTCTGACTGGACATGGCCTAGTGGAGCATACCATGGGCGTATACTACTTATACCTTCTGCGAGATTCCCGCGTACCTACGTGGGCTATAACTTTCTCGTGTCATTGTCAGAAACCTTATTTCTTTTATCCTCTCTGTCGACCACTCAAATCAGGGAGCCGTGAGAGACATCTCCCTGATCAAATCAAGGGACTGTTGGAGATAAAATCCATAGAAAAAGTTTATAGCTGTTACTGACTTCGGAACGCACACCCAATCAAGGCAGGCCGTAGCCAGGAATTCTTACATAGGGGGGCACCGGCACCTCATAGGGGGGCACCGAAGAAGATAATTATGTTTGCAGACAATAGAGCCACCATACGATTACAGTTTGCGGGAAGTACAGGGGATGATATCTCAAGCTTACCACAGACAGGTTAAAGGTATTGGTTTTACGTGTGCACATATACGCGCGAAGCGCGCAAAAATTTCACTCTTGTGGTAGACATTTTCGCCTCCTTTTGCAATATACAAAGACTTGGAAAGTCTCCACAAGTAAAGGGAACAAGATTATGATCACGATGATGCTTCTTCAGCTTCGCAAGCGCAGGTGAAGAGTTGAGTACTTTGCGAACGGCGAGGGGACCAGGAGCTGCCATTAGGCAGTCTTGGTGTGGTCCAGTATGATTTTGTTAGGACCCAGAGGGAAATTCCCCAAATGTCTGAGGAAATAGCAAAATGGGAACACGAACATGGAGCTTTGAGCAGGACTTTGAATGACAGTGAGAGCACACCAATCTCTTCACAGTTCACAATTCAGATGGTCATTATCGTATTTCTACTTTGAACGAAATTTACCATGAACAGAAAAAAATAAATTTTAGAATAAATTTAGGTACGATTAAATTTAGCTTCAAACCATGTAGTCATCGCGTTACGAATGTTACTCAAGTTACTAGATTACCAGATGAAAACACCTTGATACCCAGCATCTAAGTTTGAGCCTTCACCTAGCTTTGGCTAGAATAGTTCACTGGAATTTTTATGCTAATAATGTTCATAGGCGATATAACTTCGCTTGTGAGAACTGCGCGCGAAGCACGCCAAAATTTTGCAGGAAAATTGTTACCACGGTAAAACCTGCATACAGACTCAGCAAAAGCTGGTGAAAAGATAAGCCCGACGACGGGACGAAACTCCCCTAAGGGGTCCATCAACCCGAAGCCCTGCTAGAAGCAATAGGTTACAGAAAGGATGCCGAACGCGAAATTTTTGGCGCGCGACTAAAAATTTGGGATTCTGTTGACGAAAAATTGAAAATGTTTGGTTCTTATTAAGGAAAATTAGAAACTTTGGGTTTCTGTGGAAGAATCTGCCCTGCTCGTCCTATACAGTTCCAGTTCTCCCGACTAAGTTACTTCTTCCACAACTGTATTGAGCCCCTAAGTTCTTTTGCAGACACCCTTGTGCAGATACAAACCTAGTTTATTGCTTAAGGTCATATCCTGATGGGCATACAAGGCCATAATATATAATCACAACATTCTTTGCACATGCTGTGTAATGTGAGCTACTCTGCATCTTTTGACTTTGATGTCAATCAAAGAGCATTCACCACTGACCAAATTGAGAATTTTGCTTTCTCTCAACCAAAATGTATGTGGGGTGATGTGTGTCTGTCTTTAAGAGCAAAACCAAGACGCCGTGGCAACTGGTCGCGGGTGACCTTCCACCACCCCTGGACATTGAGACACTTTACGTTTCTTAAAAATATGTTTATCATGATGTTGAGTCTGAATTAAGAATTTTCCAGCTCGTAAGAGAAAGAGGATAGAATTTCTCATGGATTCAACTTTGTGTTTTTCCGGGAATCACGCCTGCACGAAAGAACAATTGCCTAATTGTGGAACCTTTACCTTTATATAAAGCCAACATATCTGTAACCGGGGTTAAAGCTATATGTAACTGAAGATGAAAGCGCGCGTAGCGCGCGAAAATTGTTGTAAATGTATAACAAAAATGTTACAGAAAGCAAAATACGTTCATTATTTAACGACTTTTGGGATCATTTTTAGTCAAATATCGCCTGGTGTAATACCAGAGCCATCGTTTACACGGTATTAAAATTTCATTTTCGATCGATTTTTCATATGGTGGGGCACAGTGGTCCGCACGGGGGGTGGCACGCCCCCCCCCCGTGCCCCGGCCTGGCTACGGGCCTGAATCAGGGCCGTGGCCTGCCGGGGGAAGTTACCTCTCATAAGACTAGATTTCCAAACCTTGAAGGAAAAACAGCCTACTTGAAAAAATCGTGAAAAAGATAAAATCCCCATTGTCCTGATTATGTTTTTAAGGCTCTCTGAACCTCAGGAAATGGCATAAACATGCAGGTTTCCTTTTCCCAAAATTTTTCCGGGGAGGCCCCGGACCCCGTCTCCAGACGGGCTCATCTGCTGGTAGCTCGCACTGACGAATGAATCTCCACCTTCATGCACGATGCCACAGTATAGGTTAAGACCATATTGATCTTAAAGATTGTTAATCACGGGGTGCAACAATTAACTTGCTTATATAAAATGGCCTACGATAGCCTTTGCTAAAATTAATGAGCGTGTGCAATACTTGGTGTCCTTCTGTTTTTCAAACAAGGTGATTCGCCAGAGAGTCAGGGGACTTTTGGAAAAAAGCGCAACAAGGTGATTTTACTGAATACGTTTTTCAAGGTTAACTTTATTTCTCCTTGAATTCCTATTATCTAAAACATGAAGTCTAGAAAATGTTTAGATGCAACTTTGCTAGTCTAGAAAGTGTCATTTCCGCCAATCTGAGAGGAACACTAACTGACGTTGGCCTTCCAAGTAGCGCACAAAGAAGGGAAAGGTCCCCACCAAGTCTTCGGTTGTGGCATTGCATCATGCTATGCCACAGCCCAAAACCTAACTAATGAGGATTTCCCCCCAAAATATAATCAGTCCAGAGCTTTGTCAAAGATAACACCATTTTGTATCCAAGCAACCGTAATAAGACAACATCTTCTCAAAGGGGGACGTTGAACAGCACCCCTCCTAACACCCACTCAAAAAGAAAATAGGCACTAAAAGTGAGAATTTTTAAACATGTGACAAGTTCAAAGCTTTCTTAAAATAGTCCATTTTGCATCTCAGCCACTTTACATACACAAAAATTTCTCAAAGAGAGGTGTATCACCTCAGCTCTTATACGCCCCACCCCCTATAGAAAAAAGACACTGTATAATGAAATTTCTAAGCACTTTAGTCAGTACTAAACTTTGTCAAAGACGGCCCATATTTGCACCGAAGCGACCTTACATAAATGTCACGTCGTCTATTTAGACCTCTCCTATTGGACCCGGGGACTCCCCATTATAGCGGGCACTGGGTGAAAATGAAAGGAGCCGGCTGTGTGCCAAGTATCCTAGGTAAGCCACTGGATGCTATCATGAACTGCCCCATAGAGAGATTTCGCCAAGGCCCTACATCCCTGCCAATGCTACTTGACCCAGGAAAAGGATCGGGTTTGTGCTTCATAGGCTCCACATACTATAGAACATATTTCGTTACCAGCATTACATAAACTTACGTTTATCTATATACGTTTACTTTTACATTCAGGTCCATGTATACGTTTACATATACATACGTATCCATGTAGGTATGTATACATATACGTATACGTACACATAGACATATGGATCATTACCGGTATGAATTTCCGCCCAATGATCGAGTACGTATTTTAGTTTCTTATTTGTTACAACTCCTTCATTGCAAATTAAGCACATCTACTACACAGGGCAGTGGCACCAAAACGAACTTCCGTAGTCCGAGAAAATGTTCCGGACAGTTTGTCTCCTTTCAAACCTGCTGACAATGCAGGGGCGTCAATCCTGGAGGTGGGGCAGGGTGGGCAATTGCCCCTCCAAAGAAAATATTGGGGAGGGAAACATATCGTTTGGTCCCCTTCCAATAATTCAGGCAGCGTAAAAAAAAAACAAAAAAAAAAAACAAAAACAAAAAAACAAAAAAAAAACAAAAAAAAAACAAAAAAAAAAAAAAAAAAAAAAAAAAAAAAAACACAGCAGCAGGCAGAGTAAAAAATATAATATTGTTGTGTAGAGATGACTTTAGGGCTTCGAGAAAACGCCAAGTTGAGCCTATTAAAGTATTAATGTGAATCTTCCATTTAACTCTTTCAACATAATGCATATCTCCATATTCCATATGCTATTTTTTTAATACGGCATATGACTAGTTATACATTTTCTATCGAAATTAGGGTTGTCGGATGATTTTTGCCACCCCATTCCCCAATACGATCTACGCCCCTGTGGACACTGTATAGGCTCACGTACCTTGCGCGAGGGTAGTAGCCTACTGTACGTATACTTATCGCTGTTCGACCAATCACTAAAAGGCTTTTTTCTAAAATTATTTATTTTATTCATTTATTAAAACCTTGTTTTCAGTGGGTGACTCGGTTAGCCGAGGCTAATCTTCCGTCCCCGACGAGCCCTCAAATATTTACAAAATGATAAAGCGATTCAAACAGAACACCATACATAAAAAGGAAAATTATAAAAACTAAAAAATCGTTAAGCAAAAAATTGAAACAAATCTAAGAAAATTAAAAGGAATAAAAATTAAGAACACGCATAAGAATATTTATACATGTAAGAACATATGTAATGTTTCCCAGCCAACATGCCCAGCTGGACCCCAGCTGGGTTTTAGATGGGAAAGCTTGGCTTAGGTGGGCTGACGGATGTTATTGGGATATTGGTGTTTTGAACAAGCCAGACTTGCTAATAGCACGACAGGAATGTGGAAAAACATTTTTTCGTTATTTCTGTAATCTTTTGTTCGAAATTGTTTTCAGTTTTTTCCGGGTTTTAGCTGGGTTTGCTGCTGGGCTTACCTACATTTTGGAGCCCGGCAATAGCCCAGTTGTTGCCCACCTGGGCACGTTTGGAATTAAATGCCCTCAACTGAATTTTTTTTTGCTGTTTCAGACAATGAACTTAACGTTGAAAGTTTTCTTGAAAATAAAATAGTAAGACAAAATAATCCAAGTTTTGTAATTGGGCTAGAGCTGGGATATTGATGGGTTTCCCAAACCAGAGAAGCCCAAACAGGAACCGGTTGGGACCCAGCTGGGGAAACACATTCATGTATGAATGGTATTTCACTCTTCTAAAGATCCTATTGTTAACTTTTTGTAGCATTGGCGCTTTTAGGTTAAAGGTAGGCATGCGTATTTAAAATTAAGTTCATCATCGAAGTTTATTTTGTTTTAATGGGCTCTAGCCTGGCTAAAGCTGGACTAGCCCAATATGTTTGGCCCAGCTGGGGCCTAGCTGGGGCCCAGATGGGCCCAATTAGGAAAATTTTCAAAATATAATTTCATTAAGGTGATTACGTCTTTTTGCTTCAGAAAATGTATGCCCTAGGAATTTTATCATAAATATTTTTTTTTTCTTTGCTAAACGTGGGAATTTTTGGCAAAGAAAATTTGAGAAAAGTATCTGTTTAAAATAATGTGATATTATTGGAACACCAGGTTTATATACCTTTCATCTTAATGGAGCATTCCAAATTTTACAATACAACATAAAGAAGGAGAAATTGAAATGTCATGAAGAAAATTGCATTCTTAATCTTTAATAATAACAAACAAGTGTCACGAAATATATATAATAGCCAAACCAAACTATTTAACTAAATATGAACATTCCGGTAATATCCTACTACCTTTGAAAGTGGCTGGCATTAGCAATGCCGGTAGCTTTTAAGGCTTGTACTGTAGAAGGAAAGTTACCTCACATTTTCCATTGCTAACCCAGCTGGACCCCCTCAGCTGGGGTAGCCCAGTTGGGGCCCGACCAGCCCAGCTGGGCTAGCCCAGTTGAGTCCCACCTGGGAACACCTGACAAACACGGATTTGCCCCAGCATAAGCCCAGCATGTAGCCCAGCAGGGGCCCAGTTGGGCCCGAATACAGCCCAGATGGGCTAGCCCAGTTGGGGGCCCAACTGGTTTTGATCGGTTAGCCCAATTGGGGCCTAATTAGGGCCCACACTGGCCCAATTTGGAAAGCCTTATCTGGGCCCGATCATGGCCCACTCTGGCCTTAGTTGGTCAGCCCAACTGGGTCCACATTGGGGCTGGCTGACAAAACTTGTTGGGGCCCAATTGGGCAGCCTAATTTGGGCCCGATCGGTAGCCCTATTAGGACCCAATTGGGGCCCAATCTGGTGTGTTGGCTGGGTTAGGGCCGGGAGATCCCACAGCAGGCCCGTAATCGGACAATGTAAGCGTACGGCACTGCCTCGACCAGTTAGCATATCAGCCTGAAATTTTCATTCAAGTTTGCCTGAAAAAGAATATATTCAGCCAGAAAAATAGCAAATTTTATGGAGGAAATGAATGGGCCAGAGGGTCTGAAGACCTCATCTTCGTTTCGTATACCTATGCCAGACAAGGCCTGAAGATGTATTAAGACAACAGTGTTTTTCGTTCTCAAAAATATCTAAGGGAAATAATTTTCCCAAGAAGAGCCAACCCTGCCCCTTCCTCTGCTATGGGCCAGGCTTCCCCGTATTCATACACTGGTGCCTCTCACGTAATTAACATGATAGATCCGAGGTCATGACTGTGTTTGTGATTTTGTGATTCAGAATAAGAATTCAGGGGTCGAAATAAGCCTTCAACCTTTGTGGGCCTGCCGGGCCCCTAGCCCATGGAATCAAGGGGCCAAATGAGAAATCAAGGGGCCCAAAACTTACAAAGAAAAAAGGACTGTTAAAGTGTATGGTTGCTTTCAGTATTCTCCTAGATTAACGTTATGCTAATTTTTGCGTATTTGTTATTTTGATGTGGCGAGAAAGGGGGCTGAGGCCGGCAAAGCCCCCCCCTTTGATCCGCACCTGCTGTAGTCGGGCCCAGGCCTACAGTCCAAAAAATGGCAGTGACAATTAAGTTGGATCTCAAAGCTTTGTGTCCTCCTTGTGAGTAATTAAGTGAAGTATGCACAAAAATCATACTTTTTCCCCTTTAATATATGGGTATATACTTTGATCATTATCTTCCGACAGGAGTGGGGGAGCTAGGTTGGTGCCATGGGCCACAATGTTTTTGTCTGGTGGTAACTGATGAATCCTCCACCCCCACATAGCAACAGAATGAGGATTTAGAATGGTGTTATGTTCATGTCACTTTAAGGACTTCAAGAGACTAAAACTATTTGCTTCTCGTAACAGTAATATGTATAGCAAAAGGCTTAGAAAATATTCAAGTTGGTTTGACAAGCAAAGACCTATTCTGGCCATAAATATGCCTGAACTCTCATACCAATATCTCAGATAACATCTGATAACACTTTCAAACAAAAATGATTGGTAAATTTTAGACCCTGTAGCTCTACGATTAAGCAGACAACTGCATATTGCAGCATCTTAGTAGGCCTATCCATGTATTATACACGTTAGGCAACGGCAAAATTGCAAAGCCCATCTGTAGAAATGTGCATCGTGGTGAAAAACCCTCCAATCAAAAATTGTCAGTATTATGTAGATACTTGTTTGAGAGTCTTTTGAACATGTCAGGACAATGGTTTTGTCATTTTTGACAAATTTGGTAATGTTTGAAAGTGAATTGACACTCAAAAACGATGTATTTTGAAATAGTACTCTCTGCCGTACAAGATGCATGCAGCAAGCTGTAGCTTACTTGTGCAATCGAACCATGTAAAATCAAGCTGTGTCAGATTATACAGATGGCTGTTTTCGCTACGGAAGTTGCCAAATATTTTGGGGTGGAAAGTCTTTCTTGGGTCTTTTAAATGTACTAATCTGCATGTATTCTGATGGTTTTAGCATTGTATTTTAACACGGGCGATCATATTTTCTCAAGGTGGGCTGTTTGTTGCCCAACACGCAGTTTAAGGAGGGCATTTTGTTGCACACCTTGCAAGTGTTTTTGCTTCCAAGGCGGGCGTTTAGGCGGACACGTACGGGCGATCGCCCGGGTCAGTATACATTTTCAAAATTTTCTCGTAACTCCGGAAGTTATTACCCGGTAAAATGAAGGGCACTGTTCAATTCCCGCCGACTGTCTTCGTCAGTTGATCTTGTGAGGTTTCGCCTACATTACTCGTGACTGACATATCGGTGTATGTCTGCATGAGTGATCTTCCGTGTTGTGACAAAGCAGACCTTTATGAGGGATGTGAACTGATTTCAGAAATAATGTGTGTTTCGCAGGTTTTAAGTGGCTGTTAGCATAGGAATACACAGGCTGTGCTAGATATAAGATCGTTGAGTTGTGGATGGAGAGGTTCACGTGCAGACTGTACAATATTAGACTTGAAATATTTAGGAGCCAACCGGGCCCCTTTCCCTGTAGAAGTTACGGGCCCGAGCGAATTTCTAGGAGCATCGGGCCCACGGGCTCCCGTTATTTCGAGCCCTGTAAGAATACAAAGCTACTGCATTCTGAGGCGTTTAAAGTGCCAGGGTGTGTGATATCATGCCCTTACATGGTCATCCTTAGGCGGCTTTGGGTCAATGGCGTCTTAAATCCACACGCACACCCATCTCCACCTCCCCCTCTCGGGCGGCCTTGAAAATCCCTGTGATGGAAGTGTCAATGTCTGTCGTAAATGTACATTAATACAGTGCCCAAAGTAGCTGTTCTCAGCTCTTTTCTCCAAATACCCGGTCCTCCCTCCTGGCTAGTTGTGATATTGCCACGGGAACTGATGGGGGCTGAAAAGGCCTGTGGACCAAACACGTACACTACTTGCCAACAGCAGGCCCCCTAAGTACTAGGCTACGTCAGGTAGCTAGAGCATGCAGTTACAGTCTAGCAGAGTCGAGGCTAACACCGTGATGTTGCGGTACGCGATTGCTAACTTCAGCTTCAGTAAGGTTACGTTCTTCCTAAGTCAGGGTAACCCTTTTACAAGGTAACCTGTTTTCATTTGGTCTCTCTCGAGTTATAAGGTGAAAAGACCAAATGTAAACACACAACCTTGACAGGGTTACCCTGACTGCGTCCTTTTGGTTGGCCGTTCGTCTTACAAACTGATGTTGCCGTCTGCCTAAAACCTCGTCTTGGAAAATGGCCTTGTCGACGAAGGATATGATGTACCTGACAAAGTAAGTTCGCGGCGTAATTCCCAAATCAATGTGCTCCCAACTTTGATAAATGATAAATTTCTTGGCAGTAGAAGGCGGCATGTGCAACTTGAGCCTTGAAGTTGAGGCACATCCGCTGTCCGTACAGTACTAGCCTATGCGATATTAGTGTTACAGAATATGTGCACAATTCCTGTGCTGCCTAGTCATATAGCCTATTCCGCGAAATCGTGTTAGGCATTCGAGTTCAAGCGCATGGTGTATTTGGCCTAGTGAGTAACTGAATTAAGGCTTGGTTGCCTGGCAGAGAGCAAAGAGGGCAACTTGTTGGTACTTTTTGACTGGTCACATGTGTAAAGTGGTGAAGGCCTACGGTGGGGCCAGTCAAGTCGCCCCCTAGCAAAGTCATATATTTACACTGGTTGGTAAATTTTTGGCTCTTTCTGACCCGAAATGGAGAAGATTTTAATAACAACTCACAAAAATCGGATCGGAATCCAATCCAAATTCGTTGTAGTGTGACCGCGGCTTTAGGCTAGCAGATTGCATAGTTTGTTCATTGCATGTGCAATTTAATTGTTAAGTTTGAAATTGGGCGCCAGTGAACACTTTACGCCCGGGCGTGGGGTGCAGGGGCCCGCTTAAGGACCCCACTGGGGTGCAGGGGCGAAACCTTACCAAGGGGACAGTCGGCGTTATCTGCTACGCAAGATGGTAATTAGCTATAGTCCGCAGTCTGCTGACCTAGTATTTTATTTGGGTCGCTTTGGGGCATCCCATACTAGGTCAGCAATATACATTCACATATTCTCCTTGGTAATTGACTTCTGTGGGTCATTTATATGTTTAAGACCCTCCATTCTAAGAATACTTGCATGTAGTATCTAAAAAGAGACAAAAAATTTTGATTTACACAAACAATCCAGTTTTGTTTTTTAAACATTCTATAAAGCTGCGAAATCTTGTTACTTGTGCACGCAGACGATGATACTCTCACAGTAACATGCGGTCAAAAGTTTGTGTTGCAATAGCCTAGGCCTAGTTCAGGGAACAAAGTGTACGTGAGAACTAGGCCTAGGTACCCTAGGCTAGTAATTAGCCTATTTGGTTCTTTAGAACTGAATGTGTAGGCTAGGCCTACCAAACATAATTTTTTAAGTGAGCCTTGAGCGTCGGGACTGAGCTTGCACCACGCAGAGCTTTTGCTCAATTCTTTGCCTGCACGCAGCAATCCGATTATTGAACCAAACTGAATTATTGCATGGATTCATTGTAAAATCGGTAAATAAATTGAAAGAATGCATGAAAGAAGTTCTGTGTGGCTGACAAACTATGCAATCTGGTGTTAGGACCTGTTCTAAATTTAGTTTGTATTAATGACATTCCTGCATTGATGACAGCATGGTGGGGAGTTGGCCTATCATTAAGTTGCAGATGACACATTTACTGAAGTGTTTGCTTAAATCCAGAGAGAAAGGGATTTTGCTTGCTTGAAGCAAGATTAGGCTACTGTGTACAAATGGTTGAAGTACTGGCAAATGTTATTTAAAATAGGCTAGATAAATGTAAAGTACTTCACATTGGCAAGAATAATCCCAGTTCTTATTTCTTGGAGGAAAGGTGTTACAGGCAGTGAATGAAGAAAAGGACCTTGGTGTGATGGTTTACGGTTGTTTCTCCCCCATACCAGTTTGCCCCCAACCAGTTCACCCCACAAAACCAGTTCACCCCTAAGTGATGACCACTTCACCCCCAAAGACCTACCAGTTCACCCCCAAGTGCTGACCAGTTTGCCGCCTAATTTATACCTTTGTTATTTTCAGCATTTTTGTATCTTTCCATCCTTTACAGTATTTTGTATCCTTGCACTATGCTACTGTAGCTTCCAAGGCTCATATATTTTCTTTTGTGTGGAAATATTTTTTTTTTTCAATTTGCATTCATATTTTCCTTAAAGAATGCTTTTTTGTGCAGCAACTCTCTTTTTTGGAATCACATTTTCCCTCTTCTCTTTAAGCCTAATAGCCTTTTTTCGGTTGAAATACCAATTTTTTTTCATTAGCAGTCATATTTTCTTTAAAGAATGCCATTTATTTTTTGTGTGCAGCCAGTCCCTTTTTTTAAGTCACATTTGCCCTCTTCTCTTTTATTATCAGCATAATTTTTGTCCTTTTTTTGTCGGAAAAAATATAATGGAACATAGCATTAGTAATATGGAGGGGGGTGAACTGGTACTGTAGCCTAGGTAATTGAGGGCAAAACTGGCAAGGGAGAAAACGAGTGGGGCAAACTGGTTGGGGGCAAACTGGTTGGGGGCAAACTGGAAAGGGGGCGAAACGGCTGGTTAATACCGGTGTGATTATACATATAAGTCTTTGACATCAGGTAAATATGTTTCAGAGATATAGTAGTTAAGAAAGCAAAGAAAAGATTTGGCATTTTAAGGAGAATCCTGGGAACATAGGTCTTTAAGACTTAAGTTCATCATGTCTTGGAGTGTTGTAGTTCAGTATGGAATCCACATTTTAGGGAAGATGTTAATCTGCTTGAGAAGGTTCAGAAGGGGTTTTGGCACATGATACCAATTTATATACAGTAGAGCATTTGTCATATGAGCTGGGATTTGATGACCTGGGAAGTTTATGTCTTTAGAAATAAGAAGGGTTAGGGCGGATCTTATTGAAACTGATTATTACAGTATTAGAGGTTTCGAGGATATAGGAGTCTGGTACAGTAGTCTTCATTCACCAGAGGGCACAGCCACATGATAGAAGGGTGACTGTAGACTGAATACTAGGAAGTACTTTGTTACAAAAAGGGTCATCAATGCTTGGAATCAGTTGCCATCTGAAGCTGTTGAGTGCAAATTATTCATACCTTGAAGTCCTTCCTCACCAAAGATAGTAATTTGAGGCATTATGTAGGGGATTACATGGGTCTCTGACTTCCTTTTCCATCAGCCACTTGCATAGCCAGGTGGCACACAGGTGAGTAACAAGGAGGAGCTTAAGGACAGTTGTGGGAGGAGCTAGAAGATGGCAAACTCTGTCTCCCACCACATTGCTTGTACTACCATTCTGTGTGTGTGTTTGCTTCAAATGTTTTATAAGTTTCCTTATAGTGGTATGTGTTAGTATTAGCAGGCTTACCATAATCTTCCACTCATATTGTCATTCTGCATTTTTCAATTTGTTTCCTTGTCCAGTCTCCTTACGGAAAGTGCAGTGAACTCATCATCATTTGAAGTATTGGCTGAAGGCTTTCACAAACATTTTCCCAACAAGAGTGACCACTTCAAAGTTGGAAATGCATTAGTGAGTATTCTACTTGGGCAACTCCAATATTTTTAGAGTCTAATACCTGAGACCTCATAGTAAGCAGCTCTGAATGGAGCCACAACTCCTACAATGACATTATTAATAGGGTTGAGTCATTTCGGTCATTCATGCACTTACACTGCAGTGATTTCACTGACTCGGGCACCCTGGTCAATGACGCAAAACTTTTCATTTTGACGCACAGACACAAAACCTCTGGGGTCAAACTGATGTACAGATTTTTCACCCCAACAATCAGTAATGATAACGCAATTTTGCCAATACATTCATGGTGCAAATTAATTCACAAAATGTAGCACTTTCCAGTTCCCATTTTGATTATCAACAGATTGAATATCATGTCTTACAAGAAAAAGATAGTGGAAAAGCATCACAAATATAGAAAATAAACAGAAAACAGGAATAAAGTTTGTTGTATTAAACTCAAATTTATTTTGGCCCCTTCTCTTGTAAATTTATTTTGAAGGGTCTGTGACTCCTGAAAAAAAATGTTGAGTGAAAACCCTGACACTGGTTCTCCACTGTAATGCTGGACTTTGCTTTAAAGTGCAGTGTTACTATCAAAATAAAATGTTTTTACAGCTTCAAGCATTTTCTGTTTTCTTATGACAGTTTGCCCTAACTAGAAAGCACTCTCTTGACATGAAAGTATGAGGGATGCACTCCCATCCAGTGCAACTTTGTTGGGACCTGGTTAAGAAACATGTGAGATTTCTTAGCCCTAGTCATTACAGACAAAAGAACAGTGTATAGCCCAGAGAAAAAAAAGCCTATTAATCCTATGGTAACCCAGAGTTGGTATGCTGCTTGACTAAAAGAGTCAATGATGTTATTTTTTCATCAAAAGTAACACAAGCTTTGGTGAAAAATTCTGCATGGTGTGCATAAAAATCCCCACAATGACCGTATGTAATTTTGAGTCGTAGGTGAGCTTAACTGTACCAAAATCAATAGTAAGGGTTGGAGTATTTTTAAGTACTTACTAACAGAACACAAAAGACTGCAAAAGGATTTTGAGTAATGTTAGACACCATATAAGAACTTAAAGCAACTTGGTACAGTACTTTTACAGTGATTTGCTGCTACTGTACCACTGTAGAGCTTGTTTAGGGCTGTTGGAGTGGAAAGGAGGGGGGGGGGCAGGCTTACACTGTAATGATCAGGGATCCCCCAATAATTTCAGTTTGAAGTTTTCTTCTAGTTTGCTCTCCATGCCAGAAAAAAAACCCAAATGTATCCTAAGAAAATTCCAACACTTAAAGGTCTACAGTAAATCTCAAAATAGTAGGAACAATCTGATGGCCGTATTTATTCACGATTTTGTTTCCAATTTCTCAGGTTCTTCTCCTACGTAACCAAGACCTCCTACCACATGCAGACCAACGTCTTGCAGCTCTCTTCTTCCTTTGGGAGATCAGTAAAGGAGAACCAATTAGTACCAGTCCCTTTGCTCCTGTCTTTGCACATGTCCTCGTAAGTATACTAATTATGAAAACTGGTCAGGAAAGGGAGGGGAGATAGGGACAAGGGGGTTTCCCCCTCAAAAAGCGTGACGGTTTTAATTGAGATAGCAAAAACTTCTATGATACCTTATGTGGTGTTTAAAAGCTCAGCTCTGTACATTTTGATGTGTAAAATCTTGATAATGTACATATTCTGTAATGTGCTCAGTACTGCACACCATGTGGTTTGTAAAATCTCAATTTCTGTACATTATGTGGTCTCAAAAATCTCAATTTCTTTAATTCTTGTGGTGTATTAATCTCAAGTTCTGTTAACAGTGTAGTGTGGTTTGTAGTTTCACTTTTCACTTTCAACTGCACATTTTGTGGTGTGAGCAGTCTTCATCTATGGGTTTCTGTACAGCTTTGAAAGTACTTGAATGAAAATGGGTCCTATTGAGTGCCTTGACAGTGTTTAAAATTCTTGATGTGCAAGTTACTGTAACTGTGGAAAAACTATTCAATTTTTTTTTGTAGATACTGTACCTGCTAATATTTAAGTAGCTTTTAGTCCTTCTCCGTTATTGGCTTGTAATATATTTGTAAGACTTGTGGTCCTTGAAGAATGCTGGATGAATTCCTTTTATGCTCTTTTGTTTCAGTTCAGCGAAAATGAGAGAAATCAGATTGTGAATCTGATTCCACCAATTGGAAAAGGAGAAAAAGTCTTTATCTCTCAGCTGGTGTCTAGTTCTATACCACCAAGAGATGTTCTTGCTGTAAGTAATCACTCTGTGGCGTAGGTTCTCAAATGGTGGCCCACATTCCATTTGCAGCCTGCAGTGAGCTTCAGAATGGCTTGTGAAAGATACAAGGGACCTGAAATATCAATGAGAAAGAAGATTGTAATTTCGTTCTGGCTACAACTTTTGACCCAAAGTAAAAGCTCAAGAGAAAGAGGCCCCCAGCCCCACACTTCTCTATGGTATTGTTTTAAGTAGATGCCCTTTTTTGTGAAACATTACTGAATGAATATTGTTTTGAGTAAATACCTTTTGCTGCATGTCATCACTAGATCTATGGTGCTGTTGTAGGTAGATGCCCTATGGTGTGAGTCAGCACTGTGTCATGTCTCTTTTTTCTTAGAGGACCTTTGCCATGTGATATTAAAGTGATCCTTGTTTTATAGCATATATTCAGTCAGAAATTCCAAGAATATTTGTTACAGTATTGGGGAACAAATAACATTGTTGTCTCATTTTTACAGCTTGTTCTGTTCCCGACGGAGTTGTAAGGTACCAAAATATATTCCCTTGAGTTGGTCATGGAGCTGATACTCCCAATGGGTTTAAGCTTCATTATTTGATATAGCTGATTGCACAATAATTATCCTTTTGATTCCCTTCTTGTACAATTTATATTTAATGCTCTGATATGTTCTCTTTTGAAATAAACATCAGCCGGAAGAGGCCTTGGCTAAATTTTCCATGCCAAAGATTACAAAGCATAGATATTACTGTACATTATGCCCCTGAGGCTGAGGTCACAAATATTGCCTATGAGGACTGTAGATACTATTGCAAGTATGAATTACTGTACTCTAGCTCCCCCCCCCCCCTTCCTCCCACATATCTTTGCAAACTACAGGAGTGGATCTCATGAATAACACTTTCAAGGGTACTTTATGTCTTACAGTAGCAGTGTGACCATTCTTCACTCATTATTAAGTTATCCTGAGTGTTTCAGTCTTTAGATATGTTTTAAGTGTTTCATTTCATATGTTTGGTATATTCACAAATTATTGTAAAAATTGTAAGAAATATAAATTAGTAGCTTAGGCATTGTAGTCATTAAAAGAAGAGATAAGGCAAATGGAATTTTGATGTGTTAAATGGGTACTGGATTGAAGCATTCTCGTGAAATTTGCTTTGAAATTAGATGAGTAGTTCGCAAGATATCAGTGGATCAAGTTGTAACAATTTCAACCCACAGTGAACTTGCAGCAAGCACATGTGACATCATACCCTCACAGTAATGAGTTCTCTTTTGTTTTTCTTTAAACTTATAAATCAGTATTCTCCTCCATAATCTCATGTTGCTGTAATGTGAATACATGAGAGGAATAGATAATTTACAAACTTCATATTCCCCATGGGAAGCTCTAATGCCCATTATTACCTTTAAGGTCCAAACAACAGATTAAAAATCAAAGAAATCAGAGCATTGCTCATCAATTTGAGGACATGCTGTAACCTGTGCTTGCTTCAAGCTCACTTCAGGTCACAAATATATTAACTTCATTTGTTGATATGTTGAGGACTGCATTTGAGAACTGAATGAAAATTTTAGCAGACTGCTTAGATTTAGTTCCGCTTTCACTTATCAAAAATAATTTTTATGGCATAAACCCTTCCTTTAATGTAGCTATGGAATTGAAGGACTACAAAAAGTCACTTTAATCACCATGAAAATTTCACTCTTCATAAAATAATATCTCTGAAGTGCATAACTGTTAATTTTTCTTTAAATTTGGAAAAAGTTTGGTGACTATTGAAATCTAGTTTTATTGCATTGAATGTGAAGTTCTTTGTTTTGCTTGTAGTTGTTGAAGAAGACCCCTCATCAGATAGTATCATTGGATCCTGGTTCTAACATGGTAGACTGGAGTAGTCTGAAGGGGTCTTTAGCTGAGAAACATGCAGAGCTACCAGCTGAGAGTAAGGCAGCATTGTCCTGTATCATAGCAGACCCTGAAACAGAAAACAGGTAAGCAGGGCTCCTTGTCACTAACAGGAACAACAATTTCTCCACGAAATGTTTGTTGTGTTCCTCAGAGTATAAACAACACACCATGATATAAAAACAGCAAATCTGTTGGACTATGACGTCTGTAGGCAAAGAGTTCAAGACAGCTGTGTGTTCTGCATGTTTATGTAGATGTGTGATGGAGAGTTTGTTTATCAGAGTTACTAATGACACTGAAACTGACATGGCCACTGTAATTTATTTTGCAAATTTTGTTTGGTTTTATTGTAGCAAGTTCAGTATCTGAAAACCTCGATGTGTCATTGAGGACTCTTATTAAGTTGGTCATCACTGCATGTTCACATGATTTCCCTACTATATTTTAGTAAAGCCTAGAGGGTAACGAGGCAGGGGTGTACTATCTGCTCCACCATTTAATATTGTCTTTGTTGGAGAAGAGTGTATGCTAGTTTTACACTCAACCCAACAAGTCATGTGAAGTCTCTGTTGTAGTATACACCCTTTATATAAATTGAATGGTATTGTTGCTTGAGGTCGTTGGTTACTTGTAAAAAGTTATTTATAAAATAATGGCACATGTTCGTTAATTTTTGCCTTAGAAGTATAAACTTGACAACTTTAATGGTGTTATAAGCAGTAATTTTTCTGCCATTTTTAATATTTTGTTCATTATATATCTGTACTTCTTCTGTGGTCACTGATCTGCAGGGTAAGTTGAAGTAACCAAACAAAGATATTAGACTTCGAAGTAAGGCTGTTCACAAAACTGGTTTTGATTTGACAACCGTTTAAAACTGGTTTCGATTTGATTCAGTTTTGAAATTTTCACACAACCGAAAAACCGGTTGTTGAAAAAAACCAGTCTATAACCGATCGTGGTTTGACTTCCCTTTCAAAATTTACTCTTGCTCATTATCTGTAACAAATAAACTTGAAGCGGGCAATCACAACCAGGTATACTTGTTACGCATGTACGATTGCACCTACTTCCGTCGGCCTAGGTCAACATTATTATACAATGTCCAGTATTGTGGCTAGACCTCGTGCAAGGTACATTTGTAAGGCCATTGTACTTTTTAAAAAACCGGTTTTGATTCAAAAACGGGTTTTAGAGGCCAAAGAAACCGGTTGCTCATTTTAGACTAACCGTCACAGCCTTACTTCAAAGCTGTCTAGGAAAATCACATGTACAGTTCCATAAACAGCTGGTGTTGCATGTTGTCAGTCGTTGAATTAGTGGCTTTTCATTTAATATTTTCCTTTTCTGTTTTTTTCTCTACACTTTTCAGTTCCATGAACAGTCAGAGTAATGTTGCTTCTGTTATTGATATGCTAATGTGTGGAAACAGATCACCAATCAACAGCCACTTTAAACCAGAGTTCATCAGAGTCCCACCCCCTCTTCACATTTGTGAGGATGAGGTGAGTCTTTCTTTTTCTCTCTTTTTAATTCTTCAACAAGTCACATTGAATTTTTGAATTGTGTGTTTGAAAACATCGTGTGTTTTAGTTACCAAAGTAAATGTTTTTTAACCTTTGGCATTCTTAGTGACACATCTGTATATTTTATGGAGGATTGCTTGAAAATGTGTTCAAAGGTACATGGCTAAACAATGTGTTCAAACAGACCTTGAAAGAAAATTTGTTGAAAGGCATCGGTTGGTAATATGTTTAAAGAGGCATGGTGCCACAAGGTGTTGACAAATGCATTAATTGACAATTCGTTGAAAGTGATGTGGCCCCACAATGTGTTGAAAGGGACATTGCTTGACAATAGACCTTATGCATATGACTTCACAGAGCAAAAAGTACTCCCTTTTTTGGAGGTAAACGTGTGTCATCGCAAGTTACACCAACAAATACAGACAGCTGATCTATAAACCAATCAGATACATGCGAAAGTCTACTACATCCTGTCAGTGTTGTAAAGAGTCATGACTCGAGTCACTTCTTCTCAAAATGAAAGTGACTCGAGAGAATTCAGGAGTAGTTTACCCATTGAAATAGTACAGTGCCTTGAGTCACTTAAAAGTTTGACAATTGGTGACTTGAGTCATGAATCTAGTGACTCGATTACAACTCTGCATCCTGCAAAGTTCAAGTTGTGTGTGCAGTGTGCTTCTTTGTTTTGCCTCCAAAATGATGTCATGTGACGTCAATGCGTTAGGTCTGTATGTTGAAAGGGTCATGGCTCCACAATATATTAAAAGGGAATGGCTTGGTAAATGTGCTAGGAGAGGAATAGCTCAGCAGTGTGTTTAAGGTCACATCACTTGACTATGTGTTGAAAGAGACAGGATTAAAGGTCTCAGTAAAATAATTTGTATAGTCAATACTATTTTCACCATCCATTGTCTGCTTGCTGTGATTTCAGTTGGTCTGGCTTCACCCAGGGGAGAGGGATCACTTCATTGCCTGGGATAATGTTATGGGGATCAACAACAGTGCAGGGCTGCAAGAGGTAAGGAAACTGATGGCCAAAGCCTTCAAGGAACCACTACTCCTGGCAAAGCAACAACAGTTATTAAGTGAGTTGGAGAAGGACCAGAAGCTTGTCTATCATATTGGACTGACTCCTGCTAAGGTGAGTTAGTGATGATGGGGTAGATGGGGAAGGGGAGGGGGACAGTAAGTATTAGATTTAAAAATTGTGAGTGGCTGACTGCCTACCTTTAATGGGTGATGTATACATATGGGAGTGTCTGACGAACTTGCAGATGTTGTGTTCTGAAGTTTAAAGGAAGGAACGATGATTTGGAAACTGTAAAGCGTTATAGCCTGGAATGTTGTTGGGGGAGGGGGGCATGATATTTGGATTTGCAATATGCTATGCAGGAATTTGTTCAAATTTTGATTAGAACTACTATTTTTATGGTAGATTTCCCACTTAACCATTGAAACTCCAAGACTAATATCAAATTAGATGAGCTAATTCAGAATTCATCCCCACCAAAGGTACCTCTTGTCCACAATAACAGGTGTAGATAAACACAGTGGCATTTGCAACAATTATAATTTGTCAGTTGGGTTTGGAGTGTGATTATCAGCTGGGTCATAGTCTAAGCTGGAAAAATATTTATTTCCAAGGAAGCAAGTCAAATTTTCCCCAAGGACTACTTTACATGCTTTCATGTGCAAAAAACCAAATTCCACAATTTCCACTTAAGTTTTATACTCCCAACATACCCATATTTTCTAAGTTTTTTAATACTCCACTATGTAACCATCTTTTCTGGCAAAGAACTTCCCAGATTCCTGTTTTTTCCACCCCACAAAAACAGTTGTCTCTAACTGAAGTAGATCACTTAAAGATTGTATTTTACATATTAAATTGTCAGAGATTGTCCAATATTACAGATATATAGTTCAGGTGTTCCTTGTTCATTTGACTTGATATAAGTTCATTATAGCACTTACAAAGAGATGATTTCCACAGGGTCTTTTAATCTTGCAATAGATGTATAGGTAATAAGCAATCATCATAGGGCTGTGAACGTTTAGCAAAATTACTAAATGTTTAATCGCAAAATTTTGCGATCGTTTAGCAATTAATCGCAAGTACCTATGGTATGTTCAACAGAGAGACTTTAAATGTGCCCTTGAACATGATGAATATGTAAAATGCATTAGTGATGTCCGGGGGACATGGTTTCCATGAACCTCAAACACGGATCCTCGTAGAAGCTCCACTTTGATGACGTATGTTTACGTGTGTGTCATTTGTATAATTATGTATTTCACTTTTTCAAAAAGAGTTAAAGTGAACATCTAATTTTCTGTAATGACTGCAGCTTGTTTTTTATTTCGTATGGACATGCAAACGGGTTTTGCGATTAATCGCTGGTAGCTTTGTACTAAACGTTTATTACACATGCGATCGTTTAGCGATTAATCGCTAAACGGTCACAGCCCTAAATCATCATAATGGATAAACTTTTTAAGTTTAAAATAAGCATGATGAAATATTTGGGTTAAAACCATTGTTACTGAAAACTTGCTTCATTGCATCTGTTACCTCAATTAGGACACAACCTTAACACCTGATACAGGTAACTTTCGCACTGGGGTAAGTGATTGGCAGCACCAGAATTATGCCAGTGGTTGGACTATCTGCAATCCCTGCCACATATAGCAACAGAACACAAAGTAACTACAGCATAGGTGTAACCAAAAAACTGTAATAACTATTAAGATCAAAGGAGAAGAGAATGCTTAGTTGAGCTTGTATTAATTGTTCCTTATGCTCTATGAAAAGAACGATCATCTAATTACCAGGGTGAATTGGTTTGGGAAATTAAAGCCATGGGGTTGGTAATAAAATATACCACACTTAGAAGATAGAAAAGTGCGGTTCGAAGATGACCATTTTAAGTGTCTTCAATTCAGCATGGCCTTTTCCCTAATCTTTACTGCCGGTGGGCACATCCTGAAAAGCAAACAATTATACTGCCATACCTGCACCGTATGCCAGAATAAAAGGTTAATTTTGAAGACATTCCTTTTATTATGGAATGGAAGTATAAGATGGGATCTTACTGGTTTTTTGTGTCTTGAACAGCATTCTCAGCCACTCTTTGTCTATGAAAGTGTCTTATAATTTGCATATTATGTATATATCCCATCCTCTGCATGCTGAGGGTAGTTTGCTTATCTCTCATGCATCCCACAATTTCATGCAACAACCAAAAATGTTAATTAACCATGGAAGGTGGAAGATAAAAGACATACATTCCCCCACAAATGAAATCGTCCAGTGTGGCTAGACTTCATCAGTTAGGATTCCAGATGTCATCCATCAAAATGTGGTCGTGGGATCAGGTACATCCCTGATAATATTGGTTCAGACCTTGAGGTGTGGTTGTTTTACAACACTAAGCAACCATGAATGGCGAAGGGTATGGCTTGTGAATTACAACTTCATATCAGGTTGCTATCCAACTTAACAATTTTGGGTCAAATTTGGTTAGTTTTGAAAGGCCAGCTCAGGTGGGAAAACCGTAGATTGCTCTTGGATGAAAAACCCAACTTACTTTGACCTGGCTGGGTATTGAACCCTGACCCTCCCAGTTGCCAAGCTTCATCGCTTCAAATGCCACTGCCTTTATCCACTCACCCACAGCACCGGTCCTCCCTAGATGCTAACTTGTTTATGATTCTTTTTAATCATGTGACTGTATTTATGCTTATATTGAACTTTCAATTCATGGAAAATAATTGTTCGGTTTCATGGGAATTAATTTTTCGGTTTACCCTTTGATAAATAACATTTGTGGTGAGAAATATCTTGAAGATTATTGTAAAGGAAATGTAAATTTTGGAAGAAGTTGATGTTGGAAAATTACGGTTGGGATAAATGCTTATGGCCAATGAGTATTTATTATAATTATTGCAGTATTGTGTTAACTTCTATGAAGTGATCTGACATTAAAAATTTCAAAGTTATGATAAATTCATGTGAAAGTAACATGCTTTGAGACCTTTATTTGTTTTTCAGTAGTGAAGCTTTTTGTAATTTAAATGGCAATATTGTATTATGCCATGTAGCTTGAAGTGACCTAGAATTGATGAAAATTTATCCCTTCTTGTACTATCTTTTTTTTAAGCCCTGCAGTACTGTGCAGTGGTTATAAGTTCCCTATTTGGCAGAACTAGACAAACAAAAGATTTATCAAATATGCTTGCCCTATGTAGTCTCGAAACTGTTTTCGGACCATTGTTTCTACCAAAATATGGCATTCATTTTTGTAAGTCATTAATCATGCTGGTAAAATATTGATATCACAAAACTGTAAAGTAGCTAGCCATACTGTTTGGCAACTAATTAAACATGTACATTGTTTTTCTTTTGCAGTTTCCTGGCCTAGTCGAAAATAACCCAATCCCAGCCATAGAAATATTACTGAGGCTGATGCAGTCCAACCAAATCACAGAATACTTTAGTGTGTTAGTCAACATGGATATGTCATTACATTCAATGGAAGTGGTCAATAGACTTACAACAGTAAGTATGGTTTATTTACCATGTATGAATATTCATGAGTGTGTGGGACCATTGCCTTGGTTGCCGATCCGATGTCCGATGTTTTTATCACAACATCAGCTGATATTTGTTTGGAGTGTTTCTTATAGCAGTAAGTAATGCATGCATGTACTATATAGCCATACGTAAATATTTGTTCCATGCATGCTAACTAGAGAGCTTGCTGTGTGCAGCTAGTTAGATTTTTGGGTATCAGGGTGATGTTGAAGACATTGTTTATTATGAAAGCCATAAAAGCACATGGCACACTTAATTTCACACAAATGAACATGAATGTCTTCCATGAAAAGCATCCACTGTAACTACTGCAAACTGTGATTAACAACTGGAAATTTAGTCGTCATTACAGAGTAGGTGCGTAGCCCAATGTATGGGTGTTTGCATACAATTATGGACCTACACATGCACTGGCTTTACTGTGCTTTCATGGTGCATTTCACTTGAACTTCTCTGTACAGAACACGGACATGCCTAATGTATCCGTGTTTGCGTACATTTCGGCCCTATATCAAACATACAATTAATAACTGTGAATTCCACTTTGTTTCGTTCATTGATAAATTTCGGTGAATTGTAAAAAGTGGGTGACATGATCACTAGACTCTGCGTACAAATTTTAAAAGCTTGTACATAATGCGAATATCATAGTGCTTGTCAATAGAGCTAGTTTACGCAATACACTGTTGATACAGAATTTAGTAGATAAAACGGAAATTGACAGCCCTAGTCGATCACAAGGGCTATTGTTGGTCGAAATAAAATGATTAATCCTATTTACTGTAAGCTATCTGTTCATTTCTTTGTTGTAAGAAACCACTATCACTGTAAGTCTCCTGATGTACTTAAATGGAATTTTCGACTCACGGAACTTTGGCAAATATCGGCAAGTGCAATTTGCTATATTTCGCCAATCCGATGTTTTACCCATAGTCCTAAACATCGGCCTGATCCGATATCTGATCCGATTATCAGTTGACCCCTAAGTAGAATTGACAACATCTTCACATTAGGGTTTGAAGCAATTACAGTGTGGTTCTGTAAGTGGTACCTAATATTAAGTTATAGAATTGATAGTTTGCTACAAATAGCTGGGACAGTGGAAAAATTACTAAAAATTACTAAAATTACTAACATTAACAACCCCCCCCCTTTTATTTGTTTGACTGTCTCAGTCTGATGATGTATGGTACATATTAAGTATATAGTAGCCTGCTGTGGTAGCTATTGAAAGCAGTGTCCAGAACACTAGCTTGGCGTAGATTTTGGAGGATCATGTATGATTAAGTCTTGTTTGATTGCACTTTATGTGTGTCTGATTGTTTCATTATTGCAACAATGAGAAGAAAGTTAACTTGTGTACCATGTTGTCTAAGGCCCTGAGAACCAGGGGGAAAGTTGACAATACCACCAGTTATAGTCAGTGTGAACTTTTTCTTCCAAAATTATATTCAGTATGAACATTCTATTCCAAAATCACAATTAAATGTGTCTCAGACCAGCCAAATTTTTCCTAGAAAATGCTGAAATCAAACAATTAAATGGTTCAGCCCCAAGTTAACAAACATTCCCACTGTTCTATTATTTGGAAATTTTGCTATAGATATTTTCTTTTCGTATCAAAATGCTCCCTAGATTCATGGTGTGCCTTCCTACTCACTTGTCACAAGCATTAAATAAATACTTTACCTTTTCTCACGTCAGGCCGTGGATCTTCCTCAAGAATTTGTTCACCTTTACATTTCTAATTGCATTTCTACCTGTGAGGCCATGGAAGATAGGTCTATGCAGAACAGACATGTTAGATTGGTGAGTCATGTAATATTACTAGGTACTGTATCAGTGTTGTAACATAGCATGACTACCCCCCTCTCCCATTCCAATCAGTCAGATTACCTGACTTCAATAGTTCTGGAGAAATTGAAGACAAGTCTAAACAGAACAGATGTGTCAGATGTTGGAATCATGTAGTATTGCTATGCACCCATCTTGTGACAAGTCACAACTCCATCCAAAATTGACTGACTTTAGTATTTTTAGAGACATGGGAGTCAGGTTTATGCAGAACAAAGATACACTGTAAGACTGGTGTGTCTTATTATACTGCTTCACAAGCAAGTATATTTGGACAGTCTGTTTACAGAAAGTTTTAAATATTGTTTGCCTTTGTCTTGACCAGATAGTAATGTTGAGATGGTACTTTAGTAATGATGGTTAAAGTGTGTGGTTTCCTCTAACCAAAGTTTCATATTGTCTTTAAATCTTTGTGAGTTATTGCAGTGTCTGTTTTGCATTTGATACCATGGGAGACAATATCTAGTTATTTGTTGTTGAATATTCAAGATAACTGTTTAGTAGTGGAGTTGGAGTGAAGTATTCAAATAAGTATATTGTGAGATCAAAAGGGGAGGTATGAACACAAAAGAAAGTTAATTGTAATCATAATGTCTATAAATATTCATTATTTGCCTTTTATTTCAGGTTTGTGTTTTCTTACAGTCATTGATTAGAAACAAGATCATTAATGTAAAGGTGAGTGTCACATTCCTTTTAGGGTATTCCACAAAATATGATATGAGAAGTCTCAGTTTATATCCTGTGAAACTTTAACTGTTACTTATTGACTACTTTGCTTTACCACAAAATAATTTAGTATTTTTAACAGAAAATGTTACATTTGTGGTTAAAGAAATTGTTATACCTTTAACACCATGATATTTGGAGTGATACTGTAGTTCATTAAAATTGACTTAGCAGGATAACATTCACTCTCAAGAAATAAGGTTTTCACAGAAGGAAAGTTCCTGCCGTGTAGCTCTTGGATAATTTGTTCACCCAAACTTTGAAGTTTTCAAATAATGCAACTTTTGTTACTCTTTTAATGTGTTGTATTTTGTGGAAGGAAAGCTGTTTGCAAGAGCTCTTTGGTGAGATGATAACATGCCGGATTGAACCAGTTAAAAATGTTAGATTTCCAACCCCCCAAAAATTGGACTTTCGTGGGGTAGGATTACATGTCACTTTCTAACACCTGAGGCTATCTCCATCGCCCAGCCCTTTCCAACAAGCTGTATCACATGTCATGATCTGGACAATGGCAACGTCCAGCCTTGAGGCAATTGGTGAAATAGAGAAGGGGAAAGAGGTTTTTAGTAGTTTTAAGGAGATCAATACCTCATGAGGGATAAATACTGTCTGTCTGTGCCATGTTAATGCAGTGTAAACACAATATTTACCTTTAAATGTAACTTATAACCATCACTGTATAGTGATAAGGACAGTCTTAAGAGCTAATAAAATTGAGAGAGTAATGTCTGGAATGGATACCTGGGAATGACATGGTTGATTTATTTGGCATTGGTACAATTTAAGAATAAGGGTCAGTAATAGCTTTGTACCTTTGTACCTTTTATTCTTGTACTTTACATGGTCTGTGATAGGTTCTCTGCCCTGGGGATGTATTGAATGTAGTAAATATAGATAGATATAAAGTCAGGTGCGCCCCGCATGGGTGACTATGCCTGAGACTAAAAGTTCCAATCTGGCATTGGGTGAAAACGTTTCCAGTACCCTCCAACAGTGTTAACATCTTGCAGTGTCTGATGTGTTGTCTCCCTACATACCCCTCCTCTTACACCTTTCCCCCTTACACCTCTCCCCATTCACTTCCTTGCACACTTCCCCTTACACTCCCTTACACCCCTTCCCTTACCCTTACACACTCCCTCAACCCCTCCCCTTACACACTCCCTCAACCCCTCCCTTACACTTTCTTACACCCCTCCCCTCACACCCCTCCCCCACACCTTCCCTTACCCCTACATTACCTTACATCCCTCCCCTTACACTCCCTCATATCTCCCCTTACACCCCTCCCCTCACACCCCTCCCTAGGACAGCAATCAATGTACCTGGTAATCAGAAAATCATGGGAACATTCCAGTAAAAACCATGATATAACACAGTAAAAACTAGGTTTACAGTGGGAGAGGCTTTCACGGTAAATCGGTCATTATATCGATACCGGTTTTAACCGGTTTAGATTTGGTATGATTATTGCATGAGAAAAAAAATTGAAAAAATAAAAACAATCGAAATAATTGTAAAAATAAAAGTAATCGTTAAAAAATTGGAAAAAATTGTGGAGAGAGTATATTAATCATCTCTTAGGCCAAAAAACTAAAGATTTTGTGACAGTTTGTAAGGCTAGACTGGGCCCCAATTTGGCGCTCACGCACAGGTCATATACAGTACACACTGTTTGGCAATGCTGCATTCGGTGCAATGGGTTACTTTTAACAAGTAAAGTTTGTGGAGAAAAAACCGATTATAATCGAATTTCGATTATTAGCGGTCCGATTATATCGACTGTCTTTTCTGGAAATATCGTGAAAGCCTACAGTGGGACTTCTTTTAAATGTTTTAGGAAAACAGATTTGTAGGGCCCTTTGTTGGGTCTACAGGTGCTACTTTTATTGCTTTTTCAGTAATCTTGTAGGATGGAGGGTGATTTTAATAATTTTCAGTATTTATCAATCTCCTTATTTTTTCATTTAATACAGGATTTATTCATAGAGATGCAAGCATTCTGTATTGAATTCAGTCACATACGAGAAGCAGCTGGTCTCTTTAGGCTCCTGAAGAATATGGACAGTGACCAGCAGCAACAACAGCCACAACCAACACAGAATAATGCCCCTAATGCTACACCTAGTTCAACGAGTAAGAAGTAGATGGCTTGATCTGTGCTTGTAGACTGTATGAGGGTGAACTATCATGAAACTGCTCCCGCTGTGCAACAGAAAGTGGAGTTAATATTGAAGGGATAAAAGGATAAAGGGCCATGAATTGTGTTTCAGGAATAAAACACAGTTCATGAATTGTGTTTGTGCACAGATTAAAGGGACAGTGGTGTTCATGGAGTATAGGCAGGGTCAGGAAATGTGATGTAGGAAAGGTCAAAGTTCACAGCTGAGATAGTATGCTTTGCTGAGAAGTGGAAATGGATGCTCAAGGGTGGCATTGGCTCTTTCAACGACTAAGCAAAAATGTGTGGGGGACATTAGAAAAGTTGTTAGTGGCTAAAGAGTGCATATTACTTTGAGCAGGAAGTTTGGTCTAGTTATTTCTGGGAATTTCCTCCTATTATTTGGGGGCAAACAATTCAACAAGTAGGAACTTATTGAAGGTGGAAACAGTATGGATCTCTGTGAAGAAATAGGATGAAGACAAGAGTGACGTAGTAAGAGTAATATAACACGGACCAAAGCAAGTATGATCAAAGACTTAAGGTCAAGCGGACATTAACCCAGGATATGATTATTCCAGAGTTTGGATGGAACAGAACCTTTAGTTGCCATGCTTGGATGTTGTTAAAATGGCAGTATAATTTAGCAACTATATTTTCTCAAAGGTCATATGATGACCATTGCTTGTCATATAAAATGCAGTTTGCAGGTGGGAAGGGCACCACCTGTATGATTGGTCAATTGAGACAAACCTTGTAAAGGGCAATAATATAATAGTGGTACTACCCTTATTTTGAAGCATGGGTTAAATACTTCAAAAGTCTTCTTCATTCCTTCAAAAATGTATCTCATGAGGATTCAAGTTTACAGCATACTTGTAACACCAATAAAATGAGATATCTTGCATGAAGAGAACAGTTTAGTGACATTTAATTTTCATACCAGGGAAAGCAACCCTCTTCCACAAGAAACTCAAGTGTGGCAATCAAAAGTGAGGTTAATACTACAGTTGCCCTTTAAACCTACGTCTTTCTAATCATTGGAGGCAACTGGAAGATCAATGAAGGTTTGCTACTCTACATAACAAAAGAGATTGTTACTTCACAATAGGAAAGGATGCAGAATGCAGTGTGTATGTAATGATTTCTCCATTAGAGTGACATGGCTAGAGGAATGGGGGTAGCTTTACCCTAGTGTAATGTTATATCCATCCCACCCACATATTTCACTTGTTTTCCAGTGTACCTATGCATAGTTGAGATGAAGTTGTTACATAGCACATGTTGCATACATCAAATCATCTTCTGTGTAATGAGTATTTGCTTAACCCCTAGCTGACATGAAACGTACTGTCCTTTCCCCGAAGTGACATTTTGTGGTGACACAAGTTACCATTTGATTGGTTGATACATCATCCCCTCTGGCAAGTACACTCATCATGCCAAACAGTTGACAAATATTACCAAGTGTTATTTTTTGTTCTGTGTATTGCCATCAGAGTGTTTACTTGAGGAAATCATTCAAGCAGTTTTATGAAGTATCCACAATATTAAGGATTAACTTTGGGTCGTCAGATTTTTGAAGCCGTTGTACCATATTATAAACGTTCCACCTGGCAAAGCTTGGTGAAATCCAGTTTGTTGAAACTCGCAAATAAAACTTGTAAAGTATGAACTGAAATAAGTTTCCAGATGACGTCATATTCATTTGTTAGTTCCCTGAAAATTTTGTTCACAGTATCAAAGACAAAATTAAACCTTTGACAGACCGTCATGTACAAATATGCCAACAGAAGGGTACATAGGGTGGCTACCATATACTGGTAACATGGTACTCATTAAGTTGTGACTTCTGCTTTTAATTCTGTTGCATGTAAGTGAGGGTGGTTGGAGTCTATTGGCTACTTGGTGTTTTACCCCTAGCCATGTTTGTGTACAGGAGGGGGACGGAGTGGGGGTGGGTTAAGGTTAAGGAAGAGCCCAATGACGCCATAGGAGCAAACAGGACTCCTCGGCAGCATAAGATCTACATGCCTGCTTCGAGGTTCCTGATGGGGTCCCTGGGTAATGACTGAGCAGGGGCTCGTAGAAGCTTTAGGATGATTATGAATTCATACGCAATAGAACAAAATATTTTCTGTAACCCCTGCCCAGTGACAAGGTATGTGCTTCAAAAAGACAACAAAATCCAAGGTTTGACAAATTCATTGGTTACGATGATAAGAGATGCCTGTGTGTATGTTAATAATTGTGTGTATGTGTGTGTGTGTGTGTCTGGTATGTGTAGGTGTGCACATGTGGTTGTGGTACTTAGCTTGTTAACACGAATTGTCACGAAGAGAAACTGATACTCATACTCAGCTCATACTTGGTACTTAGATACCCATAAACAGAGGAAGAACCCTATTGTTTTCGGTGGAGGTCAAAGGTCGTCTGAGATTATTGTAGTTCAAACTCGAAATCCTTGTTAATAAAATATCTAAAGATAGGAAAAGTGTACTTTCCATACTTAACATAAAGATGCATTATATTAAAGTGTATCAAAAGTCAAAAATTACAGAAATATATAATTTAGAGGTTGAAAAATGAATGAGATCATTGAAGGTCAAACTCTGAAAACAACATAAATACAATTTCTCAGAATAAGATGCTTTCCATACTTGGCATGTAAATGCATTCAACTAAGAAGAAAACTCTAATAGTTTTTGGTGGACGTCAATGGTCATCTTAGATCACTGGAGGTCTAATGATAAAAATCTGGATAAAACGTTATGGCAAGATAGGAAGCATACAGATGCGTTATATTGAGTACAAGGACACAAGAACACAATTTTGGCAGAGGTCAAAGGTCTTAGGCAGTGGCGTGTGCAGGATTTCAAAGTTGGGGGGGGGGGCACAACCTGTGATTCCCCCGACTGACATGGAGGGGTGTGACAAGTGCACCGAAGGTGCACCACGAACGCGAAGCGCGAGTTTGCACGCGTGGGGTCCAGGGGCAGAGCCCCGGTGGAGGTCCAGGGGGCGAAGCCCCCGGAAGCTCCTGCAACATAAGGTAATAAGACCGCCCTAAATTGTTTCTAGAGGCCTTATTGATCAGGTTTCGTTTGTTTCAGATTTTGTAAAATTCGATGTCAGTGACGGAGAGTTCAGGTTATCCTCTATGCGTTGAAAGCTGCAGTGTGCTACAGTATGTGTCACATACATTGACAGGTACTACGTTAAAGATCACTAGGCCAGTCAAGAAGGCTGCTTGAGATAATCGCAAAGCACTGTTTCATCCTTAAACCTATATAGTTTACCATTACAGATGGTTAAAGTGACTAGCGCGAAGGGCGAAGGGAACTTAATGATAGTAGGCCTTCCTGCACCATATGAGACAGATATTGATATTGATAGCATCCTGTCTGATTATTCACTTGAGGACAATTGGAAGAGCTCTATCCTTTGGTAAACGACCAAAAAATGAAAACAAATCTCATCTAATATCATTCTGTAGACTACTTCTAAGTTTTGAGTGCCAGGGATGGCGCCAGGATTTGCCCGACAGTTGGCCAGACGGGCGGAGGCAGCGAAGCCCCGACAGCCGCGATGCCGTCAAGGGGATGGTGAGGATGGATCTGAAGAAAATGTGATCAAGAACATAAAGAAAACAAAAAAGAAAAACTGTAGGGGTTCTAGACCATATCGGGGATAACATACATATTATCGAAACACTTGGACTACCCTATGAAACAGCCAAACTCTGGTCCGTGAGTCGCTCACAAACTGACCGTACCGCATGACACACATTAGAGAACAGTAACTAGGCTTAGCGACATGCGATGAAATTTTCGACCTCCACATGAACAGTGTTCTCTGCCTACATGTTTCGTGGTAAGGTTGGCAGGACATGTGCTTTCTAGCAATGTGGAATGGAACTGCTGAAGATCCTGGAGTAAATGTACAGCGCGCGTAGCGCGCCGAAAAATTTGGGTTCTTATTTGAGAAATTGTCCTCTCTCAGTCGCCGTCTGGGACTGCCTGCATACTCTATCGTATGATTAAGACTCCCCGATGGGGCTCCCCGCCCCCACCTGGCGCCATCCCTGTTGAGTGCTCAGTGTCTCTTCAATCTTTTTCTCTTCCCCTAACCCTTAAATCGCCCGACTAAGAGATTTTCCCCCGACTGGCTTCAGAGGTGGGGGGGCAGTGCCCCCCTGCCCCCCCCCCCCTTTGAACACGCTACTGGTCTTAGCTAGGTTACCAGTGACCAAACTCTGAAAACCACCACCATCACTTTTTCCCAAAAGTCTGCGCTTGTGCTGCGGCATGTGAAGATGTGTTGAAATGTAACAAAGGCCGAGGAACTCAAACAGCGAGACAGCTAGATGGGTAAAGGATCATCGGTCTTACGATTCACTGAGGACGCTTACAACCATGAATATACATTGTAAATATCATTGCACGGGAAGCGACATAAGGGATTTTGTCTCCTCATTGGGAATTCAATGATGCACTGACATGTAACAATAACCAAGAGACCAAAACAGCAATGATCCGTTAAAGGCTCTACAATCTCGCCCTTGAACAGCAAAAATTCTCCCTATGATTTTTTCCCCGTTTCTTTTGATCTTTCGTTTTTACCCGTTCTCAACGAATCACAATGATTACAATGTTATACTTCAATTTATACAATATTACACTACAAGAATCATGATTACTTCAGACACAAAACAAGACGTGAAATTATTTACAGGACAGAGTGGAGACGGCTGCTGACTTGTATAAACCCGCATTTTAATTCGTGCCTGTTTTCAACAATGAATCAGATTTCAGCTCCATAAATTTTTCCTCTTTATCAAGGTAACTTCATCTAGCCCCTCCACTTATCTGATAAAGATCCCAGACTAGCTTCTGAGTTTAAACTGCTCAAGACCACATCCACGCTAGCATACTGTGTGTGAGCTTGGGAACACATGTGACAACTGACAACAGTTGACCAATCAGCAGTGTTGTGTCCGACACCAACACGAACACCAGCAGCTCTCGACACCAACACCGACACTGACACCGGTATCGGAAATAGGAGTCCGACACCGATACCAACACCCGACACAGCCAATTTTCATAGCATGGCACCCGACACCAGTTCCAATAGCAGTACACTCTAGCAACATTAGACTCTAGTAGGGTACCCTAAATTGAAGACTGAGGGTTTACGTCATATACAATGGCTTATATTTCCCCTGATATTTCTTTTGAACCTGTATGCTCAATGCTGTCCACCAAACCAAGTGCTGAGTGGAGATTTGGCCATTTGGGATCGAGGAAGTTATTGATGTCAAATGATCAAATGTCAGCATGTTAGCTTAGCTTAGGCGTATCCATAGGCCTACACATTCCAATCAGACATCACATCGGCGCGGGTGTGAAGACTTGGGACTTCGGTAAAGATGACACAGACACGTGGGTTTATTATTAAGTAAGGAACGGATATGTATTTACAGGTCGCTGGCTTGGACAAGACTGCCCGGGTATTGGAATGTGATTCGTGAGTGCATACAAGCACAACCGGAAGTACACAAAGGTGAATAAGTAATGTGGTTGTTGCAAAGTGCAACTAGCATGTGACCATATGTTACACCATATGTTACACGCGGGTACCTGCCCTGCCTACCTGGCGATTGGAATAGAAGTGATTAATATATTACTACATAAGATATGGGAAGCAGAGCAATATTTCCAATAACATTTTCTATTTGTTTTATCAAACCAAAGAATGAAAAAATGATGAATATACACCTCAGTTAGTACCATACTGTAGAAGTATTCTCAGTTGCTCAAATTTTTGCCCCTCAGACTGCCCCCACCCGACTACAAAAGGCGATGGGAATTTGCGTGCGATTACAGTCACATTAATGGTAAAACAAATGGGTAAAACAGTAACTGTAGGCCCTAAATACAGTAGCACTCTTGCAGTTCAAAAAAAAAAAAAAATAAATAGTGGTAGGCTAATGAACATCAGGTTAATGCTCGACACTTGCATACTTACGGAGCTACCACCATTTTGCAACTTTGGTCGTTCTGCTTGTACGAGTTATGTGTGTATGTGTGCGTTTTTGTTTTCTTTTGTCTGGTGGAATGACTGTCGTATGATTTACTCCATTCAAGAGGTGATTTCGACTGATCATGTCTGGATTGTTTCAGCAATTGATATCCTGACACAGTAACAAAAAAATGATGGTTGAAGAATTTGTGTGAAAGCTAATGTATGCAGCAACCGACCGTATCGATGCATTGAACGTACACTGTTTTTATCGTGGTGTGTTACGTCTACTTCATCTGCAGTTTACTGCCCCTTGCAATGTGCATCCAATCGCAGTTCTCTGGAGTTTCATTACCATTTAGATTCAGAGGTCTGACAAATTTTGTAGAACAAGGTTCCGATTGAGACATCCTCTGTATATCCCTGCAATTACCGATCGAACTATCTAAATTTCAAACACGCGAGTAAGGCCGGAGGTCCTCCAGCCGAGGCCCCGTGACCAAAAACATAGACCATAATAGCCTACTGTAAGTACGGAACACACCCATAGGCGGAAATCTCGGGGAGGAAAGGGGAGATATATATCCCTCCACTTTTATAAAATGGTCCCATTGACTTTTACCCCACGATATTCCCCGATAGGTTAGTTAGATGGAGTTTTACGGCCCAGTTTCCAACCTATTGGTTCAAGTCGAGCCGGCCACGGCCTTTTTTCCAGTTGTGGCTCACTGGCTTGTTTTCCCTACTCCATTGCTTATGTGGAGCATCACGCACAACGGCAGTAGGTTCCATTTTTAGAGTCTTTGGTATGACTCGACCTGGAGGAGAATGTATATCTTCATATGCCGCAGCTCGCGCAATCGTGGACTGTCAAACGGCGCCAATGGCGCCGCGGGAGCGCGAAGCGCTCCCCTAACGGCGTGGCGTCCAGGGGCCCGCCTTAGCCCCTGGAAGCCCTGGGGTATTTACGAAATTGTAGGCATAAAATGACGCATTTTAGCTTCAATTCAAATGACATAAGGTGGGTAATTAACATACCACAAAAATCACATTTTTTTTTCAATTATATTTTTACACCATGAGACTAACAGTAAAGATGGGATCGATAATTCTGAGGGCTTGAGGAAGTAGGGGAGAATGGATTATTTTTAGGGTTTCCCGGGGCTTTGGAACAATAATTTTAAGAATGGGAGATCTAGTATTCACAATGGCTGCGCGCGAAGCGCTCTGAAAAAATCCCATTTATCATGCTTATCAGTGATATGAGTAATAAAAATGGTAAGAAAGAAACGTATCCTAAAGGAGAGGGCTCTTTCTCCCCCCCCCCCCCCCTTCGCCTATCGCCTGTCCCTTATTATGGTACCTGAACTGACACTTTCCGTCCCTGAAAACTTGCATCTAAAAAATCTTTAAAGAGTTGGTAATTATACGCTGATCGATGGTGATGAAAATTTTGCTTTGAAATTTCTGGGGGAGGGGGAACTTCCCCTAGGCTGTGTACTGGCATGGGGGAATTGGTGGTTTCAATGGTAATAGAAGAGTTTGTACGAAGCTATGACAAGCAGGATATTCTACAGGAAGTAACCCCCAAACCCCGAAGCAATATTTAAAACGGGTGCGCGCAAAGCGCGCAAAAGAAAATAGCGTTGAGACAACGTTTGAGACGTTTAATTGTAACCTACTGTTTTGCTTTAATTTTAAATGCAGTTTTTTTGTTGCATAAAAAATTTCCTTCTTTCCCCAGGTGCCTGTTCTTCCCATAGAGCAGGATATCGGAACCTATATCCCGCTGCATGGAGGCTTTCTTTCATGTTTCATTTTGTCGATGGTATGGGAAAAGTGCCCATCAGCTATTGTATAAGCGTGAAAAATAAGGTACTGTAGTGTCGATTTTGAAGGTTATAGACTATGTGGTACTTAAAGAAGTCAATGAAATCGGCATTTAAAATGGCAGGGAAGTAAATTTTGTTGGAGGCTGCGTCTTGGGAAGCATTTAACCGCCATCGCCGAAGGCGCGAAGGCGGAGGTTGGGGGACTAAGGGTCCTCCCCAAGATATCTTTCTTAAATTTGACGGCTTTTGCTGCCATTATGGAAAATTTCTTGACAAAATCATGCTTCCACTAGGTGTAATTTAAAATGCTAATGAAATAAATTTCATATGATGATCGCAAGTTTAAGACAGTAACCATCAGTCAAATTACTGAGGATGGTGGTAGTTGGTGAGGAAAGTAAACAGCGAGAGGTGTAGCGAGGGTTTTCAAAAAATGGTAATTTAGTCAAGCTGTCCTATAGGAAGTAATAACGAGGCAATTCCACCAAAGTTTTCCTACGCACAGCAGTACAGAATTACTAATGAGACATCGATTTATATAAGGCTCATGCGGAGCACGCCGATTTTTTTTTCTCAAGAATTGCATTTCCGTATACATGGATAGGGTTTGGGACTTTGTTTTCAAGGACGATGATGCATTTAATGACGTACATTAGTACTTCCAGTGACCCTTATTTCACAACTTTAAGTCACAATAGTGTGACGCGTAGGACGAAAGAAATTTTACGGTGCCAGACAAAATTTTCAATTGTATTAGTCAGTTTACTCTGGAGGTGCGCGCGAAGCGCGGCGAGAAAAAAATTCTTAACAGTTTTATGGTTTTTGATATTGATATTTTCCTTCATTAAATATTGCAAAATTTAATCATAATGGGCTATAGAAAATTTTCTGATAATTTTCTGTTCTCGCTCACTTTCGCTCATTATTATTTTATTTTTTTAAGCTCTGGAAAAAAGTTGGGGCGGGGGGGGGGGGGGGGCAAGTGCCCCGCTTGCCCCCCGTAATCCCGCCTATGCTCAGAGGGTAACGAAACAGGGTTGAACTAGTCGCTCCCAATCCTGCCCCGGGACCGCCATTTAACGTCTCCATCAGGTATCAGAGGACGTGAGTCCATCCAAGTCCTTAGCCACTTTCAAAAAGTCTAGGAGGGTGGTGACAACTTCCTAGGACGGACACTCATAATCAGACACCCAACTTTAATCATCAGTTTAAACCACTTCATCATCACTGCTAACAGGTATGCTAAACAAGAAAATACTGACTTCCCAGAAAAGCTTTAAGTGGTGTCACCGGGATTTTTATTCAATGACCAGAGTATTTAACCTGAAAGTTTCTCTAGTTAAGAAACAATCATGACTAGAATTTTCCTTAAAAACTACAATTTCTGGACTTAAAATCGACAATTGCCTTTATTGGTTGCCGCAGACTTGTATTCAAGTCGCGACTCGAGTCACATCCCGCCAACACTCCCTGACTTGAAAAATTCTGGGTAATTTTTTCCTATTGAAATAACACAGAGACTCGAGTCAATGACTTGACTCGAGTCCCTAAAATAGCTCCAGTTGACATGACTTGCTGAGAAAACAGTGACTGGAATACATCTCTGGGTTGCCACCCAGACTCCGATCCCATACACTCGTGATGAATATATAATATTGCATAAATAATATATGTCGCAATAAGGGACTTTGACATTTTTCCATATAAGGCATTACTATTACTTTTTTTTATCTTCGAATACAAAGGTGACGATAGGGGGTTATATGAAATAAGTAAATAGTTTGGTTAAAGAGTGTAACATGAATTTTGTTTGAACCGAATATAAATAGCCTAAGAGGAATGGAAATAAATTATCGGAAATAAAATTTTGAACCAAATGACGTAAATATCAGAGTGTTGTAGAAGCATTTTAGTACGTGTTGTCCCGTATAACATGTTGCATAATGACACAATTTCTTTGGCACAATGATATGGAGGAAGACAAAGTTGACAGCCGTATTATCGTCGAGTTTACAATTCCGTAATATGTACTTTACAGAATAATGGTACTCTCTTCTGTAGTGGAAAAATGCATAATGTAAATAAGAAATCTACCAATTACAATAAAAATAGTCTTTTAGCCGGTGTACTCGACCTAGAGGCGTCTTCTGGAAGCTAATCCTAGGCTAAACTGTTTTTGGCGATTCAAAATCTTGGCGTTACAATATCCTCATAAAAACAGACATTTCATTAGACAATGTACTTGGATTGTATACCAGACTTTTAAATCGATAGTTTTACGCCTTTGTCTTCAACATTTGACTTTTTATGGTTCATTATTTTTTTGTAACTTTAATTATTCCAGTGTATTTATCTGCTTTTTGATATTGACTAATGTACTTTTTCAGTGCATTAATAGTAGGTATATAATACATAAAACGAACCCAAATGCACACACTTCTATGCATCAAATTTTGGATTTTCCAATTATACTAAGATGTCATCTAGGGGCGCACTGGTGACAAGTATTTGTCGAATACTTTCACGCCAAGGCTCTACTGGTCATGGGTGGATGAACCAGGGAAGAGGCTGAACCTCCGAGAGAAGGATGTGGGGGCCATGGCCGTACGGGACTGTTCTGTTCAGGGAGGACAGTGATTTTTGTCCGACTCCTGACCTCGCCCCGGGGCAATTTTCCGTCCGACTGAGACAAAATATCTGCCCGATTTAGTCAGGTTTTTGACATGGGGGGTGCCCCAGTCCCCTGGCTCGTACGGCCATGACAGGGCATACCATTACCTTGGCTAGATTACTGGAAAACCTATTTCAAGAAAGGATTTTAGGGTAAAAATGGGTCAACTCCTTAGAGTATTTCTTTTACTCTTCTATTAATGGCTAGACAATATTAAATCCAAGGAATAGGCTTACAATTGTTCACATTCAGTGATTGTTTTCTTTTTCATAAAAAATAACATCAAAAATTTAATGAATATCACTCATTCATAAGTCCAATGAACAAGTCGAAGGCTGTTACCTGCCCTTTCTGATTTAAGGACACAGAGGCAGAGAAAAATTAAATTCCACTAGGAAAATATACTACTTTTTCCAAAGTCCCCTCGACTCTATGGAGGAATTCTGCTCCCCAAGGGAACTACGTCCCCGAAAGGACGAAAAACTCAACTGAGGAAGTTAAACTACAATCTAGTCTCTTATTGATAATTTTTGTACTTTCTTGGTGGTTTTGAGATGATTCTCTTAGAACAGCCACTATCAATTTTATTTGGAACAGTGAATTTCAAAGTACGACTGATACGCACTCTACAACTACAGTCTGCCGATGACGTCATTGAAGTAAGTTACCAGAGCAACAGTTTGTATTCTTGTCTTTACGGCTTGATGCTTCTTTTTCTGGGGAAGGCACAGAGGGACAAAATAGCCAGACGAGAACGGCAGTGGCTTGGAAGAAACTCAGGATAGCAAGACTGGCGAAGGAAACTCGGTAGGAACCGGAAATATCAATAATACCACCTGGCGAGAAGAAATAATTATATACATGTAATTTTTGCTTGTCTTGAGTTTCACCTTTTGAAGCAAACTATTAAAAATCAACTGTGGAAGATGAATGGGCCCTATTTAAATCAATTATTTTACGTCGAGTTGACAAACGATAAGGCGTCTTTGTGATCGTGCGTTCAGTATTAGTGACTGAAAGTGCTCGGGCTTAGTAACGAACCAGTGGTGTATCAAGCGGTAATTGAAGCAGGGAGGTCTAATACCACCTCCCTGATTGAAGCCGCCCTGTGAACACTGATTTAGTCAAGACAGACGTATAGACAAAGCGGCTTACAAGGTGGAATCTGGGACTAAAGTGCAGGTTCTTTTGTGAAATTTAATATGCATACATTTAAGTTTATCACAACCTTACTGGGTTAAACTGACTATACTTGGAGATCGACGTGACTTAGGGTAAATAAGCGGTTTTTACCTGTGATTATTCCTCCCATCAGCGTCGCCATCCCGGCGAGGACGTAGAAGCCATACAGAGCAGTTTTGAAGTTATCGTCGCATACACAATAATGAATCCAGCTGGCGACCACGCAGGCTTGGACGGAGAGGCCAAATCCGCTGAGAATGGAAACCACCGCCAAAGCTAGAAATGCATTGGTAAATAAACTGATGACGTATGCAGACGTCACACAAAGGGTTGGTACCAACAATCCGATAGGAAGTTTCATTCGATGAATATAAAATAAAAAGATACAGAAAAATCTGCCAACTAGACCAGCTATTCCTCCAAGTGTTGATAACCAAACGGCTGTTTCAGAGTCTAGGCCAAGGTATTCTCCGTAAGGCACAAGAAATATGGACCAACTAGTAAATCCGTAGTCGGCTAAGATTGTTATGAATAAAAGGAACAAAGACTCCGGATGGTTTTTAACAATTAAGACCCAAGCTTTTAGTATTCTCTTGGCATCAATAATCTTATTTAATTTCCCTTTCTTTTCACTTTCTCTCATTTTGATATTATTTGCTTCTCCTTCTTTTGTAGTAGCAGAATTTCTGAGTAGTTTTGACTTTTCCGTATAGTCTCCAATATCAGTCGTTTCATTCAACAGCCCTCCGTAGTCGGCATCTTGAGATTGTTTTTGTATTCCCTGTGTGCTATCATAACCTTTTTGATCTGTCTGAAGTATTTCTATGTCCGTCATTTCTGTCTCATCTTTACTATCCGTCTTACCAGAAGGAGTGAAAAGACCAGATAACATCAGAGTCCATGACAGAACACCAAAGACAATCATCCCAATACGTTCCCCGTATTCCCGTTGAAGGTACTCTAACAGTGGTGGCATCACGGCAATGCCGATGTATGAGGGCAGCAGAGTCACAGAGTAGGCGGTAGGGTAAGCTGACTCGAAGGTTTCTTTCAGAGAGATAACGGTTATAACGTTAACCAAACCAAACCCGACACCTGATTGGAGAAAAACAATCGTATACATTACATGATCTTAAAAACGCAGACTTCTTCTAACATGATTTCATCTAGCCAAGATACGTTACTATATCATGGACATTTTCTGTTTAAAAGAATTAAACTATTCGATGGTTTGGTTAGGTTTCACTTTCAAAAAACATTTGGCTAGAGAGCATAAGATATTGGATAGGTTTGCATCGACTTTTGCACATTAACATTTCCTTTACAATTTTAAAAAAATCGGTCGAATGTAAATTTTGAAGGTAACAAATGAGCTTAACCAAAGTATTTAGCGGCATTTCTGTACGGCAAATCATTTTTGCGGGTTTTGAGACATTGATTGTCTGGTTATTACATTTTCTCGCAAAAATGAGTTTCAAGCAAGACCTGCACAGGCTGTGATGTTCTGTAACGTTTGACATTCGTTGTTAATCTGTAGATGTAATCTTGGACACATAACAGTGAGTTAATGTCACGTAAATGTTAGTTTTGCAACATTCCTATCGCAAACGCAGAAGATTTACAGGTAACAAAATGTGTGTGACTAAAAAACAGAGACAAGACATTCTTAACGAGAGGGAGGCTAAGCAGACACACATGCTTCTATCAAGTTCCGATATACGGGGACAGTCCGATATTCATAAGGTTTGTTATTCATAATGTTCATTTTTCATAAGGGTCGTTATTCATAACATGATGAACGGCAAACATAAGGTTCATTGTTCATAAGGTTCCTTATTCATAAAAATAAATGATAAAAAGGTTCATTATTCATAAGGTTTGCTATTCATAATCGAGAATAAGATTCTTTGTTCATAATCGAAAAAAGGTTCAATGTTCATAAACAAAAAGGGTTCGTTATTCATAATAAAAAGGGTTCACTGTTCATAATTGAAAAAAAGGGTTAGCTATTTATAATCGAAAAAAGGGTTCGTTGTTCATAATCGAGAATAAGGTTCGATATTCATAATCCTCAAAAATTTCGACTAGTCTCTTTAAAAGGCTAATTACAGCCAATCTAAATAGACCGTGAAAAACGCCGTCAACATTTTGAAGACAACATATTGGCCTATCATCCCTGGGAGTTTTAAGGGTGTGCCCCCTTCCACGAGATACAGGAAGCCTTTAAAGGTGGGAAAACGCCCTTTTCCCATATTATGAATATTAAACCCTTTTACTATTATGAATATCGAACCTTTTTTTTCCAATTATGAATGACGAACCTTTTTCCGATTATGAATATCGAACCTTCTTTTCCGATAATGAATACCAAACCTCTTTTCCTGTTGTGAATAACGAACCTTTTTTACGATTATGAATAGCGACCCTTATGAATACCGACCCTTATGACTAAAGAACCTTATGAACATTGACCCTTATAAATAAAAAACCTTATGAATATCGGGTAGACCCCCCGATATACACATTAGCAAGTGAGTAGCAGATGTTTGCCGTGAAATTCTCCGCTATCGGCTTACAACCGTGGTATGAATTTTGCCACGATAAACAAAAAGCTCTCCCCTAAAATCTACAGTTTTTTTTTGCTCTGGGTGAGGATACCGACCCTTTGCAGACCTTCTCAAAGGATTATGTTAATTTTTATTTCTGATGTCTCAAAAATTTGCAAAATATGAAGTACTTGCAAATTCACAGCATGCGACGCTTCGTAGATGTAGGTACGTCCATGGCCATGGCCACATGTTCCTAGAACACGTCCCACTCCTCTTTGACAGACGAGACGGTTCGGATACCTCAGAGAGTAAAACCTCTAGGCACGCATGTGGGAGTTCTTTTTTACAGATCAAACGCATCTTATATCGAAGGGCACCAAAGGCGATAATACAACAACTAATACGAAAAGGTGTCTTACCTGATAAGGAAAGACACGCAAATAGCTGCCAAAGGTTTCTGGACGGAAGAACAGCTCTTCCGAAAAATCCCAAACCAGCCAGGAACCCACCAATGGACGCAACGATCCGGGGATGTACTCTCCTGTCAAACGTACTTGCTAGAGGAGCTGAGGAGTAAGCACATGGAAATTATATATATATATATATTATATATATATATATATATATATAATATATATATATATTATATATATATATATATATATATATATATATGTCAAACGTGGTAAATGTAAATGTAGGTCGAAGAGTTAGTACCTGAAAATTCAGTGTTGCATGGCACCGGGGAATCTGTCCGAAATGGCTAGCTAAGGGCACATACCAATTCTTCCTCCAACTATCAGCAAAAGCAATAGCACAATTCTTTGGAAATAAATGTATGGGACCATTTCGATGGGGGATGAGGAGGATTTTTGCCCTAATCTCTGAGCCTTTTAAAAAAAATTTGCTTGAATTTCTACAGATCTGCCCGAATTTGGGGGGTTCCAAACTTAGGGGGAGGGGCACAGTTTCCCTTTCCACCTTCTCATTTGCCTATCTCCTTGGGGAATGTGCTTTTATTTGAAAGAACCACAAGAAAACTTTTGTGGAAAGGGTAACTTGAAGCAAATAGTTTAGAGGACGATCTGAAGATTCCTGCATGTTTATTGGTAAATTTATATTCACAAAAGGATCAGCGAGGGCATTTTTCATTTTCAAGAGGGGTACATGTTACCATTTTCCGAAAAGAGGGAGAACGTGCCCCCGTTGCCCCCGGTTCCTACACCCTTAGGACTATAGTATTAAAGTTACGAAGAGGGTAGTGACAAACAGATGAAAGTCGAAAAGTAGGGCTGTTTTCAAGTTTCTCGTCTAAATGGGCCCAGGCCGAAATTGTATGTTTCAATCGATGGGTACAAGATCTTAATTTTTAAACTGTTCCTTACTGAGAACCGGGCCCCGGTGTCGCTGCACCGGCCGCACGGGGCGACCGGCTGTTCTCCTCTAGTTACGAAACTGATGCTACCAAAACTAGATGACGTAACATTTAAAATTGTCACACTATCATCTCGTATGTTTGTATCACGTAATGTACACTTTGAGTTGGAATACAAACTATTCCAGTGGCGTAGCTAGGTATTTTTCGTGGGGGGCAAAAGCAAAGAAGTTCCGACAGATTATTATCTTGATAGTTGTACGATTGGAAATTCTGAGTACCTATTTTATTTATTTATTTATTTATTTTTTTTTTGCTTTCCGGGCAATTTTGAGACCGACTTTTGATTTTCACGTTGACATATCGATGTGTTATCGTGCTTAAAAACATAAGAAGTGTTGTAAGTGTTTCAAATGAATTGTTTCTATTTATTTCCGACAGAGACTAGAAAGTTCCGACAGAGGCCTTCGGAGGCTTTGTGGGGGGGGGGGGCGACCGCCCCCTGCCCCCATCTAGCTACGCCACTGAACTATTCTAAATATATAGCCCTGAGGTTTAATTATTTTTTCTTATTTTCACGAGCGCAAAAAACGTACTACTTCTTGGGGCCCCTTCCTTCTCAGAGCATACTTTGGAAACTGTTGATGTTTGTACTTATTATATATACACAAAAAGAGACTTCCGGTGTTTGACCTCCCCCGCCCCGCATGCACGATTGTATGATCGTAAAAAAACTCCATTTATGACGTGGGATCAATTACGTAGCAATACATAGTACATCATCTCCACTTAATGTGACTTCAGAGAGAAAGATTTCAAAAACGAGACTAAAGGTTCAGGATTTATTAGAGCATAGTAAAGAAGATTAACATTGATGAAAAACTGCATTTAATTTACATAGGATGTTTTGGTGTTGAGATATCACCAGGCCCTTGGCCAGACAACGTACTGAAGAATACCAGATAGCTTCCTGGGGGAGAAATACTTCCAAGGACGGAAATGTGTTAAGACTATAGTAATTTAATGTATGTCTAATAATGGCCGCACGGGCCAGGGGACTGGGGGTGGGCGTCCCAAATGTCAGAAAGCTGACTAAATCGTGCAGATATTTTGTCTCAGTCGGGCGAAAATTGCCCCGGGGTGAGGTCTGAAGTCGGGCAAAAATCACAGCCCTCCCTGAGAAAAGCAGCCCCGTACGGCCATGTGTCTAATTGGCGATTTTTTTTCAAGAGGGCGCCGCCCCGTGCCCCTTGTTTACATGACTGGGTATTACGTAAGTAGCAATCTGATATCTACAGAAGTAGTACATTTTTATCATGAAGTCAAAGGATCCATTCGTTCAGAAGCATCAAGAATGGTCATTCATAATCTGAGGTCAAAACTAGGAAATGGTTGAAGAATTTTCAATTCTTGTGAATGTCTTACCAATGAGATACCCTATCCCGGTCTGAAGAGAAAACGCGCACCCGATGAGGTAATGTTGCGCCTGGAAGCTAGTCACTGTCTCCTCCATGATAACGCCATATGCTTTGAGAGTGCCGTCAAGGAGGAATTTATAGAGACATCTGGCGACCAGGGCTTGACATTGTTGCCAGGTGAGGTCCATGGCTGACAGAGATGGAATCTGTATTAAATGCAGAAGAAAAGTTTACAAGAACAAATATAACAAGGTCTTGGGCAAAAGGTTTTAAAAAAACGGGTTCGTATTATGAAATATGGCGCATTTAAAAAATCAAAATAACATACTAAATCATTCCAACAAATTAGCACGACGAAAGAGGTGTTCTTCGAATCCATCGACCTCGCCTGAGCGACGTCATCCAAGTTGAATTAATACGACCGGCCGCTTGAATATGAAGTAAGGGTTCCCCCCCTACCCTAACTCACCCCAACCCCTAACTACCGGTACGTTTTTTTTTTATAAAGACAGATATTAGGTACTGACACTATATTCGCTCTTAAATAGATAATTTGCAATGTCTGAAGAGTTGATATCCTGGAGGACCCTTCCTTTTTCACCTGTGAATGGATACCATCCTGGTAGAGGGTGCTGAAGGGAGGGGGTACATGTAAGGTATGGCTTAGGTGCAGAAGGGTGCTATAGTTGACAAGACATTGGTCTGATTATACCCTTACAAATTGTGATTATTTTAGTGATATTCTTCCTATTTTGGCTGGGTGTAAGGCAAGAGGTGCTGTCTAAGAGAAGGGGACGACACTCCTACCTACTCTTTGATAATTTTTGCCTGCGTTAGGTGGCTTGGGTGCAAAATGACGGTACCTTTGGTAAGGCTTCGGAAAGCGTTGAACTGATTGTACGTTTAGGAATCCTCATTATTTAGCGATTTTTTTCTGTTGTGGTAGGATGTTATTGAAGGGGATTTTGCCTAAGGGGAGGAATACGACACCTAGCACTACTCTTTAAGAAATTGTTCTTGTGCTTAGGTTTCCTAAATCCAGAATAGTGTTATCTCTGATAAAGCTTTGAAATGATTACATGATTTAAAATTTTACTTATTCAATGAATTTTTCGGCCGTGGTATTGCCCCTTACAAGTCTGGTAGCCGGTGTCTGCTGCTCCCTATTAGTACGCCTCTGGGGAAATCACTATCGGCTGGCACGTAGCCGCAGCGTAGGCCTTGCAAAAAAAATGTTTGGTCACAATGCCTCCCAGACAGGGGGAGGGGAACGGGAGAATGGGAGGGGAATGACACATTTTAGACAGCGTGAGTTGCATCTAAACTTTCTTAATTTTAGATTTTATACTTTAGAAACAAATGTAGCTTTGATTTAACTGTTTAATTAAAAGGTACTTTTCAAGCTCATCGAGTTTAGTTGATAATTGAAAGTAATAATAGGCTATTTTATCTTTAGCCTGCGTATATTTAGGTGTATTCAAGATGTGTATCTTGTAAGAGAAAGAGGGTTCCTTCGTCAGAAAGAAAAACCCACACAGAAACACGTCCATGGTGGGGTCCGGGGACCTCCCTGGGAAATTTTTGAAAAAAAATCCTCAGCCTTTATGAGATTTCCCAGGTTCTTTGGGCCTTTAATTCATAATAGGTTGTAAGAACAGTGAAATTTTCAGCTTTCAGTATTTTTTCTCAAGTAGGCCAAATTTCGTGTACGGCTTGGGAATATCGGGGGACGCAATTTCTCCCTGCCCCTGCTAGCTACAGCTCTGGTTATCATGAACCAACTAGTTGTGCAGATCATTTTGCTGAGACGCTCCTGTCCCCAGAAAATTACAAAATCTAAATGCATCGATAATTCGTTGATTGTCTAGGGTAGGGGTTTATTAACCCCTGTCACCTACCTCCATCCACCTTAACACCTGTTCCGTACTTACAGTACTGTTCTGTTTTCAGTCACGGTTGTACACCATAGCGACAGGAAGATGAGGCAATGTGTAGCCCGCTAGACTCATTCGCCTGTTTGTAGGATAGTTCAGTTGCACAGCTGAATAGAGAATGCCTTACTGAATGCCTCAGCTGCAACCTTGTTCTGCAAAATTCTTCAGACCTGAATCAAAATGGCCGAGTAGTACAGTCCGGCAGTTCAGAGAAGTTCTGAACTAGATTCACGTTGTACGGAATAGCACGTCGTTGATAAAGAAGGCGTGATACATATTTCACCTTCTACGCACTGACACCCGTTCTGCGTAATATTTACATTCACACAAATTCTTCAACCATCAAAAGTTTTCTAACGTGTAGGAAGCTCTAACTATCTGAAACAAGTCAGGCATGACCAGGTGACGTCACACTCGGAGTTGTGTACACTGCATGGTCAAGTGGTTAGAGCATCCGACTTGCAGCCGGAAGGTCTGGGGTTCGACTCCTGGCCGGGTCACAATATAGGCCTATTCAGTAAGCTGATGACACATTTGCGTAGTTTTCGACTGATAGTTTCCTTCAAATCCCTCGCTCATCCACTATCCATGTTTCAGAAAAGTATTTGGTATAGGAATCAAAGTAGGCCGTGGGCCAGAGGCAACTCACGGGCATCCCAACCACTACTCTCCGACCCAATATTTTTTTGGAAACCTTATGGTCCCTTGAACACGAAATCAAGTGGTAACAGTAAATATTTTGGGTCACACTCATTCAAAATAGCTAACAAAAACAAAATGACGGCAAAATTATGAATATTTTGTATTAAATAATAGTAAAGAAAATATTCTTAAAAATATTTTTGAGGCATCGAATCTTAAAATATGGTCAAACTTTACAACAAAAATTCCAAAATTAACTTTTGGGACTGTATTGGGGAGATTCAGGTTAACCAAGATGGCGGAAAAACAAAATGGCCTCCCAACTGAATGAAATATTTTCAAAAATTGTTAAAAACATTGCAAATTTTCACAATCCCCAATCAAAATGATATAAACTTATATTTTATAATTGAGGCTGAACTTTAAAATCCTTGGCACAAAAGTACTTGCCTGCCAATATGGCGGAAAAGCACCGAAGAGGTAAAAACAATACAGTAAAAACTCCCCTTAAAAATCAGACAAAAATAAAAAAAATACGAAAAAACCTCAGAAAAAAATTATTGAAAACATATTTTTGATTGAAAACCCTAATATCTTTATAGCAGATCGTACATAAAATTCATAGCATCATTTTTGGTATTTTATGTAGGTTCCTAAAATAACCATGATGGTGGAGACAAAAAAAATTACCGATCATAATGTATGAAAATAATATGAGAAATACCGTAACCATTAAAAATACTTTTGACAGTTGCCCTTGCTTAATATCTAGCCGTATTGTATGACAAATAATCCAGAATTATTTTTCAAAATATTTGTTTTGGAATTCAGATCAATCAAGATGGCGGAAAAACAAAATGGCCGCTAATGCAACAGTTATGAAAATATATTATAATTATAGGAAAAATAAACATTAAAAATCGTTTATATGTTGTTAATATTCAAGAAATATTTTTTTTTTGATTTTTTTTTGAATGTCCGGGTCAACCAAGAAGGCGGAAATAGCAAAATGACCGCTAATATTAAAATATCAATACATTAAAATAATAGGGAATATTATCCTTAAAAATACATTTGTGACAGTTGCTGTTTTATATCTGGCCGTATTTTGAGCCAAAGAATTCAAACGTATTTTTCAAAACACTTTCGTTGAAAATTAGGTTAACCAAGATGGCGGAAGAAGCAAAACGGCTGCCAGTGGTATAATTACGATATTGCATAGTTGTAACGAAAATAATCCTTAAAAATATTTATAACAAATTTAAACCTAAGATATGTCCATAATCTGAAATAAATATTAAGAACGTATTTTTCTGGACACGTTTTACAGATTCCATGCCAACCAAGATGGTGAAAATAGCAAATGGCCGACCATATAATTATTATAATATGTTGAAATAGGCTAATGAGGAAGATATTTATGTAAAATATGTTTCACACACTTGCCCTTATTATAAAAAAATAAAAAAAATTTCTTTATCATTATTTAATACAAAATATTCATAATTTTTGCCTCCATTTTGTTTTTGGCAGCCATTTTGAATGAGTGAGACCCAAAATATTTAGTGTTACCACTTGATTTCGTGTGCATGGGACCACACGATTTCCAAAAGTATTGGGTCGGAGAGTTGTGGTGGGGTGTCCGTGAGGTGCCTCAGGCCCAAGGCCTAAAGGGGCTTCGTCTAGGTAAGTGGCGGACATAGAACCTGCCCTTTGTAGATTCGTGAGCCAATGCTTCCTTTAACCATTAAAATTAATGACATATGGTTTGGGTATGGTGCCCCGACTCACTCACCTGGGATGAGTAGGAGGACTTGGTGGAGACCAAGTTGAGGGACTTCAGCTCTCGTTTCATTACTTTGACTGGAATGGTAACAGTGATCGATCTCTTCGTGTACCCTTTCTTGTGGTACCCGGGTACTGTTCTGGATGTTCCAGGTAGTGTCCTGTTGTGACGTAAGAGGGCAGTGTTTGGTTTTATGTGGTTAGGGGAAACGGAGCTAGTTACAAGCAGGACCCTTAGTTCAACAGCTTTGGCCTCGTGTGCCTTCTTTGGAAGGTGAGTTTAATCCTGGCAAGGTGTATTTTAAGTGCCGGCGACGACGACGAACTGCCGTTTGTGTACCTCTTTAGCTACCGGGCGCGAGTGGGGGGTATTTCGTTCTAGTAATCTTGCACCCTATCGCTGGAGAATGACGAAAGCGCACTGCCATATGAGGACGCTTTCCGTGTTATGTCAAGGTTGGGTGAAGTTTCGCAGACCAGTGTGAGGGACTTGTACCAGACCGTTTTCGAAGACTTGGCTGGCCAGCTGCTACCCACCGGCAGCTCTTCGGGGCCCAAAATATGGCATGCAGCCTTCCTCAGGTTACTTGATAACCGTCGGCGGGATTTGCTGTGGCGGATAGCCCACAACGCCACTGTGACGAATCTCAAGCGTCTGTAGTGGCGTTTGGGGGTGGCGCGTGCCCTCGCTCTGGTTGCACGAAATGGGAAAGCGTGTCCCATGTTTTTTGGCAGTGTGACTTTGCTTCCTTCCTCTGGGAGTGGTTTCAAGTTCTGACTGACGGTCTTACAGGTAAAAACACTAGGTCAGAAAGCCAGGACTATGCCCTGTGCTCCCGACCATAAAAACATGGGTACAGGCATCTTATATGTGATATTATCATGTCTTATTTCCGAGATATTGACGAAAATTGGTATTTCTATCATGCCTGCAGTGGTGTTGCTTAATATAGAAGGAAAGGCCACCTGGGGGATGTCCCCATCAGCCCATGAGGTCAGTTGTTCGGAGGCGCTTTTTACTTGCAATAAACCTTCTGGGCTATACCGGTCTTTCGACTTGGTTTGTTTTTTTATTTCGTTGGTGTCCGTTTCCATGCACGTGAAAAGCACACTGTCTATTAATTGCTCACCTCATCCGTAACATTACCAGCCTGCTGATAAACCTGTAGACACAGGGGACAATGGCAGGTTAAGATAAGGGGATCGAAAGAAATCTATATACAGCATCGTTCCATGCCAGAGCATTTCTGCACAGTCATACTAGCTAGAGTTAGTGTGTCTATGGTTTTTCAAACTGTTTAGGTACGCTGCACAGAAGAGTTTAGCCCAGGCATTCTCAATTATATTCAGTGAAGTGCCTCTTGATTGAATAAAAATACAAGCAGTGCCACCATCCAACCTGTTGAACGTTCGTCCTGTGGGAGTAATTATATCAAAACGATGTTTATCACAACCAGGCCCGTAACCAGAGTAACCAATTTGGGAGGGGGCACATCGATGTTGGACATTAGCCGGTCTTGGGGAGGGGACTAAGGGGAGGGGGTGCTTTCCTATTTTAAGGACGGTAAATGCAAAAGGGTGCGCTCCTTTCCCATTTTTCTTCCTATATTTTTATTCCAAAAAGACTGGTCGCGTAATAAATTTTTCCTCCTTCAGTGCAAGATCTTTTATTGAAATATTTTTGATGGGCACGTGCCCCGTTGCTACGTGCCTGATCACAACGCTCACAATAAGTTGTATACGGTAGCGTTTCGCATAGTAACATTTCCGTATACCGTCGCTGTAGTGAAGCTGGCTACTGTGAGGCTTGCATTACAGGGGCTTCCCCACCTGTTACCAACAGTAACTGTACGTAGCTACCGGGATACTCGTAAGTGCGCCCAGTTGACAGGTGGAGAGTGTGAATGTCTGAATAATAGTGTACTTTCCGCCGCTCTTTCTATTTGTCATACAGTCAGCCGGTCCGACGAGCGCCATCTGAAATGGTGCCCCGTGCCACCAGCTACCAAGCTATCTACCACCTCAGGTCACTTACCATATCGTCGCATCCAAGATCGTTTGAGACATTAACAGACAGTTTTTCGTTGTAATACACATAATTTCGTAAATACCATTGAGCTTCCGAGGCCTCGCCACCTGTTTCAATACTAAGGCATTGCCTGTGGACCCTATGGTAAGCCCCCGGATCCTGTGCCGTTGAGGAGCGCCTTATACCAGGGAGTTGTTATTTGGAAGGAGATAAAGCACCTCATCCAATTTCATCTATCAGACAATATGCATTGAGAGTACTTTAATCCTTTTTGTGGGAAGAGACTTTGATTGACAGGTCCTTTAGTTCCTCTTCTAAGTTTGTTTGACTTAACCCTCCTAATGAGAGTTTGATCCTTTCATACAAACGTAATCCTCAAACAAAGACCTCATAGTGACAATGGTTTGAAGTCATCTGCAATGCCGACAAGGAGTGAAATCTTCGTCATTCTTTTAGTGTAAACGACTGGTAATGCACTTTTAAGTAATCAGATTCCTTTATTATTCTAATTTCTTCCCTTAGTTAGTAACATCTCTTTTCAGCAATGAATGTAAAGTCTAACTTTTGCATATGAACTTTGAAAGGATTCCGGATTGTTCCTGAAACAGCGACATATGTGACCATGATCTATAACTTATGTAAAACTCTGCTGAACCCATCAAAACAGTGAGCACTAGCGTACAGTAATACAATAATCTTTGATTTCTTTGACGACTGGCAAAATTATATCAATGGGTGAAATCATGCCAACAAGTGTATGAGGTCTAGCAGACGACAAGAACTATTGTCGTCACTTCCTAATCCCTTTTGAGTGGTCCAAAATTTTCAAGAGCACAACAATTAGGAGCTTATTGTCGGCAAGCCTGATAGTTTCAAAGGTAAGACAATTACTTTATCTCCTTCCGTAACAGCTCCCTGCTTATACCTATCTTCCAGCACCTTGATAAAATCTTCGTGGGGTGCCTAAACTCAAGAAGCAACTCGCAATAGGACAACACGGGATTAAAAGCAGTCAGCCACAACTTCATGGGCGCAATGCAACCAGTATAGTGTCTACGCTAATCTTCTATGAGTAATTATTTGCAAGTCCATAGCCAAGGTGATGGGGGATGGGTGGGCAGGGGCGGAACTCTCTGGAAAAAATTGCTCCCTAGGAAATTTTAAATTGCAATTGGTTTAATAGATTTTTAAACGTTTTGGGAATTAAAAATATTTTGTTTACCCTGGAAGCCATCTCGGCCCCCTTTCAGTACCTCTTCTGGCTACGGGTCAGTGTATTTTTACATAAAAAGCTTGTCACATGTCATAGGTTACAACGTTGTGTTGGGTAGGAGCGGGCCGAAGGGCCCCTGGTTGGGTCCAGGGGGAAACGCGCACGGACGCCTTAAGGTATTTAAATAATTAAAACCATTAGAATTGACCAATTTGGTATCTTAAATCTGATAGTATGCACAAAAGAGATAGCAAAAATCACATTTGGATCACTTTAATAATACCCTTATTTAGAATAGCACTGTATTTTTATGGCAAAGGGGCTTACAATGATAATGGAAGCGTTCGTACAAAGCTATGAAACACGCAAGTAATCACAAAATATTTAAAAGGGGTGCGCGCGAAGCGCGACGAAGATCGCAGCGTTTCTCCAGGTTAACTCAGAGGTAAAGGGTGATCCCACTAGGCCTCCAAAGTCTCTGTTGGAAGTTTTTGCAACCCAGCTTTCTTGCAACGCATGGTCTTGGGTAGTTATGAAATACAGAATGGTCATTACATGCAGAATTCAGAAACATAACCGTGGCCTATGTGCAATACAGATAAGAAGAACTTTCGGCGCCCTTCTCTCGCACTCGATATTTACCCAGGTGACTCCCAGGTGCCAGGTGCTACTGCTTGCTATAAGCCCTGGTCACATTAATAAGTTGGAAACTGGGTAGCCGCGCTGGAAAGGGGAGCGCGTACGCTCCAGCAGCACCCTCGCAACTGCAATGAAAGTTTTCGGGTAGCACCTGATTTTCAATCATCATCAGCCAAAATATTTTATTCTCATTTCAAATTAGAAATGGAGGACGAGGGATTTTCTTGAGGAAATGTGATAACTGTCTTACTGTTATAGAGTGACTTGGCTATATAAGCCCTCTTCGTACAACGTGCTATGCAAGGGAACAGTGAATGTTTCAAGGTTATATGAACATCTTAATTTCAAAAGGAAACAAAAGCAGGTAGTGTGAGTTGTACAAGAAGAACATCACGAATTATTGCCCAATCGACTATTTCAAATTAAGTGAATAAATTTCAACATTTTATATCTCACAAACGGAGTAAGCTATGAAAATGAGAGTTGGATGAATGAAATTCATTTTTCAATCCCTAAAATATATATTCTTGTAATTCTAGACTTTAGGTCCACTTTAAAAAACCTGACCTTAAACAAAAACAAGAAACGTTTTTCGAAAGGTTCATGGGTACCCTAAAATATCGAGATATTTCACGCCATTTTGCATATAAGCGCTACCTTCTATTAAAACTTTCCAGAGGTGGGAGTGTCCCCCTTTAAATCCCTCCCCAAGACAGCATTGAAGGTATGAAGCCAAACTCCAAAAACGCTTGTAAAGCAAAATTGTACACCCTTTTTAGAGCTGAAGTAGTAGCAAAATTGTTATTTGAAGATAGTAATGTGCCGTAAAATTTTAATCTTTCCCTCCGCACAAAACGTGACAAGATACGCTATACTAGACACCATCTGACGGCACTGCACCGTCATACACGTAATGGGTATTGCTTGGTCAAATGTTTTAGTGATCATGAACTTAGCACATTCGGGACTATTGTTGTTAAAGATTTTGCCCCCCCCCCCTCCACCTCTTCAGGGAAGTTATAAAATCCCCGTTGGCCAAATCCTGACACCACCCGGGCTATATAGGCTATACGTATCACAAACTGTAAAGGCTAAGCTAGGGCGTTTGCATTGTTATATGCGGTACGCTGGCCATGGCCTTCGGAGGTGTGGGCTGCATGGTCTCGGCCTCGGTTTCGGAGCCTGGTGTACAGGCCTCGGCCTCGGTCTAGGGACCTGTGGCCTCTACTTGGAAGCACTGCTAAATTCTTCTGAAATTAGTAGTATTCCTTCCACAATGATAATTTGATACACATTTGATACACAAACGCCGTTTGTCATCCTTACAGGGCAGATCCAGAATTTTTCCCTACACTGCAGAGACGGGGAAGGTTTCAAAGTTGCCAAACATGATGTAAGAAGATCTCACCCCCTTTATACTTAGCTGGGACCAAGCTGATGTAAGAAAATCTGGCATTCATATAAACTCTGCACGGATTTGCATCACAGAGCACAAGTATGGGCCTACAGTCCCACGTCCATAAGCGCAGAGGGACCAATTTCAATGGTAGGTGCAGCAAGGTGGTGTACGTGTTGGAGGGAGGAGAGGGTGGGCGCCGTTTCCGAAATTTCCGTCTTATGGCAACCACGAGTTTTCCAAATGAGAATGTATTTCACAAATGAGCCTTTACGTTAATCTAGATCTCATCATTTACTTCTATATCTACTTCTGTCACGTGACGCTATGTGTTCGGAGGGCGGCTATTCCTTAATTAACCACTGGTTCACCACTACATATTTCTGAGTACAGTCACTGCTACTGAAAATACAAATGATCACAAAGACGCGATATCGCCTTTCTATCCGATACAAAATGATTTACGATAATAGCGCCTCACTCATCTTCGATAAACATCGATAGGCCTAATTTCCTTCAAAAGGTTAAGCCTCAAAGATAACCGAAAGTTACATACTTTTATTCATTTCTTTTTTCCACCAGGTGGTATTATTCCGGTTTCTACCGAATATCGTACGCCAGTTCTTGCTCTTCTAAGTTTCGATCAATTTTGTCCTTCTGTGCCGTCACCCGGAAAAATCACAATCGAGTCGCATATAGACACGAATACAAACCGTTGCACGGTTAAACAGTTACACACGAAAAACCTTCATCGGAAGACTTTGTGCAATCGTCGACTGCGTATCGTTCGTTTTTTGAACTCATTTTTCAAGATATCATTGCCTAGAGTAGGAGTTCGAGCAGAATCGTCTGGAAGCCCCTTGGAAGCACAAAAGTAAGCAATTAGAAAATAAAGCACATTTCCTAGTGGAATTTGATTTTTTCTCCACCTTCGTGTCTTTAATTCAGAAAAGAACAGAATTTGACAAAGACCTGAAGCGGGTGGGTGATAGCTCCCGGTGTAATTTTCTTTAGGGGAAAAGGGGCGAGGGATACTAAAATGTATTAAGGCAATGGTAAATTTTATTTTCGAGGGGGACGAAAATTATAGTAGTCGGCGCCGTCCCTAGTACTCGTGTAGCTACGGGTTCGAGAAAATTAAACGATTGCCTAAGTAGCTGGTCATTGGACGTATAAATTGATTGATAGCCATTTATTATTTGAAAGTCATCTTTTATATAAGACCACAATGGTTGAATTACGACAGTTGCATACCTTGAATGATGAATCTATTGCTATCTAACCATTGGCAGAAGTGTACGGCTTAAACACGTTTGTGCCCTAGATTTTTTTCTTGGGACACACTTTTTCTTGTCATATGGCTAATAAATTGGGTTTCCCCCACTCCCGGGTGCAGCTTTCTCTCCTGACCCATTTCCCCATGAAGAGTAGTGCCATAGCAGTGCGCCCCTTGCTGACATCTTGCAATTTGTAAGTCTAAAATTTATTGCATAGAAAGTGTTCCCCAAATCTGTAAAAATCTATCAAATGAACCATATTTACGTTTGTTTTGTAAACCTATGCCTTGTATGAATGACACTGTAAGAGTAAATGTGTCGAATTAAAATGTAGATAAATACACTGCAGTAATTAAAGTTAAATAAGAATAATAAAAGATTATAAGAATTCAAATGTTGAAGACAAAGGCTTGAAGCTCTCGATTAAAATGTTTTCTAAATAATGCAAAATATGTGCACTAATAGGTAAAATGTGTGATTTAGGCTGAATACGTCTTATTCTTCATCGACCCCAGATTAAAGCAATGCCAAGCAGGCGCGGATCCAGGATTTTGAAAAGGGGGCACGCACACAGCGTCGGCCGCAGGCCGACGAGCGATCGCCAAAGTCATTTGTTTACCTTTCATACTAAATATTTTTTGTCCAGAAATGTTAAGAAGAATGTTTGTAAAGAAGATACAAGAAGATTTGAAAGATTAAGGTAATGTTTACAAATAACTTGAAACTTGAGGCGAGTGCATATATTGTCTTTAAACTTTAAGTCAAACTCCTAAACCATACAGACATCAACCTAAGTTGAATACTTGTTTCTGCCTCAACACAAAAATGTGTAGGCCTAGCTTATACCACTGTTTCGCACAAGGCCACATATATTCGCAAGAACTGACACAACTTCAAACGTCCGGTATTTCTTTTCGAGTAGGCCTAACCATCCAACCAATTTAGCTAGTCTATTATTGAAACGCCTGAATGAGATCAGCGCCACATGTTCACGTAATGCCTCCATAGTAGGCCGTACGGTATATTCCTTATTCATGTCATATCCCTGGTTTGGAAAGCAAATTTGCTCTTAAGAGCTGAGCAAATAGTCTGACAGTGGGGAAGCCCACGTACGGTATTCAAAAATCGATACACTGCACTTTGCGTAAACACTTCCACACGATTAAGCACGAGACGTCCTGTACATTTATATATGTTCAGTATACTTTTGTACCTCGTTTCGTTGTACACAGCCTCTCAAATGATAACAACTGGGATATTCGATGGATTCCCGAACATAAGGACTTCGCCAGAATTTGTTTCAAAAAGTGCTGTTTTCATGCCTTTAATGATTGCAGAAACGACAAACAAAATTAACTTTTGTTCAGCACAAGTTGAACTATCTATATGAGACATATTATCAAGGTTGGTGCAAAGCTGAAAGACAAGTAGGGAATTTTACGTTTTCAAACAAAGCCCTCTCCCGAGGTCAAATAGCGGTCAAATTAATCAAAAAGAGTCGCAGCGTACAGATATCACTTTTGCTAACATATCTACTAAATTTCAGCCAAATCTAACGAAAAACGGCGAAATGACAGGCACTTAAACGCAAATGTTATGGTGACAGACGTTTGCCGTGCACGACAGCAACAGCTCAGCTGAAAGCTTTTAGCTGAGCTAAAAATTGAAGTATAGTCTATGTACATTTGCGAACGAGTTACTTTATTGAGATAAAGTCATAGAAGCAACTTTCGGTTTCTATAAACTGGGCCATATAAGTCTTCCATAGATTACTTACTTACTATAGACCTTGCAAAATCTATTTTTTTTTTCAATTTTTTCCCTTCAATTTTTATTTCAAGCTTTTTCCTCGAAACCCATACAACATGGGCGTAGGCTGAATTTGGCATGGGGAGGTGCACATTTCAGGTAGGTGGAACCAGGAAGACTATCTAAGCGGAGCGCCAGCATTGCTTGGCGCGGAGCGTACAAGAAAATTTTCGGTTTTAAAACCCCCCAGATGGCCGGAAACAGCATTTCCCGAGCCTTAAGCCACATGTACACATCCTTCAAAAAGTGATCTCCTGTCTACTGTTTCTCAATTTAAATGATACACGAATCGTTAATGCATGATTCTTTTATTCAAATTGAAATGTCGCTATATTTATATTCTAGCTTGATAGGTTTTCCCAAGGCTTTCAGACTTTGACCTCCGCTGACCTCAAATGACCTTGACACAGATTAAGAGGTCAGCTATACTCTCATGTACATCTTACATGTCAAATAGGAACTCAGTCACCTATTTTGTTCCTCAGATATCACTCCTACTAGGTTTCAGAGACTTTTTTGTTCTTCAGATATTCCTACTATAAGGTTTTTCAAGACTTTGACCTCTGCTGGTCACCTCAAATAACCTTGAGCTTCAAGCACAAAACAACAGGGTTTTTCCTCCAGTTCACATGGACAACACATGGCAACTGTCAATTTTATTATTTACAAAATACTTAAATGTCGTAACTCTCAGTCTGAGAGATAATCATTGGACTAATTAGTACATTACCTATGGTTTGATGAGGGACTTCAGTTCTAGTCGCCTTGGGTGGAGAGAAGCGTAGATGTCGACCACCCGATCAAGATCAATTTGTTTGGTATAATGAATATGTATCAGAGCCAAAGATGACAACCTCTCCTGGCCCATAGTGACCCGTAGATATGAGTGCAAGCGTCTCAGTGCACTCGCACTCCTTTCACATTCGCAGGACGTAGCCGGGATTGTGCAAGCTATCTGCAATAATGGAAATAATAATTTTAAGGGAAGATTTTACATGACACTAGACCTTTGTAAGCTAAAGTACAGAGACTTCTATATTTAGAGCTCTGATATAGAGGGCTCTGATACCGTGGCTATATAGACCTTCATATATATTCAAGGCGCATCCTGTAATTCAATTACCAAACTTACCGATGTAGATTGGTGTGTGGACAAAAGTCATGTTCGTCCTTGTTTTCACAGCTGTTGAAAACAGAAGGAGTGCATTTTTCTGTTTCCCAGGCTAGAGTGGAACTCCTCTGCCTCAACGGGTGGGTGCACGTGCACCCAATGCACCCCCCAGCCTACGCCCTTGTACAATACAAATCATTTATCTCAGAAAAGGCGTGTTTTGATGAACCCCAGATGTGACATGAACAGTTCACAAAGAGAGAGGATAGGATGAGATGAGGAAGGGGTTAGCCCCTTCCTTATATTTCATGTGACAGGTGGCATTTATTCAACATAGATTACAAGGGAGTACCCGTGGGTCAAACGAAACACCCTTTCCTACCCCACCCTTGCTTCCGACTGTCATCGGTTCATGTAGTTAGTTAGTCAGATGGAGTTTTACGGCCAAGTTTCCAACCTATTGGTTCAAGTCGAGCCGGCCACGGCCTTTTTTTCAGTTGTGGCTCACTGGCTTGTTTTCCCTACTCCATTGCTTATGCGGAGCATCACGCACAACGGCAGTAGGTTCCATTTTTAGAGTCTTTGGTTCATGTAGGCTGAATGTCTTAGAATTTTAAGGTTTCTTATTTCGAGGTATCTGATATAACAGATTGCAGGATTTGGACCCCTTGCGGAAATTTTCCCCAAGCTCCTGCTATATTTTTCTGAAATATTCTTCTGTTTCAGATACTTCACCATTCAACATAAATCCTATCATCGTCAGCAATGAACCTAACCTGGCGACAATATCAGGCTTTGATCGCCAGATGTCTCTATAAATTCTTTCTTGACGGAACTCTCAAAGCATATGGCGTTATCATGGAAGAAACAGTAAATAGCTTCCACGCCCATCATTACGTCATCGGATGTGCTTTTTCTCTTCAGACCGGGATAGGGTATCTCATTGGTAAGTTACTAACCAAACCTGAAAAGAAAGTTTATAGGATCACGTCCATAGTAAGCTACGCAGGCTTGGAGATTCAAGCTTTTAACCAAATTGTTCAAATCTAAGGGTTTCAGGTAGGACCTCAAGTTTGAAATTTCTGTTTGTATAGACAGCTGCTTAGATTAGGGGTGCAGGGTTTACAGACAACTCATATGGTTAGGTAAGTAAGGGACTTAGACATAGGAAGGTATTTTAAGGTGAGGCGAAAAGAAAATGTAATGTGTGATCAGTGATCAGTGAGGCCGTGCCAGGTTCGGAAACACCAAAAATATCGAGCTAGGCTACAACTTTGCTCCTTCACTGATCGGTGTTCACCGTTCAGTGAAGCCTTAGTTTTGACGGACGTTATCTCCCTCAAGATAAACTAATGTCACTCAACCACCTGTCTGAACTTTTAATTGTAGTGACAACTCATTTTTCCACACATACTTTTTAATTTCTGATAAGAAGGAAGAAATTAAAACACAGAAATGATTTTGTTTCTATATGAAGTTCGGAAACGTACTTTTGCCCGTTAAAAATGGTTAAGAAATGGAAAAGTTACAGTATTACTCTCCAAATGTAAAGGAGTGAAATCTAGCAAAAAGATTGACTACAGTGACCACTCTCTGTTTCGAGTGGAATTCCACTCTCCTTGGAGTGGAATTTTTACTCATTTAGAATTAATTACCACTCCGAGCAGAGTGGAGTTTCAGTCTATTTTCACTCGAAAAAAGAGTGGTCACTGTACGCAATCGTCGAAGAGTAAATTTCACTCTTTTACATTAAGAGAGTAGGCCTATATAATTTTATTCTTTCTAACACCCGTTAGACATAATTCCCGCCAGGCAAAGAAATCTTTCAACACAATTCCATTGGCTTCCTCGCATCATTAAACATTTCAGATCTAGGTTGGCCAGTTTAATGACCCTTTATATCGGGATTTGTCCTTTCTGTTTACAGTAAACGGTATACCTTTTGCATACCGGTATAGTGGTATTATATGTACTGGATTATGAATATACTCCTGGAGTGCTTTCCTGCATTGTTTTACCATTTAAGTACTCCCATGGCATAACTGCCTATCAAGCGTGATATTGTTTTGTATACTGACCGGTGTGTCATATTGCAAGATTTTATAGAATAGTGCCTTAATTACTACAGCCAAAGACTATTCGACCTCATTTGTCAGTTAAGCATAAATTACTTAATTTGTTACTTTAGTTTGGAGACACGTTAACCAGGCAGGTGGATTGGCAGACAGAGACATTGAAAGCTGGGGGGGGGGGGGGCTGATGTTGTTTTGACCTCAGTTAAATATGGGAGACAAAAGTTCTTCCCCCGGTGCTCATTCGAGGATAATGTGCGATATGATACAGCAGAGAGTCGGTTACCCTGCAAATTTCTCGAAACGTCTACCACTGAGGACAAACGTCATAAGGAAAATACCAGCCTGAGGCCTATGAGATTGACAATGAAATTCTAGTTGGAAAATATGCAAGCTACTTATAGGGTGAGAAGAGGGTATAAGGGCAGGTATAGGCATGGGCGGCGATCCCGGGGGGACAGGGGAAACATGTCCCCTCAATATTTGAAAAATCGCCCATTGACTTTGATTTTTCACACAGTAAATTATTTGAAAATGGGGTCATGTCCCCCCAATACTGAGACCGAATTGCCGCTCTTGGGTGTAGGGGTGTGGGATAAGTTCTATTTAGTTTTATGGAACGAAGCCATTACTGGGAGAAAAAGAAATTTCAGTCCACAGCGCGCCGAATACTATACTACACCCTCCTGAAACTATAGGCCTAATATTGGAAATTTTGAGTGATAAATAGACCCTCTTCTTAATTAAAATATAAAAACAGCGCTAATATTTTGACTCACAGCCTTACCCTAACCATACCACATGAAAGGGCTCTCCTACAAGAAAGATTCTCGAATTGGTTACTACTGAAACGCGGTGTTTGATTTATCAATATACATACCCCCTGTTCCTGTGGAAACTACCACTACATTTACAGTATCTCAATGTTGAATTAACTGTTGTTTAATCACGGCCTGTTGGTTTACTCACATCGTACTACGTATCTCTCACCATGCCAGCCAGGCTATTAATAGCATTGGCAATATACACAATTTTTATTGACTGATCTTTATTTTGAATAGTCACGGAACACTATGGCTTGTAATCATGCAGGTTTCTATAGCTTACATGCAGACTTGTATTTAAGTCGCAACTCGATTCACGTCCCTCCAACTCTACCTGACTTGAAAAATTCTGGGCAATTTTCCCTTATGGAAATAACACAGAGACTCGAGTCAATGGCTTGACTCGAGTCCCTAAAATAGCTTCAGTTGACTTGACTTGCTGAGAAAAAGTGAATGGAATACACCTCTGCTTACATGTAATAACATTAGCTGTGTACCTGATAGCAAAATCATTTCCTTACCGTGTGGGACCAACAAAAGGCGTACTTCATATATATAAAACGGGAAAGGGGGTGTAACCCACGACCCCTAAAATGGTGCAACTGTCAAAGGTTATGATACTGATTTGAAAACCTACTGTAGTTAGATTTTACTATTGTTTAAGTTAAAAGACCAATTTTAAAAATCGAAGTTGGTTTTGGGTCTTCAGATTTCATACAGAATAAATGCTAATCTCAAAACATAAAATACTGCTAAATGTAGAAACTTCTTTAGTTCCTTACTGAACTACTGTCATGTCTGTCAGAAGAACAGAAATAGTATATCATTTAAGACTTCTTTGGGCAGTACTAAAATGTAAAAAAAAAAAATATCCTGAGAGAGAAACAAAACTAGGACACGAACAGAGCTGAAACGATCAGTGGAGTAGGTTGTAGCAGGGAACTGTCTTCCAGCTCCCTAGTTGTAGGTTCTTTTTCTGACATGGGGGGGGGGTAGGAAAAAAGTTTGTAGGGCAATGTTAAGGGGGCTAATTTGTGACACTATTTAGGCGGAGTGCTACCATCAGTCGGATCGTTGAGTACCAAGAAAGTTTTCGCCCAAAATGGCTCCCAGATTGCAGAAACTGGCACTTCCCAGACCTTGTAAGTACATCTGAACATTCTTCATTTCGAAATTTCATGGTGTAGAAATTTAAGCTTCCAACTGTCCAAAACGAAAGTAAATTCACGTGTCTTTTCAAGCATGATATCGGGGTTGAGGAACGGTCTCCTTTGAAAGATAATTTCTCTCTTGGAAGGGGTTGAGAAGCAAAATGATGCCATTTTTTTTCTTCTCAATGTGCATCATGCACTAGAAATCAAGAGTGGCGCGAGCATTGCCGAAAGGATGGTGGAAGCAAACTTTTAATTTAGGGTTATGAAACTTGCAGAACATTTTGGGGTTTTGTTTTGAAGACAAATTAAAAAATTTTTGAGCTTTACTAAGGATAAGTAACAAAAATTAAGGGGTTTATTTTCCAAAATCAAGTTTAAGTTGCAACTGATACTGTCCTTGAGGATTACATACTTTCCCCTTTTAGGCTCTTAGCGATAAAACTGGACAGCCGGCCTCGCCCCAGGGGTGCCCCTCATCTGGTGCCATCCCTCCTAGAAGTTACTTTTGTAAAACAAGGCAAAGTATGTTTTGGATTAATGAAATCATTAACCATTTTACGCCAAAAGCCGAACCTGTATCGATGATGAGACAAAATGCGAAAACAGAGCCTGCTCCAGTAGAAGATAATTTGTTTAGCAGTGCTTCCTGCCTTATTCAAGGGAATGGGGATGAAATTTGCAACCTTAACATGAAAACTGAGAACGTTAAGCGTGATTGGGTTACTAAGTAGCCTATATTGAAAGGGCATAATACCATTTACTACATGAGACAAAAATATGAAACAGAGCAATGAAATTCTACAGCGCGCGACGCAAAAATGAGTTCGAATTAAAGGATTTGCTCTCCTTTAAAACAGTGATTCCCAAACGCGGCCCAACGCTGTTGATGAATTGATGAATTGATTTTACGTCTCAATAGGATCATGTTCGACAGAAAGTAATGCCAATAAAGTTAGAAAAAGGGCAAATAATCTATGCTGACGTTTATTTTAAATTATGTACTGTACTTTGAAGTCACTTTTTGATTCCTTCCAATTTTGCTCTCCTGAAGTGGGTGTTCCAACGAGTTTTATCCAAGACTGTAAGTCTTGGATAAAACTCGTTGGAACACCCAGTGGCGCAGCCAGGATTTGGTGATGGGGGGCACTACAGATGACGTCGTAATGTCACCTCAGTTGAACCCCCAAAAGTCTTTGTACTTTTTTATGCGTCCCTGCGATTGTATACAACAGTGGGGGATCCTTCCTTTGTCAGACATAAAGGTGACGTCCCGGGGAAGGGTCTAAAGGGAGAGGGTGTCCCCTTCCCCTTTGAGTTTTTGTTCATTTAAGCTTGCTTAGATGGAAAATGGTGCTATCTTTGGAATATTTTTGGAACTGGTCATATTTGGCTGGAAAATGCCCATAATTTAGTGAATTCTAATTTTTGGTTTTTGTAAGAGGAGAGTATGTTGTCTAAAACAAGGATATGTTGTCAACAAATCTCCTGAACCCCCCCCCCCTTTGGCTGCTCTGCTGCATTCTATTCGGAGAGTTTTTTCGCAAAAATAGGTGCCTGGATTCCACAGAATCATTCTTGAACTATTACAAAAATCTTCTTTCCTTCACTCTGTATTATAAAGTACATGAAGGCTAGAAGATACCTGTATAGGGCCTCCTGGAAGCTCTGGATTAATGATATAAAATGGAGCACTGACATGATGCTTATTACCTGACATCCAAATGATAATTTAAAGTAAGACGCCGAGCACTTTACAACTATCGTATTTTTTGAAGTTTGAACGAAAATCCAGACGCACAGCTTCCAGCAATGGGGAATGGGAGGGAGTGAGAGTATCGGTGCAGTGAGGTGATATTAGAACAGCTTTCAACTTTTGCTGCTGTGCTTCTCCGGGAGTTGCTTCCGGAAGATATTGATAATAAGAACAATATTGAGGTAAGGTTTGAAACGAAAAGTGCGAAAAGTTTGATAGTTTGCGAAGGATTGATAGTTTGAGAGCCATTTGTGATAGAACATGATTACAATAGATCCATCACATGGTCGAAAACACATCTTACCCTACCCCTACAGAAATCTATAACTTAAACGCCTTTTGGAATCATTTTTAGATTTTCAAAAAAAATTGAAATCGATTGGGAGGGGCACGCCCCATACTCCCGTGCCGGAGCCACTGGGAACACCCTTGCGATGACGCTCCCCGTACAATGTTGGAGATTATAAGATCAATTCGGAGTGCACCATTTTTTGGACACAACATTGTACTCGGGGACGGGGGTATTGTACTAGGAGCGGGGTGTACTGGGGGCAGGGGGTTTTGTGAATCGTGCACGATATCATACATGAAACAACGGTGGCAGGTGTTCCAACATTTTTGTCAAAAAGGTTGTCTGAGTATTAGCAGCACATTTACTTCGGAGTATTTAGAGCGATAGAATAAGAAAGTCGGTTCATATCTTTAAACGTGAATTATCATAATTCTCTAAGGATGAAATCTTTTTGGCAGTTTCAATTGAATAAAAAATATCATCCATCACCGATAAACGGTAGTCAATACAAAAGAATCAACTTAAGTAAGTCACACAGTTATTAAATGGTTATCTCTGAGAGGAATCGGAGTCAACTTACTGCTGGAGAGATGCAAGGACACAACATTGCACGAGGGACGGGGGTACTGCATTGGCGTAGTCAGGAGTTTTGATTGGAGTGGCCAACCGCAGGACCTGATCGTCTGCCTGGGGAAGGGGTCAAAGGGGAGGGGGTGTCCCTCCCCTATGAGAAATTTTGGAATATTTAAGTACCCTCAGATGCAATCTGGTGCAACATTTAGCACCATTTGAAGAAATTTTTGTTCCATTACAAAAAAATTGCTCTGCAAAGAATGGGGAGGGTACGCACCCTGGATCCGGCCCTGAACGGTCATATCAAAAATTATGCTAAGCAAATCAAAGGTTGTCAGTACATTGGTGTAGTTGTGTAGTCAGGCCTTTCTTGAGGTAGGCACTAGCCTATGCAGATTTTTCCGGGGTGTTGGTGTAACTCAGTCATAAGAAAATGTCAAACAAATAATCAAAAGCCATTAGCGTTATAACTGAACATGGCCAATAGCTTCGGCTTCAGAATATTGATAAAGTCATGGGTGGAGCACTGGCATAATTAGAGGAAATGGTTGGCTCTCCAGAACTCAGTGACGTGAACAAAGTAGTGATAAATTGGGATAAAATAATTTGATATAGAAATAGTCAATCTATATCTCATGGTGTATGGGGGTAAATTTTCAAAAATAGAGTCTGGTTTTATGTAGTTGGTTGACTGCACGTAGTAGTAAGCTATAGCGATTGTGCTGTTGCTAAAGTTTTCACCTTTTTACAACACAGAATTGTAAGTCCTTACGCACACGACGCTTCCATCGGAACACTGGTCGTACTATGTGTTTGTAACAATTTCATCTAAAGTGTCACAACAACTTTCCCAAATTTCCTTCGAATACAAAATACACTGAATAACGGCGTTTTCTACTTTCATCGGAACACCAGTCGTATCGGAGGTGTGCTTTGTTTATCTGAAGAAACTCACATCATGAGTATTTTTCGCCTCTCTGGTCATACCGATAAAACCCCCCAAAGAATGTTTTTCACTTTACCTAGGAGATAACCTATCAAGGTTTATCTGCACTCGAGAAACTTCCTAAAACAGAAACATATCCTTCTGTAAATTCAGGAAACTTTCTGCGCCTAAAAAGAATTAGTCCTACTTTATTTTGGAAAAAATATTTCCATCCTCTTACAACTTTGCTTCTTCCACCGCAATTTTATCCTTTGTAAACCATTCATAGACGCAGTCTTGTGCTACGTAAATATCCATTCACCCGTGATATTTCTAACCGCTACTGGCACAAACTCGACATACAGTACCCGAAAAGAAGCATTGAATTGTAACACTCTTAAATCATTTCATCAAGTGAAGTGCTTTGGGGAGGGGTCTTGTTGTTATCATGCAACCGATCTGTTTTTCTCTATTTCTAGCTGTGCACCAGCTTATCGAAAAATAGGAGAATTCAGATTTTACGATTGGTTCACCAACTTTCTACGGGCGGGACAACTCGTTGGGATTCTATCGTCGGCTTTACCCTTCCGATACTTTTGAGACCTGGTACTTATCTCCCACGGTCGAAACGCGTCTAGCAATTTCATAAGCCTACGAGCTATAGCTTACTACCAAGTAAGGTCACTCCCATTAAAACCAGACCCCGCGGCGTGCCTGGTTTCCTGTTAACCTATTTTAGTTACCACAACATGGTAACTTGACGGTTCTAGGAAACATTATAACTATCTTGTATATCCCGACATATCATCACTTCAGTCACGTCACTGAGTTCTGGAGAGCCGACCACTGTTTTTAATTCTAAATACTTCTTTTCAGAATTCGATTGGGGGGCATGGCCTCCGTGGCCCCCCTCTGGCTACGCCAATGGGGTACTGTATTAGGGGCCGGGTGTATTGGGGACCGGTTTTCCGTAAATCGTTCACGACACAATACATGACACAAGGGTGAGTGGGAGGATACATGGTACAACGGTAGGTGTTCCAACAGTTTTGTCCAAGATTATAGGTTGCCTACGTTATGCAGGTGTACGACATATTCCTTGTTCATTATCTAGTCAAAATAAAAAAGCTTGCTTCGTGTACTATGTCGTTGACAATCTTGATTTGCAGGAAACACTATACAGTTATATGTAGTGGTTTATTTGTGACAAAGCTTGTAGCGAAGTTATATTCCGAGAATTGCTAGGTGTGGTGATTGTACAATTCAAAAACGTATCTTGCTGAACACCCGTTGATTGATGACTGCCATTAAAATCTCTGCAAGTCATTTTTTAATACTTGTAGAAAATCAAATGTAGTCAGTGTGGCATACCTAAAAATACTTTTTCCACGTATTAAGCATACATGCGCTCACTCTTTCTACAGCTCTGTTTAGTGAAATAGAATCCACACAGATTTTTTTGATGTTTTAGAATGCAGCACTCAACCCCAGTCCTGATCTAAAGCTACTAATGCATGATATGCGCAAAATTTGTCGTGGCTTTAAGTGAGTATTCGGCCGTAACCTACTAGTTTGGGCAAGGAGGTGATCATATCATCCCTGGTTTGGGATTCCAATTGATGTTTCTCCTATACAGCAAATCCGTAAATCCGTCCACAAAAAAAAAAAAAAAACATCGAAATGATCATAGTGGTTACTCGATATGCTAAACGTAGAACTGTAGACAGGGGTGGTGTCAGGTGGGGGCAGTCGCATGAAAGCACCCTGTCAGGGTAATTTTCCATTTTCTTCGAGGAGCCTTAATGGGTACGTATGTGATTCCCGGCGATGACCAGCCCTTGCCTATTTACCAGGGCTGGAGTCTAGTCCACCCAATCCGAGTCCGAGTGCCTGGTATCCGAGTCCGAGTCCACGAGTCCCTGTGTAAATTGAACTTACTTAATATCACCCCCCTGCTATCAGTGTAAGTTGGCGTACTCTGAATATTACAGTTGAACGTACTTTGATAATAACCTTTACATCACATCACTTGCTGTTTACACAGCATTAGTTACCGCACAGCCTAGTGTACTTCCCTTTCTAATCAAACCTCGTGTTTGGTTGAATTTTAATTAGACAATCTAGAGGACTAATGTTTGAACTTTGTAAGGTTTTGTGCCACTATTCATTGGAATCATTGCCGTAGCATGGTCAGATCTTTACCCAGGTTGCAATCCAATATAGGGCCCATGGATTTGCCTGCTGTTAAGACTGTACATGGTTTGGTCCATATGGGTATCAAATGGGAAAAATACGGGGTACATCGTGTACAGCCATGTGGGCAAGGTACTGGGTTACGCGGCCCAGTGGCCTCAATATTGGGAAAACCTGGGACATCAAGTGGGTATTGTGTTGGCTGGCCAACACAGTTACGCGTGGCGTGTATTGTTACAGCCGGCCAGTGATGGTTGCATATTGGAAAACCTTGCCATTTCCTGTAGGCAGTATCTTGGCTGGCGTATATGAGCTCCATACAGTAAAAGGGGCATATCAATTTGTTTCAATACACTTGCAGGCGCGGATCCAGACATTTCGAAAAGGGGGGCTTTTAGCCCCCTTGAATATTCTCCTAGATTAACATTATGCTACTCTTCGCGTATTTGTCATTGTTAATGTCGTCAAAAAGGGGCGGGCTGAGGCCGGAAAAGCCCCTGCCTCCCTTTGGTTCCGGGCCTGACTTGTACTCCATCAGCTAAGCTGCTGCGTTCATGTATAATTCATACACACGTTCATCCGTACACGTCATTGGTCTTGTTGGCGTGACGAAATGTTTAGTTTAAAACTTCACGCCCGTTCGCGGTTGTACACACAACGCACACTCAGCACAGTCTGAGGTGCTTAACAATCACATTGTTCTCACATCGCTTGGCGTCTTCCCATTGGTGTAAGACTTATGCATATTCAGATGTTGCATTGTGTTTTTTATACGTAGAATGACCTGGGCCCTATAGGGTAATGTACTAAGTCTGAAAACAAAGGTTGCCATTGGAAAGTCTACTGAATGACCAATCTAGCCATGCATGAATATTCCCAACAGGCCCGTAGCCAGGAATTCTGCTATAGGGAGCACTGGCACAGCATAAGGGGGCACCGAAAAAGATTATGTTTATCGTCAAAAGTGGCACCATATAATAACAGTTTGGGAACCACAGGAGATGATATCTCAAGTCTACCACAGATAGCTTAAAGGAATCGGTTTCACGTGTATACATGCGGGCGAAGAGCGCAAAATTTTCGCTCTCCTGGTGAGAATTATTTTTGGTGATAATTATTTTCTCTCTTCTGGTGAGAATCATTTTCCACTCCTCTTACAATACAGAGACGTGAAAGTCTCTACAAGTGAACGAACAAGGCTTTGATGATGGTGATGCTTCTTCAGCTCCGCAAACGCAGGTAAAGAGTTGAGTAGTTTGCAATCGGCGAGGGGACCAAGGACTGCCATAAGGCAGGCTTGGTGTGGTCTAGTATGATTTTGGTAAGATCCAGAAGGAAAATCCCCGAATTTCCGAGGAATTAGCAAAACGGGAACACTAGCATGGAGTTTTGAGCAGAACTTTGAATGATAGTAAGAGCACACCAAACTCTTCACAGTTCACAATTCAGATGTTAATTATCGTAAATTTACTTTGAACGAAATTTTGCATGAAGAGAAAAAGTAAAATTTTGAATAAATTTGTGGTACGAGTAAATTTAGCCTTTAACCATAGAGTCATCACGTTACGAATGTTACCCCATTTATTAGATTGCTACATGAAAACCCCTGATGTCCGACATCCAAATTTGAGTACGCCGAAAAATTTGGATTCCAGTTGAAGAAAAATTAAAAATATTTGGTTCTTATAAAAGAAACTTAGGAAATTTGGGTCTTTATTGAAGAATCTGCCCCTTCTCATCCCGGACTCTGCATCTTACGACTTTGATGTCAATCAAAAAGCATTCGCCTATGCAGAATTTTGCTTTCTCCCAAACAAAAATGTACTTGGGATGATGAGTATCTGTTTTTAAGAGCAAAACCAAGACCCCAGACGACTGGTCTATGGGGTGCCCCTTTTCACCACCCTTGGACTCAGCATTGAGACACTTAACGTTTCTTACAAGATATGTTTACTATGATTGTAAGTCTGAATGAAGAATCTTCCAAATGGTAAGAAAAGGAGGATAGAACTTCTCATCGATTCATTTGTGTTTCTCCAGAACCACGCCTTCACGGAAGAACAATAGCCTTATGGCGGTACCTTACCCTTGCAAAGCCAACACATCTAATGAGGATGTTAAAGCAAAATGTAATTGAGGATGAAAGCGCGCGTAGCGCGCAATTTCTTTTTTGTAAGTTTAGAAAAAAATGTTACAGAAAACAAAATACGTTCATAATTAAGAAATATTTTGGATCATTTTTGGTCAATCATTTCCTGGAGTCATACCGGGTCACCGATAACAGGTAGGACAATTTTATTTTCGATCGATTTTCCATACGAGGGAGCACAGTGGTCAGCACCAGGATAGCTCCCATGCCCTCACCTGGCTACGGGCCTGATTCCCGATTCAAGCTTGTTTTACAAACTGCAGTAGGCCAAAAGTTGCCTGCAAGTACAAGTATGTCTAGAGTTGTGTATTTCAGTTGCATGCGATAAGGTGGTGAAATGTACGAAAATGCAGGGACCGCGGAGACGGGGGGGCTAGGGGGGCTTTAGCCCCCGCACTTTTTTTGCTGTGGGCATTTTGGGCCGCCTTAAACTGCATTTATTTTATTGAACATATTGGGCCGCTTCGATGATTAGCTCCCGCACTTCAAAATTGGCTCCACGGCCTCTGAAATGAACAGCAAACGGATTCAAAAATGTTTTAAGTCCACATAATTAGTGTATACTTTGTATCAAAGGAAATAAATGTGAGCATAGTGCAAATTCATCATGTTGGATTGTTGTCGGCGATAAAACTTAAGTTACGGTATCAGTACTGGTGAATACGGGGGTGAAAAGGGTGTTTCCCCACCTTTGAGAGTGTGGAAGCGATCGCCTCTCTCTGTTCTCCCTTTTTCTTACGCCGTTACGGGAGATTTGGGGGCAATAAAAATGTTTCTGGTTTGAGAGGAAAAGTATGCTATAGGTTATGAATTTGAAAGCCTAAGACAGTCACTAACATGATCGGTCGTTTCCACCCACAACCCCGCCCCTGTATCATTAAATCATTATTCCGAGTTTGGCCAGCAAAGGATGGTCATTTAGTGATTTTTGTCGTCTGTTATGTTCGCACCAAATATTATTTGCCGATAGTACAATAAAAGAATATTATTGTAATATTCAAAACTTGTAAATACTCTAGACCTTTCGGGGGCGTCACCTCGTGGATCAAACTTAGTGTTCCCCTAACCGTAACAGGTAACAGGAGGCGGATGTAGGTCACTGGAACCTGCGTCTAACGGGGCACCTGGCGCTCTCACGGGGGATTAGTTGTCGGCCGGGCAGCTCAATCATTCACGTCCGCGTGCTTCTCCGGCAGAAAGATGTCATCGGGAATCGCGCGGTTAAATGTGAACGCACCTTAAGAGCAAATATTTCAAAGAGGACGGCACACCACTCCCACTGCATGAGATCTGTCCCCAAGGACGGTCCGCTCGAATGATGTTAGGTCTACTAATGTAGTCTTTCATGGGAAAAGTTACTCCACCCGGGATTATGTCTGTAAAAAAACGTTAATTTACCTTTCTGTTGGTTGTGTACTTAATTTCTACAGCATATGATTTCAAAAATAATGTAGGACCGTCGGAAGGTTTCTTGGCACAAAATCACCTCAAGCTAAAAATTATCGGAGCATTTATCCCCGGCTTCCACCCCTCCCCTCCCCACCCTGTTTGGCGGCCATGAAGAAATGTCTCTATGACAGACGCACTTTTAAGGACTGAGAATTAAGTGCCACCTTTTGCACTCAGTGAGCCAGTTCGAGCAAACACTTTGTTGGTGCGGCAGGCGGTTCCGGCTCCTTGTACCGTTAATTCTGTCCACACACCGTTGCTCAATGGCAATATAAACAACGTCGGGGTTTGCCGTTGCTGCTGTTATTAGTTAGTGGCTACGTAGCTACCAACAGTAGCTGTTGTCGTGCAGAAGATTTTAATGAAAATTTGTGGTTAAGAGCAATCACAGAGAATCTAGGAGCAGCGAGTTCAAGGTAATAAATTCTGCAAGCTGATCTGGTTATACATTCTGCAAGCTGGTCTGGTATTGATATGAAGGAATACAAAACTGCCGTTTGCAAAATGACAAAAATAACTTGTACATCCTAATGGACCGCAGCATTCTTGGATGGGCAGGGTTTTAGTCAGTTGCCCAATTTCGAACTTTCTTGGTCAATGGCCAGCTGCTCATCGGTAGTAATCAGGCGCGGATCCAAGAGGGGGGGGGGGCTTTCCTGGGCTCAGCCCCCCTTTTTCGTCACTTCAACTATAACAAATACGCAAAAATTTGCATAATATTAATCTAGGAGAATATTCAAGGAGGCTCTCAGCCCCCCCCCCACCCCTCCCCTTTTCGAAATGTCCTGATCCGCGCCTGGTAATAGACAGTTGGTCATGTTGGAAGTGTATGCGCTGAGTATGTAGAACATAGCACGGCACCATGCCCGATAACACTGCATTACTTTGTTCCATTATATTGTGTTAGGTGATATTACATCGCAGCGAACTGTTACTCGATTAACTCAGGGTTTCATCAACCGTCAAATTGCCATCTGAGTGTAGCTACAGTGTTTACTATACATTACCGTGAGGAAAACAAAGAATTGATTAATTCAACTGGTTTCTGATATGAAAAATGTTACATTCAAGTCGGATTAGGCTATAAAACATTCGCTAGACTGACAGGAGTTTCATTCGTGTGACTTTGGCTGTAAGAAATGAGGTCTGCTATGAATTAATATGAGTGTCCATGTAACACGCAACCATCAATTGTAGTAATGGCATGAAGTGTACCATGGCGTGAAATGTGCATGAAATGTCAATTGAAGCCAACTTGACGTGACGTTTCCCTTACTAAATTTCCATAAGGAAGTTACAAATGGAAATTTATATCTGGACCAGGATTTGTATCTGGATGTAACAAACATTGGGCAGATATAACTTGATATAACATAAATGCCATATATGGCCCATAAAAATTGTATTATGTCTCAATTTTTTGTATAAAGGACGATATGGTGCATATATGGCAAATCCATATATGTCCCATACATGGTAAATCCGTATATGTCCAATATATGGCAAACCTTATATATCCCATATAGGGAATTTATATGTGATCCATACCTGGACCAGATATTGGATTTGTATCTGGCTTTAACAAGAATTAGGTAGACATAATTTGATATCAGTGGAAGTCCATATCTGTGCCATATAAAAGTTTATCTGAACCAGATATGGATTTCGTCTAGCTATCTATCATGGACAAACTATCATGACAAACTTTTTCCTCCTTAAGGACTTTTTAAACCACGTAATGGTTGTGTTGACCTCAAAAATGTGACCTTTTGATACCACTTCTTTAGTTTTCCTCTGGCTTTTCGTACCTAGGAACATTGCTTGTTAACATTTCACCATATTTGTGAACTGTGGAACTTTTTACCAGCCAATTTTACAGACGTTTTAAAGCTCCATGTTTAAATTAACATTTGAAAAATGGTTTTACCAAATTATGAGAAAAACTATTAACTTTAAGAGTTTTACATGCATTCTTTGGGCTTTTAACTCGTAAATCACTGTTCATGTATATGCACCACGATGGACATCAGTATACCTGTCAGAGTTTTCCTATAGTAATCCCTGTATATTGTTTTGTCTTTGTAACAGTTATGGCATTCTTTCATGTTGTTTGTTGTTCTTTTATTGCATCTTGTGATTATGTCCTCTTAATTGTTCAAATATTTATCAAATTAAATCCAATCAAATAAAATGTTGTTATACCTTCAAGGCAGTAACGGAGCTTTACGTGTATGATGAACTGAACGCAACATGATGGAATTGACGCTGTGTCATTCTACATCCCTAAAGTTAAATAACATTAAACATTAAAGTGACAAAAACGCAAAGACTCAACTTGTCTCGATTTTTAGATGAAAGGCTCACAAAAATTCATTTCCGGCCTGTTCAAATTAAGTCGTACATAAGGTTCTTCTACAGATAAAATCAGGGACACCCTTATGCTGACAAAGGTTGTTCACCAGTTGTTCAAATGCTAATGGATTATTTACTCTGCTAAAATACTGGGATTTTATATTGGTTCAGTCTCGTAGGTAATATGTTGATCCAACTGTGCTGGTTTAATGAAAAACTGTCCTTCAATGCACGTTTATTGTATTACCCAGTGATTGATCAAACTATCGGTTAACTTACATCCTTGTTGGCCAATTAAATTCTGTTTGGCAAAGTTTTTGCTTACAGTTGGATAAATTGTTTGGTGCAGGCTTAGCTCAGAGCAACCTTACACGGACTTGACTCGATTTTATTTCACATTTCTTCGGAACTGAGATGTTCGTTCGATGCACTGAACATGCCTCATTTTTGACATGAAAAAAATCTCTCACATTTGCAAAAGTGTAATACCCATACATTGCTTTTTAAACGACATCAGGTTGTTTCCTTAAAATTCAAATTGTACTGCGAACTAACAGATATTTGCATGAGTTTCAGCAGGTTTAACTGAGTGTTAAAACAACTGCCCAGTGAGACTTTAGCTATAGAACTTGTAGAACTTATGCATATGACGTCAGAGAGCAGAACGTGCTCCTTCGTTTGGAGGCAAACGCGTAACATTGCAAGTTACACCAATAAATGCAGACAGCTGATTTGTGAACCAATCGGATACGCGCATAAGGCCACTACACGCGCGTGCGATTTCTTCGTGCGTGTCATGTGCTTCATTCTTTTGCCTCCAAAATGGCGTCTCGTGACGTCAATGCATAAAATCTGTAGTAATTAACTTCATTATGTGACTGTGACATTATCTTAATGACTGAACAACCACAGTTACAATTTACTTCTGTGTATTGCACATGCACTGAGTAGCCTATACGAATTATTGGCACATTTGGACTTTTACAGGGGTAGACTTAAATGGTCGCCAAAGGGCCACTTCTGGCCCACGACGCGATCCAGTCCTGCTCGCGAAAGAAATGAGATCGAAAGTAAGAGTTAAAATAATAAAGGCCCCGACAACGCAACACCCCTCCAATGTAAACTGAAGTAAGACGGCCTGTTGAGGAGGAACTTTTTGAAAGTGAGGGCTGCTGCCGGGAGTTTCAGGTCGGAATAAGCTAAGAGCAGGAAGGACTTTCTTGAGGGTGTGGGTCTGCAGGGGCCTGTAGTAGGGATTCTATTGGCACCCAGAAAGAAATGCCCTGTCCAGTGGAGGACTAACAGGTGAAATCACCAGAAATTATGCACTAGAGCACTTTAACCAGGATGAAGCATTTATCTCTACTCTAAAGCATTCGCTACGCACTAAACAGATTACGAAAATCATAATCTGACCATTTTTATACCAGTAGCTTAACTTGGACTAATAACTTGAAGGTTCAATGATGCAGGGACTGGGTTATGTAGGGTTCGAAGGGTGGCTAAAGCTGAGGTTGCATGGAAACTTTGGGAATATTTGTTTTTGCCAAAGCGGTCTCAGTTAGTAATAAGAAGGTAAAAATAAGAAGGTAAATAACGCAACCACGTTTTGCGCGTGAAGTACAATATCTCTTCCCCCTATATATTACATGTAGGGAGATGAAATCATAATTGATGTAACGTGTTTAGTACTGATTTACAGGTGATATTTGATAAGTTGAATAGTGCGCAAAGCGCGCAAACAGCAAACCATTAGAATTTGGAATCATTTAGGGCATAAATAGATCAACCGTCGGACTGAATAACTCCATATCGGAGCTAAAGTGTGTTTTATCGTATTCACCGTCTGCTGACGAGATAAATAAATCTCTAGTCTGGGATACCATACCATGGAACAAATAAAAGAGACAACTGTATCATTAAAGATGACATTCCAGATTTCGAAGAAACTGAGAAGGTTATTTATGTTCCTGACGGCTACTTGGTAGGGGGTCTCTGTTTAGCTATGTGCGTCCAAAATATGACAGAAACCAATCCATTTCTGCAGAAAATTTTTGGCAAAATTTTGAATAAAATCTGCAGAATCTCGGAATAACATGAACAATGCAAATTTAGAAGTGAGTTATCTGTGATGATTGGCATTCGTCCGCCTTCCGCTGGCTGTGAGCAGTAAATACCAGCAAAAAATCCTGCTCTGAATTTCATTTTACATTCGGGACTTATCAAAATATACTTTAAATATACTCAGACATAAAAAGTGTTTACGAAACCACTTCCTAAGAGTAGTAGTTATTCTACAGTACTTCAATGAGGATGAATTGACAAACTGCTTTTTCAAAGTTGAGTCAAACATTTTCCGATACTAGAACTTAAAGTCCCAGTACGACTTTGTATACGAATTTGGATAAGAGAAATGAGTGGTGCTTAAGGTTACTTAAACCCAAACACAACCGGAGAAATGATTTGTTGGAGAAAAAAGACATTTACGAAAGTGAAAGGTTGTTTTAAACAAATAAATCGTGGTTGTAAATGTAACGGCTGTTTCAATATTCACCAGGTTCATCACGGTGGGAAGGTCTAGACCATTATGAATATTCATTACTCAGCTGCTTCGAGATCACATCATGTCGACGACTGTGCAGCACGATGCAGCCAGTGTACATACTGCATATGCACTCGCTTACCGTATTTCATTGTGCACTAATCAACGGCGAATGCTAGGCTACGATGTGCTTGATGCACGAAGAATGTAGCTATAGGGCCGTAACACACAAGCAGTCAACTTGCGTGACATTGGCGGCCGGACACAGGCGTTCGAAACATAATGTACATATACTACACACACTATATACGCTATAATAAAACAAGGTAATTAGTCATTTCTCACAAGATGTACTGAGAAGAAGTAGGCCCAGTGGCACTTCACTGCCAGTGCTTCCACATTCTAAATTCATTTTACTGAAATGGACGATTTCTGGAAATTTTAGATTCCATTTCAGGAAAAATGAATTTAGAGTGTGGAAGCACTGGGTGGCAGTGCAGCCACGGCACTCGGGCTTACTTCTCAGATCGAAACGTCATACCCTGTCTTATTATATATAGTGTGTGTGTAGTATATGTACGTAATGTTTCGAACGCCTGTGGCTGTGCCAGGCAACGTTATCTTGCTTAGGATTTCAGGTGAGGTTTTCCTCCTTTTTCATGTTAGTTGTGCTGCAATTTTGCTGACGTGGGTAATAAGTTCTAACTACTGTATAATTCAATTCTAGGCCTACACAAACCTGAGTATAGTCCTAGGCTGTTTGTGTAGTCAATCCGGTTCGAATATACAGGCAAATGGTCTGCACTGTTTACGTGCGTACATTTCACTACAGTTGAGCATGTAGACAAGGCACCTATAGTTGTCTATTCATGAATATTCATAAACAAACAGACTTTCATTGGTTCATACTCCTGACTGATAAGCTCATTACGAGGAGAGAACTCGAATTTCAGTTGGCAATCTGAATTCAACATCTGCATTTTGGACAAAAGTTACTCCCGAAAGAAGCTAAGACTGTTATTCTAGGTATGTTAGAGCCTCTTTAACTGTCACCAACTTCATATATCTGGCTCTCGTGCTATGACGATTTTTGGCGGTTTAAGTATTTGTTTATACAAAGTCGTACTGGGACTTTAAAGTGATAGTGTTTGGGCAATATATGTGGCAACAGGAATTGAGAGAAGATGAATTCGGAGATCCAATGACGAGCTGCAATATACCGCGAGAAAATGTTTGCATGTTTCTGAAAGAATAATTCTCAAATTTCCCAACCTATAGGAGTTGTAAAACTTCGGTTGCTGATTAAATTGCCACGACGAAAAGAATTTCCTCTCTTATCGCCTTCTTTTGTTTTTTCATTCCCAAGAGCCTTGTGCCGACTGATCGTCGATGTGCCGACTGCCCATCAAACCGGGGGGTATAGTGTCAGGCCACCACACACACATAGCTTCGTCCCTGGCAACTGCGGTCATATTCCTGAGAAGTCTTATGAATACACCACTCAGTTCAATTCAAGCGTATTTTACAAATGACTTTAAAACGTATATAAACTATCGATATGCAAAAAAAAAAAAAAAAACAAAACAAAAAAAAAAAAAAATACGAGAAATTATTTGAGGGACACCAGAAAGGTTTTGACCTCCGCTGTGTGTTCCTAGCATGCTAAGCAAAAGCTGAAATTTACAAAAGTCGGTGTAACGGAAGTGATGCTACCTTTAAACGAGTAATAACAGTAGCCAACAATATTTTATGTTCTTTTATTAGTTAGAATTAATCGTTCACGTAGATTTTATCCAGGTTAAAAAGACATCGATACAAACCTTTACGACCAACGATAAACAGGGGGTTACACAGAAACTCCCTGCTATAAATTATATTTTGCTGTAGTAAATATTGCCTATGCTATGTAAACGCTTTTTCAGCGTCCGGTTTCGGGACAACCACAGTTTTTTATCGCATTGCACGAGGTTTGTAGAAATACGTCTAATAAATTCTAAGCACTTAAAATTAGCTTCCCGTTCAACCTCGTGACCCTCAAGGGGTCGAAACTCTATCTGGGAGTAGTTTCAGACTTTCGTCTGTAATGGAAGATTACAGGCAGGACTGCATTTTCAGAGTCAGGTTTCGGGACATCCACATTTTTTTTTTTGCATTGCATGAGATTTGTGGAAAAACTGTCTATTGAGTTCTAAGCACTTAAAATTAGCTTCCCGTTCAAATTCGTGACCCTCAAGGGGTCGAAACTCTATTTGGGAATAGTTTCAGATTTTCGTCTGTAATGGAAGATTTCAGACAGACTTTTTTAAAATAAAAAAGAAAAAAAGAAAAAAGAATACGTTTCTAATCAATAGATTAGGAGACGAGATGTGTAGTACCTAAAAAATTGATTTAAATTTTTTATGAAAATCATACCCACAAAAGTTGATCCACAAGAGAAACTGTTCTATTAATGCTTTTTATAACAGTGCAGGGTTGTTAAAAATTCTCATCAGCTTCTTTTGATTAAGTTTTCTATTTTTGTTTCAGCTCCTTTAGCTGGCGTTTTTGACCAGAGGGTACATCCACGAATCATTGCATCTATTGGTGGGTTCCTTGCTGGTTTGGGATTTATAGGAAGAGCTTTCCTCCCGTCCAGCGAACTGTGGCTGCTGTTCTTATGTCTTTCCCTTTCAGGTAGAGTAATTTTAGGGAAATTTCAAATGTTAGACCAATAACCGTTAAAACACTTTCCAGGCTGGCGAATTGCTTAATGGGGTGAGATTTTTTTCTCGTACATTATCCATCCCTGTACAAGACCGCACCACTTAGGCTCCTGGATTCCCCCACCATCAGTTTGAAAAGTTTTATTTCAGAGATTAAATTCGAAGAGGGGGGGGGGGGGGCTAACAAGGGGAGAATTTTCTACGCTCATAATTGTTGGGAAATATCGTCCGGATGAGTTGTCTATGGGGTAATTGTTCTGACAAATTTGTCCAGCTGGAATTCTCTTGTCACTGGTCTTTTAGCAGTATGCATGCTGCGTTCCAAAAGAGGGCCACCAAAAGAACGAACGCCGGATATAAAAGAAGGGGGCACACAATTCTTTTTCTGATTGAGCTTCAATCGATCCCAGAGAATATACTGCTGATTTTTAAGTGTCAAACCATATAACACTGTTTGCTACACCTGAAAGAAATAAAATACTATTTGTAAAAGAGTTGGGGTAATGGTGTCATAGGCTCAGACGGAGGGGGCGGGGAAGGGCTAGGAGCCCATATAATGTGACTGGGAACTGACCTACCTTTTTTCTTCCCACTCCCAAATATTTCAAGATGTGAAGTCTCAACATGTCACAATGTTGAAAAAATCATTATCATAGTTGACCTTTTTCTTCCACAATTAAAACTTATTTACTTTTAGTGAATAGATACCATATCAGTGTTCGCGCTAAGGTGCGCGATCGCGCTATTCCCGCACCTGACTCCGTTTTAGTTTCTGTGAGGGAAATTCGCGGATCCATTTACTTGCCGATGTGTTCAGGTTAAACTACAAATCAACAAAATCCTAAAATCCCACCTTTAAAAATGAAAATCCCTCCTAAAGTTCCTTTTGAAAGAGTAAGGTCTCTCCTTAATTCTGAAGTCTAGCGCTAACACTGTACCATACATAGCAAAAATTTGCTTCACCTGTGAATGTAGCCTAGAATTACATGTTTAAACGAAAAATGCGAAAGGAAAAATGGAGATGGTCACCAAATTTCCTAAAGATTGAAGCATAATATATCTCACATCACATTGCAATTTAAAGATGCGCCACAGGGCGATTGCAAGACTTGTCCCTGTGCCACTTTTCAAAAAGGCAAAAACGTAAATTCGTTGAACATTGCTTTTAGGATACGTTTTTATAGTTCTTGCTGAAGGCACAACGAATCTATGCAATCACGCTGGCGAGTGTGAGTGTGTGTGTCAATGGGGGTTTGTTTGTCAGTCAGACTGAGGACCTAAACAATGGATTTCAGGCAGTTGCGTAGATCGAGTTGGGGGATTGGGGGCAAAAATTTTCCAACACCCTTATTTCAATAGAAAGTGTATAAATAGTTATCTGAAGTGTTGAAAAACTAGCATATGTGATATGGGGATATGCATTATGTTGAAAGGGTTAGATGGGAGATTCACATTAATAGTAGTTAATAGACTCAAACCGGTGTTTTCTCGAAGCCCTAAAGTCATTTGTACACTACAATATTACACTTTTTTACTCTGCCTGTTTTTTTTTACTCTGCCTGAATTATTGGGGGAACCATATGTTTGCCTTCCCAATATTTTCTTTGGAGGCAACTGCCCACCCTGCCCCCCAGGATCGACGCCCCTGATTTCAGGTCCTCAGAAGGAAATTCAATAGATGTCTCATGTCCTCAGAAGTTTAGCAATAGACAGTCTATTGTTAAAGTTAGGCTTAGGGAGCAAATACAAAAGAGATAACAGTGGTGTGTAAAGTCAACTTGGATGTGTCAGTGTGTGTCAATGTGTGGCAATGCTTGTATGTGGGCATGTGACGCTTAGTTTGTAAAGTCACGATATTTCACTAGGAATGATAGAAGCTTTAATACTTGGTACATAGATTTATCATATTAAGAGCCCTATTGTTGATGGTGAAAGTCAGAGGTCATTTGAGGTCACCAGAGGTCAAAACCCGGAAATCTTGTAAAGCAGTATCCCAAGGTAGGAAGCATGGATACTTTTCATACTTTGATTGTGGGTGTGTTATGGTCAGTAGATGAATCCATGTATAGTTTGTGGAAGAGCACAAATGTTAACTAAGGTCATCGGAGGTGAAACTACGTTAACCGTGTAATTGCTTGTAAACACGTTATCTCAAATTAGGAATGATGGATACTTTTCTCAGTTGTATTATATATTTATCATATATATATATATATATATATATATATATATATATATATATATATATATATATATATATATATATATATATATATATATATATATATATATATGGTCCACGTGTATTCCGATAAATAACAGATAAACAGAACACAAAGCATAGTTGACTAAGCGCATGAATACTTTAAAAACAAATTTATTGTTGAAATTTTCGGTCCTTCCTAGGACCTTTATCGGCAACTACTAGACTGGCAAACAGATAAAAATACAGACGCTGTCGAGAAGTGCAGAAGCAGTAGTAAAAGATTTAAAACTTAAAAGAATTAAAAAATGGGCTGCAACTAGTGTAGCTTTACAGGATCACAAAAGGCGTTCATAAAAGAACTGCTAGGATAGGCTGTAAAAGAAATCAGAAATAAATGGTAAAAACCAGAATGTACAGTAAGATGTGCTGTGAGACAACTGTCCAGAGAGCTGTAAAAGCTGCAATTAAAGGCGTATTGAGGAAAGCTAAGTAAAACTAATCCACCTAGGGGATTAAGGGCCCTGGCTGACCTAAGATAAGAGGTCAGTCAGGCCTTGCAGAACTGATACGGAGTGAGAACTCCTAAATCTTTGTTGATACATTGAACAAAGGAATGAATTTCTAAAATCCATTCGATTTCTTTACGTTTAGGTAATGGTGAAGAACTGAAATTAGAACCTACAAGAATGCATTTTAAATTCACAAGTGAACGGTTAGGAAGGTTAAAATGTTCCGCCACTGGGAAACCGGGCAGGTTATCCCGTATAGATTTTTTTTATGATTATTAAATCTTAAACGAAAAGCAGCAGTACCTGTTTCTACTACGTAATTACCAAAATTACAGATAGTACAATAAAAGATGTAAACTACATTGCTGCAATCGCATGTGAGGGCAGGGGGCTTAATGGGCCAAGTGACATTGGGAATAAAGACTTTGGGTCCCAAAGTGACGTGGGAGCAAATCTGACATCTGGGTTTTTTACAACCAGTGTTACTCACACCAGGGCTACGATCTACCGGGAGTCTTGAAGAACTAAGTAACGTTTTCAGATTAGGGGGTTGGCGAAAGGCTTAAATGGGAGGCTGGTTAAAAGTAGTGATAAGGGAATTATCTTCCTTTAAAAATTCAAAGTCATTTGTAATAGTACGGTGGTAGCTAGTGACAAAGGGAATTTGGGAGCTGGGAGTTTTGATCCGATACTCTAGAAGCTCTGAACGACTACGTTTCATAGCTCTCCGAACCCGGATTACAGAGAACTTATCCGGGTACGTTGATTTTATCCTGAACCCACTTCTCAAACATATACCCAGCTATGTTCAGGATACCACCCATTTTCTTAGACTTATTAATTCTACACATGACCTTCCCGAAGACTTTTTTCGGGCCTAATGATGGATCTCATAGTGGGCTTGTGGACTGATGCCCCCATACTGCGTTCAACAAGTGGTTTGTGTTTGTTTGTTTTTGATAGCGGTCAAAGATCATTTGAGGTCAAAAGAGGTCAAATATTGAAAATTTCTTTTAAATCGTTACGTAAATAATTGTTTTACTCCAGGTGTTGGATTTGGTCTAGTTAACATCATAACCGTTATCTCTCTGAAAGAAACTTTCGAGTCGACCTACCCTACCGCCTATTCTGTGACTCTGCTGCCCTCATACATCGGCATTGCAGTGATGCCACCACTCTTAGAGTACCTTCAACGGGAATACGGGGAACATATTGGGATGATTGTCTTTGGTGTTCTCTCATGGACTCTGATGTTATCTGGTCTTTTCACTCCTTCTGGTAAGACGGATAGTAAGGAAGAGATAGAAATGGCGGACATGGAGATGCTTCATACAAATCAACTAGGTAATGATACTACTCGTGGAGTACAAAAGAGTTGTAATGGTGCAGAAACGACTGATATGGAAGACTACAATGAACAATCAAAACTTTTCCAACATGCTTCTTCAACCACAGAGCGGGTTATAGAGGGGGACATAAAAGGAATGAAAATTAGGGAAAATGGAAAGTGTGGGGAATCAGATGAAACGATTGTTGCATGGACAGGTGTGAAAGCGTGGATCTTAATTGCTAAAAACCACCCGGAATTTTTATTCCTAACATTTATAACAATCTTATTCGACCACGGCTTTACTAGTTGGTCCATCTTTCTTGTGCCTTACGGAGAATACCTTGGATTAGACTCTTCAACAGCCGTTTGGTTATCAACTCTGGGCGGAATTTCAGGTCTTGTTGGAAGGTTATTTTGTATTATTTTGTTTTGTGTAAATCGAATGAATCTTTCTTTAGGCTTATTAATGCCAATTCTTTGTGTGACGTCAGCGTACGTCATCAGTTTATTTTACAGTTCTTTTCTTGCTTTGGCGGTGGTTTCCATTCTCAGCGGATTTGGTCTCTCCGCTCAGAGCTGCACTCTTTCCAGTTGGGTGCCCTCTTGCGTTTGTGAATATAATTTCAAATCTGCTGTATATGGCTTTTACGCCCTCTGTGGGATCATGGCGCTGTCTGGCGGAATAACCACAGGTAATAATTCCTTAGTTCATCCTCTCTTTATGTATTTCTTCGTACTGCTTCTGCTCACCAATACCGAAACGCTAGAGAATAAGTGCACTTTAACTACACCGTGATCACTTCAAACTTTCTACCGCTCAAAAATAATACACGCAGATTCAAAGAAGCGATAAACACTTGTCACCACAAGACAACGGATTCACAACGGGAAACACCCCACCCCTTTTACCCATCTTGTTTTATATCTACCACCTTAAAGCATTGTTAGCAACTTGACGAAGACATGTTTTATTATTTCCTTCACTTTCCTCAGGTGGAATTATTGATATTTCCGGTTCCTACCGAATTTCGTTCGCTAGTCTTGCTATCCTGAGTTTCATTCAAGCTACCGCTGTACTCGTTTGGCTGTTTTGTCCCTATGTGCCTTCCCCAGAAAAATCAGCATCGAATCGCAAAGACAGGAACACAAATTGTTGCTCGGATAAATACTTACATGAATGAGTTCATCGAGAAGGAGTGGGGGTTGTGCAGTCGTCGAGTTCATATTCATATTCGCTGTTTTTGAAAGTCACTGTTCCAAATGAAAGTGATAAGAGCCGGAGCTTCAAAACAAGCGGTAGGATTAAGGGATTGTAGCTTATCTTCCGAGTGAAATATGGTCTCTTTGCAGTCTTCGCACTTTTAAATTAGAGGACAGACAATAACCTACGTAGTCATTCACTGAACGTATGAATTGATTGATGGCCATTTATCGTTTGAAGTCATTTTTGCAAAATAGAGAGAAAAAATTAATAAATGAATGAATGAATAAATGAATGAATGAATGAATGAATGAATGAATGAATGAATGAATGAATAAATAAAAGTGAAATAAAAAATAAATGAGTTAATGTTGACATTGCATTCCTCTATGCAATTGTTACCTAACCATGAGCAGAAGAACCGTAAGGCATATGCTCAAAGCCTCCGAGGGATTGACCCTTTGCCCAAGAATCCTTTCTTTGGACCTAATTCCCTGAGTTTTTCCAGTCATTGACTTTTCCCTAAACTCCTTTAAGAGGAGAGGATGCAGCCATCTCGCACCTGACGCATACGCCAATGACCAGTGGTATGTTGTCGTGAAAGTACTTAATACCCCCCCCCAGTGCGTACCTTCATAAAATCTTAGCATAATTTGTTAATTCAAAATGTTCGGAATGGAAAATGTGTCCTTTATTATTGCGAAGCCATCAATCATAATTGGTTTGTTTTGTAAACTTTATCCGATATGGATAACATGGAGTGACGACAGGTACAGGGTCAGGGTGCCACGGCTTTCCGTCGGGGAAGGCAGCCCCGCGACGTTGGGGAAATTTTCCATTTTCCTCGGGGAACCTTCATGGGTGCGATAAGTATAAAACCCCAACGTCTACCGGTCTCCCCGACGATTTGCGTGTTTTCCACTCAAGATAGGTAGATTCAAGGATGTGGGGGAGGGGTACTGGGACGGGTTTAAGCCCCAATCAAAAATGTGGGAGCTAAAGTGTACACCCCATTTACAATCACAAAATTAAAACTTAAAGCATATCCAATTCCCTGCAATAAAACCCAAACTTTACAAATTTTCTTCTATGAAAACTCACAATTTCCGGGAGCTTTTTATGCCAAAAAATTTGGCGTTTGTCATTCTTCTTTCAACTCGTCAACTGTGCCGAAGCCTCGGGTTGCTGTCCCCTTCTCGGGGAACTTACCGCCCCTTCCCGTTGGGCAAATCATGGTGCCACTGCTAATAAATGCACCGCAAAAGTAAATAAGTCAGAATAAAGAAGCAGACAAATACAAACAAAGAAATAATAAAATTACATGAAAATAAGGAAACACTTATGAAATCCTAATGATAAAGATTGAAACACCATCGATTGAAAAGATTTTTAAACGGTTTAACGGTATAGATCTCAACGTGATTTATATCTCTTTTATAAGATAAAAGTGAAATCATTCCACGAAGGTGGTTATTGCAGTGCCAGATTAAACTCGTCCAAAACAGTTTGGAGATTACAGAAGACTTCTGGAAGTGCACCTACTGAAGTACTACTTATGCTGTATTGGAATATGACAGGTTTCTCATTTATACTGCCCACACCCTAGGAACAGTTGGGTCACGGGGGAACTGAACCAGCATTTTGGTAAGATTTTAACCCAATTTGGGTCACAAGAAGTCTTATTTGGGTAATCATTTGACCCAAAAGGTTATTCAGTTCCCTCCTGACCGAATGCTGGTTCAAATTGACATGTGTCCTTACAGAGCAGATATCCATCTCAGTAAAAATACGACTTACTCAAACACTACACATTACGGAACTGTAACAGGCGGCGAGAAGATACGCTTCCGGCTTCAAACATTAAAGGGAAGATGCAGTTCCCCAGTTTGAATTAGTGTCCCCCGGTATCCTTATTCATGACTGACGCTTTTTAATTATTTAACAATATTTTTTAATATCTTAATTGTTTAATTCATACAGTGTCACTCCTGTTTTTACCTTTATTATTTAATATTTGTGTTTCAGAAATACCATGAAAGGCACCTGAAAGAGTGATTAAAGGGATTTGTGAAATTCAGCGAATGGTTCAAAATAAATTTGGCGCGACTGCTTACTCCCTTTACACTTAGTTTACGGAAGCAATAAATTTACAGATTCATCTTTGATATCTTCGTATAAAAGAAATTGAGTATTTTATATATGTGTCAGAGATGCCATCAGGAGGAACACATTCTTCAACACTATTTACATCATTTGGTTCAAAGTAACATTTTCGAAATATATTTTCATTTCCTTTCATCTTCTTTACATTCACTTCAAACAAAACTAATGTCAAAATGCTCAGTAATGTATTAGTTATTTCCTAGAAACACTATCGTCACCTTTTACTTCGTATAAACACTATCGTCACCTTTTATTTCGTATAAACACTATCGTCACCTTTTATTTCGTATAAACACTATCGTCACCTTTTATTTCGTATAAACACTATCGTCACCTTTTATTTCGTATAAACACTATCGTCACCTTTTATTTCGTATAAACACTATCGTCACCTTTTATTTCGTAGAAACACTATCGTCTCCTTTTAACAAAGAGTTAAAAGTAATGATAGTGCTTATATGAATCAAAACACGATAGTGACATATTTTTTTTTAATGCATTTACATAGTTATATAAAGGCGTATGTTACGGGGTCTGGGGGCCCCAAACTAGACTATATTTTAAATTTCAGTTTTAAATCCAGAAAAGGTCACTTTTCAGAATAATTCTCGACTTTACTGTTTGTGTGTTAGCGAAAATTTCAGGGTAACACCCTTTTGCCCCTTGTGAACTGTCTTCTCATACGCTAATGGTACTTACGTTTACAACTGTATAACACTATACCCACTCTTTTGCATAGTTCATTGGTTATTTGCTCTTCCGTAACCTTCTCAATCCCTAATCATACTCACCCCACCGGCGAAAATCAAACTTGCCTTATTATAATGGCAGATTCCCGACATCGGTTGTGATGGATAGATATGTTGGAATTACAAAACTTTTTCCCGCACTGCTATGAGTTAAATCTGTTAGCTCTGTTTGAGCGGTTATTTCTGTGATCGGGGATACTACACACCAACCAGATCCCCACCCTCACACCATCCTACATCAACCCACACCCACCCTTTCATACATAAAATTTGTATATACCTAAAACGTAACGATATACCTAAAACGTAAGATATACTTCACCGAAATGCAACAAAGACCAAGGTACCGAAACAGCAATACACTAGATGGGTGACATCTTGTAGGTAAGGAATCGTCGGCTACATGTTTTATGTGCTGGAATGTTACTGCCCGGAGACTGTTTTGACCTGATTCCTTGACGACGTTCAAAATCCTTCAGCTACATCTTATTGCAAATGTCATTGGGAAGATATTTCAGGGTCCATCACCTTTCGCAAATCCAAAGACTGATTGTGTAAGTATTTCGTACGATTCGATGGAGAGGGCCTGTTTTAAAGTTCAATCCTCATAGCACGTCGGGGAGGGGAGGGGGGTAATTCATTCGGTCTAAGTGGTTGTTTGTGTAACATACTTGCCGTTAGTAGATATTTCGCGATATGCACTGGTAAAACCAGGGAGGTGATAACACATTTATTCACGGCATATCCCGCCAACCTACACAAGCTTAAAAAAAAAAAATTCTTAAAATTGAGGGCGATATTTCGGAACTGAACACTATATTTGTTGAAGTTTGTTCACAACGAAGTGTACATTTCCTGCAATGCGTAAAGAGCAGGACACAGTTGATTGATTTCGGATAGGATTACGGTCCTATTTTTGTGAGTTCTCCAACCCTGGTTGGAAAGAGCCAAATATTTGACAACTTATGTAAATATATGATTTACATCAGAGGACTACGAAAATGAAATGTAAACTAATTATTTCGTGACGTCACATCGGCAGACAGCGTTTATCGGACACGCATGCAAAAACTCGGATTGATTTTCGAACAAATACCGCTCTCTTGAGCGGTATAAGTTATAGGCCCCTATAATGGTCGCAGAACAGTTTATCGTGAGACAAACTAGGATCAGTTATCGATATAGCGTGACCATCCTTAGAGCAAAGTCTGAATAAAAAACTATTGGCCCGATTTAGAAAATCGGGTTGGATTAAAAATCTCTGTAGTGTGACCCGCCCTTACAAATGGTTAGAGGAACGGCTTATCAAGTGGCATGAACATAGCTTCTCGCTTTCTTGCTGAACTTTTCTTCTTGTCCATAGCTCAATTCTTTTTTATAGCATGTCATTTCATTCCTCCGTCGGAGCACGCTTTTGTCAGTTTGGAGCACCTACGATCACCGAGACACGTTTAAAAAGGCCCTGAGTATGGGCGTCCATTAGGAGGCCATGTAGGTTCCCCACTTTGTGAAGACACTTAGGAAAGAGGATGGAAGGACCGTTCCTCCCATTGAGCACATTTTCTTGTAACTTCTATCACTTAATTCGCTAATGTGTTTTGCAGGTGGATAACGTTTTTGTGGAAAATGAAGTAAAACACTGAATAAAACTTTCCTTAAAATGCTGTTTATTGGCATGCTTTGCGCACACCTGTTATAGATTTTGGTCTCATTATTACATTCTGTCAGGTGAGAAATACATGACTCACTGCACCCTGAAAAACAATCCTCATTGTACAAGACCCCCGCTACTCTACGCCACCTGGACCTCAGTCACGTAGTGAGCACTTTGCGGCCCGATGGTGTCTCTGGGGTCATTTGGGTGGGGGGTCTGAACCCTCCTCCCCGGCTTCATCATCGCTGCGCTTGAGTAAATTTATGAATTTATTGTCCCAAAGCCTCATGCGACCTTTGCTATCCTCCATCGCCCCACACACAATCCCCTCTCATCATCAAATAACCCGGCTGTTAATCAGTCCGAGTAGTACAACGATCTCTTCGGGAGAAACGTTACACTCTTCAAACCGCACTATTCTAATTTGAAAAGAATGGACACGGATGTGAATCTTTTTTGAAAATTTGACAAGACTTTGTTTAGAATGCAATTAATTTTTAGCTCAAACCAGCTGGAAGAGCTTTTTGACCTATGGCGATCCGCCACCGTCACTCTGCGTATCTATCTGTCTGACTGTCTGTCTATCTATCTGTCCGTCCATCTGCCATGACTGTTCACTGTTGCATAAATGTTCTCAAACGCGCATGCATACGAGGATTTTGATGAAAAGTAGATACAGTAAAATGATTTCTGGAAGTAGTGCAACTTGAATACCAAGACGTCAAGCTCAAAGGTAATTTAGATGTCAATACAGGCTGCATTGCTTTAAAAGTTCTATTTCAAATTGAAAAGCAATCAGGACCGGTAAGATCAGGAATTTTTATTGTCAAATATTTGATTCCATTTTGGTCAAAATGAACCGATCCGAATCGTTTCAAGATTTAACCACATTCTTCTTCTTCTTCTTCTTCTTCTTCTTCTTCTTCTTCTTCTTCTTCTTCTTCTTCTTCTTCTTCTTCTTCTTCTTCTTCTTCTTCTTCTTCTTCTTCTTCTTCTTCTTCTTCTTCTTCTTCTTCTTCTTCTTCTTCTTCTTCTTCTTCTTCTTCTTCTTCTTCTTCTTCTTCTTCTTCTTCTTCTTCTTCTTCTTCTTCTTCTTCTTCTTCTTCTTCTTCTTCTTCTTCTTCTTCTTCTTCTTCTTCTTCTTCTTCTTCTTCTTCTTCTTCTTCTTCTTCTTCTTCTTCTTCTTCTTCTTCTTCTTCTTCTTCTTCTTCTTCTTCTTGTAAACGACTATGCTTAAATCTCATTTTATCATCTTTGCAAGGTGATTTAAGACTCAAAGCTTGAAAGTCTTTAGGAAATTACCCCCAATCTTCATTATCTAAAGTGAGTTCATATTTTAACAATAATTACAAAAACGTTTTCCTAAAGTACACTATACTCTAAATCAGGAGTTTTTGGCTGCGAGCTACATTTTCTTGAGTTTATGCTATCACTGCCGTAGAAGCTAGCAGGGGTGAATCCAAGGTTAAGAGAAAGTAACTCCAGGGCATAAATTGTTTTTTAAAATTTTTCAAACGGTTGGGATAACAGTTGCATTTTGATCCAACTTGCCCAATCCAAACCGAATCATCGACGGTGCCTTGTAATGGAGGTTTATTGACATGTAAAAAGTATCAAGAGACCAAAACAGCAAGGCTCTTGTAAAAGAGTGTCTTCAGCTTTATGCAATGAGTTAAAATGTTTTGGCTGGAGACAGAGACTGCTAACCAGAGCCTCTGTCTACACTTACACTTACGAAGCTAACATTGTTTTGTAAATGACATTCTGTTATAGCAACCGTACATGACGATGTCCTAGTCGGGCCATAACTTTCTGCACAGTACGACATTCATCGAAATGTAACTTGCGTTCTCGCGTAAACTGTACTTGGAATATGCTATTTTGCGTTGGCATTATATCAGTCTATTTTGTCTTATATGAGTGGATGAGCTTCCAAACACTTCACTAGCATACACATTTAACAGACAACGTGCAAGTGACAAGGAATGGTAAACTCAAAAAGTTAAGGTAAATTGAAAATAACCTATTTGTTGTTGGCTTGTTTCGCATTTTCAATTAAGCAACTTCGGATTTGGTCCCTGGTTTTAATCTTGCACTACCTTACTGACCGACTGTCCAAACCTTTGCTGGTTGCATTTTATTTTTCTCTTCTAATCAAACGTCACAGAGTTTGATTGCATAATGAAGAGTTAAATTTGCAGGTTTAAAACTTCCTTGTTTCAGTATGCAAAATCATATTCGGTATCTAAGAATAGAGTGTATATTCCTTGTGCATTTATATTTCATTCGGAACTAGTGTTTATCACGTGACATATCTTAATTCTTTCTGCATTTGCCTAACATGTACTATCTCGGAAGAGCTATTCAGTTGGAGCGGATCGATGGGTCGTTACATCTCACGCAGGTTAGTGTTTTTACGTTTCTCTTGCTTGTCTATGTTACGGCAAACTTAGGCCTATGCATTTGTAGACAATTTTTTTTTTGTTTAAAAATTTATGCATTTTTTATCACGGTAAAGATGACTATCACCGTAGCTTCTCTATCACGCCGTTGACAATCGCGATCACATTCAGAGAATTTTCGAAGCTATCATCAATTTCATTTCCCACAAGGGGAAGGGGTTCAGTGAAAGCTGAGGAGTCAACTACCAAATCCCTTGCAAGATCCCGCGCGATTTTCCTCATTTCAATCATTGCATGTCCCACGGTAGCATCACGAAGCGTGTTGGGACCTGTTTTGCAATACCCTGAAATAAACGATGTTCCCTCCCTCAAAAAGAGACCCATCTGAATTGCATCATCGATATCATATGACCAAGACGGAGGCTGCAAATAACCAAAACGAAGGCCGGACAACAACCACCCTTTAAAACATGGAGTCACCCGAAGTCTTTAATAGTCGGATATCAGTGACTTCAGAAGGTAAATTATGTTCACCTTAGTGTATCAAGCTTTCATTTTATCACCAGCTTGCTATTCCTTGCTACGTGGTTCTCCCTTCAGAGTTTTTGGGAGTTGTATCACCATTTCCATTCACAGATCTGAAAATTTTCGCCTCACATTCTTTGTGAAGGGTGCAAATGAGCTACCGTATCCGTCAAACAGGCGAAGGAGGCCTTGGCATTTATAGCAAATTTCGTCATACTAGCGTTACGGTGTGCGATCGTGACAGAAAACGTTCAGTGAAGCAGTTCTGTAAAGTTGTAAAGTACGCAACAAACGAGGTCCAGCGGCAAATCGAAGTTATCCAGGAAGTCCAGCCTTACTATTTTCGGTAACCAAAACTTTTTCGTACCTTTCAGCTTTGGAATTTTCTAGTGGAAGGTCAACCGAAGCGCGTGACACGAGCATTCGACAGGGGTGGATCCAGGATTTGCCCGACAGTTCCAACTTCTCCGGTAAAGGGCAAGAACTAGAAACCTCCAAATGGGCGACGGTTTGCACGAAGGATAACGAAAGATCGAGTTGTCGGGACCGACTGATCACCGTCGAAATTGACCTGTTTAATAGTACAGTTAAGTTACCTAAATTGACCCTGACCTGAATTGACGCACCTACACAAATCTCTCGCAACCAAACTAATATCGTGATGCACGTTAACCTAAGTAGATTATATGATGATCAAATTTATTTGAAGCAATTTCAAGTATTTTGAAATCAACTTTTCTGGAAATAATTGAAAAACTGAAACACCTTTAAAACAACTCAAATTACCTCTATTTGATGCTTAGGACTTTTAAATCACTAAGGGTTCCCTCCCCTTTGAGAAATTTTTGTTAATTTAAGGTTGCTGAGATGCTAAATGGTGCATTTGGGATATTTTTGGAACTGATCATAATATGGCTGAAAATGTCCATAATTTAATGAATTCTAATTTTTGGTTAGGTGATAGAGGAGAGTATGTTGTCAACAAACCTTCTAAAGCCCTCCTTTTAGCTACTCCACTGCCTTCTATTCGGGGAAAGTTTTTACCTTAAGTTACGTGCACGGAGTCTACAGACACATTCTTGGACTATTAACGAAAATTTTCGTTCCTTCAATGTGTATTATAAAAAGGTTATCGAAGGCTGGACGACACCCGTATAGCGCCTTCTGGAAGCTCTGGATAAAGATCCCATATTGATGTGAGGCCTCTACAGATGTTTGGAGATGTATCGCTGTTTTTCAGAAAGTGTTGTGATCAAAATAGTTCCATGTAATATTACCTTAATAATGGTCATAAGATAGAGTGCAAAATATGACAAATGCGCGCGTAGCGCGCCCAAATTTTTTATCAAGTAAGATTTCCTTGACAAAACCTGCATTCGGACTCTGCATCGACACACTTTCAATTACCCAATAAACCTGCATACAACTCAAAAAACGAGTCTTTTACCTGGTAATTCGTAAATAGCTTTCAACTTTTGCTGCTGGGCTACTCCGAAATTTGCTATCGGAAGATAATTGATTCGATTGAACTTCGCAGAGAGATTAGGCAGATTTAAACAGTGATTTAATTCATAAGAATCGATTTGTCATGCCATGTCGATCTGCTATGTCTTTTCCTATCGCTAGAGAGTATACACAGGTTCCACCAGGCAAATTTAATTTACCAAAACGTTGCTTCCCTACATCTTTATTGAGATAAACAACAAGTTCACTTGAAGAACTTTACATGAAAAAACATCATACAAAGTTGATGGATAGCTGCAGAGGCCAAAACACAGGGTGTGTCAATTATTTTAGGATCTTTTGACAACTCGTTCAAACAAAACCCATGCGTTTATTTTTGCTAATTCTGTGTTGTCTTTACACAGTTACATGGAGTAATAAATTCCACAGCAAAATATTTTTTGGGTGATAAAAAAAAAATCAAAGTGAATATTTAATGATTTTTTTTTTGAAAAATATCAGCAATCAAATCTTTAATCGGTCAGTTTCGGGCCCTCCATGCTACCCGCTACGACTTCCCAACGAAATAAGTAAAATCTCCTGACGTGGGCTGTTTGTTACATAGATTCCACCCTTCCTTCCATTTCGCTGATAGATTACGTTAAATATTTAGGTACGCCATTTGTTCTTCTATAGTGCGTAAGAGTTGCATTTGTGACCGTCGAAGTATGGCTTTTTCTTATAACTGCTTATCCAGTGATATCCGTTACACGCATACTTCACCAGTGATATACCAGTGATAGGTCGGGAAGTCTACGTTTTTCAGTTAGCACAGCTAACAATCTGACAATGCAGCGCATACAAATACTCAACAACACAGTCTATTTCCAAAAGTACAAAGCATTAAAAGTCCAGGCATCTGGGTTGGAAGGGGATTAAGTCAGGGGTTCCACAACCCTACTCTCGGAAAGTAATCATTTTTTGATGCCTTTCTCACCGTGAACCTTAAAATTATACAAACGTTTGCCGAAAGAGCCATTCATTGAGTGTGTTGTTCTAACATATTTATCACTTTCTATAAAATGGATTATTTTGATATACCTTGTAAAATCGCTCTTCCCTCAACTCAGACTGTAAAAATTATATATATACTATTTAAAAGGAAAGTGAGTTTAAATACCTAATGCCTAAAGTGAAAGGGTCGGGTGGGCTGGGGTGTGGATAAGGGTGAACCCCTACAATTTATTCACGTGACTGGTTGCACTATAGCTAACTTTGACGACTTTATAAAAGAGCTTAGCCGAAGATCGTTGGATCCATACGAACCACCTCTACCTTACCCCTTCCTGAAAGTACCATTAGCCCCTGTAGGCTAGACGTAATGGATCTTTACGTTTGTTATTTCAAGGCATCAAATGCACCACTTTCAAGGTGTCGGATGCACCAAACATCAGTTTTTCAGCCCATTTTGGAAATCATGCCTAAGACCTTGCTACATTTGTTCTTGATACTATTCTTCTGTTTCAGATTCTTCACATTTCAACACAGATCACCATTACCAATGAACCTGACCTGGCGACAATGTCAGGCAGTGTTTGCCAGATGCCTCTGTAAATTCTTACTAGACGGAACTTTTAAAGCGTACGGTGTTATCCTGGAGGAGACAGTAAACAATTTACAGGCTTATCATTTCATCATCGGATTTGCGTTTTCTCTTCAGGCAGGGTTAGGGTATCTGTTTGGTAAGATATTGATGGAGCACATACTCGGGATTACGATTTTTCTCAGACCTTACTAAAATTATACAGAATAAGAATAATAAAAATAGTAAAACTAACATTAAAAGATAAAAGAATAAAAAAGGGACCAGAGAAATTATGAGAATATTTTTAATGTTATGGAAAAAATTGTCATGTAAATGAAGTAAAACATTGATATCAAATGATTCAAAGTGCTACAATGAATTTATTCGGCGCACTTTGCATGCATCCAGGGGAGTAGCAACATGTCAAAAGGGACGGGGGTGTCGCGGCTAGACATCTGAAAGGCCCTTATCCTGGGTACACATGTGTATGTATGTATGTATGTATGTATGTATGTATGTATGTATGTATGTATGTATGTATGTATGTATGTATGTATGTATGTATGCACCCGGGCTGTGTGAGCGATCCTGTGGCTATGGGTGCACTCAGCAACATGTCCTTAACAGGACACGGTACAGCCGGCGAGAGCTCCGCTCTCGCACGTCTTTCCTAGCTCACGCGGAGCTCGAAACTGGCGTAGCTGCCCGAAAATTCCGTCGCTGCAATGAGAAGTCACGCGCGGCTGCACGTGCCTGCCTGGCAGCGCAGCCCACCCTCAAGCACTCCCGTCTACTCGCCTAGTAACCTGGCAGCTCCGCTGCTGGGGAATTCCCGCGAATTCCTTACCGGGACATTTCCCGCGTACCGCTAAGGAAGCGAGGGTGAGTATGGGTGTATGTATGCATGTATATACGTACGGACGGCCAGACGGAAGGATGGTTTGATGGATGGATGGGTGGGTGTGTGGATGGATGGAGCAAAATCTCTCGGAGAAACTCCACTAACATACCCAAGGTTTGTTAACACTTAAAAATCAACGACACCAAAAATGACCAACTCGTATGATATAAGTTCACTAAGAATAGGCTTATTATACATCGAAAGAAAAAAGGAAACGAAATTGACTACGGTTTCTCTTTTTACAAGTAAACACACACTTCCTTAAACCATACAGACACTCTGCTTTTCTTCCTGCAGGGATCAAACAAAGGGCGGCGATTTGTGTTGGACATTGGGGGTCGGAAACCTCAAAATAATCTGTATTTTTATGTGTACATATACGTGTATGTTCATATAGGAATGTACGAACATGTGTACGTGTACGAATATGTACACGGAAAAGTAAACATAGACCATATGTACAAATGGAAATACAAACATGTATGTTGATGTAATGCTGCTGATTTAGTGGCGCCAAAGAATCATAAATCTTCCCTCAAGTTTTCTTAGTAGCAAGTAGCATTGGGTGTGCGTTCAGAAGTCAGTAAGAGTCAAACTTTTAACATGCAGTTTTATATTCAAAAGTCTCCAGTTTTATCAACCAAAATTTTCCTTCTTTGTCCTCTTTACAATGTATATTTTACATATTCAAAAGGGAGGAGAGGGGATGCATTTTACCATTTTTAAAAAAGTATGGGGGCTCATGTCACCAGTGCCATCCGGTTCCCATACTCCTTCAAGAAAAACTTGTTAACATAGAGGTGAGTTGGAAAGCAAACCTATAAGGGCTATTGTTGTCGAAAAAAATTGGAACCTTAATTAAATTTTTTGAAAGTATGGGCGTTGGTTCTCTGACCAAAGACTCCCAACTCTGTGACCTGAAACCCTGCAATGAGGGTCACTAAAGATGATAGTATCATGAAGCTACTACCTGGAAAAGTATAGCTCCATGACAGTGCCGTCACCAGACTTTTCATTCGGGGGGGGGGCACAACAGTTCGATGAGGGGGCACAAATAGATGGCGGCGTATGCAGTATGTTGTGTGAACGCCGGCCTGGGAGAGGGGTCTAAGGGGAGGGGGTGCCCCCTCCCCTTTGAAAATTTTTGAGAAATTAGGTGTCCTTAGATGCAATTTGGTGCCACATACACTACCTTTTTGATGTAAAATTTGTGTCAAAAAATAACGAATTTTTAGGAACTAAAAAAAAAATTATGCATGGATTGAGAAATTCTCATAAAAGTGAGAAAACGTGCATGCGTAATTGTCGAGTCAACGATCAAATATTCGTTCGATTGTGGACTTTTCAATTAACGTGAAATTTTCATGATCCACAAACTGAGTGATTGGAGTCTTAACGGGATTAAAGGGATCATAGAATTTTGTATCATATATTTCCCTTTTAAAATTTATTGGAATTATTTTTTCGAAGAAGAAAATGCAGAAAAGTCTCATTGCTGGCACTGAGCTTACATTACAATTCGCAATGGCAAGCTCCATGGCACGTACGAAACAACACCATTCACTGTTTTGGTCAATGAATTCGCGAGGCAGACATTTCCGCTACACTTTATCAAGACGTATATTCACACCTGTTGAGGCGGCAAGGATTATGGATAGATTACCAAGACCGATGCTCAGCCTCCGACACAGAGAACACCATGTGTTTTATGAGATGGGCGATTTTTTTATTCGAAAAATACAAATTGCTGCCTTTTCTTGTCCTAAGAAGAATCAAATCATATGAAACATGGTAGTCAAATATTCTGACTACAGAACTTACAGGAGATCTATATTTTTTCAAAATCTCAAATCTCAGTTGGGGGGCACACGGGGCACAAGGTTTTCCAGGGGGCACGTGCCCCCTGGCCCCCCTTGGCGACGCCACTGCTCCATTATAATAATAAGATACCATGATCTTGCTCAGACAATTCGGAAACCTAATTGTATATTGGAAAACAAATGCTCAATAAAATTTGCCGACGAGCCCGGCGCTTGACTGAAGTCCACTGGCGAAACCCTAGGAAGCCAAGCATGCTAGTGGACACAGTTTACATATTTCTAATCTGAAGTTCTCCCAGCTGCCATTAATAGGCTAATGTCATAATTGTTCCTATCGAAATCTGTTAAACAACATTCATTTTTTCTGCAAACCTCTAAATATTGGTGTCCCCTACTAAAAATATTGAGGAGGACATTCCTCCCGCCCCCCCCCCCCGTGATCGCCGCCCATGTCTGGCTACGTGGCTGGACCAGTAGGAATAGATGACACATTATTACAACCTGTATTACCCTTTTCCATACGACAACTTTAGTAGGATATCGTTAAGGGAATTATTGTTTCCAAAACCATTTCAACCCCTCCTGCTATCCAATTGCTCCACCAACTGCCATCACCCTCATCAACTTGACAGAAGATCAGTTATATTACTTTAAATTGGTACTCATCATTAGCCCAAAATACATCGTGTCGGACTATTTCAAAATTGCACTTTGAGGACACAAGATTTTCTCTTACAATGGCCCAGAATTGCCGCAAAATTTCTGAGGAGGTCCCTGAGTTTCCTGCGTCTATTTGCGCCCTTTCGGCGCTCGCTGTCAAAGACTTTCCCGACCATAACCTCCCTTGAAAGTTTCTTGCCTGAAGAAATATTACAGTAAGATGTCTTAAGAACGTTGTTTCCTTCAGTGTGCTTTGAATCACCCGTTTGACTATGTTTTGTTATTACTTCATGTAGAACATCTTAAGCGTTCCGTATCCCCGTAAAAACTTTCATTGTCATTGCACCCCCACTAAGCCACTGCATTATAAAACTGACTTGTTATTTCTATCTAGTAATTCTAAATATACAAAAGTGTCAAAATGTGACTTTTCTAATGTTCGGTGGGCACCCAGTGCCATTTGAAGATAGGCACATGCTTCATTCTAGGGATCTGAATTCCTTGAATAATTAAAAGCTTTCGAAGGCTTTGCTCCCTAATTCAGTTCTCTAAGTGGCTGCACAGGGAACCACCAAGGAACCCTGCAGCGGGTTTCTGGACCCTACGTCATATAGAAAGCTCTTCGGCGCAGTTGGGTATTTTGCCTGGGTTTACCCCGTTTTCTTTCAGAAATTTAGCCTTGAATAAAAAAATGGATCAAACAAGATCAGATCTATACTCAAGCTTGGAAAGGCAGGCTTCATCATACCAGTTGTTTAAGTTTGTAGGTTGGTGCTTTAGTTGATTGCTCAAATATAAATTTTCAGGTTTATAGCGAGCTGCTAATCTTTTGAAATACATCTTTTTACGGACCGCCTATGTTTGAGGAGGATGACGACTGTACAGAATATTTGCATTGCCTCAGGTTAGAAAACATTGCATTACTGCGTTACACTTCATAGCACATATTCGCTAACGTTAGGTACAATACATTTGTCTCTGGTTGTAGCCACTGTACATAATATGCATGACTTAGCCATTGGAGCAGACAAGGCGTAATTAACTGGATTCTTATTTATATTTTGCAGTGTTTCACATAAAGTAAGGCTACAAAATACTGGCTGTTATATCTAAACATTCACAAACAAAAGGTTCAAAAACGATTACTTTTTATTAATTTGGATGGCAGAATTTATATCTGCTATTTTAATAATATGAGGGTAGCGCATTACACAGACAATGTTTGTATATGATAACCAAAACGTCAAGTTTACAAAATGTATATCCACGTAGGTTTTAAGTTTTCTCGAAAATATTAACAACAGTTTGGTTTCCAAATATTCAGCGCAGACAGACTGAAAAACACCTCTGTGAAGAAGCACTGTTTGCTAAATGACTCGAACTCAGTCTCCACCGTCTTCATCATAGGCGTGTAATAAAGGCTTTTCTCGGACAAAAACTACTCAGCCTCCTGCAAAACATATTCCGTGCTCCTATGTGTTTAATCTTACCTACTGATGGAGAAATAATTTTAAGTTCTCAAAATTGCTTATTTACATAATCTTGAATCACGGTGATACTATGATTCACATATGGTCTATCATGAAAGAGTTGATTTTCCCACTCACATGAAGGCAAACCTTGAAAGATTTAGGCTGGATCATCAATGCAGAGGGGGAGGGGGTGGGGGACGATATCTGATGTATAAACTGAGTGGTGCACTGTGGACCGTCCATTTCTGAGGGTAGGAGATGCCCATAAGGCAGGATATAATTCCTATATCCTGCTCTATAGAGATGCTCCATTTCATATAACTGACCGCTCCACTGAGTCTCCAATGAAACCAAAGGGCGTCAGGAAATCAGACACCATTGAAGTCGTTAATATGTTAACGACACTGCACGTATGTGTTTACCATCACCAGTCTCCCTCACGAATAGTTATGCCAGCAGAAATAACAACCGTTGCCATGGTAACAGTTAATTTTCACAAGTTACTAGTCTAAAGTCCTAACCCATGGTGAGGTACCCCAGGGTGACCAAAAGTCCATAACGGAGAGAGGGGTCAAAACGTGCCCGTGTGTGTGTGTGTGGGTGTGTGTGTGTCCAATTTTATTTTCTTAATATCGGTAAAGCCGATTTTCTTCAAATTTGGTGGGAAGGTGCCATAGGTGTAACCCCAGTTCTTCAATGACTCCCGGAAGTAAAGGTCAAAGGTCAGAGGTCAGAGGTCAAAGATCAAATTATGTGAAAATCACTCTTTTTATAATAACGCCAAGAAGAAACATCCCATTAACATGAAACTTCACACATATAATAAGAGTGTCTGGCACTACGAAAATATATGGTTGCCATGGCAACCAAGGTCAAAAGTCATGTGATATTAACATTTTAAGCAAAAAAAGTGTTCCATGAACTCCTCCTTGTGGGCAAGACCGATTCTTTTGAAATTTGGAGGGTAGGTACCCCAGAGTGTAAACTTGTGTCTCCGTGACTTTCGGCAGAAAAGGTCAAAGGTCAGAGGTCAAATTCAATTTTTGGGAAAATTCATGGTTTTTTAGTATTTTTAGTATACTTCCAGAAGGAAACATTCCACGTACATGAAACTTTGCACATGTGATGAACGTGCCTTATACCACCAGAATATATGGTTGCCATGGCAACCAAGGTCAAAGATCAATTTTTGTGAGAAATCACATTTTTTTAGTTTCTTTTAGTATAATTCCAGGAGGAAACATTCCACGTACATGAAACTTTGCACATATGATGAACGTACCTAATACCACCAGAATATATGGTTGCCATGGCAACCAACGTCAAAGATCAATTTTTGTGAGGAATCACATTTGTTTAGTTTTTTTAGTATAATTCCAGAAGGAAACATTCCACATACATGAAACTTCGCACATATGATGAAACTGCCTAATTCTACCATAATATATGGTTGTCATGGCGACCGGGATCAAAGGTTACGTGAAATAAGGTCAAAAGTAAATTTTTGTGAAAAATCACATTTTTTTAGTATTTTTAGTATAATTCCAGAAGGAAAAATTCCCACATACACAAAACTTCACACATTTGATGAACGTGTCTAATGCTACCAAAATATATGGTTGCCATGGCAACTAAGGTCAAAGATCAATTTTTGTGGGAAATCAAATTTTCGTAGTTTTTTTAGTATAATTCCAGAAGGAAACATTCCACATACACAAAACTTCACACATATGATGAACGTGTCTAATGCTACCAAAATATATGGTTGCCATGGCAACCAAGGTCAAAGATCAATTTTTGTGAGAAACCACATTTTCATAGTTTTTTAGTATAATTCCAGAAGGAAACATTCCACATACATGAAACTTCACACATATGATGAACCTGCCTAATACTACCATGAAGGCCATAATATATGGTTGTCATGGCGACCGGGATCAAAGGTCACGTGCAATAAGGTCAAAGGTCAATTTTTGTGAAAAATCACATTTTTTAGTATTTTAAGTATAACTCCAGAAGGAAACATTCCACATACATGAAATTTCGCACATATGACGAATGTGCCTTCCGAATATCATATTGTGTGCACAGATTTTCTGTAAAGCGCACTGAATTCGTCCTTTTTGCACAACAAAAGGGCGCATGGAGATGCAAATATCAGGGCGGTTGTGCGGATTTGACATACGCGCCTTTCTAGTCGGTGATGTGCGTATAATAGGCACGCATTACGGAAAACGTCATTTTTAGAACAACACCGCTGGCGTAAGCATTGTATACGCGCAGAATTTAGTTGGCCTGTCTTTTTATCTAGAATACTTCACACGTACGTCTGCGTTATCATCGACGAATGCGCTGGTAGTTGCTTTCACTTTGTGAGCGCGTGGAAAATTAAAGGCCGATATTAAGTGAGTAATTTGAAGATACCGTAGAAACTGACATACGTATGGATAGACTATGAGCTTCATTTCAAACCACTCATTGTGCGTTTATATTCAAGTGCACTTATTCAGAGACCGGGGAGCCAATTTTGAAGTGCGGGGGTTAATAATCGAAGCCGCCCAATATGTTCAATAAAATAAATGCAGTTTACTGCGGCCCAAAATACCCACGGCAGAAAAAGTGTGGGGGCTAAAGCCCCTTAGCCTCCCGTCTCAGCGGTCCCTGCAGTTATGTGTAGGCCTTATGCCACAAGGAAGAGAGAAAGTTCCTGTGAGCAATATGGCTTAATGTGTGTGCTAGCATTGAGATAAGCAACTCCGTGGATTGCCCTCTTGTTCATTTTTCACTACAGCATGGGTGATATTCAATAACAAAAAATAAATCATGTAATCTTTTGTTGTCATATTTTGCAAAATGGTAAATTTTTTTTTTTGCTGAGAGAGGTTTTTGTAACCTATAGTGGTCAAATTTGCATTGGTCTTTTCTAGATGTGGTGACTAACTTCACTGAAAATACAGTATTTGTGTCCCTAGGAATATAGCAATAAAATAATTGGATTCAGCATGACAAGCATTTCCTTTCCTTTGGCTTAATCGGCAGGGGGATTTCCAACTTTTCCCCCGCCAAGCTCGAATATATGTTTTCAAAAAATGGGAGGTATGCTTTTCCTCCATAGCTTTGAAAGGAAGAAATGATTTTTTTCGGACGGGAAAATAATGGGCGTTGAACGCCACGCCTGGTCTATTGCAATGAAAAAAAAAAACACACAAAACCTACGATAATCCTTCTGTCGGGAATCGGAAGAAAAAACCAAACACAAGTCACAATTTTGTCATTTAACGAAAACACTGTTTTCCTTAAAATGACTTTTCTATGTACATAGTTTCCACATTTTGTTTAAGTATGAAGTGAAGTCGCCCTACACTGGGTTGTGGCGTCATAGTTAAAACCACCTGGCGGTGCAAACCCTAGCTAAGCAACTGCCCTCTTATTTTTGGCATGTCGTACTAATATAGTTTAATTTCTTCACCAGAGAGTCGCGGGGACTTTTGGAAAAGTAATATAGTTTTCAAACTATTATTTTCATAACCTTGATGACCTTCTATTTTTCAATCAGTGGAGTGAAGGACGTATTTATAAAGACAGTATACATATGACGTCATGACAGGGTCATAAAAACCGAAGTGATTCTGCCCAGAGGACACTTAGGTACACACTTTTGTACAGAAATTAGTGCAGTACGTCCTCTAAGATGGCAGTTATCAGGTAGCTACAATCTTGGACAAAACTCGTTGGAACACCCCTGCACCCCAGCGTACAATGCTGGAGATAATAATTTCAATTTAAGATGCACCGCTTTCGTTTGCACACAGTATTGTACTGGGGGACGGGGTTTTCGTAAATCGTGCACGACATGGTACTGGGGAACGAGGGTTTCGTAAATCGTGCATGGCATCATATTGTGGGAGGTGTTCTAACAGTTTTATCCAAGATTTTAGGTGATGACGTCAATGCGGACGGTCCATAGGGAAGTCCTAGGTAATATTTACAACAGTGCGTCTGGTGTGATGGTTACTTTTACAAAAGTCCGTTCGGCTGGATGTCGGAGTGAGATGTCAATTTTGAAAGAATTCTCATCATTCTAGCCATCCATTCCCCATCGTGTTCTTTCTTCATAATAAATAGCTTTGTTTTATCCGCGTTACGAAACATTATATATATATATATATATACATTAGATTTAATATAGCGCACGATGTGACAAAGTCATTCACGTGCACTTTACAAAAAATAAAAATTAATATATAGAATCCACAAAAAGACGAAACTTAATTGAGATATGACTATAGATTGAAAAGGTAAGTCTTTAATCGAGATTTAAATTTGGAAGTATCCTTGACACTTCTGAGAGAGAGTGGGAGGGAATTCCAGAGTCTGGGCCCAGCTACCATAAACGCACGGTCACCATATGACTTAGAATAGGTGCGTGGAACTACACATTGATGTGAAACTTCAGCAATACCTATAATTTTAAGATAGTTTTTTTTTATTGCGTTAGGGAAACGTTAGTCTCCCTAATGCAAAACCTTTGGAAAAAATCTTGGATAAGGAGGGGGAAGGGGAAGGGGAGCTGGACTATTTAACTCCAGAATTTTGGCATTTTTTAAGAAAATTTTGGATGTTTTAAGACAAAAATTCTCAAACTGAAAATGATAGTGGGGGTTACAGGGCCACAGCCCCCTTCTCGGTTTCTACGGCCCTGTCACATCATTTTACACAGTGCATTTTATTTTAAAAGTATGTTCCATTCAACTCTTTTCGTAGGCGACTTTGATGTAAGATGTACATGTAGAGTAATTGAATTCTATGTAGAAGGAAATCTACAGACATGCTGGGAAATTTTTCATTTTATTCAGGCAGCTTTAATGGGAACGTTAAAATTATGTAATCCCTACGTCATCGAGTCGCTCGAGCAGTTCACTTGTTTTTGCTGGCCATAAGAGCAGATTCTCAACTGAAACCTCCAAATTTTTACATTTTCTCGATAAAAGCCTACAATTCTCATTTTTTTCCACTAAAAATACATTTTTTGGGGGGCTTCTTCGATTTTAACCCAATTTATCCAAATTTTGTCAATGACAGATTCTAAGCACCAAATTTTACGATGACATTCCTCCAGGCAACCTCTCGCCTTTATCGGGGCTTTGGGTTGCTGGCCCCTTCGGGGAGCCTGTCCCCCGTCGGGCAAATAATTCCGCCACCCTTGCACTTGAACAATAGCAATAGCAATATCAATTGACGGCACGGTTTCTATGATCACATGTTTCAATGAACTTCATATATGGGCTGACGATGACGGTTTCCATGAGGGACATATATCAATTTCGAATACAGCATTGTTCTAGTAATGACTTTTGACCAAACACGGTTGTCGTGATATAGCCTTATGTCAGGTTTTGTTTTTCGTGTTTTTCTTTCAGCTCCCTTAGCTGGCGTTTTCGACAAGAGGGTACATCCTCGGATTGTAGCCTTAATTGGTGGGTTCCTGGCTGGTTTAGGATTCATGGGAAGAGCTTTCATCCCTTCCAGTGAACCTTGGCTATTGGTTTTATGTATTTCCCTTTCAGGTAATGTCACAAAAGTGTCAATCATAGGCGTAGGGAGCTTTTCGAGACTCGGGGCTGAACCTTGTTTCGGATCGCCGTCCTGGGGAGGGGTCTAAGGGGAGGGGTGTTCCCCTGGAGATTACTTGGAAAATTTTTGGGTATTTGAGGGTCCTCAGATGCAATTTGGTGCAACATTTTGGACAAACTTTAAGGAAAATTGCTGCAAATTTTTGACATTTCTTACAGTAGAGACAAATAAGGGGTTTTTGCCCTTGGATCGGGGAGGGGGGTGGGACGGAAGCATACCTCAGCCCCCACATTTTTGACTGGGGGCTAAAGCTCCCCCCATTCCTTTGCCTATGGTGTCTATAACTGATGAAAGCTGGCGAATTGCTGTCTGTGGTTGTCAGATCTTCCTGACATTCATAGATCCTACACCTTACGAGATTGCAGATCTCTTGCGGTGATAGTTACATGTTGATGCACGTTTCTGTAGAATATGCCTACGACTGATGTTAGAATTGAAAGAGAACCCCCAGGCAAGCACACCATATGAGCAGTAGTGGAGAACTAAACATAGGCGTAGGAAGCGGGGCGCTGAGGGGCTGCAGCCCCACCAACCAAATATTTTCGTAAAAATTCGGGCACTATGCTGAGAATTTTTCGGGCACCTACAGAAAGAAAAATAATGCAATGATGTAGCTAGAGGTAATCAATGGTTAAAAAACTTCCTTGGTAATTAAAATTAAGTTATGATTTGAATTACACCAGCACCTATATATTCGGTAATAATTCAACAGTGTGTTTTTTAATGATTAAACTTATGTTATGATTATCAGTGGTGTATTTAGGGGGGCCATTGGGCCATGCCTCCCTCAATAATGCCGATTTTTTTTTCTGTGTAGTACCTAAATATATAATTTTTAACACAAATTTTACTTCAAAGGTAGCATATATGGCACCAGATTGCATGTAAGGACACCTAATTTTTCAACTTATATTATGATTATCAGCTGATCAGTGGTATATTTTTTTTTTATTTTTTTGGACATTGGGCCATGCCTCCCTCATTGATGCCGATTTTTTTCTTTTTAGTACCTAAATACGTATTTTTATGACCCAAATTTTACTTCAAAGGTAGCATATGTGGCACCAGATGGCATGTAAGGACACCTAACGTGTAAGTATGGTGGCCACACTCCCCACATAGGCTGGGAAGTTAGTGCAGGGTGCTCTGTTCATTTTTTATAAGAAGTGCGTGTTACTTTCCCAGAGTCACAGTTTAGCTTTCGATCAGCCACCAATCAGCAGCCAGTAACGTATGTTTTCTTGCAGGTGTTGGCTTTGGTCTGGTTAACGTCATTACCGTTATCTCTCTGAAAGAAACCTTCGAGCCGACCTACTATACTATCGCATTCTGTGTGTGTCAGCTGCCCTCATACATCGGCATTGCAGTGATGCCACCCCTCTTAGAGTACCTTCAACGGGAATACGGGGAACATATTGGGATGTGTGTCTTTGGTGTTCTGTCATGGAGTCTGATGTTATCTGGTCTTTTCACTCCTTCTGGTAAGACGGATAGTAAGGATGAAACAGAATTGGCAGACTTGGAATTACTGAACACAGACCAGAAAAGTTACGATAGTACACAGGAAATGCAAAAACGATCTCAAGATGACAACTATGAAGAACCGTTGAATAATACGACTGGTATTGAAGGCTGCAATGAACAATCAAACGTTTTCCAACATGCTGCTTCAACCACAAAGCAGGACACAGAGGGGCGCATAAACAGAATGAAAATTAGGAAAATGGAAAAGCGCGGGAAATCAGATAAAATACCTGTTGCATGGAGGTGGATGAAAGCTTGGATATTTATTGCAAAAAACCACCCTGAGTTTTTGTTCCTAACATTTCTAACGATGTTGCTCGACTTTGTTTAGAATGCAATTAATTTTTAGCTCAAACCAGCTCGAAGAGTTTTTTAACCTATGGCGATTCGCCACCGTCACTCTGCGTATCTATCTGTCTGTCTGTCTATCTGTCCGTACATCTGCCATGACTGTTCACAGTTGCAGAAATGTTCTCAAACGCGCATGTATACACGGATTTTGATGAAACGTAGATACAGTAAAATGATTTCTGGAAGTACTGCAACTTGAATACCAAGACATCAAGCTCAAAGGTCATTTAGGGGTCAATACAGGCTGCATTGCTATGACCTCTTACCTCCATCAAAATCCATAGCTAAACTGCCACGCAGGGTTCTTTGTATTCAACATGGGAGCTGTCCACATACTACGTTATGCGGTGTTCCCCACTAAATCATGCACCCCCATTGTTGAGACGAAACACACCTTTCCAGTTTGGGACCCTCCTTGAGATGTGGCGTTTGCAGTTGACAAGTTTTCTCGTAGTGTCAACTCTTGTGGTTTAAGGTGACCATTGACCTACATCAAAACAATAGCGTTCTCTCCCTTAATATGAAAAATCTCTACACCCACGTGTGAAACGTGTCCGTCATTCTTATCTTGAAATACCGTGTTTACAAAGTTTTGACCTCTTATGACCTCAATTGAATATCTGACTTTCATCAAAACAATAGGGTTTTTCTCTTAACAAGACAAATTTGAGATATCTTGAGATATCGTGTTTACAAGCTTTAAGTGAAACACGCATACACGCATAAAAATGGATATTCACATACATATGCAAGCCCACGTTATTTCATAGATTCCTTACGCCTTCGGCAAGGAATCAAAAATCAATAGTTCCTGCTCACAATGCTCACACTCTTAAAGAGTGATATTTCAGATTGAGAAGAAATCCGGACCGGTAAGCTGCTGCTGCTGCTTCTTCTTGTTCTTGTTCTTCTTCTTGTTCTTGTTCTTCTTCTTCTTCTCCTTCTCCTCCTCCTCCTCCTCCTCCTCCTCCTCCTCCTCCTCCTCCTCCTCCTCCTCCTCCTCCTCCTCCTCCTCCTCCTCCTCCTCCTCCTCCTCCTCCTCCTCCTCACCTCCTCCGTCCTCCTCCCTTTTCCTCCTCCTTCTCCTTCTCCTTCTCCTTCTCCTTCTCCTTCTCCTTCTCCTTCTCCTTCTCCTTCTCCTTCTCCTTCTCCTTCTCCTTCTCCTTCTCCTTCTCCTTCTCCTTCTCCTTCTCCTTCTCCTTCTCCTTCTACTTCTCCTTCTACTTCTACTTCTACTTCTACTTCTACTTCTACTTCTTCTTCTTCTTCTTCTTCTTCTTCTTCTTCTTCTTCTTCTTCTTCTTCTTCTTCTTCTTCTTCTTCTTGTCAATTGCTTTCTTCTTCTTTTCTTCTAGCTTCTTCTTCTTCTTCTTCTTCTTCTTCTTCTTCTTCTTCTTCTTCTTCTTCTTCTTCTTCTTCTTCTCTTCTTCTTACTTCTTTTATTCTTCATTCTTAGCTTCATGTGTGAACGGGACTATGGTTACAATCTTCTATTTTGTCATCTTTGCAAAGTGATCTAAGACTCAAAGCTTGAAAGTCTTTAGAAAATTACCCCCAACCTTCATCCTCTTAATTGAGTTCATATTTTAACAATAATTACAAAAACGTTTTCCTAACGTACATTATACTCTAAATCAGGGCTCTCAAGTGTTTTTGGCTGCAAGCTACATTTTCTTGAGTTTATGCTACCACTGCCGTAGAAGCTAGCAGGGGTGAATCCAAGGTTAAGAGAAAGTAGCTCCAGGGCATAAATTGTTTTTTTGAAATTTTTCAAACGGATGGGATAGCAGTTCCACTTTGATCCAACTTGCTCAATCCAAACCGAATCGGCGACTGTGCCTTGTAATGGAGGTTTATTGACATGTAAAAAGTATCAAGAGACCAACACAGCAAGGCTCTTGTAAAAGAGTGTCTTCAGCCTTATGCAATGAGTTAAAATGTTTTGGCTGGAGATAGAGACTGCTAACCAGAGCCTCTATCTACACTTACACTTAAGAAGCTAACATTGTTTTGCAAATGACATTCTGATATAGTAACCGTACATGACGATGTCCTAGTCGGGTCATAACTTTCTACACAGTACGGCGTTTGTAACAACCGATAATGTAAAAATCAACCTATAATGTAAAAAAAATTACCGATAACGTAAAAAAACTCTTTGAACCGATAATGAAAAAAAAAAAATTACCGATAATGTAAAAACTGTTCTAAGGACGTTTTCATATGGAATTGGAAACGTGGAATTTTATCAAAGAAGTCATACGTTAATTCAGAAAGGTTGTAGGTCATACCCCAGGGGAAGGGGCTCTCACCCCTATTTTACAGCGCCCTCTTGCAGGTATATTCCCCTTAAAAAGGTACATTGAAAGACAGCAGAAGAATTAAAGGTCACTTTTTCTGAATTTTCTGGGCCAATACATAATGCCATCATATTTCTCCTTCATATACTTAAAGCGCCCTCACTCCCCTGTTGTTCCGCAAACTCATCAAAAAGAACATATCTACGATAAAAAATATCATGTAAGGATTGCAACATATTTTATAACATAAAGGCGGGTCATATTGATGTCACAACTTATTTGTATAGGTCTATGGCTCAATAGAGACCGCCCTCTAATAAAGCCAGATATTTCAAAAACTAAAGGAATGAAAATTATATGTTTGAAATGAGCATGTCCGAAATCCCAGGAGTGTTATTATCGTTATTCTGAAGTTGAAGGAAGGTTATCCCTCTCACCCATTCCCCACCCCAGGGGAAGAAGGGGATGAAATCGAAGCTACTCACGCCTGATAAAAATTGCGTCCTAGAGGTTATCGACCACACTACTAACAGATCCGAAGTCAGTCATCCCGTCTCTCGTTCGTAGTGGACTGCGGGGGCCGTTAAAAGGCCCACTTTTAGGGTCAGTGTCCCCAAGAGCAGATTTTAGGCATTTCAAAACATCCAGTTTTCATACTAGATGGTTTCCAATTAAAATTTAGGAATATGATTCCGACTGCACTTGTTAAATGTGGAGTAAAAGTTTTCCTTCCATATATCACCCTTGAGGGTTGTTAGGGTGTGCCCCTCTTCCTAGATACAGGGCGCATTCAAAGCTGAAAACGCATGTTTGCCATGTAATGCTAACATTAATCCAAACCCAACCAGGGCAGCCTCCCCCAAACGTCTTCCCTAAGTTATACAGGACACATAGGCCTATCACCTTTCGAGTTTTAAGGGGTAAATTAAAGGTTGGTTAGAGAGACGCACCTTCCCCGGGGGCAAAGCGAAGCACGGTCCCAAAATTAGTGTTAGCATATATGGAAAAATGCGTTTTTTTCAACTTAATGCATACAGCGTAGCTAGTAGGAGAAAGAACAGGCTTGTGACTCACAGGAACGGCAGGCCAATGCAGTGCGTGGCCTGGCCTTTTGACGGGTTTATCCCCTTCCCGCTATCATTTCAGAGATAGGAGCCTTCCCCGGAGGTAAGGCGCAACTCGCACACGTATTAGTGGAGCTATATGTGGAAGGGAAAACTTTCACTCCACTTTTAACAAATGTAATCGAAATCATATTCCTAAATTTTAATTAGTAACCATCTAGTATGAAAACTGGGTGTTTTGGAATGCCTAAAACCTGCTCTTGGGATAACTGACACTAAAACTGGCCTTTTGATGGCCCGCACATATCACTACGACCGAGAGACGGGATGACTGACTTCGCATCTGTGATCAGCCTGGTCGACAACCTCTAGGACCAATTCTTATCAAGCGTGAGTAGCTTCGATTTCATCCCCTTCTTCCCCTGGAGTGGGGAATGGGTGAGAGGGATGACCTTCCTTCAACGATAATAATACTCCTGGGATTTCGGGTATGCTCATTTCAAAAATATAATTTTCATTCCGTTAGTTTTTGAAATATCTGGTTTTTATTAAAGGGCGTCCTCTATTGAGCCATAGACCTATGCAAATAAGCTGTGACATCAATATGATCCACCTTTAAGTTATAAAATATGTTGCAGTCCTTTCATGATATTTTTTTATCGTAAATATGTTCTTTTTGGTGAGCTTGAGGAACAACAGGGGGTTAGGGCGCTTTAAGTATATGAAAGAGAAATATGATAGCATTATGTATTTGGCCCAGACACTTGAGAAAAAGTGACCTTCAATTCTTCTGCTGTCTTTCAATGTACCTTTTTAAGGGGAATATACCTGCAAGAGGGCGCTATAAAACTAGGGTGAGAGCCCCTTCCCCTGGGGTATGACCTACAACCTTCCTGAATTAACGTATGACTTCTTTGATAAAATTCCACGTTTCCAATTCCATATGAAAACGTCCTTAGAACAGTTTTTACATTATCGGTAATTTTTTTTTTTACATTATCGGTAGACGAACGTTTTTACATTATCGGTAATTTTTTTTTACATTATCGGTTCAAAGAGTTTTTTACATTATCGGTAAATTTTTTTTACATTATCGGTCGTTTTTACATTATCGGTTGTAACAGCGTTCATCGAAATGTAACTTGCGTTCTCGTGTAAACTGTACGTGGAATATACTATCTTGCGTTGGCATTATATCAATCTATTTTGGCTTATATGAGTGAATGAGCTTCCAAACACTTTACTAGCATACACATTTAACAGACAACGTGCAAGTGACAAGGAATGGTAAACTCAAAAAGTTAAGGTAAATTGAAAATAGCCCATGCGTTGTTGTTGGCTTGTTTCGCATTTTCAATTAAACAACTTCGGATTTGGTCCCTGGTTTTAATCTTGTACTACCTTATCGACCGACTGTCCAAACCTTTGCTGGTTGCATTTTATTTTTCTCTTCTAATCAAACGTCACAGAGTTTGATTGCATAATGAAGAGTTAAATTTGCAGGTTTGAAACTTCCTTGTTTCAGTATGCAAAATCATATTCCGGTACTATCTCGAAAGAGCTATTCAGTTGGAGCAGATCGATCGATGGGTCGTTACATCTCATGCAGGTTAGTGTTTTTACGTTTCCCTTGCTTGTCTATGTTACGGCAAACTTAGGCCTATGCATTTGTAGACAAATTTTTTTGTTTAAAAATTTATGCATTTTTTATCACGGTAAAGATGGCTATCACCGTAGCTTCTCTATCACGCCGTTGACAATCGCAATCACATTCAGAGAATGTTCGAAGCTATCATCAATTTCATTTCCCACAAGGGGAAGGGGTTCAGTGAAAGCTGAGGAGTCAATTACCAAATCCCTTGCAGGATCCCGCGCGATTTTCCTCATTTCAATCATTGCATGTCCCACGGTAGCATCACGAAGCGTGTTGGGACCTGTTTTGCAATACCCTGAAATAAACGATGTTCCCTCCCTCAAAAAGAGACCCATCTGAATTGCATCATCGATATCGTGTGACCAAGACGGAGGCTGCAAATAACCAAAACGAAGGCCGGACAACAACCACCCTTAAAAACATGGAGTCACCCGAAGTCTTTGAAAATCGGGAATCAGTGACTTCAGAAGGTAAATTATGTTCACTTTAGTGTATCAAGCTTTCATTTTATCATCAGCTTGCTATTCCTTGCTACGTGGTTCCCCTTCAGAGTTCTGGGGAGTTGTATCACCATTTACATTCACAGATCTGAAAATTTTCGCCTCACATTCTTTGTGAAGTGTGCAAATGAGCTACCGTATCCGTCAAACAGGCGAAGGAGGCCTTGGGATTTATAGCAAATTTCGTCATACTGTACTAGCGTTACGGTGTGCGATCGTGACAGAAAACGTTCAGTGAAGCAGTTCTGTAAAGTTGTAAAGTACGCAACAAACGAGGTCCAGCGGCAAATCGAAGTTATCCAGGAAGTCCAGCCTTACTATTTTCGGTAACCAAAACTTTTTCGTACCTTTCAGTTTTGGAATTTTCTAGTGGAAGGTCAACCGAAGCGCGTGACACGAGCATTCGACAGGGGTGGATCCAGGATTTGCCCGGCAGGTCCAACTTCTCCGGTAAAGGGCAAGAACTAGAAACCTCGAAAGGGGCGACGGTTTGCACGAAGGATAACGAAAGATCGCGTTGTCGGGACCGACTGATCACCGTCGAAATTGACCTATTTAATAGTACAAAGTTACCTAAATTGACCCTGACCTGAATTGACGCACCTGCACAAATCTCTCGCAACCAAACTAATATCGTGATCCACGTTAACCTAAGTAGATTATATGATCAAATTTATTTGAAGCAATTTCAGGTATTTTGAAATCAACTTTTCTGGAAATAGTTGAAAAACTGAAACACCTTTAAAACAACTCAAATTACCTCTATTTGATGCTTAGGACTTTTTAATCACTAAGGGTCCCCTCCCCTTTGAGAAATTTTTCTTAATTTAAGGTTGCTTAGGTGCAAAATGGTGTATTTGGGATATTTTTGGAACTGATCATACATGGCTGGAACATGCCCATAATTTAGTGAATTCTAATTTTTGGTTAGGTGAAAGAGGAGAGTATGTTGTCAACAAACCTCCTAAAGCCCTCTTTTTAGCTACATTACTGCCTTCTATTCGGGGAAAGTTTTTACGCAAAATTACGTGCGCGGAGTCCACAGACACATTCCTGGACTATTAACGAAAATTTTCTTTCCTTCATTGTACATTATAAAAAGGGCATCTAAGGCTGGAAGGCTGTATAGTGCCTTCTGGAAGCTCTGGATAAATTATATTAAATGGGGCAATGGCGTAATGCTTATTACCTGACATCCGAATGATAATATGGAGTATGACGCCAAGCAATTTACAACTATCCTATTTTTACTAATTTTGAACGAAAATGTAGACAAACAGGTTCCAACAATGGGGAATGGGCTAGAGGGAGAGTATAGGTGTAGGGAGGTGATATTAGACCTCAGACCTCCCTGATATGTAAAGCAAGAGGGGTGAAGGAGTAACAAGCATGTTTCAGAATGCTTTTTCGTCGTAATGGTTTTAAAAATCACCATCTATACCGATAATGGCTGCGCGAGAAGCGCTTGCTAAAATTTTTTGGAAAATGTATAACGGCAAATACGTACTTTCAACCTTCAACATCATGCTGCAAATTAGATTAAAAGATGGCATATTGATGTGAGGCTTCTACAGATGTTGGAGATGTATCTCTGTTTTTCAGAAAGTGTTGTGATCAGAATAGTTCCATGTCTTATTACCTTAATAATGGTCATAAGATAGAGTGCAAACAATGACAAAGACGCGCGAAGCGCGCCGAAATTTTTCATCAAGTCAGATTTCCATGACAAAATCTGCATTCGGACTCTGCATTGAGACACTTTCAATTACCCAATAAACCTGCATACCACTCAAAAAGCCAGTCTTTTACCTGGTAATTCGTAAACAGCTTTCAACTTTTGCTGCTGGGCTTCTCCGAAATTTGCTGTCGGAAGATAATTGATTCGATTGAACTTCGCAAAGATATAAGTCCGATTTAAACAATGATTCAATTCAAAAGAATCGATTTGACTCTTCGTCTGTCATGTCGATCTGTTATGTCTTTTCCTATCGCTAGAGAGTATACACAGGTTCCATCAGGCAAAATTTAATTTACCAAAACGTTGCTTCCCTACATCTTTATTGAGATAAACAACAAGTTCACTTGAAGAACTTTACATGAAAACACATCATACAAAGTTGATAGATACCTGCAGAGGCCAAAACACAGGGTGCGTGAATTATTTTAGGATCCTTAGACAACTCGTTCAAACAGAACCCATGTGTTTATTTTTGCTAATTCTATGTTGTCGTTACATGGAGTAATAAATTCCACAGCAAAATATTGTTTGGGTGATACAAAAAAATGAAAAAAAAAAAAAAAACATCAAAGTGAATATTTAATGATTTTTTTGAAAAATATCAGCAATCAAATCTTTAAGTGCGTCAGTTTCGGGCCCTCCATGCTACCCGCTACGGCTTCCCAACGAAATAAGTAAAATCTCCTGACGTGGGCTGTTTGTTACATAGATGCCACCCTTCCTTCCAGTTCGCTCATAGATTACGTTAAAGTGGCCATGACACGTAAATTGGAGTAACGGGAGACTAATTTAGCCTAAAGTGCACAAAAAGCTCTTTCTAAAACTGTTTTCATCACCCTTACAGCCTTGAGCATTAAAAAGAAATTAATGTTTCAAAAAATTGCACCAAAAAATAGACTGTTGAAAATGAGATTTCAAGCCAACACGATAATGACGTCATTTTAGGAACACCAGCCTCCGTATACCGAACCTGGTGTACAGCATAGCCTATACATACGTAAGAGATAGTAATGATTGTAATTCGCGGCATGTCTTGAATTTGAACTTTGTTCTGCCTGTTTGGAGAGTGGTGTCGGTCTGTTACATTTTGGGGCTGCAGTAGGCTATTACTAATAATTACAACTACTCTTGATTCGTAACCGAAGAACGAAAAAACTCGGCAGTGTACTGTTCGGTTCGGTCTGCAGTACTACGTACAGTGTGTGGACTGGCAGCAGCCAGCGAAATACTGTGCACACTCGATCATAGGTTAGTTCCACGATTTCCACTTACACTTGCTCGAAAACAACCTCAAGTTCATATTTTGACTGCCTACATAAAACTTTCCAAGCTAAAGTCCCTTTCAATTGCTCCAAATGCTTCTCATTCTCGAATTGTTGTGGTGTTGTAGGCCTACTTTTACCTCACCTTACAGTCTCAAATCGATACGGTCCTATGCGCCGTAACGAATTACTCACCCCATCTGCACCACTGACGTCTAGTTCAGTATCGCCTTCGCCTTTCTGATTACAAATCCAAGAAAACTCACTTTACCCACAGTCCTATCAGGGAGTTACCATTAGAGGGCAACTCCCTGGCTCAGATCCGCCATTCCAAAGAAAGTATTAAATTTGATTTCACATGGTACCTACTACGAAACAGTGCTGGTGCTACATTGTGTAGTATCAGGTATGTTGTGTACTGTAAGTACTTCCATGCTGTACCTATGCTGTTGCGTTGTGAATGTTTGTACGCGGCAGCTACTTATCATGACACCAAGACGAAAAACCTGCGTGAAATGCATTTAATTGACTAAAACAACTGGTAAGCACGAGAAAAGGGATAACAATTCCAAACTACACAACTTTTCACGCAGGTTTGACATTGTATCGACCTTGGTAACCGGTACAATGGAATGCAAACACTGTATCAAATGTCCGAAGGATACCACGGCAAACAACGATCAGTTCCTAAAGTGACGTCACATGACGTAACAAGATTTTGAAAATTTTCGGGAACACTAACTTTTCAAGGCTGGAAGAGGGTGTATTTTTTCTCAATTTTCGAGCGGAAAAATAAGTTGTAAACAAACAGGATGGTTGATTTTCGTTGTAGGAAACGTATTCCTAAAGATACCAAAGGGTTTAAACCTTCAATTTACACGTGGCATAGCCACTTTAAATATTTAGGTACGCCATTTGTTCTTCTATAGTGCGTAAGAGTTGCATTTGTGACCTTCAAAGTATGGTTTTCTCTTATAACTACTTATCAAGTGATATCCGTTACACGCATACTTCACCAGTGATATACCAGTGATAGGTCGGGAAGTCTACGTTTTTCAGTCAGCACAGCTAACAATCTGACAATGCAGCATATACAAATACTCCACGACACAGTCTATTTCCAAAAGTACAAAGCATTAAAAGTCCAGGCATCTGGGTTGGAAGGGGGTTAAGTCAGGGGTTCCACACCCCTACTCTCGGAAAGTAATCATTTTTTGATGCCCTTCTCCCCGTGAACCTTAAAATTATACAAACGTTTGCCGAACGAGTCATTCATTGAGTGTGTTGTTCTAACATATTTATCACTTTCTATAAAATGGATTATTTTGATATACCTTGTAAAATCGCTCTTCCCTCAACTCAGACTGTAAAAATTATGTATATACTATTTAAAAGGAAAGTGAGTTTAAACACCTAGTGCCTAAGGTGAAAGGTGGGCTGGGGTGGGGATAAAGGTGAACCCCTACAATTTATTTCATGTGACTGGTTGCACTATATTTAACTTTGACGACTTAAAAGGGCTTAGCCGAAGATCGTTGGATTCATACGAACCACCTCTACCTTACCCCTTCCTGAAAGTACCATTAGCCCCTGTAGGCTAGACGTAATGGATATTTACGTTTGTTATTTCAAGGCATCAAATGCACCACTTTCAAGGTGTCGGACGCACCAGACATCAGTTTTTCAACCCATTTTGGAAATCATTCCTAAGACCTTGCTATATTTGTTCTTGATACTATTCTTCTGTTTCAGATTCTTCATATTTCAACACAGATCACCATTACCAATGAACCTGACCTGGCGACAATGTCAGACAGTGTTTGCCAGATGCCTCTGTAAATTCTTACTGGACGGAACTTTTAAAGCGTACGGTGTTATCCTGGAGGAGACAGTAAATAATTTACAGGCTTATCATTTCATCATCGGATTCGCGTTTTCTCTTCAGGCAGGGTTAGGGTATCTGTTTGGTAAGATATTGATGGAGCACATACTCGGGATTACGATTTTTCTCAGACCTTACTAAAATTATACAGAATAAGAATAATAAAAATAGTAAAACTAACATTAAAAGATAACAGAATTAAAGAGGGACCAGAGAAATTATAAGAATATTTTTAATGTTATGGTAAAATTTGTCATGTAAATGAAGTAAAGCATTGCTTTCAAATGATTCAAAGTGCTACAATGAATTTATTCGGCGCACTTTGCATGCATCCAGGGGAGTAGCAACATGTCAAAAGGGACGGGGGTGTCGCGGCTCGACATCTGAAAGGCACTCTTCCAAGTCCTGGGTACACATGTGTATGTATGTATGTATGTATGTATGTATGTATGTATGTATGTATGTATGTATGTATGTATGTATGTATGTATGTATGGGTGTATGTATGTATGGGTGTATGTATGTATGTATTTATGGACGGAAGGCCGGACGGCCAGACGGAAGGATGGATGAATGGATGGGTGGGTGTGTGGATGGATGGATGGAGCAAAATCTCTCGGAGAAACTCCACTAACATACCCAAGGTTTGTTAACACTTAAAAATCAACGACACCAAAAATGACCAACTCGTATGAATTAAGTTCACTAAGAATAGGCTTATAATACATCGAAAGAAAAAAGGAAACGAAATTGACTACGGTTTCTCTTTTTACAAGTAAACACACACTTCCTTAAACCATACAGACACTGCTTTTCTTCCTGCAGGGAACAAACAAAGGGCGGGGTTTTGTGTTGGACACTGGGGGTCGAAAACCTCAAAATAATCTATATTTTTATGTGTACATATACGTGTATGTTCATATATACGAACACGTATACGTGAACGAATATTTACACGGAAAAGTAAACATAGACCATATGTACAAATGGAAATACAAACATGTATGTTAAGTAATGCTGCTGATTTAGTGACGCCAAAGAATCATAAATCTTCCCTCAAGTTTTCTTAGTAGCAGGTAGCATTGGGTGTGCGTTCAGAAGTCAGTAAGAGTCAAACTTTTAACATGCAGTTTTATATTCAACAGTCTCTAGTTTTATCAACCAAAATTTTCCTTCTTTGTCCTCTGTACAATGTATATTTTACATTTTCAAAAGGGAGGAGAGGGGATGCATTTTACCATTTTTAAAAAGGTATGGGGTCTCATGTCACCAGTGCCATCCGGTTCCCATACTCCTTCAAGAAAAACTAATTAACATAAAGGCGAGTTGGAAAGCAAACCTATAAGGGCTAGGTTGTCGAAAAAAATTGGAACCTTAATTAAATTTTTTGGGCGTTGGTTCTCTGACCAAAGACTCCCAACTTTGTGACCTGAAACCCTGCAATGAGGGTCACTAAAGATGATAGTATCATGAAGCTACTACCTGGAAAAGTATAGCTCCATGATAATATTAATATACCATGGTCCTGCTCAGACAATTCGGAAACCTAATTGTATATTGGAAAACAAATGCTCAATAAAATTTACCGACGAGCCCGGCGCTTGACTGAAGTCCACTGGCGAAGCCCTAGGAAGCCAAGCAATTTGGTGCATGCTAGTGGACACAGTTTACATAGTTCTCCCAGCTGCCATTAATAGGCTAATATCATAATTGTTCATATCGAAATCTGTTTAACAACATTCATTTTTTTCTGCATACCTCTAAATATTGGTGTCCCCACTAAAAATATTGAGGAGGACATTCCTCCCGCCCCCCCCCCCCCCGTGATCGCCGCCCATGTCTGGCTACGTGGCTGGACCAGTAGAAATAGATGACACATTATTACAACCTGTATTACTCTTTTCTATACGACAACTTTAGTAGGATATCGTTAAGGGAATTATTGTTTCCAAAACCATTTCAACCCCTCCTGCTATCCAATTGCTCCACCAACTGCCATCACCCTCATCAACTTGACAGAAGATCAGTTATATTACTTTAAATTGGTACTCATCATTAGCCCAGAATACATCGTGTCGTGATTATTTCAAAATTGCACTTTGAGGACACAAGATTTTCTCTTACAATGGCCCAGAATTGCCGCAAAATTTAAAGCAAAATTTCCGAGGAGGTCCCTGAGTTTCCTGCGTCTATTTGCGCCCTTTCGGCGCTCGCTGTCAAAGACTTTCCCGACCATAACCTCCCTTGAAAGTTTCTTGCCTGAAGAAAAATTACAGTAAGATGTCTTAAGAACGTTGTTTCCTTCAGCGTGCTTTGAATCACCCGTTTGACTGTGTTTCGTTATTACTTCATGTGGAACGTCTTAAGCGTTCCGTATCCCCGTAAAAACTTTCATTGTCATTGCACCCCCACTAAGCCACTGCATTATAAAACTGACCTGTTACTTCTATCTAGTAATTCTAAATATAAAAAGTGTCAAATTGTGACTTTTCTAACGTTCAGTGGGCACATGCTTCATTCTAGTGATCTGAATTCCTTGAATAATTAAAAGCTTTCGAAGGCTTTGCTCTCTAATTCAGTTCTTCAAGTCGCTGCACAGGGAACCACCAAGGAACCCTGCAGCGGGTTTCTGGACCCTACGCCATGTAAAAAAGCTCTTCGGCGCAGTTGGGTATTTTGCCTGGGTTTCCCCGCTTTCTTTCAGAAATCTAGCCTTGAATAAAAGAATGGATCGAACAAGATCATATCTATACTCAAGCTTGGAAAGGCAGGCTTCATCATGCGAATTGTTTAAGTTTGTAGGTTGGTGCTTTAGTTGATTGCTCAAATATAAATTTTCAGGTTTGTAGCGAGCTGCTGATCTTTTGAAATACATCTTTATACGGACCGCTTATGTTTGAGGAGGATGACGACTGTGCAGAATATTTGCATTGCCTCAGGTTGGAAAACATTGCATTACTGCGTTACACTGCTTACACAACACTGATAGGCACTTCATAGCACATATTCGCTAACGTTAGGTAAAATACATTTGTGTACAATGCATTTGTCTCTGGTTGTAGCCACTGTACATAATATGCATGGCTTTGCCTTTGGAGCAGACAAGGCGTAATTAACTGGATTCTTATTTATATTTTGTAGTGTTTCACTACCAAATAAAGTAAGGCTACAAAAAATTTGGCTGTTATATCTAAACTTTCACAAACAAAACGTTCATGAACGATTACTTTTTATTAATTTGGATGGCAGAATTTAAATCTGCTATTTTAATAATATGAGGGTAGTGTGCAGTACACAGACAATGTTTGTATATGATAACCAAAACGTCAAGTTTACAAAATGTATATCCGCGTAGGTTTTAAGTTTTCTCGAAAATATTAACAACAGTTTGGTTTCCAAATAATCAGAGCAGACAGACTGAAAAACCCCTTCGCCGTGAAGAAGTTCTGTTTGCTAAATGACTCGATCTCAATCTCCACCGTCTTCATCATAGGCGTGTAATAAAGGCTTTTCTCGGACAGAAACTACTCAGCCTCCTGCAAAACATATTCCGTGTTCCTATGTTTTTAATCTTACCTATTGATGGAAAAATAGTTTTAAGTTCTCAAAATCGCCTATTTACATAATCTTGAATCACGGTGATACTATGAATCACATATGGTCTATCATGAAAGAGTTGATTTTCCCACTCACATGAAGGCAAACCTTGAAAGATTTAGGCTGGATCATCAATGCAGAGGGTGGGATGGGGGGCGATATCTGATGTATAAACTGAGTGGTGCACTGTGGATCGTCCATTTCTGAGGGTAGGAGATGCCCATAAGGCAGGATATAGTTCCTATATTCTACTCTATAGAGATGCCCCATTTCATATAAGTGACCGCTCCAGTTTCCAATGAAACCAAAGGGCGTCAGGAAATCAGACACCATTGAAGTCGTTAATATGTTAACGACACTGCACGTATGTCTTTACCATCACCAGTCTCCCTCACGAACAGTTTTATTTTCGAGTACAATGTTATTCATTTTTCACTACAGCATGGGTGATATTCAATAACAAAAAATAAATCATGTAATCTTTTGTTGTCATATCTTGCAAAATGGTAAAAGTTTTTTCTTTGCTGAGAGAGGTTTTTTGTAAACTATAGTGGTCAAATTTGCATTGGTCTTTTCTAGATGTGGTGACGTACTTCACTGAAAATACAGTATTCGTGTCCCTAGGAATATAGTAATAAAATAATTGGATTCAGCATGACAAGCATTTCCTTTCCTTTGGCTTAATCGGCAGGGGGGGGGGGGATTTCCAACTTTTCCCCGCCGAGCTCAAATATATGTTTTCAAAAAATAGGAGGTACGCTTTCCCTCCATAGCTTTGAAAGGAAGAAATGATTTTCTCGGACGGGAAAATAATGGGCGTTGAACGCCACGCCTGGTCTATTGCAATGAAAAAAAAAAAAAAAAACACAAAACCTACGATAATCCTTCTGTCGGGAATCGGAAGAAAATACCAAACACAAGTCACAATTTTGTCTTTTAACGAAAACACTGTTTTCCTTAAAATGACTTTTCTATGTACATATTTTCCACATTTTGTTTAAGTATGAAGTGAAGTCGCCCTATACTGGGTTGTGGCGTCATAGTCAAAATCACCTGACGGTGCAAACCCTAGCTAAGCAACTGCCCTCTTATTTTTGGCATGTCGTACTAATATAGTTTGATTTCTTCACCAGAGAGTCGCGGGGACTTTTGGAAAAGTAATATAGTTTTCAAACTATTATTTTCATAACCTTGATGACCTTCTATTTTTCAATCAATGAAGTGAAGGGGGTATTTATATAGACCGTATACATATGACGTCATGACAGGGTCATAAAAACCGAAGTGATTCTGCTCAGAGGACACTTAGGTACACACTTTTGTACAGCAATTAGTGCAGTACGTCCTCTAAGATGGCAGTTATCAGGTAGCTACAATCTTGGACAAAACTCGTTGGAACACCCCTGCACCCCCGCTCCCGCGTACAGTGCTGGAGATAATAATTTCAATTTAAGATGCACCGCTTTCGTTTGCACACAGTATTGTACTGGGGGACTGGGTTTTCGTAAATCGTGCACGACATTGTACTGGGGAACGAGGGTTTCGTAAATCGTGCATGGCATCATATTGTGGGAGGTGTTCTAACAGTTTTATCCAAGATTTTAGGTGATGACGTCAATGCGGACGGTCCATAGGGAAGTCCTAGGTAATATTTACAACAGTGCGTCTGGTGTGATGGTTACTTTTACAAAAGTCCGTTCGGCTGGATGTCGGAGTGAGATGTCAATTTTGAAAGAATTCTCATCATTCTAGCCATCCATTCCCATCTTTCTGTTGGCTTGTTAATGCCAGTTCTTTGTGTGACGTCAGCGTATGTCCTCAGTTTATTTTACAGTTCTTTTCTAGCTTTGGTGGTGGTTTCCAGTCTCAGCGGATTTGGTCTCTCCGTCCAAGGGTGCACTCTCCCCGCCTGGTTACCTTCTTGTGTTTGTGAATATAACTTCAAAACTGCTCTTTATGGCTATTACTTCATCTGTGGGATCATGACGCTGGCTGGAGGAATAACTACAGGTAAGCACTCTTCCCTCATTCCTAGGCTCCCGTTCCTGAGACACTATTTATACCTCGAAGAATGAAATTAAAAGCTTACCTAAAAGCACGCTTTAATTTTTCTTCTTTATTTTTCTCAGGTGGTATTGTTGATATTTCTGGTTCCTACCGAGTTTCCTTCGCCAGTCTTGCTATTCTGAGTTTCATCCAAGCCACTGCTGTTCTCTTCTGGCTATTTTGTCCCTCTGTGCCTTCCCCAGAAAAATCAGCATCGAGTCGCAAAGACAGGATTACAAATTGTTGCTCGGGTCTATACACTCACGAATAAATTAATCGGGGTGAAGTCGCTGTGCAGTCGTCAATTGCATATAGGCCGTTTTTGAAAGTCACTGTTCCAAATGTAATTGACAAAAGAGGGGATCCCAAGACAAGCAGTTGGAATAAGTAATTAGAGTAGAGATTTTGTACATAACCTCATCCTATTCCAATTCCCCAATTCCCCAATTCCCTTCCTAAAAGTCATTAAAGCTCTCTTCAGTTGGGCGAGGGACACAACCTAGCTCCATTGTTTGAGCAATACATCCTGTAGTGACCTTGCAATTGCACAACAATAGTTGTATTCAGGACGACTGTATATACTGTGAAATGTAAGCCACTCTGCATCTTTTGAATTTTCCGACTATGATGTCAATGAAAGAGTAATCACCAATGGGGAATTTTGATTTCCCGTAACCCAAAATGTACTCTGTATTTAAAGGACAGACAACAGCTAACGTAGTAATTCACTAAATAAAATAATAAAATTCACCAAATAAAAATGTGAATGAAAAAGTATTTTTGTACATGACAGGGGAATCCATTTTGACAGGAGACTTAAACACTCACCACACTCACCTAGGCTGTAATGAAACTAAATGTTAGCGGGGGCACCAAAAACTCTCTTTTTCCTCAAGAATTATCCAATCTCCACAATGTGAACTGTTAGTAGATACAAATACTCAAAAGCGCACGAAGAAAAACCCCCATCGCCGTGTAAAACAATTCTGAAGAACTCTCTAATACTTAGTAAGTAAACTGATGAGTACTTTTCTAGGTTCGGGGGGGGGGGAGAACACAATTCACACCGAAAAAAAAAAAAAAAAAAAAAAAAAAGAAAAAAAACAAACAACCCAAAAGAGAATGATGAAACCCATACACCTTAAGTGTCTACTATGTTTTAATATCAAGGTACAAAATGAATAAAAGTAAATCCTCCTCAATTATTTACTACAGAAATTATAAGAACACTGACTGGGAAAGATCTAAACACTAGTCAATTGAATAAAGCCATCACTACTATTTTGTACAGGCCAAAAATTGAACAACAAGTATAGAAAGGTACTGGATATCTAATCGTCGGACAAGTGCTAACTAATGAACTTTTTTCCAATTGGTTATTTTGCGGGGGGCCTATAATAATTGCCCACTTATAAAAAAGGGTAACAAACACTTGGAAAGTATATCCGAGAATTATTAACTTAATTAAAGCAAAGCGCAAGCTTAGAAGACATTACAATTTAAACCACAACCTTGCTGGAAAAACGCAAATAAACAGACTAAACTATAAAATGAACAAGGATATGAAACTACAGAAACTTCACGATTGAGAAAAAATAATGAAACTGACCCTGGCTGATTCTGGAAAAAAGTTCAAAGGAATCTCAACGCTAACTGTCAAGAAATAAATACTGAATTAATTGATAATAATGGCAACAGAATAAAAGACCACCAGAAGCAGGCTAATCTGTTGGCTAACACTATGAACTCTATACATCAAATGCCTGACACCGTTCATTGTGACCAAAAGTTTAAAATTCTTGTAGATAACTTTACTAAAGATAATAAAGAAAGTTTCCTACCTAATCTTACAAAAAACAGAAAAACCACTGACCTTATAACAATTGACAAAATTAATCTCGCCTTAAATCAAAGAAAGAATATTTCTGCCCCTGGAAGCGACAATGTTACATGTAAAATGCTTACAAAATGTCCAACTGTTTTACTCCTATCCCTTTGTAATTTCTTTACACTGTAAAAAATGGTTAATTTACAGTTAAGTTCTATAGAATTTTCAGCACAATTTCTAATTTACATAAAAAGTTCTGTGATTTTTACAGAAGTTTTACGTATTTCACTTTGTTTACGAACTAAGTTTGTACTTTTATAGGAATGGAAATTTAAAGTTAATATTCTGTAAAATTTTAAAGAAAATATCTGTTTTTTATATTTAAGAAAATATTCTGTAAGTTTAACAGACGTTTTATGTACCGTATTTCCAGCAGTTTACTAAAAATATGTTTTTCAAATGCAAATGAGAAGTTAGACCTAACTTTGGTTGAAAGAGTCAGGGTACACCACAGTAAACCACTACCTAGGATACTAGGTTTATGAGTGATATACACAATAAAGGCACTCTAGTGAACCTTCAGTATGAGTGGCAGGACTGACCGACATCTACCTTTTAACAGGAGAAGCTAACGTAGAAAGTGGGCTGTTGGCCAACAACGTTGGTTGGTATAAAAAATGGTAAGTTTTAATCCTTTAGGTGTTTGGGAACCCATAACTGAAAACTAATCCGTATCTGTAGGCAAGAGACACTTTTTTGGACTAAAAGATTAAGTAATTTCATCAAGTTACAGATAAAGAATATTTAAGAATGATATAGAGAACTTTATTTCTTTACAAAATATTTGTATGTAACATAGTTTTTTCACTATTGTACACACTCGTGTTATAGACCGTGGATAGAACTAACGGTTAATGCGCAACGTAATATCAATCATGTCGCAAGAGTTTTCAAAGATTAGTGTTAAAGGTAGTGCACTTTTGGCACTACTGGTTCCCTCTGCCAGATATTAACAAAGGCACATTCGGCAACAAACGTGTACAATCTTCGTTGTCCAATAGTCCAGGCCTACATGAGTCACCACGATCATTACGTTTGTAGTATATCTGTAATATATCAGTTAGACAAGAGTGTTCCTGGACAAACTGTGGGTCCAGGGCCAGAAGTTTTCTGTTTTTCCACATGAATAACAGTTTCTAGTCATTTTTTTGATCGGAACAATAATCTGTAATTCTGGAATATTACAGAAGTTTCCTGGAAAACTCGTACCGAAAGGAATTTTTCTCCGTTTTATAAAACAAGGTTTTTTTTAATCAGCTTGTTATAATACTCTCCTGCGAGTGGGTTACTTCCCTAGTTTATGGAAAAGGGCTAAGGTAACCGTAATTTCCAAACCCAAAAAAGAACTCGACCCACTATATCCACATAATTACTGACGAATTAGTCCTTTATCTCGTATTGGGAAAACCTTTGAATGAGTAATTACCTCTCGCATAAGGAATTTTTTTAGAAGTAAACAACTTCTTAAGTAAATACCAATGTGGTTTAAGAAGTAAAAATGGGACCTTTAATCAAATTTTTAGGCCCACCTATGATATTAGAATTAGCGTGACACAAAGAGAAGTTACCACTGCCCTTTTCGTTGATGCTGAGAAAGCATTTGACAACACCTGGCATAATGGTTAGAGATACAAAATTAGTAAAACTCCTTTAAATAGTCTTTACACTAGATTGATCTCCTCAAGTTCCTCCATAATAGGGTTATGCAAATTCAGTTCAAAGGGGAACTCTCAGATGTATTCAGACTTGAAGCAGTCACCCCTCAAGGTTCTGTACTTAGTCCCCTACTTTATATTACGTATGTAAATGACATCCCACACACAAAATTTATGCAATGTAACATTTCACAATTTGCAGATGATATAGCAATTCGGAGCTCTGCGAATAAAGTCCACATTTCCCTAAACAAAGTTCAAAAAGCAATTAAAGAAATCGAAACATGATGTAACAAATGGCATATAAAAATTAACCAACAAAAGTCCCAGTTTGTCAGTTTCAAAGAAAAAAATGAAAGGGACCAAGAAAGTTTATCACTATTTTTAATAATGGTCTCCAACTCGAATAAAATCACTATTTTAGGAGTGATATTTAAACATGATACTTTTTATGAGCTACATAGACAATGTTTGCCCAAAAAACTGGGTACGCCTATTAAGCCTAAAAGAATTACTAAGAAATAGTAAAATAGAACCTAAAATTGGGCTGAGGATTTATAAAACCCTAATATTATCTATAATCGAATATGGAAGCATCTGCTACCTTACTACCTCTCCCACAAATATTAAAAAAAACTACATCCAACAGATTAGCTTATAAAATCCGGTGGTATATCTCGGAAGAGCAAGTCTTTCTTACAACACACTCTCATACCATTATAGACAGTGTGATTGAACTAAACACTAATTAAAACGCTCCTCCTAATCCACAGATCCAATAGCTGGTAACACTATAATAAAACTCCTCACCACCATATCCAAAAACAATCTCAAAACGCCCCTTGGCATTTTAAATTACAAGAATTAGGAAGAAGTAGAGCGATTGGTTGAGTGTGGGGGTAGAGGTACCCAGCTAAGTTAGATAACACTGGCTGGAGCACCTGTGAGTAATGACTTGGTTTAACAGGGAACGGTGCGACCAGTGGTGTGATTTTTTCTTTTTTATTAGGCTAAAACAGTCTCTCTCCCATTAGGTTTCCAAACCTATACGCTCTGCCTTTTTCCCTGGTATCTTACTCGTCTCTTCTATTTGACTCTGGTTATCATATACTCTAGCTTTCAACTTTCAACTGTTTGTCGAATTACTATTAAGGTCGAGCTCTCAAAACCTTTTAGCACTATCCCTGCTGTCACCTACTCATAGGCCAAATTCCGAAGGAGCAGCTTCAGCCGCTCGAACGGTGTTATAACCCTTCCCTCAACAAGGTTGGTCAGTTAAGTTTTTTATACCCTCGGGGATGTAGCTCCAGCTGTCTGCACACCAGCAATGTAGTTTACATTTTAAAAACGAAAGCTCTAGTACACGATAAGCCAAAAGCTTATCCTAAAAGACGCAAAACCAGACAAAGCGAACCCAGAAAACTGGAAAGAACACCTGAGAATTTAAGGCCTGGATAATAAAAGCCTAGGATACCAAAAACCCGGGCAGTGACGGGGGGGACCAAGGGATAAATCTACGAAGGCGCATTGGAACCCAGCAAGGCGCAATAGATTGCTATATGGAGGCAACATTGCATATCGAGATGCTTCAATATCCCACAAATACACACGTTCAACTTGCAAACGCGATCTACTCGAGTAAAAACTAAACTGTCCCACTGCGTGGCGAGAGTTGTCTATTGCTGTCTGCGTGAGGTCGGGGGAAACAAGAAGAACGGGAAAAAAAAACAGGTTCTGTTATCATATAAGGCTACAGTGCGTCTGAGTGGGACAAGCCGCCCCGCACCACCAGTACATAAGGCTAGATAGGCTGGTGATTTCAAAACACGTTTCAACAAATCACCACCAAATCATTCAGCGCACAGTAACACGTTATTCGATGCCAACACAACTGAGGGGCTATCCAAATACCCATTCTATGGACCTGAAGGTCAAAGCTTTTTCTCCCATATATTGGGCGGCATGGCACTCAAGCACTTACCAAACACACACATATAGGGTCGATATTCCTTCATCACGTCTTCTGCAACCTCCCTCGTATGGTTATGAGAATCTCGAAAATGCTGCTTTCTCTACCAACACTCAATATAAAGACACCGGAACTTATTTCGCACTTGCCGTCAAGACGGTTCAAAGCCGCCGGATAGATCCAAATAAAAAAGAAAATTCTTCAATAAACAGGTTTAGGCAGTACACTTTGGCCCATACTGCAATCTGCAGGGTTGGCATGAGCGTGGGCCACTTCTGCACGTGCCATCATGCTTGGAAACACTGTTTTAGTAAAAATAGTATGTAATCGCTTGTATTGCACGATCTGTTGAATATATATATATATATATATATATAGTATATATATATATATATATATATAGATATATATATAATATATATTGTGTAGTACGACTGTTACTGGGATCCCATAAACGATGGGGGAGGAAAATAAAACAAACAAGGTGAGTGACTCCTTCATATTCACTCCAGTATAGGAGAAAACTAAGCAACATATATCTTTGCGAGCTGCCTCGCCTCAGTTCGTCAGTTTGGGCGCTGGAAGACCAAACATGAATAGCAAGATAAACTTAGTCAAGCCTGAAAAGTTTTTCTGAAAATAAGTCGAAAAAGGATTACAAACAAATTACACTCGTGTAAACACTGCTTGTAATCCTTTTCGCTCTTTGTTATCCGTTTTCTACACTAGAACTTTTCAGGCTTGACTCAAGTTTAGCTTCTATCATTTTATTACTACACTTCAGATCTGTTTCATATGGCCAGCAAGGCCTACCACACTCGTCAGGTGCGTATAGCAAGTCAATGAATAGCATTGAGAGATATAGAGACAACACGGAATGGAGCAAATATGTTTGGTCCCTGAAAGACTCTAATGTACAATTTTCCATTAAGTGGGGGATAATCAAACGTGCCAAACCTTATTCTAATATCACTAAAAGTTATAATCTATGTTTGTATGAAAAGGTTGTTATAATTTTTCAGCCAGAGTTATGCTTGCTTAATAACAGAAGTGAGCAGTGTCCACAGGAAAAAGTTTCTGTTGTGTAAATTCCCCGCATAATAACCGTCAGCTTTCCTTTGTTCCTCTGACATGCATGACTAAGTTCACCGTGGGGAAAATAGCTCCATTCATTCATTCACTTGCTATACGCACCTGACGAGTGTGGTCGGCTTTTCTGGCCATACGAAACAGATCTGTAGTGTAGTGATATAGCGTTATGAACAAGCCAAGTTCGTCTTTCTAGTTACATATATATATATATATATATATATATATATATATAATATATATATATATATATATACAGTAATATATATATATATATATATATATTACGTATATTATATATTATATATATATATATGTATGTATGTTTAGGTGAAATCCGTACCTCTTTCCGTTTGCATTTTAAACAATCACAAAAAATCGATACGTGACAATTTTTCCGAGTTTCCTGTGACTGAGCACTTCAATCTTCCCGGACATTCTCTCAAATATTTGAAATGTATTCTTGTAGCATCTAACTTTAGTTCATCAGCGGAAGGAAGGCGCAAGGAAGTTGTCTGAATATTTCGAATTAATTCTCATGAAAACCGTCTTAACAAAGACTTGGGAGTTCTGTCTAATTATCACTTTTACAAATAAATTTGAAAATTTGTCAACACTTCTTTCGTTGTTAAAGCTGTTGGTAATGTGCTAAACCAATTAAAGCACCGTTAATCCTTCGATTGTGGCTTCATCAGTTTAACTGCACATTGACTGTGTGTTTAAAAGGACGTTTTCTTACGTTTACGTATTCCTATATAAAAAGTGTGTGAAAACGTTAAGGCGAATCCGTTTTTTCGCCCTATGGTCGACTTTTCAACAACTTCTTTCGCCCTAAGTAGGGAATTAGTGAAATATATATATATATATATATATATATATATATATATATATAAATATATATATATATACATATAAATGTAGAGTGAATTAGGAAATAATCCTAGAACATGCTTATGCAAAGTGAAAATAATGAAATATATGTAGAATAAATCAAACTGGAAATCTGCCTCAATGAAAAATCGACTGCCTCCACTGGGACTCGAACCCAGACCTTCTGCTATACGTGCAGACGCCTTACCAGTACCAGTACCAAAGCCTCGATTTTTCGTCGAGGCAGATTTCCAGTTTGATTTATTCTACATATATTTCATTATTTTTACTTTGCATAAGCATGTTGTAGGATTATTTCCTAATTCACTCTACATTCTTTACAGGTTTGCATCTCCTTGTGAGATCCATGCTTTATGCGGTGTTTCAAACTGGTTGCATCAATCCGGTTTCCGGAAGTGATCTCTGTCACACGGCCGATTAGAGTTTGCAATGGATATAATGTCCACAGCTCAATGTAGCGCCCTCTCGGCGAATCATTGACTCCTTTTTGGAAGCTCGAATTGCCAGGACTGGCTTTATAGCCAAACTGGTAAGGCGTCTGCACGTATAGCAGAAGGTCTGGGTTCGAGTCCCAGTGGAGGCAGTCGATTTTTCGTCCAGACAGATTTTCAGTTTGATTTATTCTACATATCTATATATATATATATACTATTATTTACAGATTTACTTTATATAATATGATATTATATATATATATATGATATATAGTATATATATATAAGTATATATAATATATATTATATATATATATATATATCTATAATATATATATATATATATACTTATATATTCTTATATATATATATATTGGCCATCATGAAATTTAATTCAGTCCCAAGTACTGTTGTAGCCCTTATGAACAAGGGAAAGAACAGAAGAAATAAATCAGAGAGAAGATTAAGCTACGAGCGGGACTTGAACCCAGCGCCTGTCGTTCTCAAGACGACCGCTCTAACCACTAAGCTATGTAGTCTTTGTAGGCTTTGTAGTCTCAAGAGTGGCAATTTAGGTAAAAATACAGGCCCATCTAAATTTCCACTCCAGCTACCATGGTAAGATCTCAAGCGGGGTAATGAATATTGAGTAGGTCGAAATATGGTAGAATGGTAGAACTATGAATATAGTTTGATAAATCATATTTCGATCTACTGATTATATAATAGCAAGCAGACAGTGAATCATAGAGAGCAATTCATGTTGAAGCTAGAGGCACAAAACTATCAATTAAAAGGTAGTTGACATTTCAGACAAGTGTAGATTTGAAAGGTGGTGTATGCCTTCTTTTACCAGAAAAATCTCATCCTTTCATACCTGGGGTAAGCCCGTAGCCAAGGGGGCGGTCCAGGGGTGCCAGCACCTTCGTAGATCAAAAAGTACCATTGCTTTAATGTGTTTTAGTATGTCCTTCACCCCCTGAAAATCCCCCCTTTGAAGCTATCTGGCCCCTTTCTTTACAGTACCATTTCTGGCTACGGGCGAGTACTAATGATTATTTCAATGCAAAGATTTAAATCTCCTATGGCACTTTTGAGCTTGGCTTCCAGAAGACGCTACTACGCCAAGACTGAGTACACCGACCAAAGCACAACTTACTGTACAGAAATTAACAGCTTTCTTATTTACCCTGTTAAGACTTCCACTACTTCATTTGACTGAAGTAAAATAGTCTCGGATTTCTTCCATATTATGGGAAGAAAGAACTGAGTGCGCATGAAATATCTTTGAACTAGAAGATACACGTAGTAACACGCCCTACAACACTTTCTTTGTTATTCACGTCATTTCATTCAAAGTTACATAAAAGGGATCGTCTTTTATGTTGTTTACATTCGGTTCAAACAAAATTCGTTTCACAATATTGAACAGTGTATTATTTATTTTATATCAACAATTTCGTCATTACTTTAATCGAAGGAAAAAGAAATGAAAGCGCTTACATGGAACAAAAAGGTTTTGACAAGTTATTTATGCATTTACAAAGACATCATAGGTGTACGAGTCACCTCGCGGTGTGGAACCGCCCCCTCACCAAGCAAGACAATTGTCAAATTTAAGTCCAGACAATGTCGTTTTTCCAGGACAAAATTATTGACATGATTGACATACATTGCTAATTAAGGAAAATTTCAGGGTAAAAACCCTTCTGTCCACTGGTAAACTGTCTTCTCATGGGCTTATGATACATATATTTACAAATGTACATTACTACCCACTCTTTTGTACAGGCACGGGTTATAAGGGAACCTCAACCCCCTTGATGAGAAAGAAACAACAGGGACATTAAAGGAGGAAAAAAGGAAGGAGAAAGGAAGAGAAGATAAAAAAAAAGTTAAAAATTTCCTACAAATATACCTTCCTGTTGGGTTGAGTAGATCTTGTAATTGCACCAGCACCTAATATATTCCGTATTAATTCATTAGTGAGTTTTTTAATGGTTAAACTTAGCCTATATTATGATTATCAGTGGTGTATTTGAGGGGCAACTGGGCAATTCCATACCCTCACTGATGCTGATATTTTCCTACCTAAAATACGTAAATTTTTTAACACAAATTTTACTTCAAAGGTAGCATATTTGGCACCAGACTGCATGTAAGGACACCTAGTTTTTCAAAAATCTAGTTTTTCAAAAATCTTCAAAGGGGAGGGGAAATCCCCTCCAAATGGAAGGAGGAACCCCTTTCCTAAAATTCCTTCCCCAGGCAATTAACGACTTCCGCCAAAATTAAAGCCAATACAGACGGTAGTAACACGGAAAATTGTTGAATGTAATTGGCATGTGATGTCAGGGCCGTAGCTAGGGTCATATGTTTGGGGGGGGGGGTGTGAAGGTCCCAAATTCCGACTGGATAGATATATTTTCCAACTGAATGGTGGCGCGTAAATTGCACCATTTTTTTTGCGCCCTGCGTTTACATACGGCAGTGAGGATCCATCCTTTGTCACTACATAAAGGTGCCGTCCAGGCGCGGATCCAGGGGGGGCCTGGGGGGCCCGGGCCCCCCCTTGCCACGAAAAAAAAAACGAAAGGAGAAAAAAGAAGAAAAGGAAAAAAAAGAAAAGAAGAAAGAAAAATTAAGAGCAAAAAATAAATAAAAGTGTCTAAGAACGTATTCAAAGTATATGTTTCTGTAGGGGTTGGGTGGAGCTATCGCTGGACTATCTCTTTATATGTCTTTCAAAGTAGTTGGCGACGAAAGGAGCGCTACAATGTTCGAAAACAGGTGAATAGCTGAGCAATGATCCTTGACTTAAGATCTAAATAAGTAAACATCGTGACATATGTAGTAAGGGCTCAGCTAGCTGCACTGAAATTTAGTAACAATTTTGTGTTAAAGAGTGAAATTTTTTGTAATCTAGAGGGATTGAGACGCAAAGTTTTCGCTATACAGACCTTGCAGAATGAATACAGAAGACAAGCTGTCAGGTGACGTACTATTGTGCACAGTAGCACCAGCTGTTGCAGGCAAAGAAGCGGCCCTATTCGATTTCGAAACTGTCTGAAAAGTTTTAAAATGAACTCAAAAGGCTTTTAAGCTACAGACAGTGGCGTCGGCACAGTGGGCAATGGGTGACGTGTGTCCCCCTCCCCCCATCGATTCTTGAAAATTTTTAAAAATGGTCCCAAAAGGCGTTTAAGCTTCAGATTTCTGTGGAGGGTGTAGGGTGAGATGTATTATTGATGACTGGTTTATTTGTTCTAACCATTTTCTTTCACAAACTGTTCTCAAACTATGATAAGTTTTGGAAATTCTTGACAAATTCCAAATTTTCGCACGCTCCGCTAGCGTCAAGCCTTGTGTCAGAGTTGTCCTTATTATCAATAGCTTTCGGTAACTACTCACGGGGAACAAAGGAGCAAAAGTGCTTTTTAAGAATTCTCAGTCAGAAGATTCGTTTCTGAATAGCATAGGTTGGTGGGAAAGTGACAGTGTCTGATGCAGGTTCTGAAATGCAGGTTTTGTGATGGACTAATATTTTATTCAAAATTTCGGCGCGCTTCGCGCGCATACGACAGGGTTTACACTCGATTTTATATACCATTGACAAAGCTATGACGCAAGAAATTATTCCAGTGCAACATTTTTCTAAAAACTACATCTCCTTCTCTGTAGGGCTCTCATCATTATGGGATCTTTGACTAATCTAGTCTAGCACATGATTTGAAAGATTGTAAGTACGTAATTGCGGTTGCTTATTTTCCAAACATTTTACCGCGACGTTCAATAATGACGAAAATCTTTTTTGAAACAAATTTTGCCTGTCCACCATCCCTCTTGCTTTACCTAAAAAGAAGGTGATATATCATATCTCCTCCCATATGGATGTCGAGTAGTGAGAATCCCGTTGGTCCCTCTTTTGTGTACTGTAACTAATTTAGAGCTCCCGAGAGGCTCTATACTGTTCTCTGTCAACCTTGGATATCCTTTTAAAATGTAAAGGAAAAATTTTATTTTAGTCCAAGAATGTTTCTGTGGACTCCACGCAGGTATAATTGCGTGTGCAATTTTCCCATGGGCGTGGATCATGCGGGACGGGGGAACGCGTCCCCCTCACTTTTTTGGAAGGGGGGACATCGTCAAAAAGTCCCCCTCACTTTTTCAAAAATGATGGAACAGACTGCAATTATGCCTAGGAATACGAAAATTTTAGAAGAAAAATAACCTAAAATTGTACACTTTTGTTGCACCAAATCGCATCTGAGGGCATTCAGTTCTAGAAAAATTTCCCTTAGACCCCTCCCCCATGCCGACGATCACAAAACTTATTGCCTCCCCGTGACGCAAATTCTGGCTACCACCAACTGCTTCTTCCACGTCACCAGGACGGCGATTCACAAATGTGAAAAAGCCCCCCCCCCCACACACACACCACACTTTTGGAGATGGATCCACGCCTATGATTTTTCCTGGGACTTAAGGAGGTTTGAAGACAATATGTTAACTGTCTCTTACTCCCCTTTTTCACCCGAACAAAAGTTAGAATTCACTAAATTGTAGACATTTTCTAAACATACAATCACTTTAGAATGACCCAAAGATACCACCATTTTGCATATAGGCCCCCTAAAATAAACAAAAATTTCTCAAAGGGGAGGGTAAACCCCCTTCCTGGGATTGCACTCTCATGTACTAATAAGAAAAGGCTCTCCCACTCTTGTATATAGCGTATACAAAATCCCACTGCCTAAAAAGGCACGGCATAGCAGTTATCTGCGGTTCCTCCAATCACCAACTCCCGCCGGCACCATCGGTCATAGATTTCTGAAGGGTATACTCTTCAGAAGTCCATAAATAAGGTGATATATCATCTCTCCTCCCATATGGATGTAAGGTTGTGAGAGTCCTGTTGGTCCCCCTTTTCAGTGTACAATTAATGCAGAGCTCCCGGGAGTCTCTATACAGAAAATTTTCGGCGCGCTTCGCGCGCAATTGTTTACGCTTATGGAGAGAGGTACGTTTTTATTGAGTGATGGATTTATTTTCATCACTTTTCACCAAAAAGTCGTTTGAAATCTTTCACGATTTTTGCAAAGTCTTCTCAATATTTCTTGATTTTCGCTTGATCTGCACACTTTTAGCCTTGAATTTCTGCTTTTACCATCAATAAGGTGCCAAACGTATTCGCATTACTCATCGGTGGGGTTCTACCATAAGCCAATTATTCGTGTGCATAAACGTGATTTCAGAGGAGCCAGCATTGTAAGGATGTGAAGCAATTGATATTTATTTTTTCACCCTCCTCTTCTTATGAAAACTGAAAACTTAGTATCGAACCCACCTTCTAATTGATCACAAAAGGGAATTGACACCTTTAGTCATAGCAATGGTTTTAAATGTAAATTCAAATTTTCGGCGCGCTTCGCGCGCAATTGTAGCATCCCACTTCCTAGACCCGAATACCGTATAACGAAAATAAAACACTCATTATGGCAAAAATCATTTCAAGGTACCTGCAAGGGCTCATAATGTTGGCGTGTAAGTTTTAAGATAACTTAGATTCTCCGGAACTTCTGCAGGTACATATAGTAACTCTGAGCCATACACATCGAATTCCATGCAACATGAAAAGGTATAAAATCTCACTGACATAAGAACTGGAGCCGATTTCTGTGCTCTTAAAAATGCAATATTGCGAGAGCTTCTGGGGGCTTCGCCTCCTGGACCCCCACCGGGGTTCCGCCCCTGGACCCCGCCAGGGGCCCTAACGCGGGCCCCTGGACCCCACGCGTAGGGACTCGCGCTTCGCGCTCGTGGTGCACCTTCGGTGCACATGAGATTTTCCATCTTGGGCCCCCCCCTCGAAATTTCTGGATCCGCGCCTGGTGCCGTCGTGGGGGAGGGGGTCTTTGAGAAATTTTTGTTAATTTAAGGTTACTTAGATGCAAAATGGAGCTATCTTTGGGATATTTTTGGAGCTGATCATATATGGCTAGAAAATGTCCATAATTAAATGAATTCTAATTTTTCCGACTGGTTTGATTCTTTTTCCAAATGAGTGGCGGCCCGTAAATTGCATTTTCGTTTTTATGGGCGTTACTTTTGTAGGATACAGCAGTGGTGATCCTTCCTTTGTCACTTCATAAAGGTGCCGTCCTTTGAGAAAGATTCAGCAACGTTTTGCTTTGATACAATTTAACTATATTTGTCTCAAGGCTTGCGGTACAGGACAATACCCCCTCCCCTTTGAGAAATTTTTGTTAAGGTAAGGTTGCTTAGATGCAAAATGGTGCTTTCTTGGGATACTTTTGGAACTGATCATATATGGCTGGAAAATGTCCATAATTTAGTGAATACTAAGATTCTAGAAAGTATGTTGTCTAAGAGAAGAATACGTTGTCAACAAACCTCCTGAAGCCCCCCCCCCCACCTTTTGACTACTTTAATGCCTTCTATTCTGGCATCTATTGATGGCATATACCTGTATAGGCCTCCTGGAAGCTCTGGATCAATAATATAAAATGGGGCAATGACTGGCATCTAAATAATAATATAGAGTATGACGCCAAGCACTTTACATCTATCGTATTTTTACCAATTTTGAACGAAAATCGAGACGAACAATGGGGAATGGGCGGGAGGGAGAGTATAGGTGCAGAAAAATGATACTAGACCTCTCAGATAGGTATAGCAAAAAGGGTTTAGGACTAACAAGCGTGTTTTCAGAATGTACACATAGTTTATAATATAAAAGTTCACTGGTACGTTGTGCTTATAATGTTCATAAGTGATACAACGTGGATTGTGAGGGTTGCGCGCGAAGCGCGCCGAAATTTGGGGGTATACTTCAATGCCAAAATGAAAAAACCTGCACGCAGGCTCAGCCAGGGGTGGTGCTTTGATTTGCCGACATGGGGGGAAGCGCCCTGACTGGGGGCCAGCTACTCTAAGTCCCGACAGATGCAATGGGTTGCCGAACTCAAAATATAAGGCGCGCGGAATAATTTGGGGTTATATTGAAGTTTCATTAAGGAAAGTTGAAAAAGTTTCGGCTTTTATTGAAGAATCTGGACAAAACCAAGAAATTTCTTGGGGTGACTGCATGGTCGTCGTCGGGGATTACATTCTTTATCTTTCCCATTAAGGATCTCCTTCGAAACTGAAAGATATTTTTCTTACGAAATATGTTTGCCACGATAGCGAGGCTGAAGAAAGAATCTTCTAAAAGTTAGAAAAAAGAGGAAAGAACTTCGGAATGATGCATGCATTTTCGTGTTTCTCTAGAATCACGCCTACACGGAAGAACAACATTTGTGGAAACGTTTAAGTCCAATATGTTTGAAACGGGGGCGTTACCACTAGATAGAACTAGAGATGAAAGCGCGCGTAGCGCGCGAAAATTTTTTGAAGTTATAGAAAAAATCGTTACAGAACTTACTGGCTACGGGCCTGATAAATAGACGTTTGGAATATTTTCTGAGTATATCTATGTCTTCACCAATATTAGTCTATACAAAAAAATGGGGAGGGGAGGGAGGGGAGGGGGGGGGGCTAAAGCGCCCTAGCTCCCATAGAACTGTGTCTGGTATAATGACCTAAGTAATAATGTTCATGAGATTGATTGTAAATCGTGACGCATGCGCGAGAAGCGCGCCCAAATTTTCATTAAATAAGATTTTCATAATAAAACTTGCATTCAGAATCTCCATCAAACTTACGTTCAATTGCCCAATAAACCAACATGCCACTCAAAAAGCTAGTCTTTTACCTGGTAATTTGTAAACAGCTTTCAACTTCTGCTGTTGTGCTTCTCCGAAAGTTGCTATCGGAAAATATTGATAATAAGAAAAACATTGAGGTACGGTTTGAAGCGCGCGGAGCGAGCAAAAATGTTGAGAGTTTGAGAAGAATTTGCGAAAAAGGACTGCTTTGATTTGATTTTACGTGAGGAAAATAACGTTTGGTATTATTCTCACTTGGTCTAGTTGGAAAATATATACAAACTTGACATAGGCTCAGTCGGAAAAATATGCTAGACTGAGATATCAGAAATTCCAACTGGCATTTCAGATTTTCCGACTATCGTCGCTCTGACGAACTTTGGGGGGGGGGGGGGGTGAGACACCCCCACACCCCCGGTCGCGACGGCCCTGGTGTGATAACCGATGCATGCCTATATGGTATGCACATTAACATGTAAAAACGCGCGTGTAGCGCGCGGATATTTTTGGTTATATTTTTCAGGCAAGTCGTTCCAGCCCCCCCCCCCACATCAACTTGGGCTACGCCCATGCTTCGCCATACTCCATCCTTCCCATTCACAATCCCTTTCATCATCAAATCATGCGGCTGCTAGTCAGTCCGAGTAAATACTACGAGTTCCTCGGAGAAACATTACACTCTTTAAACCGTTCTCTTTAAATTTGAAAAGAAAGGGCAAGGGCGTGAATGTTTTGCTCAGAATGAACTTTATTTTTATCTCAAACCAGCTCGAAGATCTGTAAGAGCTTTTAAGGTCCGTCACCCTGTCTATCTATCCACCTATATATCTGTGTAACTGTCTGTCGATCTGTCTGTCTGTCCGTATATCCGTCCATCTATCATATCTGTTCAAACTATAAATGCTCCCAAACGCGCATGCGTCGACAGATTGTGATGAAACTTAGACGGAATGACAGTTGAGTGTAGGACAACTTTGGATTAATAAGACGTCTAGGTCAAAGGTCATTTAGGGGTCGGTCCAGGCAACATAACTATGAACAGTAAACTCCTTAAATTAATCGGTTCTTGTATCCAATATCCACGTACCTAGTTTGAGGTTCCTCGTTGTGACACACCTTGACATGTGGTGTTACAAACAGTTTACAAGTTTTCTCTTAGTGTCAGCTCTTGAGACTTAAGATGACGATTGATCTCCAACAATAAATAGCGTTCTTTCCCTTAACATGGCAAATCTTTACACCAAGTATGATAAGTATCTGCCATTCCTGTCTTGAGGGATCGTGTTTACAAAGTGTTTCGTTTTTGGTCACTGGTGACTTCATTGAATGACATTTGACCGTCCCCAATGTACTAGTGATTTTCTCTAACTGAGAAGAATTTATACATTACGTATCTGTTTATGAAGAGTTTCCTTAGTTACTATCTTTAGATATCGTGTTTACAAGCAATAAACATCATAAACACACTCACACACACCAATACATACATTGTTACAAGACGACCCGTCAGGAACACCAGGTTGAATCCGTCGACGAGCGAATGGAAAGCTCCAGAGAATTCAACTTCAACACAGCCTTTCTAGAATTGTCTAGAAGTGAGAACTGTTTACGTAATGTGCCAATTATAGCAGCGGCCTGGCGACACTTCTAAGAAACAGTGCCATTGTTTACGACTACTGTGCATACAAGGAACGTTCTCGTAATTGCTCGACTGTGTGCACTGGAAGTTTCTATTAAATTCCAGAGATTTCTCGATTAAAAGCCTAGCGTATAAAAGGCAGTTCAACAACTGTTATAGGAGAGAGATATCATAATACTTCATCGAGACCAGACGCTGTCATACTGCTGTTTGTTGAGAAGTTATTCTCTGACCGAATCACCTGAAGCCGGCCATTGACATTGCACACTTGTGATAAATTGCCATACGCCGTTTCTACACTGTGTATAGAGATCGTTATCATCCATCATCGCCTAGCCTTGTCATTATTCACTCGTGGAACCAGTTCCTACGCTACAGCACGCTGCAGGTCTACCCTTACTCAAAATCCATATCTGGCTTTATATCTGGAAATATCTGGTTGATTAAAGACTTTATATGGCCATATAAAGCCATATATAACTTGATTAAAACACAACCCAGATATGCATATAAAGTTTGATATGGCCATATAAAGCCAGATATAACTTGATATAATCGTGATCTAGATATGTATATAAAGTTTGATATGGCCATATAAAGCCAGATATAACTTGATAAAACTGTGATCCAGATATGTATATAAAGTTTGATATGGCCATATAAAGCCAGATATAACTTGATTAAAACATAACCCAGATATGCATATTAAGTTTGATATGGCCATATGAAGCCAGATATAACTTGATATAATCGTGATGCTGATATGTATATAAAGTTTGATATGGCCATATAAAGCCAGATATAACATAATAAAACTGTGATCCAGATATGTATATAAAGTTTGATATGGCCATATGAAGCCAGATATAACTTGATATAATCGTGATCCAGATATGTATATAAAGTTTGATATGGCCATATAAAGCCAGATATAACTTGATAAAATGGTGATCCAGATATGTATATAAAGTTTGATATGGCCGTATAAAGCCAGATATAACTTGATTAAAACATAACCCAGATATGCATATTAAGTTTGATATGGCCATATAAAGCCAGATATAACTTGATATAATCGTGATCCTGATATGTATATAAAGTTTGATATGGCCATATAAAGCCAGATATAACTTGATAAAACTGTGATCCAGATATGTATATTAAGTTTGATATGGCCATATAAAGCCAGATATAACTTGATATAATCATGATCCAGATATGTATATAAAGTTTGATATGGCCATATGAAGCCAGATATAACTTGATATAATCGTGATCCAGATATGTATATAAAGTTTGATATGGCCATATAAAGCCAGATATAACTTGATATGCTAGATATGCAAATGAGCATTTTGTTAGTTTGTTTTATTATTTATTTGATTTGATTCTTGGATTATGCTTGTTACGAACTAAGACATGTTTTGGACACAGCATCACCTTCCCAGACATTGCAGTTATTTAGTGGCTACACTTCTGTTAATACCGCAGTGTACTAAATGAACTTAGGCAAATAATCTGCATATTTGGGCGGAGCTTGTATCTAAACCTACATTTTTCATGATTTAGGAAGTTGAAAGTAAAATATGCACCACGCAGTAAACAAAATTTAGAGTCAAATACGTAATTAAGTTTAAAGTAAGAAGCCCATATCACTGTGATTACATAAAATAGGAAATTTCAAGGCATTTTTCTGTTCACTGTTATGAAATAAGTTGAATTTATGTACTTAAGTCAATTCAACCTAATACTTACATTAAATTCTAATTCATGGAGCACTTAAACATTCTTTTCTGGTGTTCAAAGTCCCCATGAGGAGTGTGGACTATAAGTCCTAACTATGATTCATAACTAGAGCAGATCTGTGCCATATAAAGGCTTGATCCAGATAGAACTTTATCTGGCCATATATGGTTTTTATCCGATCTGATATAAATTCCATATCTGGTGCAGATATGGGCCAGATATAAATTTCCATATATGGGCCAGATATGGGCCATATAAAGAGTGAGCCATATAAAGTTTTATATGGGTCATATATGGCACAGATATGGGCCAGATATAAATATCTTTATATGTGGCATATATGGATTTTCCATATATGGGCCAGAAATGGAGTAGCCATATATGGGGCATATCTGGGCCATATAAAAGTGAAACTTTACCTGGGCCATATATGGCCATATATGGCCTTTATATTATATCAAGTTATATCTGCCCAATTCTTGTACAAGCCAGATATGGATTCCATATCTGGCCCAGATATGGGCCAGATATGAAATCCCATATCTGGGCCATATATGGATTTTGAGTAAGGGTACTACTGTACCATCGTCGACGTGCATGCACTACCAACCCTTGGACCAGACCAGAATAACATTAAGTAAAGGATTGTGAGTAAATCTACTTAATTATTGTAAATTTAAGTAAGATAAGGAGATTGTAAATAATCATTAAGTTGTTGAATTTTAATCTTGTTCTTCTGTGATCTTTCGCTGTTATTGGTTTAACTTGCGACCACAAGCCGTAACAACATGTAAATACACGCATACACGTGATTTCATAGATTTCCTACTCTTTCGGCAAGACATAAAATCCTACGGGAAAGCTCATACACTGAATCCTTAAAACGCGCTATTCAAATCTGAGGACTACTTAGCACTTAGCCTGCTGTAGGCAGTCTATTGTTGAGTTTTATCAGCTACAAGTACAATTAATATTTGCTTACCCCTAATGTACAGTACACAGACGAAGTTTAATACAATACAATAGCCTGCCAACTTTCTAGCCAATCTCATTTCCGAGGCAAAAAAAAAAAAATTCATGATAATTAATGCACGTCATCAGCGTTGGTAAGGGGCCGTGGAGTCAACATGAGCGCAACAGCAGACAACTCTTTTCACTTGTATACACGTTTTGCAGTGCAGTACGTCTATTACTGTGTAGTTACTGGCTGAGCTGTATATGTACATGTCTACATATACAGCTTAGCAAGGAACGTTGTCTTGTCCATTAGCGGCTGGCCATAGGGGCACGGGGGCACTTGCCCCCCCAAAGTTTGCAAAGCATGGTCTTCAATTTTCAAAAATAAAAATAATAAATAAAAAAAATGTAATTCGAAATGGGTTAGGCCCTCCCTTTTCTTTGAGTGGGCTTAAAATTAAAGAAGTGAATAACTTTCCAATGCAATGCGAAGGTTAAACATTAATAAAGTGCTTTCAAAACGACATTTTTTCGGCGCTCTTCGCGCGCGTTTTCTCAGTTGCTTGTTTGCTGCTATATATACTTCAGACATTGCAAATGGACCTGCCGTTAGTGATATTTGTAATCTGATTAGCTTAGGCATCATAATGTCATTTACAGAGTGTAACGGTAATGCTGGAGTTAAATGTCCATAGTTTTGCAGACACTTCAGAGCTTTCGGGGTCATTAGATACACAACACATTAGCCGTGTTGATTATCATCCACGACTAAAAGCAGTTTTGCCAGGGTGTCACCTGGCCAGATTAGCATAGGTATATCTGTCTACAAAAAGTTGTAACGGGCATGTAGTCTAAAAGCATTGTGTTTCCCATAGAAGGAGAGGTTTCCCTTCCCTTGTCCAAACTGACAGCGCCGTTGGCCGACGAGCGGTCTTATGACTGTCAAATGGCCTGTTATAAGCAAAAAGTTCTCCACCTTTGTGCTAAAGTATACCGTTTCAATTGATATAAAATAAACACACCAAACAGTCAATCTAAGCTCAGTGTGATGAGACAGTTGACTAGTGGCCTAGCTATTTGTATATAGGATGAGACGTCGTTCTGAGTTAGGGAAATTCCCCTCCCCCTTTAAAAAAATTCGTTTCGGAACGGTACTGAGATCCAAAATACTAAAGCTATCATTTTATCGTTTTCAAGTGTCTTCACGCTCGAAATTTTCGTTAGTTTTAGAAAATAATCCAGAAAACCAACATTTTATGGCTTCTTGGCAAAGCTAAAACATATTGTGACAAAATGAAAGAAACAATAAAATATTTAAAGGTGGGGCTCATTTTATACAAATGGATCAAGCCGCCTTGCCCATTTCACCAGCCTCTTACTCCACCCCTATGGTAGTACGGTAGCGATCGGTTGATATGGTTGTATTTATGTTTACAGTAGTCAGTTCATGACTAACTGCCTGAAATGGTTTTTGAAGAGCTTTTGAAAACTACATGGGACATCGCTGTAATATATAATAGTAACCATGCTCCCATAGGCGTAAGAGGCGGGGGGCTGGGGGCTGCAGCTCCCCCAACAAAATATTTTTGTGAAAATTCGGGCAATATTCTGAGAATATTTCGGGCACCTACTGAAAGAAAAATAATGCAATAATGTAGCTTAACGGAAATCGATACTTTAAAAAACTTCCTTGGTAATTAAAATATAGTTCTGATTTGGATTGCACCATCACTTATATATTCGGTATTAATTCACCAGTGTGTTTTTTAATTGTTAAACTTATATATAATGATTATCGGTGGTGTATTTGAGGAGCCATTAGGCCATGCCCCCGTCACTGACGCCGATTTTTTTTTAGCACCTAAACTAAAGCACAAAATTTTACTTCAAAGGTAGCATATGTGGCACCATATTGCATGTAAGGATACCTAATTTTTCAAAGTTTTTCAAAGGGTAGGGGGTGATGACTCTGTTTTTCTTTTAGTACCTAAAATATGTATGGTAATTTTCTTTAACACAAATATTACTTCAAAGGTAGCATATGTGGCACCATATTGCATGTAAGGATACCTAATTTTTCAAAATTTTTCAAAGGCTAGGGGGTGATGACTCTGTTTTTCTTTTAGTACCTAAAATATGTACGGTAATTTTCTTTAACACAAATATTACTTCAAAGGTAGCATATGTGGCACCAGATTGCATTGTATGGACACCTAATTTTTCAAAAAATTTTCACAGGGGAGGGGGACACCCCTCCCTCAGCCGGCGATCACACAGCATAGTTCTTGCCCCACCCCATGAGAGAAATCTGGGCTACACCACTGATTATTATCATCATTATTGTAACGACTCCCCCCAGAATTATAACCAATATGGAAAAGGTAGTAACGTGGCAAATTATTGTATGTAATTGGCATGCGGTGTAATAACGGATGCATGTCTATATGATATGTACATTATCATTTTGAACGCGCGCGGAGCTCGCGGAAATTTTTGTTCCTATTATTCGGGCAGATCGTTACAGCGCCCCTCCCCCAAATCAACTTTGGCCCCTACGCCTATGCACACTCCTCTTGAGGCTATTGTACTATCCGGAGCTGACCATTAATGTTGCTGGGAGGGGGGGGGGTCTTCCGAACCTCCGTGAATACGGACTTGAGTTTGCCCCCCAAACAAAATTTCTTAGAGCCGCCCATGGTCTTGTCCATGCGAGTGCCTATATACTACAGGCCACTCTTGACGCCTAACGTTAGGCTTGACTTTCCACTGCAAGGATTAGCTCGATTTTTAGCCCATACATGATAATTACGTACCTTTTTAAGATGTCACCGTATCTTCAGAAGTATTCGTATATGTGCATCGTCGCAGGCCGTTGATAAACATGAATAGTCAGTACCGTGAACACCATGCGACCTTCTTATGAATAATAATCTATCCCCCATTTTGGGGATTCGCGTAAATGAAAACGACATGAAGGTTTGCAGACTCTGTACAGAATATATACAGGGGTGTATTATGATTTCTGAGAGAGCGCCATCTTTTGGAAGGCTGCTACAGAGTCTGCTCGGCAGGCTACTTAGCACTGGGAAGATCAGAAATGATTTTGCTCAGAATAATTCAAATCGGTTCACTTTTTTAGCCAAATATAACCCATTTTGAACAATATAGCAAAAATTTCCTTCGGCCCCCTATTGACTACACCATTTTCCATCTTTGTAATCACCTACAGCCAAAAGTCTTCTTTTCCATTTCAAATTACGTTTTGACGACGTACGACTTACACAGGAAACGTTTTCTGAAAAGCCAAATGACCGGGGAAGTCACCTCATCTTCTCGGGGCAGACCCTTACTTCCACTGGAGCTGCGGACGCTTTGCTGTGACCGCAGGTCACCCCTTGGCTGTTGCTTTTTTGTTTTTGTTTTGCAGACGCCTATGGTTAATCCTGTGTATGAATAACATCTTTTTATTACTTTTGTAAAGTGATCTAAGACTCAAACCTTGATTGTCTTTGGAAAATTATTCTAACCTTCATTTTTGAAACTATTAAAATATTAATAGTAATCATAAAATATTTTTTGAAAGGTTCACTGTATTTTAAGCCCTCTTGATCACTTCCCATCGTTTTACTAGTATCCAAGCCCTGACTTTTCCTTGCAATTTGTCAAAGGGAAGGGATAGCAGCTGAGTTTCTTTCAAACTTGCACTGCCAAAACCAAATCAACACTATATACCGGACAACGAAGGTTTTCTGACATGAAATAAACACCACGAGACCAAACCAGTTAAGCTTTCCAAAGAGTGCCTTGTGCTTTATGTACTGAATTGAAATGATTTTTCGGGGTGTAAACGGTACTAACCTTATTCTCAGTCAACATTTACACCAACAAAGCTACCATTCTTTTTATGTCCTCATGTGATCAAATGACTTGGTTAGAACACCTTGACTGGGCTAACTTTCTGAGCGGAAGGGATGTCAAAATCTTGTTTGTGCTCTCCTCTACAAGGTACGTGGGACATAATCTCTCTTGCTCTGGCATTATACTAATTTATTTTAGTAGCTCATTTGTACGGCATTTGAGTAGAAGAGTAGAAGAGCCTTCAAATATTTCACTAGCATAAACCGTAAACAGATACCGTGCACGTTACATGGAATGGTGAATTCAAAAGTTAAGGAAAATTGAAAAAAAATGCGTCGCTTTGGTGCTGGTTTGTTATGTTTCTACTACTTTAAGGACGTAGTGTTTGGCAGCTTGTTTTTATCTTATCGTTCAACTTTCCAATCTTTGCTGGCTGCATTCTTTTATTTCTATTCTAATTAAACGTCACGGAGTTTGGTTGCATACTGACGATTTAAATTTGCAGGTTTCAAACTTTCCTAGTTCCAGTATTTAAGGCAAACATACCGTAACTAAGAACTGAGTGCATATTCCTTGTGTATTAACATTTCATGTGGAACTAGTAGGACTTTTTATCAAGTGATTTATGTTAATTCTTTCTGCATTGTGCGTAACAGTTACTGTCTCGGAAGATCTCTTCGGTGGGATCGGATTTATTAATGGGTTGTTACATCTCTCGCAGGTTAGTTTTGTTACCTTTCCTTTGCTTGTCTGTGTTATGGCAAGCCTATCCATTTATTAACAAACTTTTCTTACGCAAGAACTATGCATTTGTTATCACGGCAACGTTGCAGGTTATCGCCCTTTCTCCATCACACCGATGACAATGCTGATTTCATGGAGAGGGTTTCCTCGGACGCTGACGGTGGTCATTAACCAAAGGCTATGTAAGATCCAGTGCGATTTCCTTCATTGCATATCCCGGGGTAGCATCACCAAGCGTGTTGGGACTTGTTTGGCAAAACCTTAAAATAAACGATGACCCCCTGAAAAAGGCCTTCCTGAATTGCCTCATCGATATCGTCCAGCCAATACGGAAGTATAAATGACCAAAACGCCCTCACAACAATTCCTCTGTTCCCCCTTAAAAACATAAACTCACCTGAAGCCTCCCGAAATCGGGAATCAGGGAATCCCGGCACCATAAGTACTACTGGTGTTAAAACGGGGGCCTGCCATGCTTCCCCCAACAAGGAAATGACTTTCCGTGTCATGGTGTATTGTCCTTTTTCAGGGCAAAATTTATACTATGTTTGTTTGTCGACTAGAAACAATTCAGGTTCCCCCTCCCCCCATGTAGTATGTTTTTTCTTGTGACAAAGCATATGCTGGTAGGCCTATGGTTTCATTAAAAGGTGCGTCATTGAGTTGTTCTGTTAATGTTGAAGAAGTCCGTACAGCAGGGATATTGTTAGTGTAAAGAAGGTTAACTATTTTCACTTTGAAGTATCAAGCTTATATTTTATCATCAGCTTGCCGTTTCTTGTAGATTGGATTCACCTTTCGAGTTCTTCGGAGTTGTATCACCATTTATATTCACAGATCTGAAAATCTTCGCCATTCTCTATGAAGCTGTGCAAGTGAACTATCCATCAAACAGGCAAAGGAGACCTGGGATGATTTTCCGCTTCTTTCGTCTTACTACCAGCACTGTGTGAGAGCGTGACAGAAAACATCCAGTGAAATAATTCTGTGAGCACGCAACAAACGACGTCCAGCGGCAAATCGTTGTCCGGGGAACCAACCTTACGACTCTCGGTAACAAAAACATTTTCGTACATTTTAATTTTGGAACCTTCTAGTGGAAGGTCAACCGAAGCGCAGGAAACGAGTGCAGGGGCAGGGGTGGATCCAGGATTTGTATGCCCGAACCCCCCATCCTCTCTTGTAAAGTGCAGAAACTAGAAACTCCGAAAGGGGTGACGGTTTCCCAGAAGGGTGACGAAAGGGTGAGTTGTTGGGGCCTACTGAGTACCATCAGGTATGGCATATTTAACAGTAAGCTAAAGACACCAACATTGAAGCACCTACACAAATCGATGGTTACCAAACTAGTAATGAGATTGAAGTTAACCTAAAAAGAAAATATGTAATGAGAGTAATTTGAAATCAATTTTAAGTATTTTGAAATCAACTTAATGTCGTTTTTAATGTCGTTTTTTAGAACTCCTTCCTGGCAATAGAAGTGAAAATTGAAAATGGAAAATGGTGTTTGAAAATGGAAAATGGAACATCCTAAGAACACTTCAAATTACCTCCGCGTGATGTTTGAGACTTTCTGTTACCACTATGTTTGTTGTACCATGACGTATTAAGCATTTCATATATAGGCTGTGATATCATTGAAATTAATTTTAAACTGTTTCGAATTTTGCATCTTTCTTAGGTCATTTTCTTGAGGTAAGACTGCACGCATAAGCATTTTCCTTCAGGCATGTTTTCACGGCATTTTAACTAAAATAGTGATGTTTTTGCCATTTTTAGAAGAAAAAGGTAGGCTGCCTAAATCTGTTTATGCTGATTTTGTTTAGTTTTATGTACGTGTAAAGTTTTTTGTCCCTTTGGCAAGTTCCATCAGAAAAAATTTGATTTGCTCGAATTCTGTCAAATGTGCAAAGATGAAACTTTCATTTTCCTTGACTAAAATTTGTTTATAGCCAAGAAGTCGCCTTCCTACATCTTTACTGAGATAAAAAACAATTTCACTTGAAGAACCAATTATACGACAACACATTATACAAAGTCGATGGACACCTGAAAAGGCCAAAACACAGAGTGCGTCAATGCAGGGTCCTTAGACAACTTGCTCAAACAGAACCCATGGGTTGAATTTTGGCTAGTTTAGTGTCGTTTTTGAAAAACTATATTCCACAGCAAAATATTGTTTGGGTGATACAGTACAACCAGCAAACTGTCTGTGAAACAGATCCAGCCCTTCCGGTTTGCTCACATATTACCGTAAATATCTACGTATACCGTTTGGAAGCTTTAGGGACGTTCGTTGTAGTAACGCTCTCAGACTCAGGCTTATTCATATAAATACTTATCACGTGATATCCCTAACACGCATACTGCTAACCAGTCTGCGTATGAAACTCAGCGCAACAATCTGACAATGCAGCACATACAAATACTCCACAACACAGTCTATTTCCAAAAGTACAAAGCATTAAAAGTTCAGACATCTGGGTTGGAAGGGGGTTAAGTCAGGGGGTCCAGACCACTACTCTCGAAAAGTAATGATTTTTCGATGCCCTTCTCCCCATGGACAAGAAAGTTATACATAAATTTGTAGAAAGAGTTATTTGATTGTACATTGTCCTCAAAACCTTTTCTCACTTTCTGTAAATTGGGTTACATAAATTGCCCTATTGTTTTGCAGCACCTTGTAAAATCCTACTTTTTTAAGTACTTCCCTCAAGACCCAGACTATGAAAGAAACGTATTTTAAAAGGAAGAGAGTTTAAATACCCAATGCCTAACTTGACAAGTTAATAAAGACAGAGTCGGATGGATAAGGGGGAGGGGCAGGGGGGGGGCTTCATAAACCTATGGCATATATTTCATGTGACCGTCGCACTATATTTATCTTGGATGACATTGCAAAGGCTTAGCTAAGTGTCGTTGGATGCATATGAACTACCTTCTTCTAACCCCATGAAAGTTTGCATTAGCCCCTGTAGGCTAGATGTGTTGAAATGCTTAGGTTTGCTTTTTCAAGACGTCAAATGGGCCAGTTTCAAGGCGTCAAATGTACCAGACATTAGGATTTCAACCCATTTTGGAAATCACGCCCAAGGCCTCGCTATAATTTAAGGAAAAACTCTTTGTTTACTATTCTACTTTTTCAGATTCCACCATTTAACACAGCTCACCGTTACCGATGAACCTGACCTGGGAAAAATGCCAGGTTCTGGTCGCCAGGTGCCTCTATAAATTCTTCCTTGACGGAACTCTCAAAGCGTACGGTGTTATCATGGAGGAGACAGTGAATAGCTTCCAGGTCCATCATTACCTCATCGGATTCGCTTTTTCTCTTCAGACCGGGATAGGGCTTCTCATTAGTAAGATATTGATCAAAATTTAATGAGCGCATATTCGGGATTACGTCCTTTCTCACAGCCTATAAGATAATAAAAAGGAATAGGAATTATAATAATAGAAATAAAACAGAGGGAATTGAAGGGAGACCAGAGACATTATGAGAGCATTTTCAATGTTGAAGAAAGTATTGCAATGTAAAATGAAGAAAAGCATTAATATCAAATGTTTCAAAATGATAGAACGATTTCACTCGGTGCCCTTTGCAAGCATCCAGGGGAGTAGCAACATGTCAAAAAGTGTGGGTGTGCGGGGATGGGGGGGGGGGCACAATATCTGAAAGACACTCTTCAAAGTTCCGGATATACATGTAAGGTCAAAGTACTGCGTAGCACTTATGAAGTATGTAGGTCAAAAAAGTAGTATATGTTACTAAAGATTTGTAAAAGTTTTCACAACCTTTAGCACTATTCACTACTTTTACACCTATATTTATACATAAATACATATATAAATATGTATATGTATATATTTATATGTAAATTTTATATTTTTAAAAGGGGTAGGCCTACATTTTACCATTTTCCGAAAAGTGGAGGGGGAACGTGTCCCAGTGCCCCTAAACGTTCCTACACCTGCCTGCATCGTTGTGAAAACTACTTAACACAGTGGAGAGTTGGAAGGCGAGCCTTAGGGCAATTGTTGTCAAAATTTGGTACCTTAATTAAAATTTATTTGAAAGTAAGGGCGTTGGAAATCTGTCCCAATACTCCAAATTTTATGACCTGACAACCTGGAATGAGGGCCGCTGAAGATGATAAAAGTGCTACATTTACCATGGTGCTTGCTTGCACAATTTGAAAACCTAATCGTATATAGGAATCCAAATGTCCTATAAAATTTTTCGACGATCTTCATGCGTGACCAGTATGCATAGATGACATAATATTACGTCCTGTATTATTGTTTTACATACGACAACTTAAGTAGAATAGCTTGAGTGGAACTTTTGTTTCCAAAACCATTCAACTCCTCCTGCTATCCATTTTTCTCACCAACTGCCATCATCCTCATCAACTTGACCTACGGTTGGTTATAACTTCAAATTGGCAATCTTCATTAGCCAAACAAAACATGTCATGATCATTTACACCATGATCTATTACACCTTGAGGACGCAGGATTTTCTCTACAAATGACATAGAACGGCTGCAAAGACCATCAAATTTACGAAAAATTCCATCCAGAAAAAAGGCCCTCGTTTCCAGGCCCCTGGCTGAGCACATTCTTCCCACGCCGTTAAAGGCGTCTTTGGCCACATCTTGCGAAGATGCAGCATCCGTTGAAAATTGTTTTCCTGAAATAAAATTACAATGAAAGGTCTTTCGTAACGCTGTTTGTTCCGATGCGCTTCGCACGCATCCGTTTTGAATACCCTACATGTTTTGCTACTATCGGTTTTAACATTTTCATTTGCATCGTATGCACTAACAAGCCCCTGCATCATAAAACTGATCTATATATTACCGAAGTTAGGCTAGTACAAAATAGTTAAATTGTAACTTTTGTAACGTCGCAATGCCATTTTAAGATAGTCGAATGCTTTATTCCAATAGCCTTAATTCTTTAAATAACCAAAAGTCGGTCCCCTTCTGTTTGGTTACCTTACGCCTTCAGGGAAGCTCTTTTGCACCGTTGGGTAATTTGCCCGGATCCCCCAATCACGTTTAGACATCACATCAAGCCCTGAATGAACGAAAGGGTCGAGTAAGATCAGGTCAATACTTAGGCTTGGAGATTCAGGCTTCATAGCCTATTGTATATGTATGTAGGTGCGAGACTCGAGTCATCTGCTAATGTTTAAAATTTCAGGTTTTATAGTCAGCTGTTCATTATTGAACATGTAGGGTTCATAGCCATCTACTCAGGTTTGCAGGTGCAGGATTATGGCAAACTGTTCATGTTGGCAGGTGCACGGTTTATAGCCAACTGCATATGGGGATATTTGAATTTTTATTTGTGAGTTGGGATCACTCCAATGATGTTTTTGTGTTCATTATAGGCCAAAGTTGAAGAGTCAATCAAGTTGACTACGTAATATCTTATGGTTGACGCATTACTTACTGCGGAAGTTGTTATGACGGAAAAAGAGCAAAAATCAGTATTTTTTCATTTTCCCGTACCGGTGAAATGACATGAGATATAAAATTATTATAATGTTTTTCAAAGTAGTTTTTGCATCTATTTCAACACCCAGCTCCCAAACCAAGCCATTAACTATGATTTCCTGTTGGTGCATGCTCACCTAACGTTTAATGTCACTCCGTAACACAAGGCCAAAAAGTTTTACTCTGAAATCAAGATGATTTTGGCCAGATCAAATACAGCTAGATCATATCTTAGACATTGAAATACCTCAGATATCAGAACTGAACAGACTTACATTTATGTGCTCTGTGTAATGGATGGCCAAAATGTGGTCACACCGCGCGTTACAGCGTGACGTGTCACGCCGTAACACTTTGAGCACTCTTCAAGTCATGCCATAACTGTTTGGACTCTGTATAACTTATCAGCTGATTGGAATGTTACCAAATATTATTTTATCCACTGGAAAGAATAAGAAATGTAAATGATATGGCCTTGCAGTGGCTAAAAGTTCATGCCAAACCCAATTACAAAATGGTAGCATTCAATAGCAAAACCACCATTTCGTGAAAGAAGATTCTTCCATATTACTGTACATAAAGTTTTAGCTACTTTACATAGTTAAGCTTTTTTATATAGGGAATCACAACATTGAAAACTTGTCATCTAACAGGCTCAGAACACTTTGCTGTTTTTGCTGACTCTGTCTTGCAATCCATGGCGGTGAAGTTGGTCCAAGATGCTGAATCTGGCTGTGAAAGAGAGAGAGGAAGAGTGCAGAAACAAGACAGTTGCAGTGCCTGGCACTCTGAAAGTAGACAAAATTTCAAGGGAAGTTGTGAACACTGGTTTTAAGCTGACTTTCTGTGACAGTTCTGTGGTGGCGAGCCGCAAAGTGTGGGAACAAACCTACAATTCTGCCGTATCCACACAAAATAGACATACACTCAAACGGGGTGACTTTTTTATAATCAAATCTGAGGGTGAAAACTTTCTAGGTAAAGTTTGCAAAGTTGAATGCCTGGATCTTGCAGTAGTCACAATCAAGTTCATGAAAATGGATGTAGCCAGTGGATCAGTGTGGTTTTGGCCAAAACGTGATGATGAGGTTGAGCTCTGCAACATGAATTATTGTGAGAGGGCTCAAAAAACGAAATTCTATGGAGTCATCACAGACAAAATTCTGAAGTATCATATGCCCGAACTCGATGGCATTTGGGGTGCAGTTGACCCCAAAATGCAGTGATATTGCAGAATGAGTCAGTGCAGCTATTTTGCAATTACTGGAAGAGATATGGAATACTTGTATTTGATGTGTTACGCAGCTGAGTGTGACAGTTGCTAATAAAACTGTGAACTTATGAGGGTGCAGATTGTTTCTTGCAAATTTCTAATAACCCAATAGTTTCTTAAGTCTAATCACTTTTGCATAAGTTGCTTGCCTAATTGCTTGCCCGATTTTTTACCTCAAATGTTTGAAAAGCAGTACACCTGACTCACCATCCATCATAAGTAGATAGTACTTATAGTTTACATTTTATTTTCCCTGTTAAACATTGTTTTTCAACCATTATAATTCCATATGTTGTAGATACAATACTGCTGTTCCGTTTTCATGGTTCCTTGCACAACCTCAATGCCAATTGGTTAAAGTGTGATGCACATTTGGTTGAAAATAAAAAAATGAAGAAATTTTGAATGATGTAACGCTGTAACGTCACGCCGTAACTCCACACCGTAACGCCACACCGTAGCGTCACGCTGCAACGTCACGCCGTAACGTTGAAAAAATTCAGAGCCATATTTTTCCCAAACCAACCACCCATTTACAATTTCCCTTTTCATGTAGACAGGCAACATTGTTAATTAAGAATGAACCAAAGGATCTGTATTTGAGGTAATATTCATCATTGAATCCGACCAAAGACAGAAACTGAAATTTATCCTAAGACGCTCTAACAAAATTTTATCCAGGAATTACAGCTAAACCAGAGCAGATTTTATAATTCTGATTTTTTTCCATAGGTACAGGATGGTAAAGACTACTAACAGAGATAATTGGGGTTTAATGATCCAAAGCACATTCGGAGTGCAACGGGAAAACGTCACCCGGTGTCACGCCGTAACAAAATTAGCATTTTGAAATATCCCCACATGTTGGCAGGTGCAGGCTTTATAGCCAACTGCATATGTTGGCAGGTGCAGGGCTTATAGCCAGCTGCATATGTTGGTGCAGGGTTTATAGCTAGCTGCATATGTTGGCATGCAGGTGTAGGGGTTATAGCCAGCTGCATATGTTGGCAGGTGCAGGGTTTATAGCCAGCTGCATATGTTGGCAAGTGAAGGGTTTATAGCCAGCTGCATATGTTGGCAGGTGCAGGGTTTATGGCCAGCTGCATATGTTGGCAGGTGTAGGGTTTATGGCCAGTTGCTCATGTTTGGTTGTACAGGTTTTATATAGCCAGCTGCTCATGTTCGGAGATGCAGAATTTATAAACGACTGTTTATATATGGCTATTATGATGACAGTGATGATAACCATGTTGAGGAAAACGATGATGATGATGATGATGATGATGATGATGATGATGATGATGATGATGATGATGATGATGATGATGATTATGATGATGATGATAATGATTGTACATGCATAACATTGCATTGTCTCATGCCTGATAACATTGCATTACAATGTTGCATTGCATTGTGTTAGGTACATGGCCTGCACTACATTACAACTCATAGGCGGCGATCCTGGGGGAGGAGGATGGGTGACATACTCCCCATGGAATTGGATGGGGATACTGCATACTATATCCCCTCCATGAAATTAACCCGATAGACTCGGAAAACATGTAAAAAAGTTGAGTTAGTTATTAAGAATACTTCTTTTAGAAAAACTTCTGACAATTGTCATATTACCACCTATAGTTGCACCTGGTCCAGTGATTTTGAGGGTATTTTTGGCCAAAAGTTTCTTTGCACTCCTCGCACCAACCAATGATGGCGCTCCGATTAGTTAGCTCCACTTACTATATCCCCTACTCTCAAAGAGTAGGGGATGCCATAACTTCCGCCACTTCAGAACACATATAGCATTGCCTTGTGCTTACGTTACCTTACTTTACCATATATATTTAGACATTGTACATGTAATGCATCGCCTTGCCATGACAGCTGGAAAGGCCTAAAGAAATTTCCTTCTGATACATATTTTGTAAAATTTCACAACCAAATCTGTAAAATATTCGATGATTTATCTTTATATCGACTAACAAGAAGTTTCATTCACGAATCACATATTTTATTTTTTAACTTTAGGTGGTAGAGATGAAGTCTGATGCGAAATATGAGGGTAGTCTCCACTAAACAGACATTGATTGTATATAATAAACAAAACGTGGCGTGTCCAATGTGTAGAAAGGACTACGGTAGCGCGTCGTAGGTGTAAGTGTGTTGATACCGAATATTAAGCAGAGAAGATTGAAAAAAAAACCTCCGTGACGAAGTTCCTTTTGCTGAATGTCTTGATTTCTTCGTTGGCTTGATCATAGGTACGAGTCGGGGGTATGAGGCTGCAATCCCCTAAATTCATGCAAAACCGATTTCTCGGGTAGATTTGTGGAAAAAATCTTACAATTTTATCGGGTAGTAAAGCTTTTTTCTGGCAAAAACAGTTAAGCGCCCCCACAAAAAATCCCGCACACGTAGGATTTTGATCTTGCCTATAGCCAAACAGTTATACACTGCCAAACTTACAAACCTGTGAAACACGGTATTACCAAGAATCACACAGTCAATCATAAAAGAGTTGAGTTTGCCTTTCATATAAAGGAAAACACTGCGAAACTTAGATAAAACTTAAAAACACTTAGCCACCCAAGATGGGGTAGGGGGCATGATCTGTGATGTATGCACTGATTCGTGCACATCAAAAGGTTCAAAGGGGGGGGGGGAGATCCCAATTTCATACCGCATCTAACCGGCCCCTCCTCCAATGAAACCGAAAGGGGTTAGAGAGTCTGAATCCATCGAAATTGTTTACATTTCTCATGTAGTGAAACACCCCTAATACTTTCGTCTCTACACAATCCGCATTAGTCTCTCCGACGAAACTTTCATTTTCGACCTTAATTTTAGTTAGATTTCCCCTACAGCTTGGTGATACTCAAATTTTTTAGACAAAATCTTATAATATTTTGTTGTCATATTGTGCAAAATGGTGAAAGGTAGGTTTTCCTTTCGCTGAGAGATGTTTTCTCTTATAGCTTACAGTGGTCAAACGTTTGCGTTTGTCCTGCAGATATGTGTTGAGTTTCGCCACTGAAAACACTATTTATTTTCTCAATAGTGTAGTACTAAAATAGTTCAATTCGGTAGCTTCCCTTTGGAAAACACGTAACCGGCACTTGGATACCCCATGAAACCCCCCCAGCCATGCACGAATCCAAGTTTTCCAAAAATAGGCGGTAATATTCGTCTACTGCAATGAAAAAGAACGAAAAGCTTCATTTTTCTGGTTAGAAAAAAGTGGGTGTTGGACGACACGTCTAGCCTACTCAGTGCCAAAAACAAAAACAAAACAACCCCTCCCCCCAAAAAAATATCGACAGTGTGTACTTGCAACAAATATTTACGACATCTGATTTCTTGATCGAATAAATATTGAGTGATGTATATAAAGGGGCAAACGACCTGCTATACTGACTTCTGAGGGTAAATGATTTCTCCTGCCAGAGTTTTACGCACAACTTTAATCAAAGTGCAAGAAACGTATCTTCCAAGCAGGCAACAGACGGCCGTAAGATGTTTCTACCGCAGATTCGGGCACTTGCGCTTGCGCAGTCAAAGGTGGGACATTTGAACAAATGTAAGTAGAAAACTGCGTGTTAAACAAACGGAGATTCTCATAGGTGTTGCCGTGGCTTCAAAGACAGACTTAGCCTCAGTAGCGGCGTTCAAGTTTGGGCGTTTTTTGAGACACTACGTATTGGACAAGTTAAGAGAAAGTCAATGGAACTACGTAACGGTCTATCATTGTTCGATATAAGGCCTATCTGTTTGCCTAAAATTGGCTGATATTCCAAATTGAAACAGGGTGAGGTTGGTGAAATCAGAAAAATGGTCAAAATTTCCGCTTCTTGAAATAGTCAAATACGCGTGACAGATAAAGGACGCTGGTTATGTCGGTAAGGGTTGTGTTCAAATCGAGAAGTATCATACTGAAAAAAAATAATACGCCGAGCTACAAAGGAAGGCACAAATTCACGTAACAGACTGAGTAAATCCAATAATCGAAGCTGTAGGCTTCGATAAAAATAAAGCGGAATAGTGAAAGAATACTAGAAAATACTAGGCACTTGACACAATTTTGTCATTTCACGGAGTGTAAAATTGTCTCTCTTATACCTTGTTTTGGTTTTGGTTTAAATAAGTGTGTTGTGTAGTTTCACTTTTGGGATGTGTTTTCGTTGTGACGTCATACCCAACGACCGCTCGGACAGGACGCGAGCTTTTCTTCGTAGGATGAAAATTGAAGAATAGTGCCAATAGACGAATCAGCTTTTTGGAAATTGGCCACACCCCTAATTCCAAAATAACAGCTTTTCGACTAATTTTTTGCGGCAATTCTGACGCTGGATTATGAAAGAACAGGTCAAATTCCTATTGTCCACGTAACCCTAACCATAATCCTAGCCATGATTTTGAAACAAATTTAAAATTTTTTGAAAAACCGATTTTTCCATTTTCATCCTACAAAAAAAAAAAAAAAAACTAGCGGGCGGCACAAAATATAGCTACTCAACTGCTCTCATATTATTGAATCGTCATACTACTTTCATTTTCAAAGTTTGATCTTCAAAACCCTACATACCTTCAACTTTTCAAACCAATGAAATAAAAGTCTTATTTTCATAGACCCTGTGCTTTTGACGTCACAGGGTCCTGAAAACAAAGCGCGCCTGTCCAGAGGTCACCCAGGTACACACGTTTGTACATCCAGTCGTATGGCGAGCCATCTAAGGTGGCGGTTATCAAGTAACTTAAAAAGTAAATACATAAGGTCTATGGATATGCAGCTCCTAACATGATATATCGGTAGTTCAAATTTAGAACAGTGTTTTTAAGATAGCCTTATCTTTTCTTCAGAATAAAACGCTTTTTTACCGCTTTATGAAACATTGTTATTAAGCTTAAAGACCAAAATAATTTTAAGATAGCTTTTAAAGTTACCGGTATTAAGAAATCATTAATCGCCCTCATGTAAAAACTTAATCAGCTTCAGATTAAAGGTCGACTTCAATTTCTCACAGTGAATGAAATTTGAAGAAAATGTCGTTTTCAACTCTTAATGCAGGTGGATGAGAAGTATGATAAACTTGTAGGTTAATTTGATTATATTTAGCAGGAACTGTGCAGCAATGAATTTGTACATGAGTATAAGGTTGCTAGGAAACTTTGTTGCATGTTTCATTGAAATTCGTGAGGCGTGAGATTACGATTTGTACAAGGGGCAGTTGTTCTAAGGGGAGCTTGTGTTAATATCATTGGTCAAATACAACATTGTGCTATTGAAATGTACCTTTAGTCTAGAATTTCAAGAGTACATATTTCGTAGGTTGCAAAATGAATTCCATTCATCTAATCCCCATCTTCGTAGCTTACTCCATCGCAGAACTATAAAAGTTTGAAATTTATTCACTTGACGAGACATATTCTACTGCACAAGAATCGGGTACAAGAATTTATGTCCTTCTTGTACATTACTCACATGACTGCTTTTCTTTTCTTTGAAATTAAAATGTTTATATGACTTTGGACAAACTGGTTTCTCACATAGAATGTTGTTGTAAGGAGAGGGCTTGTATAGTGCAGTCATCCTATGAGTTTACGACAGTGATTATGTATTGGCACAAGGTACAGTGACTTTAGGAAAAACAAAGAGAAAAAGACTGAAGACTTGCAAATAATTGCCACAGTTCCCTGGACGGGAGGAAAGCTCTCGCTATGAATCCCAAACCAACCAGGAATCCCCCGATGGAGACCACGACTCGTGGATGTACTCTCCGACCCAAAACGCCAGCAAAGGGAGCTGAAAAAGACTGAACAGTGTTGCAACAAATTATAACATTTAAAATCATTTTATACCTCTGCTCACAAATGTACCGTGAAGATGGTAGTTGGACCATTCGAATTTATTTTGCCAACTCTATAACATACTTTTTTTTTTTAAATTTAGACTTAAGGTACACTTTTAATGAGTTTTGCAAGTGCAGGAATGTCATAGTAGGGAGGTCCTAACTTAGCTCCCTGGTCATAGTAGCTTTTCTTGATTAAGTTTTTTGTTTCTGTTTCAGCTCCCTTTGCTGGCGTTTTGGGCCGGAGAGTACATCCCCGAATCGTGGCTTCCATCGGAGGATTCCTGGCTGGTTTGGGATTCATAGGGAGAGCTTTCCTCCCGTCCAAGGAACTATGGCAATTATTTGTATGTCTTACCCTTTCAGGTAATTTAATTTCAGTAAAGTGTCATCAACCGATGCTAGCTGGTGAACTGCAGTTTTGTCTTCAAATATTGACTCTCAAAGAGACTGCGCTGTAGAAAATAGCACTTACTAGGGATGCTAGGCCCATTTTGTATCACTTTGGGAAACCGGAGAACTGATTCGGCAAGTTTGTTTTGCAGATTCGACATGCAGCTGGACAGGATTGGCTCAAGGTGTAGTTTTACGTAATTCTGCAGTAAGCTGAGGAGAGTGAGTTTTATCCATTCAAATTTTTAAAGTAAATTCACCACATTTAATAAGGTTTCAGTCCAATACATATACAGTATTCTCCAGTTCTGTCTATAATGCAAGGTATCAAAGAAGAGACACGCAAATCTTTCGAGATGCATTTTAATCCAACCTGAGCAGGGAAATATCGTGTTTAAATTGCACCAACATGGCAGACAATGGAAATAGTTACAATCGTTATCAAAATATTAAGTCTCACCAATAAACTCCAGCAATAGCTTTATCTCCCTAAAATATTTTACATATCAAGAGATACGGAAGTTGCGTCATTAAATTTTTGAAGGTTTGGGCCAACAAATTATTCTCAATTGAACAGCAAATAACTGAATCTCCTTTGTGAAAAAACTTACTTCATAGAAAGAAACTACCTCACTGTCTTATTTTGAATTATCTATCATTCTATACCTATAAATATTGGTTTTAAAAAGTATGAAAATATTCAGTAAAAAGAACGCAATATTTTCCTTTAAACGAGATCGAAAAAAGGAAGAGGAGTGTTGAGATAATATTGCCATTAGAGGGAAGCTAGAAAGAAAGGGTTGAGACCCCAGAAAACGTAAGTAAAGACTGAAATATCTTTTGTCTCCCAATCCTCTAATGATTTTAGGATTAAAATATCTCAACATGTCATAAAAAGCTAAGGAGTCACTGGGATAATCATCATCATCATAATTGATTTGTTTTCCTGTACAATGACAATTTAAGTGCTTTTCAATTTATAGACACCAACAATTAGCAAGTGCTCACCTACGAATTTACCCTTACATTTAAGTTAATAAAATTAAGATCATAATGGGCACAATAAATGGGAATTTTGTGATTTCTCTTATGTTTTAATCAAACTACCCAGCAGACATACCTCCGCCAATGGTAATTTATCAAAAAGTAGTAAGTCTTGCCGCCAACTTCATAAAAGAAAAGAAAAACATTTAGACCAATAATGGGGGTAAAATTCTTAGAAAAAATGTCACGAATTTGCACAAACCAATAATAATTAAAACGTTTCAACAGGGGGCACCTCTCTACTTTCATTTATCCTCAGGCCATATACTTATAGATGCAGAAAGGTTACTGATGAACTGGCCTTGTCTTCTAGAAATCTTGTGAGGCAACATCATTTCTTCTTCAAACCAGCTGTTTTGTATAGTGCAATCAGTCTCTATAGTGACTCCCTGTTGCTGTACCGTCCGTTGAATTAAGGAAGAAATGTGTGCCTATTTAAAATTATACGGCAAAAAAGATAAAAAGACAGCTCTAAATCGTATCCAAGAGCCCTCCTAAAAGAAAAACTTTTAGGCTACTTTTTGTACTTTGTAGGGGGAGAGTCAGCACCGGATTACCCAATATGTTTTTTAACATCTTATGAAGGCTTTATATGAAGTACGGTCAAAGTACTTCTCATTCCCTACAAAGAAATTTTACCAATTTTATTCTAGTTTTACCTTTTTATAAAGTACACGTCTCAAACATGAAATCCCCCTTCCCAAAAGAATGTGTACATGCAATAAGGCTACAATGAGTGGACCATACCATTTCCGGGAATCTCGAGGCACTTTTGTAAAAAAATGCTCAATAGGCCAACCAATAGTGTCCCCCTCTAAGGTGGTATCGCATATTAGCCTCAACTCCCGTGATGAAAGCATACCTTTCCGAGGGTCATTTTTAATTATGTAAAGTCAATACAACTTTAAATTACTGCGATTGGTTATTGATTCATAATTATTCATGTAAAGGATACAAAGTGACCTGGCACAGAAGCATATCTTCTAAATACACCATACTCACTCCCCCAGAGTCACATTCCAACAATCCTCCAGGCACTATATCTGCAATCAGTTACCTGTAGAGTAATTTCCTTTCAAGACTTTACGGAGTCACATTATTGTTTTATTTCAGGTGTTGGGTTTGGTCTGGTTAACGTCATTACCATTATATCTCTGAAAGAAACCTTCGAGTCGAGCTACTTCACTGTCGCGTACTCTGTGACTCAGCTGCCCTCATACATCGGCATTGCAGTGATGCCACCACTCTTAGAGTACCTTCAACGGGAATACGGGGAACATATTGGGATGATTGTCTTTGGTGTTCTGTCATGGACTCTGATGTTATCTGGTCTTTTCACTCCTTCTGGTAAGACGGTTAGTAAGGATGAGGAAGAAATGAACTCGGATGACAACGAAATATTTCAGACAGATCAAAAAGGTTATGGTAGTACACTGGGAATGCAAAAACTTTCTCACGATGTCGACCGTGAAGAGGCGTTGAATGAAACAACTAATATTGAAGACTGTACGGACAGGTCTAAGGTCCTCTTAAATGCTTCTACTACAACAGATGGAGGGAAAAAGAGAATCAAAATGAAGAAAGAGAAGTACGGGGACTCAAATGATACGATTGTTGCATGGAGGGGTCTCAAAGCTTGGATATCTATTGCTAAAAACCACCCGGAGTTTTTGTTCCTAACAGTTATTATAATCTTACTCGATGACAGTTATACTAGTTGGTCTATCTTTCTTGTGCCTTACGGAGAATACCTTGGATTAGACTCTTCAACAGCCGTTTGGTTATCAACTCTGGGCGGAATAGCTGGTCTTGTTGGAAGATTATATTGTATCCTTTTATTTAGTGTAAATGGAATGAATCTTTATATTGGCGTGTTGATACCGGTTCTTTGTGTGACGTCAGCATACGTCATCAGTTTATCTTACAGCTCGTTTTATGTTTTGGCGTTGGTCTCTTGTCTCAGCGGATTTGGTCTCTCAGCCCAAGGCTGCACTCTCCCCGCCTGGTTTCCTTCTTGTGTTTGTGAATATAACTTCAAAACTGTTCTTTATGGCAGTTACGTCCTCAGTGGGATCATGACACTTACCGGAGGAATAACCACAGGTATCGTCCCCTTCACATCGTCCTTTTCGTTGATCCTTTTACAGCTTTTGTATCCCAATACCGTAAATAACACAAGGATACATTCACTGCAACAATACAGTGATCACTTCAGTCCCATTCCCTGCTCAGTCTCTACCATTCAAATTAATGTGTGTCTACGCAAAGAAGCGAAATCACTTGTCAGTTTTAGGTAAAATTTTCATCCATATTGACAATTACCCCATTCTCCCTTTTCTCATTTTACAAAAGCAACATTGAGAAACATTATAACTTAAAAAAGTAAATTCGAAAAACCTCGGCAAAAAGTTACACCTTTTAATTTTTCATGTTTCCTTTCCTCAGGTGGTATTGTTGATATTTCTGGTTCCTACCGAGTTTCCTTCGCCAGTCTTGCTATCCTGAGTTTCATTCAAGCCATCGCCGTTGTCTTCTGGATATGTTGTCCCTCTTTGCCTTCCCCAGAAAAATCAGCATCGAGTCGCAAAGGCAAGCTTACAAACTGTTGCACTGGTTCATAGTTACATCAGGGAATAGAACAGAACTCCCTGGTTACATCAATGACTCTATCGGAGTGGGAAGTGGCAACTCCATTATCGGAGATAAGACTGTGAAGTCGTCGACGGAGGACGAATTGGTCGTTTTATATTTATTGGATTTTTCTTTCTTCCTTTGAAAGGCTCTGTTCAAATTCGTAAATGCCGGGATTATCTGAGTAAAGTATTGTGGAAGTCAAGAGAATTATGTATTAAGCAAAAGACCTTTTGCAGTCTATGCCACAAGGTTGAGGTTGACGGAAACAGAAGAAATGTGCCCTCGGTTAGAGGATGATCTCTACATGCACCCTAAGAAGATATTAGGTTACAGGGGTCCGTCTGAAAGAAATGACTTCTATTGCGAGTGAGAGTTCTAAAATGATAACGTTTAACTGTTCCATGGTTGGCCACTCTTCCAGTGATATAGACATTTCTGATATAGCCATTTCTGATATAGGCGCATTTGGGACATAAGTTAATAAATGCTGAACAATGGCCTATTCATGATTACTATTAATACACCAATTTTACCCACTCCTTGCTTTTCAACGGCTGTGGAGTGTTAGTGCTGGAAAATCGTGGCGGTCAACTGAATGGAAAACTTGTCGACGAAAAAAGTAAACTTAAAAACACACAGTGCTGTTACAATATTTCATTTAAACTTGCACGAGAACACAAACGCATGGGGAATTAAAAGCAGGGATGAGGACGAGGGAAACGTTTTAAAAATTTGTTTGTAATGTTCACATTATTAACCATGCAAAGGTTATCCATCTTCATAGTTGATACGGTAGCCTAGACTTAGTAAAAACAAACAAGATATGTCCTGTTCTCCTGGGTGGGGTACCGGTGGTCCCACCCTCCCTCGCTATGCACCTAATAAAATCTCATATTTTCTCATTTTTAAGAAACCTCAAAATGTATAAAAACAGATCAGTGAAAACGATTCTGTCAATAAAAAATTAACGCTTAGCAGTATTCATGTGATATAACAGGGCGAATTGCACCCCATTGTGCAAGTTAGACTTATAGAATATCTGACCAAATAAACAAAAGATTTCATGCTTAATAAGCTATTTCTTTGTATCATGGAAGTGCTACCTCGGAGGTAGTACTTCCATGCTTGAACGAAGTACACTGAGGTATGGAAACAGCAAGACACTGGTTGGAGTTTGTGCTTATCAGACTCCTCCACACTTACAAACATGAAACTACATTGCTGGACAAACCTCAATGGGGGAAAAGCTCTCTCACTCGGAAAACCATAAAATGATATGTCCCTGTAGCGTGACTGCCAATGAAGTTTCTCTTAGTGTCACCTCTTGAGACTAAAGCTGACCATTGATCTCCACCAATACAATCGCGTTCTTTCCCTTAAGGTAGCACATCACTAATTCGAGGAGAATCCCCTGGGAGGATATTGCCCTACGAATTTAACACCCTAGAAAAACTTTTTGGGGACAGATTAGACTATGTTTCTGAATTGGTGTGTTCTATTTGTGATATGCATAAGGTAGGGAAGGAAAGGAAGTGCTCATCCTACAAAAATAAAGAAAATTTAAGGTATTTCAGGAACTTTTTTGAATATATCCTTCCGCCATGCAAAATGGCATTTTAAATGAGGTTAAAACACAGGAAACGCCATCCTTTTACACAAGCTTCCCCAGCTCAAAATCTCAACGGTCATGTTACACAAATTTTAAATATTTGTAAAGGGCCGACTAGTGAGCTTCATATGAGCGGCAGCTTAATTGTGCCCCGGCGTTGAAAACTTCTACAAGGGTCCACGGACCAAATCTATACACTAAGTATAATACGTATCCGTCACTCCTATTTTGTGATATCGTGTTTACAAAGTGTTTCGTTTTTGACCACTAGTAACCTCAATTGAAAGAATTTGACCTTCCCCACCGCAATACTGATTTTGGTTAACTGAGACGAATTTATACATCACTTATTAAGAGTTTAGTTGATTACTAGCTTGGAATATCATGTTTACAAGCAACAAGCATCACAAACACACTCCAACACCTATATACACATGTACGTACACGTATACAGGTGATTTCACAGATTCCCCACACCTTCGGCAAGACATATAAAAGCAAGCATTCCTCCGAGAAAGCTCAAACACTTAACGCTTAAAATGTGCTATTCAAATTTGAAACTATCTAGCACTGATAAGATCAGGGATAATTTTGCCCCGAATAAACCGAATAAGTCAACTTTTTAACCAAAGATATATTTTGAACAATAAAGTCAAAGTCAAAAATTCCTTCGGCCTCCTATTGACTACACCCTTTTAATTTAAGAGTGCAGCTTTCCGGCAGCCTCTTTGCAAATTACTCTGAAAATTTCTTGTCAAAACCATCTTTGCGATGATCTACAGCCAAAATTCTTCATTACCACTTCAAATAACGTGTTTAAGACACACGACGTACACAGGAAATGTTCCGGAAAAGCCAAATGACAGCAGAAACCATCTCATTTTCTCGGGGCAGAAACTTATTCCCACTCGGGCTTCAACGGCGCTTCGCTGTGATCGCAGGTCACCACTTTGCTGTTGTTTTTTTTTCTTTTGCAGACGCCTATGGTTAATTCTATGTATGCATAACAGCATTTTATTATTTTTGGAAAGTGATCTGAAACTCAAACCTTGATTGTCTTTAGAAAATTACTCTAACCTTCATTTTTGAATCTGTATTAATATATTCACATTAATCATAGAAATCTTTTTTGAAAGGTTTACTATACTTTAAGCCGTATCGATCACTTCGCATCGTTTTACTTTCAAGAGTTAAATTTTTCTTGAAATTTTTCAAAGGGAAGGGATGGCAGCTGAGTTGCTATCCAACTTGCACTCTCAAAACCAAACCAGCATTCACATGTCGTGTAACAGCCAATTTCATAGCATGTACAGTAAATACTGTACATGGTGGAATACCGTTTCCAGTTTTAAACTGTGCCATGTTATAATTTAATATCACCAATTTTCCCCTAACCCTAACACTAAGAATAACCGTAACCCTAAAAAAAAAAATAACAGTAAATTCTGTTGATTTTATAATAGGAATCGAACCCAGAACCCTGAAAATCATGGTATCATGCCTTCCTTCTTGACCACTGTACCATGCGGAGAACTCGACAGCCGTTCTCCTAAATTAACTACTTATCTGTAAATCACTCAACAGTATCGTACCATTAACAGTTCTCGTAACACGTGTTACAGTTTCTGTAACACAGATCAGTTTAAACTGGACATGCTATGTGTATTGGGTACGTGTAATGAAGGTTGTCTTACTTTCAACAAACACCACGAGACCAAAACCGTAAATCTTTGTAAAGGAAGGTTTTCGGCTTTACGAAGTGAGTTGAAATGTTTTTGCTTGATGTTGAAGGTACTAACGAGTTCTCAGTCGACATTTACACCAAAGAAGCTACCACTCTCTTGCAAATCTTGTTCTGATGTGATGAAATTGTGATGGAGTTCAAACCGCTCAATGACTTGACGAGAACGCCTTGACTGGGCTAGCTTTCTGTGCAGGGGTCTTATCGAAATCTTGTTTGCGCCCTCGACTACATGGTACGTAGGATATGATCGCTCTTGCGCTGGGATTATATTCATTTATTTTAGTAGTTCATTTGTACGGCATTTGAGCAGAAGAGTAGAAGAGCCTTCAAATATTTCACTAGCATAAACCGTAAACAGATACCGTGCACGTTACATGGAATGGTGAATTCAAAAGTTAAGGAATATTTAAAAAACTGAAAAAAATGCGTTGCTTTGTTGCTGGTTTGTTAGGTCTTTACTAATTTAGAACGTAATATTTGGCAACTTGTTTTTTATGTTGTAGAACCTCATCGTTCAACTTTCCAATCTTTGCTGGTTGCATTCTTTAAATTCTTTTCTAATTAAACGTCACTGAGTTTGGTTGTATACTGAACATTTAAATTTGCTAGTTTTAAACATTCCTAGTTCTTGTATTCAAGGCAAAAATATAATGTAACTAAGACTTGAGTGCGGCATATTCCTTGTGTATTTGCATTTCGTGTGGAACTAGTTGGCCTATTTATCAAGTGACTTATGTCAATTCCTTCTGCATTTTGCGTAACATTTTACTATCTCGGAAGATCTCTTCGGTGGGATCGGATGAATGGTTGTTACATCTCTCGCAGGTTGTCTGTGTTATGGCAAATTTATGCATTTATTAACAAACTTTTCTTACGCAAGAACTATGCATTTGTTATCACGGCAACGTTGCAGGTTATCACCCTTTCTCCATCACACCGCTGACAATGCTGATTTCATGGTGGGAATTTTCCACACGGGAAAGGGTTTCCTCGGACCCTGACGGTGGTCATTTACCAAAGGCTATGTAAGATCCAGTGCGATTTCCTTCATTGCATATCCCGGGGTAGCATCACCAAGCGTGTTGGGACTTGTTTGGCAAAACCTTAAAATAAACGATGACCCCCTGAAAAAGGCCTTCCTGAATTGCCTCATCGATATTGTCCAGCCAATACGGAGGTATAAATGACTAAAACGGCCTCACAACAATTCCTCAGTTCCCCCTTAAAAACACAGACTCACCCGAAGCCTCCCGAAATCGGGAATCAGGGAATCCCGGCACCATAAGTACTACTGGTGTTAAAACAGGGGCCTGCCATGCTTCCCCCAACAAGGAAATGACTTTCCGTGACATGGTTTATTGTCCTTTTTCAGGACAAAATTTATACTATGTTTGTTTGTCGACTAGAAACAATTCAGGTTTCCCCCCTCCACCCTCCATGTAGTATGTTTTTTCTTGTGACAAAGCATATGCTGTTAGGCCTATGATTTCATTAAAAGGTGCGTCATTGAGTTGTTCTGTTAATGTTGATGAAGTCCATACAGCAGAGATATTGTTAGTGCAAAGAAGGTTAACTATTTTTACTTTAAAGTATCAAGCTTATATATTATCATCAGCTTGCTGTTCCTTGTAGATTGGATTCACCTTTCGAGTTCTTCGGAGTTGTATCACCATTTATATTCACAGATCTGAAAATCTTCGCCATTCTCTATGAAGCTGTGCAAGTGAGCTACCCGTCAAACATGCAAAGGAGACCTGGGATGATTTTCCGCTTCTTTCGTCTTACTACCAGCACTGTGTGAGATGCGTGACCAGGAAAACACATCTAGTTGAAATAAATAGTTTCTGTAAGCCTTACCGCAAACACCACAAAACGAAGCCGCAGCTGTGCAAATCGTTCGTCAGGGGAGTCCCAAACTTCTCTACGGAATCTCGGTAATTAAAAACATTTTCGTACATTTTTAATTTTGGGAATTCCTCTAGTGAAAAGTTCACCTTACCGAAGGGCAGGAAACGATTGTGCAGTGGGCAGGGGGTGGATCCAGGATTTGTATGCACCCCGAGGCCCTCCATCTTCTTCTTGTAAAAAAATAAAAAAAAACTCTTCCCTCCGCCGGGGAAGAGGGCAGGCAAAAAAAAAAAACTAAAAAGTCAGAATAAGTGTGTCGGGGGGGGACGCGTTTTCCTTTTCACAGCACAGGATCGAACGGAAAAGAGTGAGTTTGTCGGGGCCGAACTTGGATCCAACCATCGGGTATGGTGGCATTTATTCTAACCAGTGGGCGTTCAACCAGGGGGGACCTTTTCATTCTGGGGGCGGCACAAGGGGGGCACAACAGTTCGATTGAGGGGGCACCAACTAGATAGAGGAGGTTAAAAGCAAGTCTGTTGGTGTAAACGGCCGGCAGCCTGGGGGAAGGGGGTCTAAGGGGAATGGGGGTGTTCCCCTTTTGAAAAAAGTAGGTTGTTCTATAGATGCAATAGGGTGCCACAATTTACCCGCTACCTTTTTGAAGTAAAAAAAAATTTCTGTCAAAAAAAAGTAAACGAATGTTAGGAAACTAAAAAAAAAACATTTATGCATGGATTGAGGGAAATTTTCATATGAAAGAGGGTTAAACTCAGTTTGAAAAAAAAACTCGTGCATGGTATTGCCGCACATCCAAACGATCAAATAATTCGTGCTTTTTTTTTTTCCGGATTGTGGAATATGTTTCAAACATTAACGTGAGTGAAATTCTCTTGATCACAAACAGTGAGGGATTGGAGTGTCGTACAGGGATGATTAAAAGTGATCCCCTAGAAATTTTGTAATTCATATGTTTCCCTCTTTTCCAATCTTACAATCCTGTGGACATTATTTTTTTTCAGCCAGAAGGGAAAAGAATACGGAACAAGGTCTCCAATTACCTGAACTTGCTGTGCCATTGAGCTTGCCAAACTACAATTCGCAAAAACGCAATGGGCCAGGGCAAAAATTTCCATGGTAACTGTAAATCGTACCAAAAAAACAACACCTATCATTACTGTTTCGGTTAAACTGAGTCCGCGAGGGGCAGGACATTTCCGCTACCACTTCTATCAAGGCGTATACTCACACCCTATTGAGGCGCGCGGAGGAGGATTATGGATGGTAGATTTTACCAAGAACCGTAATGTGGCTCCCTAAAGCCTCCCGACGACAAGAGAACAATCGTCTGCTTCTATGAGATGGAGGGTCATTTCTAATTACGAAATAAAAAAATACAAATTGCTGCCGTTTTCTTGTACTAAAAGGAAGCAAATCAAAATCCCACATGAAACATCGGTTAGTCAAAAATATTCTCAAAACTAACAAGGAACACTCATTACAAGAAGATCTATACATTTTTTTTTCAAAAAATCTCAGATCTCAGTTGGGCGGGCCACACGGGGCGTTGGCACAAGGTTTCATTAAATGGGGAGGCACGTGCCCCACATGGCCCCCCCTTGGGGACTCCCCCCACTGTATTTAACAGTTTAAGCTAAAAGGGGGACACCAAAAACATTGCAGTAGAGACCTTACCACACAAATCGATGGTTACCACAACATGCAATTAAATGAGAATGTGAAGTTAAACCTAAAAAAGAAAAAATACTGTAATGAGAGTAATTTGAAAATCCATTTTAAGTTTATTTTGAATGAAATCAAACTTAAGGTCGGTTTTATGTCGTTTTCCTTTTTTACCTCTGCGGACACACTCCCTTCTCGGTCAATAGAAGTGAAAATTGCTAAATGGAAAATGCGTAACGGCGCTGTTTGGGAAAATGTGAAAATGACAAAACCACCCTATCTCGCTAAGAAAACAGGTTCAAATTACCTCCTTTGCGTGATTTGTTATGAGATTGCCCCCACCCCATACTCCTTTAGGAGGAGGGAGTGCAGACCTCTTGCTTCTGACTCAACAGCCGATGACAGTGGTACCTTGGCTTGCAGGAACTAATTACTAAATTTTGTCAGCAGTGCGCCCTTTCGTGGCATCTGAGGAAAGAATAGGTAAATACAAAATACACTAACATTCGTAAATCCATTAATCATAATTGGGTTCACCTCGTAAACTATACCAGGTAAGAATGAACCTTTAAAGTAAATGTGTGTGTATATATATATATATATAAATATATATATGCATATATATAGGTGTGTATATGTATGTATGTATATATGTATATATATATATGTATAATGTATATGTATATATATAAAGATATATATATATATATATATTCTTAGTAAGAATGACGGTACCACAAAAGGTACCTTCATGTCAATGTTAGACGCATATTCCACAGGTTAAAAAATTATGCGACTGATGTCCGCTTCCCATCATTCTTCAGTTTCTATATTTAGAAGTCGCAACGTCCTATCTACACTTCTATTATATATATATATATGCTATATATATAATTATATATATATATATATATATATATACTTATATATATATATATATATATATATATATATAGATGGATAGAATGTACGCAAAACATGCCGTGAAGTGTAAATATAGATAGAAAAGTTGAAATGACTTCACAAAACACCACCAAAATGGTATCATAAAACGTATTAAATCCTGAGCGCTTTCACCAGTTCATGCGGGATCTTCAGAGGTAAATGACACGAGTATGTGCAAAATTAGTTGATACAAAGAAATTGGAGAGGTTGTAACAGTAAATGACAATTAGACATGGCGGATGTTTTTACACACTTAAGTAAATAAATCGTTAGATTATAGGCCTCTCTGCTCTCTGTCCATCAAAGAGGCTATTTACCGGATTAAAGTTCATAAAAATAAAGTTAATTTAACGGATAAAGGTTCAGTGAACATGCTCACTGCAATAACCACACACCTCTATAGGCAGATTCCAAAAGCATTTAGGGATACAGCTAATTAGAGAGGCTCTAGAGATTAGGGTTAATGAAAAATCCACTATTAACAGGATTGATGGGAAAGATGTCAGCCACATGTGGAAAATTTTTTTTGCATCCAGCCATGGTCCTTTCTCACTTGCCTCATCCAGTGAGAACACAGATACATCGGCCAATCAGAGCACAGAATCCTCAATTCAACTGTCCAATCAGAACACAGACAAATTAGCCAATCAGAACACTGAATCCACCAATTAGGGTTGCAGCATAACAGTCCTGAAGAAGTCAGAGCCACTTCTGACGAAAGATTGACTATTTCAAGACCTTCGACGGCGTACTCGTTGAAATCATCTAACTAGTAAAGTTCTTCAATTAAACATGAGATCAGAAAAGCCGAAAGTATCCTTATTCATATTTTACGCAATTGTGAAAACCAAAGGGACACGACAGACACACTCGCTTATGTGTCCACCTTTAATCCCAGACATCCGGAAATTTTCAACTTGATATGCCACAACATGCCTATTTTGAACTGCAGCGTCAAAATGAATACTGTCATGAAAGACGTAAAACCTATCAAAAGCAAACGTTAACCACGTAACTTAAAAAAATTGTTAACCTAAGCAAAGTTTGAAGACAGCGAATCAACTTCGCAAATCAGCAAATGCAACCGCCCTCGCTGCAAAATATGCCCTATAATAATGCCGGGTGAGAAAATTCATTTTTCTTCCACAGACGAAGACTTCTTTGTTAAAACTAACTTTACGTGTGAGTCCAAAAATGTTGTATATATTCTTAATTGCAGTAATTGTTATGATCAATATATAGGTAACACAAAAATTTTGCGAACCGTGTTACTTTACGTAGAAGCCAGATTAAAAATGAAAAAAGTACAGGATTCTGGAAGTTAGTAAACATATTCATATGTATACATGTGGTAAAAATAATTTTAGAATTTCACTCTTCTGTCAATGCTGCAATGAGAACCAACTACCTATTAAGGAAAATCATTTTATCTGTCGTCACTTGATAATTCTGTTCACTGTACATATAGCTAACCATTGTTTTTGTCTTCTTGGAGTTCTCGCCGCTATACGGCATCAATTGTAAGTAGCTTCTTTGTTGAGTTTTAATCCGGTGAATAACCTCTTTGATAGGCATGAGACAAGAGAGGCCTATTGTGTAAAAACATCCGCGAAGTCTAATTGGCCTTTACTGTTACAACCTCTCCAATTTCTTTGTATTGTCGGATTGTGTCTGGTTCGTGCTGTCCCTTTCCGGGTGGTTTGCAGAGTGCGCCCCGCCGACTTGTTTATCCCACTGGATTTGTTTGTTCCCACGCTTCTGGCGCGCCTGGTGGTCTTTCCGGTTTCCTGTCACGTGTTTTGGTGTACGTGACTATTTCCACGTCTCATACCACGCCGGAAAGTCCCCATCCTATATTTCCCTAGGTGTGGCCAATTTCACTTTCTGTGGCCTCCTCATTGGTCATACAGTACCGACACATTAATTAATATTTATTTGCTTGAGTGCGTGTTAACTTTTAACCAATCAGGAGACTTCAATTAGTTCCGGGATTTTCCTACAGCCATGTGGCTTGAATTAACCCCGAGCTGCAAGCTTGGTCACTCGTGTTTTAGGCCTCTAAGAAGAAACATGTAGTCACTGACTGTACATATAGCCTATATCTAATCAGTTTTTAATATGGCCGACCGTTGATTGGAATTGATCACCAAATAAATCATTTAAATCAAGTTGAAACTTTAATCAATTTTTCTTCTCCTTTTTTGGACTTACCGTTTCGAGCTACACCTCAAGATCCCCGTACAAAGCCTTTGTTTATACGATTGGCCCATTATCTCACAGTATCCACTAATTTTGTACATACTCGTGTCATTTAACTCTGAAGATTCCGCATGAACAGGTGCAAGCGCTTAGGATTTAATACATTTTATGATACCATTTTGATGGTGTTTTGTGAAGTCATTTCAACTTTTCTCTGTATTTATATATGTATATATATATATATATGTGTGTGTGTGTGTGTGTGTGTGTGTGTGTGTAAATATTGAAAGGTATGATGACTATGGAACTACAAGCTGTATTGTAGTCATTATACCTATTGTATATTGATATAGTGCCACCACTCTTAGAGAGAGCTGAAACATGGCCGCCATCTTAATAATACCACGCTGTTCTTCTTAATAATGCTGTCATGTCTTATTTCGTGTCCATAATTTGTGACAACATAACAGATTTGGCGACGAGGACGAGATTTGCACTCTGAACTTACCTGTGCAAAGCAAAATCTTGTGCACGAACAAATTTGTGCGTTAAATTTGGCCAAGTATGCCATTGCTGAAAGCTCTCACGTGTGAAGCCTACAATTCGTTACTGTAGCATACTGTGTTAGTGTGTACAAGGACAATAGCGAAGCGTTATAGCCACGAGAGTACTTCGCCGCGCAATGTGGAATGTCAACACTATACTAGTCAATGGGCGCTGAAATAGCTATGCCATAACCCAAAGCCCACGCCTGTACTACAATACAACTACGACTACGAGCATTTTGGTGTATAAAGAGACAGTTTGGCGAACATTATGAATCAAATTATGGATTGTGACTGTTCAAACAGGGATCTAAATAAGTTTGTATGCACCATAGGCCTAGCCTAGATGTTTTGTATTTGTGAAACGCCAATAGCCTACTTTGTAAAATATGTGCCTAGCCCAGGGCAAGGCTTTTCCCATAAACCTATTGCATGTAGTGTCCATGTGATAAGGGTCAAACAATAATGTCCAAGCCTGCCAATGTAAATTTTGTTGTATTGTGTTTAATGTGTTAGCATAATTGTAACCATACACAAGGCTGAACCTGAAAGTTGTTCAAAAGCTGTTGTAACATGCAATGTGTTATTGCATTATTCTAAGCCATTACGATAGTGTAGCCTATTGTACCAGCCAAATTAAGTACAGTAACAGGGTGCAGCCTGGGCACAGTAGTCATTTCTTATAGCCTGTAGTTGTAATCGCCATGGCAACTGCACCATTATTGGGAGCAGTACCACAGTTCGAGAAATATGCCAATTTCGAAGAGTGGACTGAGGTACTTCAGGCATGGTTCAAATGGAATCACAGAAGACACTAAAAAGCGTGCTGTGTTTTAACTAGTGTGGGTAGTAAAGCCTATCACACACTTAGGGCCCTAGTGCAGCCAGCAGAACCATCTGAAAAGTCCTTTGCAGATTGTCTTAAAGCATTGCAGAAACATTTCTCGCCTAAGCTTTGTGAAATTGTGCAACGTTACAGATTTTACACCTGCACGCAACAAAAGAGTGAAAACATAGCCCAGTTTGTCGCAAATTTGCGTCGGCTTAGTGATGGGTGTAATTTTCAGGATCTAAACACAACGCTTAGGGATAGATTAGTGGTTGGGGTGAAGGATGCAACCATCCAACGTAATGGCCCTGTCACACTAAAGCGTATGAGAGAAACGTATGAATTGCGTATGGAATTCTTCGAATACGCACAACTTTTGAGCGTATGAACGGAAACTTTCGACAACTGTCGTTGAAGGACGTATGATCAACGTATGAATAGCGTATGTATACAGTATAATTGGCTTATAGGTAGCGCATGCGTGGCGTGTGCGAGCGTATTTGAGCGTATGTCATTTTATGTCAGCGTCATTGCAGCGTTCACAAAATTATGGGTAGCGTGTGCAAGCGTATGCGAAACGTATGCGAAAAGTATGTCTAGCGTATGAGCAGCGTGCTCCGAACTTTTCCTTTATCCCTGCACTAGACATAGGTTACAATGACGTTGCTGATGCGCTTTCCATACGCTAGCTTTACTGACCACCTTCATGCCACCGTATGAGAAGCGTACTTGACCTATGAGTAACGTACCTTTAGCGTCACTCCAGCGTATTCAGCGTATGCTGAACGTCTGCGTAACGTATAATTCATACGCTCGCATACGCCGAAAATTTTTGAACATGCTCAAATTTTTTTGGCTGCCTCGACGTATGCGAACGTACACCGACGTATGCCAGCGTGCTTGAAACGTATACGACTTATGACTAACCTACCCAAAGCGCATATCAGCGTATGACACCGTATGACCAACTTTTCTCATACGCACGCATACGCTACTAGGATACGCTATAGTGTGACAGGGCCTTAAGCTGTTGAGTGAAAGTGCGTTTACATTCTCAAAAGCCTACAATTTGGTTACAGCTATGGAATTAACCCAAAAAGACCTTGAAGACATAAGGAAAATTGCAACCCCGGTTTACCCGCCCGCACCCACAGTAAATAAAATGAGAACTGCGAAAACTAAAGTAAGCAGTAGCAATCAGAAAGCACAAGGTAGTTCAACACAAAAGTGTTGGAGATGTGGGGGTAAGCACCCACCACAGAGTTGTCCATTTAAGGAACAGAAGTGCTTCAAATGCCAAAAGCTTGGGCATACAAAGTCCCAATGTGACGCAGTCGAAGCTTTTAAGCAAAGAAAACAAAAGCAGGTTTCTCAGACAAACCAATTGGTTGAGGCACAACCATTGGAAATAATGCCAGAAATTTCAGATTTAAGTGATGATTTAAATCATCTCACGGGTAATGAGCAAGCACAAGTTAATCGTTTGGGTAAGAACGAGCCATTTCATGTGTCAGTTGAAGTGGAAAACAAACCAGTAGAGTTTGAGATTGATACAGGTAGTCCCTGGTCTATAGTGCCTAGACAAATTTTTCAAGAAATTAAGCACAGGTGTAAGTTGAAGGAATCACAGGCAGAACTTACAACTTACGCAGGGAATCCAGTACATATTTTGGGAGAAGCAGATGTGTCAGTCTTGGCATGTAGAAAAAAAGCAAATTTGACGTTACTAGTAGTTGAGGAGGAAACGCCCCTCTTGGGCCGAGATTGGATTAAGAGTTTAGGCATTAAGGTGGAAATCCCAAGTAGCAGCCATGATAATGGACAAATTGTGAAAACACTTAATAAAAATTTGTTTTTCCAGGATAAACTTGAATCTCTCCTGAGAAAGCACCAAAAGTTGTTTGATTCAAGCAAGTTGGGGAAATTGGAAAATTTTCAGGCAAAGGTTTATCCGACCAAGGACGAGCCTTTGTTTTACAAAGCAACCCCAGTATCTTATGCAGCAAGGCATAAAATTGATGGGGCATTGAAAGAGCTGGAAAGCCAAGGTATAATAGAACCAGTTGCATTTTCTGATTATGCATGCCCCTTGGTGATTGTTAACAAACATAATGGTAAAGTCAGATTGTGTGGTAATTATAAGTTAACTGCAGATAAGGTTTTAAAATTTGAACAGTGTCCAATACCTACCTTAGAAGACCTGATGCAAGATTTGCAAGGGGGTCAGTACTTCTCTAAGTTAGACTTATCACATGCATATTATCAAATTGAATAAGAAGAGTCGGCAAGAAAGTACACTACTATCAATACCCATAGAGGGCTATTTCAATACAGGCGTCTTCCCTTTGGCATAGCTTCCGCCCCTGCCCTCTTCCAAAGGACAATGGAATCACTTCTAGGGGACATTCCAATGTGTCGTCCTTATCTTGATGATATAATTGTGAGCGGAAGGGGCCCAGAGGAGCACATTCAAAACCTAAGCCAAGTTCTCAAACGCCTCGAAGAAAATGGTCTTAAGCTGCAAAAACAAAAGTGTGAGTTTAACAAAAGTTCGGTAGTATACCTGGGACATGTGTTGGATACACAAGGACTTCGACCATTACCATCAAAGCTGGATGCAATCCAAAATGCTCGAAGGCCAAAAAATCAAACTGAGTTGCACGGCTATCTAGGTTTGTTGGGGTACTACATGAAATTCATTCCTAATCTGTCAAGTGAAATTACCCCATTGACTGAGCTATTAAAAGAACAGTACTCCTCTGCGGAGCGTTTACGCAAAAAGAAATCACACAGTAAATTTCAAAAGCCTATGACTAAGGACCCTAAATTTACATGGGGAAAAGAACAAGAAAAGGCTTTCAACAAATCCAAAGAGCTTCTTCAAAGTGAAAGCCTTCTCACGCACTTCGATCCATCACGACCAACCTTGTTACAAGCAGGTGCAAGCCCATATGGCATTGGTGTTGTGATAAGCCAGTTATTGTCAGATGGAAGCGAACGTCCAGTCTCTTTTGCATCAAGAACATTATCACAAAGTAAGCAGAACTACTCTCAGTTTGAGAAGGAAGGACTTGCTATTATATTCGGACTTCGCAAGTTTCATAAATACCTCCATGGTAGACACTTTACAATCATCACTGACCATAACCCATTAGTAGCATTGTTTGGGGGTAGGAAGCCTGTTTGTCCTATGGCATCAGCAAGGATTGTCAGATGGCATGTTATCCTTTCAGGTTATGATTTTGAGATAAGCCATAAGGAAGGACACGACCATGTTAACGCAGATGGACTCTCAAGACTTCTGTTACATGAGAACAGGGAAGTGGCATGGTTGTTTGACTCTGTTCTCCCAAGTCCAAATGGAGAGAGTATCCATGCATTGATTGATTTAGAACAACGACCAATTGATGCTACATAAATCAAAGAACTTACAAATAAAGACCCAGTCTTGTCAAGAATGAAGCAGTATATATTACAAGGTTGACCAAGTGAGCGAAATTTAGGAGAGGACTTCTCGCCCTTCTCTCAAAAAAGAGAAGAACTGAGTTTGGAAGACGGTATAATCTTATCGGGTCATAGAGTAGTGATTCCCAACAACAAAGACCTGCAAGCATCCCTGATGGATGAGCTACACCTGACTCATCCAGGTATTGTAAAAATGAAACTGTTGGCCAGATCATATTTTTGGTGGCCTGCTATTCATAAAGACCTGGAAAAGAAATCAAAGCTCTGTAACAGTTGTCAAGAGACCCCAAAACAGCCCTGTCCAACTCAAATGCATCCATGGGAGTTTCCAGATCACCCCTGGATCCGAATTTATGTTGATTATGCCGCTATACAGGGTCAGGATGTGTTAATAGTTGTGGATGCATTTAGGAAATGGATTGAGGCAGTGAGAGTTGCAAGTGCAACTACAACATCTACAATTATTGTACTACGAAGATGTTCGCCACTCACGGGATACCGGAAACGCTAGTGAGCGATAATGGCCCTCAATTTGTATCGGAAGAATTTGCGCTGTTTCTTAGTAGCAACAATATAACACATATTCAAACAGCCCCAAAGCATCCATCCAGCAACGGACTTGCGGAACGTGCAGTACAAACCATAAAGAGTGGTATTAAGGAAATGACAAGTGGCAACTTAGAGCTCAAGCTACAGCGAGTACTTATTAGGTATCGTGTAACACCACAAGCGACTACCGGCAAAACACCCAGTGAGCTATTGAATCGTAGACTTATAAGAACACGTCTGGATCAAGTTCGACCCAGTGTGTCAAGAAAAGTAAAAATTCAGCAGAGCCGAATGTTAGATCAGGGAAACACGAAAGCAAAAAAAAAAAAGAGAGAGAATTTCAAGTGACTGACCCAGTGTGGACAAAGAACTTTGGGCCGGGACCCATCTGGTTAAAGGGTAGTGTTACTAATGTGTTAAGCCCTACAATGTCAGAGTTGACACTGGAAGATGGTAGGACAGTAAGGAGACTTAATGATCAAGTGCGATTGCGGATTGTTTCAAACAGTGATCTTGAAACAGGTGTTGAAAATGTTAATGTTAATGTTAGGGGAGAGCAAAGTGAGCTCGTGTTACCCTATCAAACAGCATACTCCGTTGAGGACCAGTCAGAGGTATCAAGTCAAACAAGTCACACAGAAAGCCTTGAGCCAAGTCCAAATTTGTTAGAACAGGTTAGCTCTCAGCCAGAGTCATCTAAACAAGCTTCAGATTCGGCTGAGCAAGTCAAGCTAAGGGTATCAGATAGGAAAAGGGTACCATCCGTTCGGCTCAAGGATTATGTGGTATATAAGTAAAGTGCCGACATAGTATTAAGTTAACTTGCTTACATTGAGCATTGTATATGTCTTACATTTCAAAAAAAAAAGCGGAAAGTTCATATTCTAACGATACCAAAATTTCAGTAGCCACATACTGTGTATGTATGAAGTGATTCTAATGGTTGTAAATAACTTTGTGATCCTGGGTTTAAAATTAAGGGGGAGGAATCTGTTGTATATTGATATAGCGCCACCACTCTTAGAGCGAGCTGAAACATGGCCGCCATCTTAATAATACCATGCTGTTCTTCTTAATAATGCTGTCATGTCTTATTTCTTGTCCATAACTTGTGGCAACATAACAATACCTTTCAATATTTTAACACCGTTCATAGGTTGAGCACTCTACAATTGATTGGTTAACACTTAAAAGAATTTATATATATATATATATATATATATATAAATACAATATACACCCAATCTATGGACTTATAGCTGCAACTCCGAGTTTCATGCGATCCTCGCAATCGTCAGGCAGCAAGTGATTCGCTTCGCTGGTCAGTGCATTCAAGTTCATCTCTTAGGTTTGCTTGAGTGCCTGCACTTTGACGATAGCTCCGTTCTTCGGTTGAGTAAGTTCATATTGTTTGCTAGGGCTATCTCGACCTTTTCCTCTACGCAGAGGTTACATTGGCTTGATGCTCTTTGTTTGGTGTTAGATGTTTTTAAAGTTTCCCATTTGATTTCAATGTTTTTTTCTTCTTCCTTAAGGGCCCAGATATACTTTGATAGTTCCGTGTCCTTTGCATGTTTTTGGTGGTTGAATGATTTTCGATGGTTATAGTAGCGTTGTTTGAATGGCCCCCCAGATATCCCTATGTACGTCTTGGGTTCGACACCGCACCCAGAGACTGTAGCTTTGTAGACGACGGCTGTGGTAAGGCATTTACCCCTCAGGGGGCAGGAGTCCTTGTCCCTGCAATTGCACATCTTTTTCGGGGTGGCTGGCGTTGTGGTGGTTATGATCCTGTTATTGTGTGATTTTATGATGGCTTGCATGTTTTTCAGACAACTATAGCTGATTTTCAGTGTGTTCTTATTGAAGATTTTGCTAAACTTGTTCTCAGCTGTGAAGTGCTTTCTGATGAGCTTGATGAAAGTCTTTCCGATGTTTGTTGCCACTGTTTTGCTATAGGGTGGATTAAACCAGGTTATTTTCCTGCTTCTGTTTTTCTTTCTGCTTTTATTAGCGTCACTGGGTTGAAAGTTGATTTGTTCTTGGAAACCGCTACCTTGCAACGCTTTGTTGTATGCAGGCGCTGCTTGGTCAAATAGTTCACGATTGGATGACAAAGTGCTGATGCGCTTGCTTATTGAATCGGGTATGTGCTTAATTATTGACGGGGGGTGGTTGGATTCTGCATGGATGTATACCGGTTGGTTGTTGGGTTTCATGTACGGTTTGTGGAGCGATGTTCTGAGATCGAGGTTGACATCCAAATAGTTTACAGTGGTGAGATTGGTTTCTACTGTTATTTTAAGTCCAAATGTTTTGAATATCTCAATGAGGTGTTTTCTTGCTCTGTCTGCCTGGCTGCCAGATGCGTTCCTTAGTACGGCGAGGCCGTCGTCTCTATAGAGGCCTACGCTATCGAAGTCCATTTCCTTTTGTAGTGTGTTAAGGATTAGCAGGCCTACGAGTTCACAGACTTCGGCGCCGTCGTATCCACCAATGGTTACATCAAAGGCGTCGGGAGTGTGTTTCTTCAACCACGGGTTCCCTGCGTGGTCATAGAGCAAGGACTTTCTAGCATGTAGGATTATGTCGATGCTTGTCTCTGCAACTGTGGTGATTGACTTGGCCCATGCAATGACTTTTTTGAGCAGGTTTTCTGAGATGGACGGATAGAAGTCCACTATGTCGAACACAACGAACTTTAGTTCACTTTTGTGTTCTAAACTGTTGAACCAATCTAATACGGACGAGGTGTTGCGCCATTGGTGGACGTCTGTTGTGTTTCTTATTGACGTGTTAATTTTGTCTACTGGCTTTTCCAATTTCTGGTTTCGCAGGGTTTATGAGTCTGCATTTGGTGTTGTGCTCGAAAGTGTCTTTGTGGTCCTTTATCGTTATATATGCTGGTGCTGTGTTGGTGGCACTTATTCTGTCCTGTATACCGAGAGTGCTTGCTACTTCTCTGAGATCGCTGTCAATCTTTGCAACTGTTTTGGGTTCGGCTAGCTTGTATGTGCTTGTGATATTATCCGTGAGCAATTTGTTGTACTCGGTCTTACCCATTTTGTACATATTTCTTGTCTTGTCAGCTGGTACAAAAATCTTGTCACTTTGGTTGATGGTTTTTATATCTTCCCTCAGTTTGTTTTGAAAGTTGTTTCTTGCCTTGCGAAATTGGAGGGCCTCGACCATGTTTAGCATGTCTCGTTCGAATGGTATAAGTTCATCGACTTGTGGCGGCGTGCGTTTGGATTTGAGGCCGAAATCCTGATGGTCGGTTGACTCGTCCTCCGAAGAGGTGCTGTCGCCTTCTCTTTGTAAGAAGAAAATGGCTCTCCAACGCATCCTTTTGATAAGACTTTCTACTTTCTCCAGAAGAACTTTAGTGTACTCTCTATTTTATGGCAGAGGGATGTTCCTGTGTGAATAGTCCAGCGAATATCGTTCCATAATAAGTGCTTGAATGTTCCACTGCTTTGAAGAAGAGTGCTCTACACACGGGAGCAATACATAAGATGCATATATCAATAGCAGGTGAAAAAGTGCTCGATGCATAACAGAGCTTTGTATAAATACAATATACACCCAATCTATGGACTTATAGCTGCAACTCCGAGTTTCATGCGATCCTCGCAATCGTCAGGCAGCAAGTGATTCGCTTCGCTGGTCAGTGCATTCAAGTTCATCTCATAGGTTTGCTTGAGTGCCTGCAATTTGACAATAGCTCCGTTCTTCGGTTGAGTAAGTTCATATTGTTTGCTAGGGCTATCTCGACCTTTTCCTCTACGCAGAGGTTACATTGGCTTGATGCTCTTTGTTTGGTGTTAGATGTTTTTAAAGTTTCCCATTTGATTTCAATGTTTTTTTCTTCTTCCTTAAGGGCCCAGATATACTTTGATAGTTCCGTGTCCTTTGCATGTTTTTGGTGGTTGAATGATTTTCGATGGTTATAGTAGCGTTGTTTGAATGGCCCCCCAGATATCCCTATGTACGTCTTGGGTTCGACACCGCACCCAGAGACTGTAGCTTTGTAGACGACGGCTGTGGTAAAGCATTTACCCCTCAGGGGGCAGGAGTCCTTGAGTCCTTGAGAACAAGCTTAGCAAAATCTTCAATAAGAACACACTGAAAATCAGCTATAGTTGTCTGAAAAACATGCAAGCCATCATAAAATCACACAATAACAGGATCATAACCACCACAACGTCAGCCACCCCGAAAAAGATGTGCAATTGCAGGGACAAGGACTCCTGCCCCCTGAGGGGTAAATGCCTTATCACAGCCGTCGTCTACAAAGCTACAGTCCCTGGGTGCGGTGTCGAACCCAAGACGTACATAGGGATATCTGGGGGGCCATTCAAACAACGCTACTATAACCATCGAAAATCATTCAACCACCAAAAACATGCAAAGGACACGGAACTATCAAAGTATATCTGGGCCCTTAAGGAAGAAGAAAAAAGCTTTGAAATCAAATGGGAAATTTTAAAAACATCTAACACCAAACAAAGAGCATCAAGCCAATGTAACCTCTGCGTAGAGGAAAAGGTCGAGATAACCCTAGCAAATAATATGAACTTACTCAACCGAAGAACGGAGCTATTGTCAAAGTGCAGGCACTCAAGAAAACCTAAGAGATGAACTTGAATGCACTGACCAGCGAAGCGAATCACTTGCTGCCTGACGATTGCGAGGATCGCATGAAACTCGGAGTTGCAGCTATAAGTCCATTGATTGGGTGTATATTGTATTTATACAAAGCTCTGTCATGCATCGAGCACTTTTTCACCTGCTATTGATATATGCATCTTATACATACATATATATATATATATATATATATATATATATATATATATATATATATATATATATATATATATATATATATATATATATATACACACACAAATACAAATGAAGTGTCTAAATGATAGAACTTAAACAAAGTGCTCAGTTTTGCTAACAAAAGAGCTAGAATAACGGCCAGGGTGAAAAGACGGACACGACTGACTCGAAAATCGATATTCATGTAGACCTCCTGATGATACACTAGATTGATACTCTGAGTAGAGGTTTTTGCTTTTATACTATAACTTATTAAACTTATATATATATATATATATATGTATATATATATATATATATATATATATATATATATATATATATATATAGGTCGAAGAGTAAGTAACTGATTCGATCTGAATTAAATTCAACCCAAGTACTCGAAGTTGAATTTAATTCAGATCGAATCAGTTACTTACTCTTCGACCTACATTTACAGTCGATCTTACCACGTTCGACATATATATATATATATATATATATATATATATATATATATATATATATATATATATATATATATATATATATATATATATATATATATATGGTCTAAGTACGCACTTATGAAGTATGTAGGTCAAAAAAGAAGTAATATATATATATATATATATATATATACGGAAGTGTAGATGTGACGTTGCGACTTCTAAATATAGAAACTGAAGAATGGTGGAAAGCGAACACAGTCGCATAATTTTTAAACCTGTGGAATATGCTTCTAACATTGGCAACCTTTGCCTTAGTAAGAAAGACGATACCACCAAATGATGAAAAACTGAGGTCCGAGCTGGGTTTGACCAACGACCTACTGCTCAACGTGCAGTACGCCCTACCAACTGAGCACCTAATTGGTATTCATAACACCACTTGAAAAGTTTTGGCAAAGAAAGATTTTGCGAAATAAAAGAAATTACAGGTTTGAGTGCCATCTTCTTTGAGATCATCTCTATTAAAAATCCATTAAACTGATTGACAACAAGACAAAGGGTTACAATCTGAGAAACAGCTGAACGCCTGAGCAATGGTGCTAGTCTTCAGATCTTTGGACGTAAACATAATGATGTACGTATTGTGGTGGGTGTGGTGGCACTAGGGGCACGGTTTGCTACATGAAACCGTAGTAAGAAATTCGTATTATAGAGTGAAAGGTTTTGCAATCTAAGGGGATTGAGCTGTCACATATTCACCATACAGTTGTTCGAGGACCATCAAAGAGACAAGGCCGGCACGGGGACATGGTATTGATCGGACTATTGTGCACCTTCCGCGATTTTAGCAAATCTCTTGCTAGGAGTATACTAGCGACAGACAGGGAAGTCAGCACGTATTGCATGGGGGCGAGTGCAACGTCCAACGCTTTCCCATGGAAACTTAAAATGATCCAAAAGAAGTTTGAGCAAACGATTTCTACAGGAGGTGGGATGAAATGCCTTTAGGGTGAAATGATGTACTTTAATTAGATTCCGTTATCCCAAATCTTTCACAAATACCTAAATTCTCACACTTTCATCTTCAGTTCAATTCTTTTACATTTCCTTCTTCAATACCATCTCAAACGTTTCGCTACATTCAACAGTCAATGCGTTACATTTATGCTCTTCTGCACAGGCGTCAGTCGAAGGGAGGGGTTAAGGCGTATTTCTAGAGGGAAGAATACAATCCTTTCCAAATAAAGCTTCCACAAACTGAATTGAGGCAAAATTTGACACTACCTTTCTGAGGACACTTTTTACTGCAGGAAGGCATGGAACGATGGGGGTTGAGTCCATTCTTATAAGAAAGCACACACTTTTATAGTATGTTCTACGTCATACCAGGGCTTGCATTTTCTCATTAGAAACTAATTTCAGAAAGTATCTATTTTGAACACTGAAAACGTTTTGGGTAAATAGATACATTACTTAAGCAAAATTAATTAGGTAGTAACAAAGTAAAATGCTTTACATGCTTCATTGTAATAGACTTATTTATGTTAACAAACAATTGACATCAAGGCTGGTTGGCAAAGCAGTTGATAGAGCTCCCTTACACTGTCGCCACAATGAAAAGTAAATTTTAATTCGTCTACTTTCTCCGTGAGATCGCGCCAGTGTTTAAACGAACAAAACCTAACATGCACGCATATGTTCTTACGTATGCCCTATGCCAATCAGTGCCTACAGTGACGTAACCATGAATGGTCGTATAGGAATCTTTGGTCCGAGCAGCAAAACATTTCATCTCACAATCCGAGGGCTGTTATAAATTGAATGTTTAAGGTAGCATACCCTCAATAATTCCTCTATTGACTTACATACTAATTTGAAAAAGTAAAGTGCCCTCTAAAACCTTGTAGAAGTTTTCTCCAGGTACAAGCCACCACTCACAAGAAAGCTGGAAAGCTGGCCACTCATAGAAAATTCAATTTACTATACCATGACCGTGAAGATTTTTTCCTATCGGAGCTCAAAGCTTCCGTACCTTTTCCTAGAGTCTCTTTACTCATTCAAAGCTCAATATACAGCCGCCGGCTTCTAAGCCCATAATTTCCCCCAAATGCTTCAATTGACCCCATTTTGCCACCAGTAATACTTTATCTAGTTTTCTTTTATATCAAGTTGACAAAAGACCCCATTCTATTTGGAAACATATCACAAAAGTTATCCCACTGTCTCTTATTGGTGTTATTTGTGAAGGAGAACAAATGGCGCATTAATATTGACTTAAATGGGGGCGTGCTACCTTAATATAGATTGCTTAAAGGTGATGAAAAGTCCCACATGACCTTTGACCGGTAACGCATGTTAAGGACAGACATTTTGGAATTACAACAGTTTTTGAACACAACACTAAATTAAATCTGATATTTCTGCACATGATTGGTTATTTCTGTTACCGGAGATACTACACAGGAGCCCATGCTACCCCACCTCCAATCACACCATCCCTCCACACACAAAAATAATAGGCTATGTAACGATCATGTCACGTAACGTCGATCATGTGAAGATACGTTACTGAATGCAACAAAGACCAAGTTACCGAAACATCAATACACTTTATGAATGACATATTGTAGGTGAATGGTCATCGACTTTACATGGTTTATGTGCTGTAGTGTTATACTGCCCGGGGGATTGTTGTGACCAGATCCCCTGACGACTTTTTCATTAGTGAAGCTATATCCTGTTGCAACTCTCAGAGATTTCAGGGTCTCTCCTTTCGGAAATCCAAGCAGGGAGTTGCTATTTGTCAAATAGCAACTCCCTGATCCAAGGGTGATTTGTAACTATTCCGTACAATAAGATGGGGACGTGTGGGTTACCCACTTTGCGAAAACGCAGGAAGGGGGAAGGGAGGGTCATTCCTCTCATTGAGCACAGTCATCTTGCACCCTCTATCACTTAGATTGCTAATAGTTTCTGTAGATGAATAACTTTAGTGTGGAAAATGAAGTAAAACATTGAGTAAAACTGTCTTTAAAAGTTGTTTACTGGCATGCTTCACGCGCACCCTTTATAGATTTTGGTCTCATAAGGTGCGTGGCAAAGAGAGGGAGGGAGCTGTTTCAACTGACCTGCCCGTGACCGTCACCCAAGTGCGTAAATATGTATGAATCACAAAACCCTGACCTACATTCCTCAATACGATGAAACTGGCGCACTACAGACCCCTAACCAGACTTGGAGAGCCGGGGGGGGGGGGGGAGCTGAACCAAGCTCGGGGCGCTAATTTTGGTTAAATGGAGAAGCATAATGTTTCATAGAATATCTCACCAAGTCGTTGAAACATGCAAGCAGCTAGGATATAGGCCCTAGATTTAGAGAGCTATTATCGACATTATCTGAGTGTGAGGGAGTTATTCAGTGGTTCAAATTTCTGATTTTCTGCAGACTCTATAATTTGTGAGAGCGCTTATACCGTAAGCTCAATAACAAACTACATTATTGAGCCCATGAAACAATCATAATCAAAGCAACAACACACTGCAATATGTATACCTCTAAATACGATGATATAATATGCCTCTAATTGGCAGTCACGGTCATGTGAGATGTGATTTTCGGGAGACTATTAATCAGCTGTGATCTCAAACCTAAATATGTTGTCAGGTTCTGGTAGTTGTCATGAAAATTCAAAGTTCCCAATTTTTACTTGCAGATATATGGCCAGTAGTCACAAAAAAGAATAACAGCCAGTAATATTCTCATGCAAGATTTGCAAGAAATTACCTTCTATGAAATATGAGCTAATCAGGGTCTCAGATACGCACATGCTGCCTGCAGAATAAATTGGTGATACACTACGCTGTAACCTTGGGGATTGGGAATCTAAGGACAACTTTTGCCACTTTATGTGTTGAGGTAAATATCAAAATGGAAAGTATGTTATAGTTGCACATGGGCCTGGCTATGCCTGTAGAGCATGGGGAGGTCCCACATGCCCCCTTGGTTACGGACCTGGCGCTCGCCCACCCCTCCTGGACGCCACCGACATAGGGAGTACTTTACGGTCCAGTGGTGCCTCTGCCTTTATTTGGTAAAGGTATCTGTACCGCCCTCCTCCCCGGCTACATCTTCGCTGCTCTAGGGTGAATATATTGTCCCAAAGCCTCATGCGATCTTTATCATCCTCCACGTCCCCACTCACAATCCTCTTCCATCATCAAATCAACCTGATGTTAGTCACTCCGAGTAGAATAGTTCCCCGGTGAAACATTACACTCTTCAAACAGTACTATTCAAATTTGAAAAGAATGTACATGAATTTGAATCCTTTACAAATTTGACATTTTGCACAGAATGAACTTAATTTTTAATTTGAGCTATTGTGATTTGACACCGTCACTCTGTCTGTCTGTCCATCTTTTATGTCTATTCACATTTACGTAAATACTCTCAAACGTGCAGCTGTCGACGGGTTTTGATGAAATGTAGACGAAATGATTGTTGGGTGTAGGGCAACTTTGGATCAACAAGACGTCTAGGTCAAAAGGTCATTTCTTGTTCAATACAGGCTGCATTGCCATAACCGCTAACCTCCATCAAAATCAATAGGGTTTTTTGTATTCAATATACACACGTACTAAGTATGAGGTTCCTCTTGCGATGTACGGTTTACAAGTTTTCTCTTAGTGTCCGCTCTTGAGACTTAAGATGACCATTGACCTCCACCAAAACAATAGCGTTATTACTCTTAATATGACAAATCTATTCAGCAAGTATGAAAAGTATCCGTCATTCATATCTTGAGAGGTATCGTGTTCACAAAGGTTTGGATTTTGACCACCGATGACCTCATTTGAACGACATTTGATTTTCACTAAAACAAGAGGGATTTTCTCTAGAATAAATTTATATATCACTTATTAAGAGTTTCGGTGATTATCAACTATCTTGACATGTCCTGTGTACTATGAGATAATGGGCCAATCGTATAAACGAAGGCTTTGTACGGGGAGCTTTTTAAGTACATAGAAACAGGCACTGATGAACAAAGAACCCAAACCGGACCGGAGCAAAACGCAACTGACAACCACCCACAGAATCGCCAACATGCTCTCACCATCCACACCCAGCAAAGGAAACGAAAGAGTCTTTGCCACGCAAACAGAAACCACCAGCACACCCACCATCAACGATCACAACAACACAAGGCCAAGACAACACACGCCCAAATGCAACACGCCCGAAGGCAATCACAGCGCGGAGGGATACGGGGGGGGGGGGGCTCCACCTGCCAAACTCAAATCACTACGGGGATCTTGAGGTGTAGCTCGAAAACCCAATAAGAAGGAAGAGAGTCCAAGCTAGTTGATTTCAAAATGATTTATTCGATGATTGAGTTCCAAAAAATTATGCTAAATCAACGGCCGGCCAAAAAAAAAACCCATATCAAATCGTTATTTACAAAGATATGACTACATGTTGTTTACGTTTCGAATTCTGCAACACGAGTGAGAGCTTGCGGGCTGGGAGTCCATCTCGTACTTCCAAGCCACGAGGGTTGTGAGAAGATCCAGGAACTAAATGAAGTCTCCTGATTGGTTAAAAGTTAACACGCACTCAAGCAAATAAATATTAATTAATGTGTCGGTACTGTACAGAAAGTGAAATTGGCCACACCTAGGGAAATATGGGATGGGGACTTTCCGGCGTGGTATGAGACGTGGAAGTAGTCACGTACACCAAAACACGTGACAGGAAACCGGAAAGATTACCAGGTGTGCTAGAAGCGAGGGAATAAATAAATCTAGTAAGATAAACAAGTCTGCGTGGAGTAGTCTGGAAATTACTTAGAAAGGATAGCATGAACTAAATACTATCTGACAGTACAAACAAGCAGGGTTACAAACACACTCACACACTCACACACACACGCACCATACACCCATATACGTAATGTCAAACATTCCTTCCTCCTTCAGCAAGACATCTAAAATTATGCTTTCCACTCGCTTACACGCTTATACTCTTAAAACGTACCATTCAATTTTGAGAAGAACTTATTAGCACTGGTAAGATCAAAAATGGTTACTATCAAAAATTTTATTTGATTTTGCTCAGTATAAACCGAATCGGTTTACGTTTTTAACCAAATATAACCCATTTTTTGAACAATTTGGTCAAAAATTCCTTTGGTTCCCTTATTGACTACTCCCTTATAAGAGTGCAGCCTCTGTCCATCTGCCTCTTTGCAAATTTCACTGAAAATATCTTGTCGATGCCATCTTTGAAATCATCTACAGCCAAACATTTTTCATTTCTACTTCAAATTACGTGGTGAAGACTCAAGATTTACATAGGAAATGTTCCCCAACACCCATTTAGGCCTGGTCACACCTTTGCTGCTAATTTTCTATGTTTTTCAGACCCACGTGGTTACATTTTTGTTTAAACAACCGCATTTTATGTTTTTGGAAAGTAATCTGAGACTGAAGCTTTCAGTTACCGTTTATTTCCGTCCTTCTCATTACAAAATTTATACAGATTGATTAATATATCATCAATCGAATGTTACACATCAAACTTAACAACTCATTAGCAGGGTAATATGTCGGTAGTTAACTGGGTAAATCGTTGATGAGATTGTAGCAATGTATAAGTGCTAACAGTACTTTGGGGGTGAGGAAGGAGAGTGACTAGAAGAAAGTTAGGAGACTTTTCTAGTCTGGTCCCTAGAAGTACAGAAGTATGGAGTGTCTTTTTCACAAGAATTAGGATAAGGCTTAGAAAAAAGGAAACAAAAAAAAAAAAAAAAAAGACATGAAATATTATAAACTTAGTTATCCCAGCCACAGAGATTTCAGTTACTTTTTGAAGGTACTTAAACTGGCAGCATTTCTTATGTTATCATTTAATGAATTCCATAGGGAAAATCTTGAGCTACTTATTTGGGACTGGGCAAATTGAGTTCTGGTAAGGTGTTGAGATAACCATCTTTAATCCTAGTTGAATAACAGTGAAAGTGGCTATTGATTGTCTTTAGGAACTTTCTCTTAATGTGGACCTAAAGTCTAAAATTACAAAAATATATATTTCAGAAGTTGGAAAAAGAATTTCACGCATAGAACTCCCATTTTCATATCTTCTTCCGTTGCTGAGATATAAAATTTTGAAATTTATTCACTTAATTTGAAATAATCGATTTTGCAATGATTTGTTATGTCCCTCTGGTACAACTCACTTCACCTGCTTTTGTTTCCATTTGAGATTAAGATACTTATATGACCTTGAAACAATTACTGTTCCCTTGCATAGCACGTTGTTCGAAGAGGGCTTATGTAGCCAAGTCACCCTGTGACAGTAAGACAGTGATTACTTTTTGGCATAAGGTGTAGTGGCTTTCAAAAAACAAAGAAAAACAAAGACAATAATTTGAGTAGTACAAGAATGACATGACAAATCGTTGCGTAATTTACCATTTTAAATTAAGTGAATAAACTTCAACATTTTAGATCTCAGCTCAAGAATGTTCCAAGAAGATGAGAGTTAGACCATGGTGATGCATTTTTTAAGCTTTCTTACATATGTTTTTGAGATTTTAGACTTTGGGTACACTTTAAAGTTTTCGAAACTGTATTAATATATTAACAGTGAACGTAAAATACTTTTCTGAAAGGTTCACTGTACTTTAAACCGTTTCGATCACCTCCCATCGTTTTACGCCCAAGTCCTAAATTTTCCTTGAAATATTTCAAAGGGAAGGGATAGCAGCTGAGATTCTATCCAACTTGCACTGTCAAAACCAAACCAGCACTACATGTCTTGCAGTGGAGGTTTCTGACATCAAATAAACACCACTACGGCTAAAACAGTAAAGGTTTGTAAAGGAGGGTTTTCGGCTTTATGTAAATACATAATATATCCTTATAAAGCGCTGCTTCGTAGCGCTAAAACAATACTACCAATAACACAAACAAAAACAGAAGCAATAGAGAATTTAGAATCTACAACGTGGAGTACAGGTATATGTCTTTAACTTTCTCTTGAAAGTATGTAAGGATTCCGATTCCCTAATTCTAGATGTTAAATCATTCCAAATGCGGGGTGCAGCATAACAAAAGGTCTTACAGGCGGCTGAAAGAAGAAATTTCCGGATATTATGTTCAGCCAGGCGTGAGGTGTCACAAGCAGACCGTAGACTTGCTGTAGCGGGGCAATAAGGCATTAAATTGTCAGCCAAGTAGGCGAGGGCGGTGCGCTTGATGCACTTAAATATCATCACGAGTAATTAAAAGTTATCCTTAAGTGTACCGGGAGCCAATGCAGGCGACGTAGGCAAGGAGTAGCAAGGTCGAACTTGGCGGATTGGCAAAACTAGCTTGGCTGCCAAGTTCTGGATGTATTGTAGCCTGCGGATGTCTGTCGCATTGCAACCAAGTTGTAATCTGTTACCATAATCCGGCCTAGAAAGAACAAGAGCCCGAATGACAAGGTGGCAAGTGTCAAAATCAAGGAAACAACGAATTCGCGAAATATTACGGAGCTGGTGGGTGCAGAGATCCTACTTGTTCCGACATAGACGTCTGAGAATCAAAAACGACCACAGGATTACGAATACTTTCAGAGGGATTGATGGATTTGTCCCCGGCCCGCAAAGAAACCTGCAACATCCTACGCTTGTGATATGGAGAAGTGGCAACAAAATATTCAGTCTTATCGTCGTTTAGTTTGAGAAAATTAGCATGCATCCACATTTTGATAGCATCAATACATGAGGAAAAAATAATACGTGGAGAGGCAGTGGAAGTGGGGTTCTTAGGATCAAAAGCGGTATAGAGTTATACGAAGTCAGCGTACATATGATAGCATAGCCTACCTCAAAAGATTTTATGATCTTACCAAGTGGTAATGTGTAAATAAGTGAAAGCCGAAGGTCCAACAATGGAACCTTGGGGTAATCCAAAAGCCAGTTTAGAAGGCTTAGAAAGCCCCCATTAGTACAAAATATACAAAACAAAATATGTACTGAGTTGAAATGTTTCTGCGGGCAGACGTTACTAACCGGAGTCTCTGACGACACTTCATTAACAAAGCTTCCATTTTCTTCAAATGTCATTGTGATTTGATCAACTTAAAGATTGACTTACACACTAATTATGGTCCGTTTCGTGTCCTCTGGACCCTTGTAAAAGTTTTCAACGGGCACAAGCTACCCCTCATATGAAAGCTCACGAGTAGTTCTTTTACAATGATTTCAAATTTGTATACCATGACGCCAGGGGCGTAGATTTCTTTTCAACTTTGGGGGGGATGGGGTGAACCATCGCAACTGTGGAACATGTGCACGCGAAGCGTTCACGGCGAGCGCGAAGCGCGAGCCCACGACGGGTGGGGTCCAGGGGCCCGCCTTAGGGCCCCTGGTGGGGTCCAGGGGCAAAGCCCCGGTGGGGGTCCAGGGGGCGAAGCCCCCGGAAGCTCCTTGGTTTTAATGTCTCAGAAGTGCCAGGAAGACTGTTTTAAGGGGTTAATTTCAGTGGTAATGTTCTTTGGTAGGCTATTGGTATATTCATACATTTAGGAACCGCTATTTTGAGCACTCGTCGATAAGCTGCACCGGATTGGAGTTGTACAAGAGCAACAATGTCCTGCTAAGCTCAAAAAGGCAGGGATCAACATATAGGGTCATCCCAGACAACTGTATGTTGAATTCGGAGATCATTACAAGACCTGCAAGTTGGCTTGAGATCAGTGGCGTCGCCAGGTTTTTTTGTGATTGGGAGCACCATAGATGATGTCGTAATAATAGCTCAGTTCCCCCAAGTCTGCGTAAATTACACCTTTGTTTTTTATGCGTTCCTGCATTTGCATGCAGCAGTTTTGATCTTTCGTTTGTCACTACAAAAAGGTGTCGTCCTGGGGAAGAGGTTCCCCCTCCCCTTTAAGATTTTTTTTATTAATTTAAGGACTTTTAGATGCAAAATGGTGCTATCTTTGGGATGTTTTGGAACTGATCATATATGGCCGGAAAATGTCCATAATTTAGTGAATGCTAATTTTTGGTTAGGTAAAAGAGAATATGTTGTCTATTAAGAGACAGATACGTTGTCAACAAATCTCCTGAAGCCCCTCCCTTATGTCTATTTTACTGCCTTCTATTTCGGGAAAGTTTTTACACAAAACTGTGTGCGTGGAGTCCACAAAAACATTCTTGAGTTATAACGAAATATGTCCTTTCCTTCATTGTGCATTATGAAAGGGAACATAAGGCCAGCATATACCTGAATAGGACCTCCTGGAAGCTCTGTATTAATCATAATTGGGCGGGGACGGGGGGGGGGGGGGCAATGACATAATGCGTATACTACCTGACATCCAAATGATAATAGAGTACGCCGCCGAACACTTTACAACTATCGTATTTTTACTACTTTTGAACTAAAATCCGTGCGAACAGCTGCCAGCAATTGAAAATGAGAGGGAGGGAGAGTATAGGTGCAGGGAGGTGATATTAGACCTCCTGATAGGTGTAGCAAAAGGGGTGAAGGACTAATAAGAGCGTTACAGAGTGCTGTTTTCGTCATAAGTGTATTAACAATCACAATCTATACCTATAATAGCTCAGCGCGAACTGGCGAAGCTCTGGTAAAAATTTTTGGGAAAATGTTTAACGGCAGATACGTACTTTCAACCTTCTACATTATGCTACATATTAGATTGACAGATCCCATATTGATGCGAGGTCCCCACAGATGTTTGGGGATGCATCTCTGTTCTTCGGAAAGTGCCGTGATCAGAACAGTTTCGTGTATTATTACCTTAATAATGGTCATAACATGGAGTGTAAACAGTGATGAATAATATTCCCATTACAAAACCTGCATTCAGACTCTACATTGAGACACTTTCAATTGCCCAACAACCTACATGCCACTTCCATAAGCCAGTCTTTAACCTGTTAATTCGTAAACTTTCAACTTTTTGCAGCTGTGCTTTTCCGAATGTTGCTATCGGAAGATATTGATAATATAAGTGACACTGACGTAAGGTTGGAAGCGCGCGGAGCGGGCGAAATTTCGATAGCTTGCCAACGATTTGCTAAAATTCTGATAGTTTGAGAAACATTTGTGATAGAAAGTGAAGCGAGATTGAAAAAAATTCTTACGAAAATGAAGAATAAAATATACTTTCCACCATAAACGTATCTGTAGACTTAAACATTGGGGGGGGGGGGGGGGGGTGATTGCATGGGCCATCCCCCCTAGTCAAATGTTGGGGGGGGGATATATCCCCCCATCCCCCCGGGATCTACGCCCATGCATGACGCTGTAGATTTTGAGTTAGGAGGGTTTGTTTAATACGATGGTGGTTCCTGTTTTTTACTTCATTCAAAGTGCCATTTTGCATCGAGGAAGGATATATTGCAAAAATGTCTGAAATACCTTCACTTTCTGTTTTCTTTATTTTTGCATGATGAAACTTTAATCCTTTTTCTACAACATAAATGTCACAAATGGAACATATCACTTCATCGACATGGTCTCTACCAGTGTTTACGCTAGGGCTTAGAAACTGGGGGAGGGGGATGTCCCCCTCCCAAATTTATGGGGGATTTCAAATTCGACGGGGAATTTCAGGAATTATAAATTAGCGAAATAAGCAAATCAGTTATTTTTTCTTCATCTTAACAGGTTCACAGAGATACCAGACAGTATACTTTACTCCTAAAAGTGTTTACTTTAAAAATAACTAAGATCAACCTAGATCAGTGTATGACTTAAATGTTCAAGAGCTCCAAACTAACATGAAGTATGTAGGAAAATGAAAAGTGTGCGCCGCGAGGTTTGCGGGGGAATTTCCCGGCAGACAATTATTTTTGTTGCGGGACCTAGAAAGTCAGTGCGGGAATCGCGCAATCGCGCGCCTTACAGTAAACACTGGTCTATACCTAGCAATTTTCAAACTTTCTGAGGGTAAGGGCCAAATGCATAGGTTGGGATGGGGTCGAGGGCCGACAGGGGAGGACCTAAGGCTTAGAGAGATGACATTCGAAAACTTAAGAGGTCCTGGAGATGTATCTATGGCAAAGAGTGGTTTCTTAAGAGGGCAATCTGCACTTTAACAGCGTCTTGCCAAGCAAACCGACCTCAGCCCCAACATGGTTGAGGCTGAGGTCAGGCAATTTGGATTTTCAGACTCCCTAGATGGCAGGAAATTACATTAAACCACAAAGTTGTGTCAACAGTTACGGGTCAATTACGGGAGGCGAAAGGATTTGCCCGGCACGGAGCCAAACTCCCAAATAGGAAAGTTGGGAACAACCCGAAGCCCGAAAAAGGGACGGTTTGCCGAAAGGACGGGTGATGCAATATTTTAGGCGGGCGAAGCATGCCGAAAATTTTGAGGTTCTAATTGAAGACCAGTTCAGAATTTTGGATTTTATTAAAGAATCTGCTCTCCTTAAGAGCAAAACTAAGAAATTCGTCGATTCGGCTGGTTGTCGTCGGGGATTACTTTATAAATCGTACCTATGAAGGCTCCCCGACGAAACTGGAATTTTGCTGAGGGAGACAACCTTCCCCTACAAGGTGAATGTCCCCCTGCCCCCACCCCTGTCTACATTCTGCCTCTAGAACTCGTGAGGCAACAGTATGATCATTTCGATGATCAGTTACCCTACAACGCAGTCAGAGAACTGGACTGATGTCTAGGGCAGCATTCCAAAATGTAAATCAGAAAGCCCAAAGGCTTAGTGATTCCTTGCCGAATGGGGATGCTTTGTTGCACTGAGGTTTATCCCTCAAATTTCTTTCTTGACTACATTATTTTACGATATTTTAACAATTTGACCTCTGCGGACCTCACATGACCTTTGAACCCCACCAAATATAATAAAAAAGAAAATTTGAAGTGTCTTGAAAGTATTCAACTCCAATGGATCTTTGATCTTGAAAATTCTTGGGAAATTTTGCTTTTTGACCTCTGGTGACCCTAGATGACGATCTTGGAAATACTCGGGATATTTTGCTGTTTGATATCTGGTAACCCCATATAACAATCTTGGAAATTCTTGGGAAATTTTGCTTTTTGACACTTGATGACTCCAGATGAAGACCTTGGGAATTCTTGGGAAATTTTCCCTTTTGACCTCTGATAGCCCTAGATGACGATCTTGGGAATTCTTGCTTTTTGACCCCAGTGACCCAGATGACAATCTTGGGAATACTTGGGAAATTTTGCTTTTTGACCTTTGGTAACCCAAGATGACCTTTGACCTCCACCAAAAACAATAGTTTTTTTTTCCTTACATCATGACAAATCTATATACCAAATATGAAAAGTGTCGGTCATTCCTATCTTGAGATAGCGTGATTACGAGCTTTTTCGGCTTTTTACCTCTGGTGACCTCAAATGACCTTTGACCTTCATAAAAAACAATAGGGTCCTTTCTCTCAACATGACAAATCTATGTACCAAATATGAAAAGTATCGGTCATTGCTATCTTGAGATATCGTGTTTACTTACAAGCCGTTTACGAGGTTTTTGCAGTTTAACCTCTGGTGACACCAGATGACCTTTGACCTCTACCAAAAACAATAAGGTTCTTCCTCTCAACATAAAAAATCTTTATAGGCCATTCCTATCTTGACATATGGCGATTTCAAGGTTTTCGGTCTTTGACCTCTGGTGACCTCAAATGACCCTTGATCTCCACCAGAAACAATAGCATTCTTTCTCTCAACATGATAACCTGTCGGTCATTCCTGTCTTGAGATATCGCGATTACGAGCTTTTCGGCTCTTTCCCTCCGGTGACCTCAAATGACCTTTGACCTTCACCGAAAACAATCGGGTTTTTTCTCTTAACATAACAAATCTATGTACCAAATATGAAAAGTGTCGGTCATCCCTATCTTGAGATAGCGCGATTACAAGCCATTTACGAGGTTTTTGCAGTTTAACCTCCAGTGACCTCAGATGACCTTTGACCTCTACCAAAAACAACAGGGTTCTTCCTCTTAACAGGACAAATCTATATACCAAATATGAAAAGTGTCGATCATCCAAATCTTGAGATATCGCGATTACAAAGTTTTCGGTTTTTGAACTCTGGTGACCTCGGATTACCTTTGACCTCCTGCAAAAACAATAGGGTTCTTTCTCTTAACATGAAAAATTTATATACCAAATATGAAAAGTGTCGGTCATTCCTATTTTGGGATATCGCGATTACAAGCAGCGTCACAAACACACATACACACGTACACACGTACACACCCACACGAACACACACCCACACACACACGACATCACCATCGCATAGATTCCTTGGCTGCCTACGGCAAGGAATCAAAAACTTAAAGTTGATTGAATGATTCTTTGTCATTTAACAAAAGCAACCACATTGTTAGGTGATGCCACTGAGCAAATGCAGGCCTATTTATACCCAAATACCTAATCTTTGCTAGATATGACTGAACAAGAAATATGCCGTACAGCCTACTACCATAAGTAACCTAGAACCACTTCAGGTGAACAAACATGGAAGGAGCCAAGTTCCGACTTCAAAATACATACTTTAAAACACATGTCATAGATTATTGACCCTTATTCCAACTTTGCTACGTTTTTCTTGTAAAATATGACTTTTCTAAAAACGTAAAATCAACTCAGGGGCAGCACCAACAGGGCCTGGGGCCGAGGTAGAGAACTACTGGTTTATAATGTACCCTGAAATATTTCTAGGGGGTTGTCAGCGGGGATTTCTTTTGGACTGGTGGTGTTCTACCTTAAGCCGCACAATGACACGGCGATAAGGTCTTGACTAAGCTGGCTTTCTGTTCAGGGACTTCATTGAACTTTTGCGTTGGCATTGTATCAATTACTTTTGGCCCATTTGAGTCTTCAAACATCTCACCAGCATACACAGTAAACAGATACCGTCAGGGGCGTAGCCAGGAATTTGTCAAGGGGCGAGGCCCATAGACAGACTCTCAGCGCTCCCCGCCACCGTGGGTTGGCGCAAAGCGCAAGAAAATTTTGGCCCAAAATGCTTCCCAAATCGCTGTAAATGGCATTTCCCAGGCCTATTTACCGCATATAAATAGGGGAAACACTAGCAATATTGTAACAATAAATATTAAAAGATACCAAAAATATGCTCGGGGGGGGGGGGAGGGTGGCTGCCCCCTTTGCGCCCCCTTGGCTACTCGCCTGGATACCGTACACGTACTTGACAAGGAATGGTGAATGCAAAACTTAGGACAAATTGAAAAATGCGTTTCTCTGTAGCTGGTTTGTTATGTCTCTACTAACTAAACGATGTGGGGTTTGTGGGTTTGCCTTTAATCTTGTAGAACCTTATCGTCTGCTTTTTCCAACCTTTGCTGGTTGCATTTTATTTTTCTCTTCTAATTAAACGTCACAGAGTTTGATTGCTTAATGAAGAGTTAAATTTGCAGGTTTAAAACTTTCTTGTTTCAGTATTCAAGGCAAAAACTTATACTGTTGGCCTAACTAAGAATTGAGCGCATATACTGTCTCGGGAGCTCTATTTGGTGGGAGTTGATCGATGGTTTGTTACATCTCAGGCAGGTTAGTGTTGTTAAATTTCCATTGCTTGTCTGTGTTACGGCAAACTTAACGCCATTTTTTGACGAAACTTTTCTTATTCAACTTGAATTATGTTTTTTGTTATTACGGTAACGTAACCTATCACCATAGCTTCCGCCACTCTAAAAAAGGTCTGGTCAAATTTGGACCGAATCTGATCAGAGGGGCACCAAACAGGAATTTGATCAATTATTTGACCAGATTTGTTTCAGAAATGATTAGAATTGGTTCATTTTGGATCGAATCTAGTCAAATTTTTGACCAGATTCGTGTTCGGTGCCCCTCTGATCAGACCTTTTTAGTGTTCTCTTTCACGACATTGACAATCGTAATCTTATTCAGAGAATTTTCGAAGCTCTCATCAATTTCATTTTCCACACGGAAAAAGGTTTCCTTGGAAGCCGACGATCCCGAGCGATTTTCCCCATTTCATCCATTGCGTGTCTCACAGTATCATCACAAACCGTCTTGCGACTTGTTAGGTAATACCTTAAAATAAAGGATGATCCCTCCTCCCTTATTTTGTAAGGTTTTTAGAACTCTTTCCTGGCAACAGAAGTGAAATTTACATTTGAAAATGGAACACCCTTAGAACAGTTCAAGTTGCCTCTGCTTGATGTTTGGGACTTATTGTTACCAACATTTTTGTTGTATTAAATTCCTTGCTACGACGTATGATGCATACCATAGGGCATAGGCTGTGATATCATTGAAATTAATTTTACACTGTTTCAAATTTTCCATCTTTCTTAGGTCATTTTCTTGAGGTAAGACTTCTTGTTTAAGCATTTTCTTCCAGGCATATTTTCACCATTCTTTGACTAAAATCTGAAAATGGTGATGTTTTTGCCATTTTTTTCATAAGAAACCAGCAGAATAAATCTGCTTATGCTGATATTTTGTACTTTCATAGCCTATCAGTTCTGATGTCCTTTTGGCAAGTTCCATCAGGTAAAGTTTGGTTTACCAAAATTCTGTCATATGTGCAAAGGTGAAACTTTTTCCTTTGCTCAAAATTTTGTTTTTAGCCAAAAAGTTGCCTTCCTACATCTTTATTGAGGTAAACATCAGTTTCACTTGAAAAAAACGTATATGACAAAGTCAACAGACACCTGCAGAGGCCAAAACACAGGGTGCGACAATACAGGGTCCTTAGACAACTTGCTTAACAGAACCCATGGATTGAAGTTTGGCTAATTTTGTGTTGTTTTTACATGGATTACATATATTCCACATAGAAATAGCCTATTGTTTTGGGTGATACAGTAAAACAAAAAATCCTTAAGTGCGTCAATTTTGGGTCCATGCCTCATTACGGTCCGGACCCCTAAAATTTCAGGCGTCTGGTTCAAAAATGAGTTAGGGGTCAACTCAGGGGGTCAGACCCTTACTCTAGAAAAGTAATGATTTTTCTATGACTTTCTCCCCATTAATCAATTTGCCTAACGAGTCATTTATCATATATTGTTCTAAGAAAAGCATTTCTCACGCACTATAAGCTGGATTAGTTTAAAATACCATATAAAATCCTACCCTCTTTTACAGTTCTTCCCTCAATGCCTCACTTGACAAGTAAATGGGAAAAGGGTCAGGTGGGTTGGGGGAGGGGTGCGCCTTTATCATATATTTCATGTGACCCGTCGCCCTATGTTTATAACTTGGATGACTTTACAAGGGCTCAGCCGACTTTCCCCCTCCTGAAAGTTTTCTTTAGCCCCTGTATCGTGAATCTGTTGGATATTTACGTTTGTTATTTCAAGTCGTCGAATGCACCAGTTTCAAGGCTTTAAATGCACCAGACATCAGGATTTCAACCCATTTTGAAAATCATGCCTATGGTCTTGCTATATTTTGTTCTTTATATTATTCTTCTGTTCCAGATTTTTCATATTGTAGCACAGATCACCATTAGCGATGAACCTGACCTGGCGACAATGTCAGGCAGTGGTTTCCAGATGTCTCTGTAAATTCTTCCTCGAAGGAACTCTCAAAGCGTACGGTGTTATCATGGAGGAGACAGTAAATAGCTTCCAGACCCATCATTACTTCATCGGATTCGCGTTTTCTCTTCAGATCGGGATAGGGTTTCTCATTGGTAAGATATTGATCAAAATGTACGCACATTCGGGCTTACGGGCTTTCTCAGACCTTATTAAATAATAAAAAGTATAAGAATAATGAAAATAATGAAAAAGTAAAAAGAACGTTGAAAAATGAAAGTTTTGAAGGGAGACCAGAGAGGTTATGACAGCATTTTTAATGGAATGAAAACATTGCAATGTTAAATGAAGTAAAACATTAATACCGAGTGTTTTAAAATGCTAAATTGATTTTATTAGAAGCACTTTGTATATGCAACCAGGGGAGTAGCAACATGTCAAAAATTGGGAGAGGGGGCACAAAATCTGAAAGGCACCCTTCAAAGTCCCGGTTATATGTAAATATATCTATCTATCTATCTGTCTGTCCGTCCCGTCCATATATATATATATATATATATATATATATATATATATATATATATATATATATATATATATATATATATAGAAAGAAAAGTTGAAATGACTTCACAGAACTGGTATCATAAAATGTATTGAATTCGAAGGGCTTTCACCCCTTCATGCCGGATCTTTAGAGGTAAATGACACGAGTATGTATAAAATTAGTTGATAGAAAGAAATTGGAGAGGTTGTATTAGTCAATGCCAATTAGACTTTGCGGATGTTTTTACACACTTAAGTAAACAAATAGTTAGATTATAGACCTCTCTGCCCATTAAAGAGGCTATTTACCGGATTGCAGCTCAGCAATGAAGCTATTTACAATGTGATGCCGTACAGGGGCGAGAACTCAAAGAAGGCAAATAAAACGGTTAGCTATGTACAATAAGCAGAATTATCTGTTAAGTGACGGCTTGTATTTACAGATAAAATGGTTTCCCTTAATAAGTAGTTGATTCTCATTAAAGCATTGATAGAGGGGCGAAATTCTAAATTTATTTTAGACCACATGTATGAATATGTTTACTAACTTCCAGAATCCTGTAACATTCATTTTTAATCTGGCTTCTATGTAAAGTAACCGGTTTGCAATCTTTTTTGTGATACCTATATATATTGACCATTACATTTACTGCAATTAAGAACATATACAACATTTTTGAACTCACACTTAGTGTTAGTTTTACCAAAGAAGTCTTCGTCTGTGGCAGAAAAATGAATTTTTCACCCTGTATTAATATAGGGCGTAGCTGATTTGCTGTCTTCAAACTTTGCTTGGGTTAACATTTTTTCAAATTCCGTGGTTGTCGGTTGCTTTCGATAAGTTTTACGTCTTTCATGACAGTATTCATTTTGACGCTGCAGTTCAAAAAGGCATGTTATGGCATATTAAACTGAAAATTTCCGGATGTGTAGGATAAAAGGTTGAAACATAAGCGAGTGTGTCTATCGTATTGGGATACTTTCGGCTTTTCTGATCCCATATTCAATTAACTTATGTGGATACCCCCGTGTGGTAAGACAAGCTGAAAATTGATGAAGTCTTTTTGCACGTAAGTCTGGCGTTTTAACAATAGTGCAAACTTACGTCTGGCAAGGTTGTAACGGATGTTTAGCTTGCAGGTTCAAGGATGACTGCTTTTGAAATGGAGGTATTATTTAGTGTCCGTCGCTTTATAATAAATGTCTGTCAAAAGCTTGCCCTTGACTTAATAACTAGGATATCAAGAAACAGTAGTTCCGTTTCACTACAATGCATAGATTTCATATCCTTATGTAAACATTGTAACATATTAAATAGAACATTAATGTTGCCGCAGGCATTGTTCCAAATTATAAAACAGTCACCGAGACAACGTTTCCAAGATTTTGCAAACACTTCTTTAACAGTGGAGTCGGAACTTCAATTCAATTTCATTATACAGTTTGTTTTCGAGGAAAGCTAGAGTTAAGGTGGAGTAGGTGGGTACCACTTTTGTTCCCATGGCTGTACCGTTGACCTGTTTAAAATTTTGGTTACCAAATTGGAAGCAGTTATTGTTCAAAATGAGACAGATACTGTCGATAGTAAAGTCTCTTGGGATTCGATGACTAAGGACTACTGGATATTTTTCAATCCAGTAAGTAATTTCTTCAATGCCTAAAGAATGTGGAACATTGCTGTACAGGCTTACAACTTCATCAAAGGTACAGCGTAAGGAGTCCTCTGGAATTTCGTCAGGTATGAAATTCAAAAAAAAAAAAAAAAAAAAAAGAAAGTCATCTTTAATGTAACTTGATATTTTAGTCATGAAAGGCTGGAGAAGAATATCTATCATATCACTTAAGCGGTGAGTTGGGCATACGGGTCCAGGACGGAAACTTAAATCACTTGGACGGTACAGCTGAATAATAGTTGAGTTTCTCCCCCGACAATCAGCTTTACTCAGAATGCGAGGTTGCGCAACCCCACTCCAGGTCCATCATATAGCAACCACCGACATAACGACACCAACGATGACGTCGAAATACACGAGACGCCTTTATCTCATGAACGCCTATATTCGGAAGTAGCCACAAATCGAAATGACGAAGGAAGAAGGGGGTCCCCAAACAGCAACAGACAACATTTTTAGCATCAGGGAGAAGCCCTCTATTATCTAACTAAGTACGATTCTACCCTGAAAGTTTTCAATCTTTCAGATTTTGACCTGAGCAAGGAACAAGTGGATCTTTATTTTGCTCAAATTAAAATCGGAAGAATCACATTGAGTAAATGTGCTTTATGTGGGAAGGGGATTCAAGGTCGAGAAGTTACATCTGGTCTGGCCCCCTCCCAATGTCAAACATCTTCCTACGCCGCTGCTATTTTTAGCTTTAAGTAACAGAACTGAGGAAGAGTGGGCAAAGCGTACCAAAAGTTTTGGTTTTCATTGCAGAAATGAACCTTTGAAAGACAAAATAAGTAAACCGATCATGGGTGGCGACAGGATGATTTTCCCGACAGAGGGCTGGGCCATGCCAGCGACCCCCAAGCACTGACATCCCCTCTATCGAGGAGTTGGTGACATGAGGATATGACTTACTATCCCGTGCCATTTCAGGGCATATTTTGCATAATATCACTTAATACTTCATCAGCCGAGTTGCACACTTTATATAAGTTTCGAATCCGAAACCTGAATTTGCAAAGCGCGCAAAAATTTTTGGTACGCTTACACAAAAAGGTATGTAATCATTAAGAACATAAAGGGAAAAAAAAGAAAAACTGTAGGGGTTCTAGACCATATCGGAGATAACGTACATATTTTATCGAAACACTGCTGGACTACCCCATGAAATAGCCAAACTTTGGTCCGTGAGTCGCTCATAATCTTACCGTATCGCATGACACACACAAGAGAACAGCAACTAGGCTGAGCGACATGGGATGTAATTTTCGACCTCCACACAAACAGTGTACTCTGCCTTCATGTTTCGTAGTAAGGTTGGCAGGACCTGTGCTATCTAGCAATGTGGAATGAAACTGCTATCCTAAAGAGACTGTACAGCGCACATAGCGCGCCAAAAATTTTGGGTTCTTAACAGAGAAATTGTCCTCTCTCAGGTGCTGTCGGGGACTGCATACTCTATCGTATCGATTAAGACTCCCCGATGGAATCCTCCTGCCCCCACCCGGCGCCATCCCTATTGAGTGCTCAGTGTGTCTCAGGCGCTTCAATCTTTTTCTCTTTCCCTAACCGTTAAAATCCCCCGACTAAGGGATTTTCCCCCGACTGACTTCCGAGGTGGGGGCTGTGCACCCCTCCCGCCCCCCCCCTTTTGAACACGCTACTGATTTAAGTACTCATCACGCAAAAACAAAAAACAGAAATTGAAGGTATTTTAGGCATTTTTGCAATATATCCTTCCTCGATGCAAGATGGCACTTTGAATGAAGTAAAACAGCAGGAACCACCATCCTATTAAACAAGCCCTCCTAGCTCAAAATCTACAGTGTCATGGTACGTATGAGGGGTATCATATGAGGGGTAGCTTGTGCCCACTGAAAACTTTTACAAGGGTCCAGGACCAAAATTAGTGTGTAGGTCAATGGAAGGGGTGTGCTAGCTTACAATCTATAATTTGATCACATCACAATGAAATTTGCCTAGAAATGGTAGCTTCGTTAATGAATTGTCGACAGAGACTCCGATTAGTAAAGTCTGCCCGCAAAAACATTTCAACTCAGTACATATTTTGCTGTATTAACGGGATGCTTCTAAGCCTTCTAAACTGGCTTTTGGATTACCCCAGAGTTCCATTTCGGACCTTCGGCTTTCACTATTTATACATTACCATTTGTTAAGATCATAAAATCTTTTGAGGTAGGCTATGCTATCATATATACACTGACGACGCATAACTCTATACCGCTTTTGATCCTAAGAACCCCACTTCCACTGCCTCTTCACGTAATATTTTGTCCTCATGTATTGATGCTATCAAAATGTGGATGCATGCTCAAACTAAACGACAATAAGACTGAATATTTTGTTGCCACTTCTCCATATCACAAGCGTAGGACGGTGCAGGTTTCTTTACGGGCCGGGGACAAATCCATCAATCCCTCTGAAAGTATTCATAATCTTTGGGTCGTTTTTGATTCTCAGATGTCTATGTCGGAATAAGTAGGATCTCTGAACCATCCTGACCCACCACCTCCGTAATATTTCGCGAATTCGTCGTTTCCTTTATTTTGACACTTGCCACCTTGTCATTCGGGCTCTTGTTCTAGGCTGGATTATGGTAACGGATTACTACCTGGTTGCAATGCGACAGACATCCGCAGGCTGCAACGCATCCAGAACTTGGCAGCCAAGCTGGTTTTGCCAATACGCCAAGTTTGACCTTGCTACCTTGCATCAAGCGCACCGCCTATGGCAAGCTATTTGTGCAATAATTCGAAAAACTCAGTTTTTCACCGATAAACTAGGTTTAGCGAACAAAAAAATGTTTCGCGAAAAACTCAGTTTATCGACCAAAAACACAGTTTTCCGATAAATTCAGTTTATCGAGAGAACTCAGTTTTTCGATAAACACAGTGTTTCGAAAAACTCGGTTTTTAGACCGAAAAACAAAGTTTTTCGATAAACAGTGTTAGTATCGAGCGAGCGAAAAACAGAGTTTTTCGGTAAACTCAATTTATCGAGCGAAAAACACAGTTTTTCGCTAAACTCAGTTTTTTGATAAACTCGGTTTTTCGACCGAAAAACAAAGTTTTTTGATAAACAGGGTTTATGGAGCGAAAAACAGAGTTCTTCGATAAACTCAATTTATCGAGCAATAAACTCAGTTTTTCGATAAACTCGGTTTTTCGACCGGAAAACACAGTTTTTCGATAAACAGGGTTTATCGAGAGAAAAACACAGTTTTTCGATAAACAGGGTTTATCGAGAGAAAAACTCAGTTTTTCGATAAACTCGACTTTTTGACCGAAAAACAAAGTTTTTCGATAAACAAAGTTTATCGAGCGAAAAAACAGAGTTTTTCGATAAACTCCGCTTTTCGGTCGAAAACCTAGTTTATCGTTAAACACAGTTTCTCGATAAACTCAGATTTTCAATCAGGTGTCTCAGGCTTCCGTCTGACCGGGATGAGCCATTTTTTCTCCTAGGATTTCGAGGGGAAAGTTATCCATTATTCATGTTCTCGGAGTCGTTTGTCATGATTATTCTTGGCGTTTTCCTACTTCCTACATCGTCTGAAATACTTGCTTCATTTCAACTCTCTTGCAATGTTATTACTTGACCTGAGTAACGATATATTTGTATACAAGTGAGATATGAATCATGTCCAAAATGTGAAGAGCAGTTGATGGCAACTCGGTGTGACATATACTGGCAGAGAATGACGCTGACTGAAACTATCCGGAGGTCAGCTGCTTTGATTGAATATTTTAACTTCAAACTAGGCTCTTTAAAAGACACACACACACATACACACACACACACACAAAATGCTAACCTTTTTCAGAGTCAGTGAAGAATTGTGTCAGTGAGGGGGTTTATCTAAAGTACCAATCCAACAAACATGCCCAGTTGTTCACCGGGTCGAATTCTACCGGTTTCGCTGGGCTTGGACAAGAGGCAGACTTTGGTCTGAAACTGGGGTGTGGAAATCCTGGCGAAGGAGTATCCTCTCCTCTTTTAGTTGTTTTAAATATGATTTAAGGCCAGATGCCAGTACTATGGTGTCACTTGCTCATTCCTTCCCCCTTTCAATCCCGCTCCTGGATGAAATGTGTAGGCCTACTTTCCGAGATCCACCGTAACATGGTGGGTCACTGAGTTAACTTACAGGTTACGCACTGTACCACTGATGTATGCTCCCCCTACAGTGACATTCTTCTGGTTATGCGTATAAGACCTTTTGTTTTTCCAACTTCAGTCCACGACTCATGTGAAGCTGGCAAACTCATGGTCTTTCCAGTGTTATGAGTTTATGATCACAGAGTAGCCCTATCTTGTGTAACCCTGTTTTAGCTCACGAGTACGGTGTTTACGCTCATCAGCCTGGCAGTAAAAGCGGATCAGTCGTACAGCTACTGTTGCCGCTTTATTACATCACCTCCATTACGAGTAGCCCTTTAACCTCCCTTCTCTCATGAAATGTGACACTGAATAGGCTACAATACACATGGGCTCTAAAGTAGGAAGACTAATAATCACGACAAACGACTCTGATAACATGAATAATTGATAACTTTAACCTCGCTGTCCTACGAGAAATAATCACGCATCCTAGTCAGACTTTAGCCTGAGACACGTAATTGAAACAATGAGTTTATCGAGAAACGACGTTTATCGAAAAACTTAGTTTTTCGCTCGATAAAGTGTGATTATCAAAAAATTCTGTTTTTCGCTCGATTAACTTTGTTTATCAACTAGAATGCGACAAATTCACACTTGCGAATCTAAAGTCGAAGGGGAAAAAATCTAAGGGAGTGCGTAGAGAGGGTTCGAACCTTAGATATCTACAACCTTTCGAATGAATCCGAATGTCTTATCCAACTACTGAAGGCCAAGGCACCTTCACGGCACTTTCACGGCAATGTCGTAACTTTATTAATATATAAACTCTGTAGATCATCTTGCGTACTTACTAGGATGAATCAGTATAGTATTAGTAATGGTGACAAAGGTAATGAAGTTTTGCATTTGGAGGGTTATTTTTATCCTCTTTAACCATGACAAGTGCTTACTCGCAGGTAGTAGGCCTACTTCCATGCTTTAACTGGGGATCGTTCACCAGTTTAGGCATTTACTTCTCCCTTGAGTTCGACAATTATTACTTCTGCCGATCAATGTTCGAACGTAATTAGTAAAATCAGGTAGTCAATCAGGCAGTCGTTTACGCCAAATATAAAGAAGCACAACTGACGAGGATTTACGAAGTTCTGGTTACCTAAAAGACGTCCCGGAGATATGTTACGTAAATGCAGTACTACGTGCGTACGTAACCGTACTATACTACACTGTCAGAACAGTTACGTAAAATACGAACTCCAGAAGTTCTAAGTAAAATTTTATACAAAATTAATATAAAAATTGCCTTAATTTTGTGTAATTTTCTAAGAAAGGGATACTTTTTACATTGTTTATTAGTAATTGTACTTCATTGCACAAGATGAGAGTAATTTTTACAGCTATTTTGTGTAATGTTTTACTTAAAACATCTGGAGTTCTATTTTACTTAAATTATGAAGCGTATTTCTGTGAGTGTATACGTATCATACTGGCTGCGCCATCGGATCTAATGTGCATACAGTGACTCCATCAGTGTTAACGTGATCACCGACAAAGCAAGCACCTCTTTCCAAAGGAAATACAACTTTCAGCTGAACCTGGTATGCAAAAGAGGGTAACTACCTGACTACGCAGTGCTTATTGCCGATTTTTGTACATACAGGGACTTGATAATCTTATGCGTTCGCTGTTCCTACTCCTCTCGGAAGTCTTCAATTCTGAAGAAAATATAATATAACTCTATAGTTTGTCGCTCTTTTTCCAGTTATAGTTGGACTATTTTGAAGAAGATTCACCTGTGGGACTCATTGCTTATTAAACACATAAGTAGATCTCACTCAGACGTTTCAAAATATGAGAAATGAAGGGTAACGATCTCTCCTAACGGAATAGTAGTTGACAAAAGCCATGAGGTTAAGAACATTACACAGTCGTTTCAAAAACCGTAAAATTTAACTTTATCTCAAGGAATTTTCCATGAACTGTAGCAAAGCTAAAGACTTAATTTCATTATTAAACTCTCTATCTATAGCTAACATCTATTAACCTTCAAGTTACATTCATACCCATTTAAATTTACAAAAACAACAAGACGCACGATGAAAACACTGTGACAAGTCCAGAAACCGACTGCTATACTTCGCATTTGCTCGTAAAAAACTGTTTTTTTGTCGAAAAACCAAGTTTATCGAAAAACTGAGTTTTTCGCTCGATAAATTGAGTTTATCGAAAAATTGTGTTTTTTAGGTCAAAAAACCGAGTTTATCGAAAAACTGAGTTTTCCGCTCGATTAACGGAATTTATCGAAAAACTGTGTTTTTCGATCGATAAACTAAATATTTCGCAAAAAACTTTGTTTTTCGGTCGAAAATCGAGTTTATCGGTGAAAAACTGAGATTTCTTAATTATTGCACAAATAGCTTGCCATAACCGCCCCGCCTACTTGGCTGACAGTTTAATGCCTTATTGCCCCGCTAGAGCAAGTTCACGTTCTGTTTGTGACACCTCACGCTTGGCTGAATATATTATTATTATTATAGAAAAGAAGAAATTTCTTCTTTTAGCCGCCTGTAAGACCTTTTGTTATGCTGCACCCCGCATTTGGAATGATTTACCATCTAGAATTAGGGAATCGGAATCCTTACATACTTTCAGGAGTAAGTTAAAGACTTACCTGTACTCCACGTTGTAGGTTCTTAATTCTCTATTGCTCCTGTTAGTGTTTTGATAGTATTGTTTTAGCGCTATGATCTCGACGAAGCAGCGATTTATAAGTATATTACATTATGTATGTACATAAAGCCGGAAACACTCCTTTACAAACCTTTACTGTTTAGTCTCGTGATGTTTGTTTGATGTCAGAAAACCTTCATTACCCAGCATATAGTACTGATTTGGTTTTGACAGTGCAAGTTGGATAGCAACTCAGAAGCTATCCCTTCCCTTTGAAATATTTCAAGAAAAATTTAAGACTTGGGCGTAAAACGATGGGAGGTGATCGAAACGGTTTAAAGTACAATGAACCTTTCAGAAAAGTATTTTACGTTCACTGTTAATATGTTAATACAGTTTCGAAAATGAAATTTAAAGTATACCTCAAGTCTAAAATTTCAAAAATATATCTTAGAAAGCTTAAAAAATGCAACAACATGGTCCAACTCTCACCTTCTTAGAACATTCCTGAGCTGAGATCTAAAATGTTTATTCACTTAATTTAAAATGGTAAATTACGCAACGATTTGTGATGTCATTCTTGTACTACTCAAATTATTGTCTTTGTTTTTCTTTGTTTTTTGAAAGCCACTGCACCTTGTGCCAAAATGTAATCACTGTCTTACTGTCACAGGGTGACTTGGCTACATAAGCCCTCTTCGAACAACGTGCTATGCAAGGGAACAGTAATTGTTTCAAGGTCATATAAATATCTTAATCTCAAATGGAAACAAAAGCAGGTGAAGTGAGTTGTACCAGAAGGACATAACAAATCATTGCAAACAGTGGCGTACCTACATATTTTTTGTGGGGGGCAAAAGCAAAAAATTTCCGACAGATTATTATCTGGGGACTTTTTTTTTTTTTTTTGCTTTCCGGGCAATTTGAGTCCGACTTTTGATTTCCACGTTCACATTTCGATGTGTAATTCTGCTTACACACATAACAAGTGCTGTAAGTGTTTCAAATGAATTGTTTTTAACTTATTTCCGACAGAGGTCTTCGGAGGCTTTGTGGGGGCGACCGCCCCCTCTAGCTACGCCACTGATTGCAAAATCGATTATTTCAAATTAAGTGGATAAATTTCAAAATTTTATATCTCAGCAACGGAAGAAGATATGAAAATGGGAGTTCGATGCGTGAAATTCATTTTTCAACTTCTAAAATATATATTTTTGTAATTTTACACTTTAGGTACACATTAAGAGAAATTTCCTAAAGAAAATCAGTATCCACTTTCACTGTTATTCAACTAGGATTAAAGATGGTTATTTCAACACCTCACCAGAACTCTATTTGCCCAGTCCCAAATAAGTAGCTCAAGAGTTTCCCTATGGAATTCATTAAATGATAACATAAGAAATGCTGCCAGTTTAAGTACCTTCAAAAAGTAACTGAAATCTTTGTTGCCGGATAACTAGGTTTATAATATTTGATAAGTCTTTTTTTTTTGTTGTTGTTTCCTTTTTTCTAAGCCTAATCCTAAGTCTTGTGAAAAAACACTCCATACTTCTGTACTTCTAGTCCCTCTCCTTTCTCACCCCTAAAGTACTGTTAAAACTTACATTGCTATAATCTCATCAACGATTTACTCAGTTAACTACCGTCATATTACCCTGCTAATGTGTTGTTAAGTTTGTTGTGTAACATTCGATTGATGATATATTAATCAATCTGTATAAATTTTGTAATGAGAAGGACGGGAATAAACTGTAACTGAAAGCTTCAGTCTAAGATTACTTTCCAAAAACATAAAATGCGGTTGTTTAAACAAAAATGTAACCACGTGCGTCTGAAAAACATAGAAAATTAGCAGCAAAGGTGTGACCTGCAATCACAGCAAGCGCCAAAGGCCCAAATGGGTGTTGGGGAACATTTCCTGGGTAAATCGTGAGTCTTCACCACGTAATTTGAAATGGAAATGAAAAATTTTTGGCTGTAGATGATTTGGAAGATGGCATCGACAAGATATTTTCAGTGCAATTTGCAAAGAGGCCGATGGACAGAGGCTGCACTCTTATAAGGGAGTAGTCAATAAGGGAACCAAAGGAATTTTTGACTAAATTGTTCAAAAATGGGTTATATTTGGTTAAACCGATTCGGTTTATACTGCGCAAAATCAAATAAAATTTCTGATAATAACCATTTTTGATCTTACCAGTGCTAATAAGTTCTTCTCAAAATTGAATGGTACGTTTTAAGAGTGTAAGCGTCCCCGGTGGAAAGCATAATTTTAGATGTCTCGCCGAAGGAGGAAGGAATGTTTGACATTACGTATATGGGTGTACGGTGCGTGTGTGTGCGTGTGTGAGTATGTGAGTGTGTTTGTAACCCTTCTTGTTTGTATTGTCAGATAGTATTTAGTTCATGCTATCCTTTTCCAAGTAATTTACAGAGTACGCCACGCAGACTTGCTTATCTCACTAGATTTATTTATTCCCACGCTTCTAGCACACCTGGTAATCTTTCCGGTTTCCTGTCACGTGTTTTGGTGTACGTGACTACTTCCACGTCTCATACCACGCCGGAAAGTCCCCATCCCATATTTCTCTAGGTGTGGCCAATTTCACTTTCTGTACAGTACCGACACATTCAATAATGTTTATTTGCTTGAGTGCGTGTTAACTTTTAACCAATAAGGAGACTTCATTTAGTTCCTGGATCTTCTCACAACCCTCGTGGCTTGGAAGTACGAGATGGACTCCCAGCAAGCTCTCACTCGTGTTGCAGAATTCGAAACGTAAACAACATTTAGTCATATCTTTGTAAATAACGATTTGATGGGTTTTTTTTTTTTGGCCGGCCGTTGATTTAGCATAATTTTTTGGAACTCAATCATCGAATAAATCATTTTGAAATCAACTACCTTGGCTTCTCTTCCTTCTTATTGCGTTTTCGAGCTACACCTCAAGATGCCCGTAGTGATTTGAGTTTGGCAGGTGGACCCCCCCCCCGTATCCCTCCGCGCTGTGATTGCCTTCGGACGTGTTGTATTTGGGCGTGTTTGTTGCCTTTGGGCGTGTGTTGTTTTGGCCTTGTGTTGGTGTGATCGTTGATGGTGTGGTGGTGGTTTCTGTTTGCGTGGCAAAGACTCTTTCGTTTCCTTTGCTGGGTGTGGATGGTGAGAGCATGTTGGCGATTCTGTGGGTGGTTGTCAGTTGCGTTTTGCTCCGGTCCGGTTTGGGTTCTTTGTTCTTCAGTGCCTGTTTCTGTGTACTTAAAAAGCTCCCCGTACAAAGCCTTCGTTTATAGGATTGGCCCATTATCTCACAGTACACAGGACATGTCAAGATAGTTGATAATCACCGAAACTCTTAATAAGTGGTATATAAATTTGTCCTAGAGAAAATCCCTCTTGTTTTAGTGAAGTCAAATGTCGTTCAAATGAGGTCATCAGTGGTCAAAGTCCAAACCTTTGTGAACACGATACCTCTCAAGATGTGAATGACGGATACTTTTTATACTTGGTGAATAGATTTGTCATATTAAGAGTAATAACGCTATTGTTTTGGTGGAGGTCAATGGTCATCTTAAAGGGGAATTTTCATGATCCCAGACAGTTCCAATTCTCCCAACTATGCATCTTCTAGCTCCTCCCATAACTGTATGAGGCTCTCCCTTGTGCAAGAATAAACCTGTTTTATTGCTTAAGACCATGTCCTGGTGAGCATACAAGGCTATAAAATGTAATAAAAGTACTCTCTCTGCCTTGTGTGGAATGTGAGCTACTCTGCATCTTTCAAATTTTCAAACTTTGATGTCAATCAAAGAGCAGTCACCAACTGAGAATTTTCATATACATACACTTAAAATATACTTTGGGGTGATGACAGTCTGTCTTTAAGTCTCAAGAGCGGACACTAAGAGAAAACTTGTAAACTGTACATCTCAAGAGGAACCTCATACTTAGTACGTGTGTATATTGAATACAAAACCCTATTGATTTTGATGGAGGTTAGCGGTTATGGCAATGCCGCCTGTATTGAACAAGAAATGACCTTTTGACCTAGACGTCTTGTTAATCCAAAGTTGCCCTACACTCAACAATCACTTCGTCTACATTTCATCAAAACCCGTCGACAACTGCACGTTTGAGAGTATTTATGTAAATGTGAATAGACATAAAAGATGGACGGACAGACAGACAGACAGACAGACAGACAGACAGAGTGACGGTGGCAGATCACAATAGCTCAAATTAAAAATTAAGTTCTTTCTGTGCAAAATGTCAAATTTGTAAAGGATTCAAATTCATGTACATTCTTTTCAAATTTGAATAGTATGGTTTGAAGAGTGTAATGTTTCACCGGGGAACTATTCTACTCGGACTGACTAACAGCAGGTTGATTTGATGATGAAAGGGGATTGTGAGTGGGGTCGTGGAGGATGATAAAGATCGCATGAGGCTTTGGGACAATAAACTGAGCAGTGAAGATGTAGCCGGGGAGGAGGGCGGTACAGATACCTTTACCAAATAAAGGCAGAGGCACCACTGGACCGTAAAGTGCTCCCTATGTCGGTGGCGTCCAGGAGGGGTGGGCGAGAGCTAGGTCCGTAACCAAGGGGGATGTGGGGCAAGGCCCCTGCCTCCCCATGCTCTGCGGGCATAGCCAGGCCCCTGTGCAACTATAACATACTTTCAAATTTTGATATTTACCTCAACACATAAAGTGGCAAAAGTTGTCCTTAGATTCCCAATCCCCACGGTTACGGCGTAGTGTATCACCAATTTATTCTGCAGGCAGCATGTGCGTATCTGAGACAGGAGCGTCAGTCCGTATTCAAATGTGGGGGGGGGGGGGTGGGGGACATACATGACTTAGCACAAACTAATCCCTTTGGTTTTGAAGAGGGGGTCTTCCTATAGGCCCTTTCCTCCCCCCCCCCCACTTATGATGACTGACGCCCTATTCTATAATTATCATTTCAAAGTTAACATCACCATCATAGATGATCTGCCAGGTGAAATACACAGATTCCACGGAATTACTTCAAGATGTTGTGTTCACCATGTCCCAAAATAGCTGAAACCACGCTTCGCAGCGTGGATCATTGTCGGAGATCATGGACCCGACCAGGCCCGTTACTAGCTAGGGTTTTTTCCAACTGAGTGGAGGCGTGTAAATTTGCACTTTGTTTATGCGCTCTGCGTTTTGTATACAGCAGTGGGGATCCTTCCTTTGTCACTACATAAATGTGTCGTCCTGGGGAGGGGTCTGAGGAGGGGAGGGGGTCACCCTCCCCTTTGAGAAATTTTTGTTAATTTAAGGCTACTTAGGTGCAAAACGGTGCTATCTTTGGGATATTTTTGGAGCTGATCGTATATGGCTGGAAAATGTCCATAATTTAGTGAATTCGAGTTGTTCCGACTGGCTGGATGTTTTTACTAACTGCAGTGGCGGCGCGTAAATTGCACCCTTTTTATGCACCCTGCGTTTTCGTATTGCGTTTTTGTATTGCGTTTTTATACAGCAGTGGGGATCCTTCCTTTGTCACTATATGAAGGTGTCATCTGCGGGAGGGGTCGACCTTAAACCTTAAACCTAACATTAAACCTAACCTTAAATTAACAAAAATTCCTCAAAGGGGAGGCCCTCCGCGCCCCCTCCCTTTTGAGAAATTTTTGTTAATCTAAGGTTGCTTAGATGCAAAATGGTGCTATATTTGGGATATTTTTGGAGCTGATCGTAGTATAGCAAAGGTGTGAAGGACTAGCAAGGGCGTTTTCAGAATGCTTTTTAGTCGTAAGTGTATTAACAATCACCATCTATACCGGTAATGGCTTCGGCGAAGCGCTCGGTAAAAATTTTCGAAAAATGTTTTACGGCAACAACGTACTTTCAACGTCATGCTACAAATTAGACTGAATGCAGTGGCGTATACAGGATTTCTCTCAAGGGGGGGGGGGTGGCATGCAGTATGTTGTGTGACCGCTGGCCTGGGGGAGGGGTCTAAGGGGAAATGTTTTGAAAAATTAGGTGTCCTTACATGCAATCTGGTGCCACAAATGTTACCTTTTGAAGTAAAGTTTGTGTTAAAACATTTTCGTTTTTTAGGAACTAAAAAATAGGCATCAGTGAGGGGAGCCATGGCCCAATGGGGTGTCCCCCTCCCCTTTGAAAACTTTTGAAAAATTAGGTGTCCTTACATGTAATCTGGTGCCAAATATTCTACCTTTTGAAGTAAAATTTGTGTTAAAAAATTTCCGTATTTTTTGGAACTAAAAAAAATAGGCATCAGTGAGGTGGCATGGCCCAATGGAGTGTTCCCCCCCCCCCCCTTGAAAAATTTTGAAAAATTTGGTGTCCTTACATGCAATCTGGTGCCAAATATGCTACCTTCTGAAGTAAATTTGTGTTAAAAAATTTACGTATTTTTTGGAACTTAAAAAATCGGAAGACGTGAGAGGGCATGGCCGAATGGCCCGCCCCTCTGCGTACGCCACTGATTGAATGATCCCATATTGATGTGAGGCCCCTTTGGAGATGTATGTCTGTTTTCGGAGAGTGTTGAGTGTTGTGATCAGAATAGTTCCATGTATAATTACCTTTTTAATGATCATGAGAAGGAGTGCAAACCGTGACCCATGCGCGCGAAGCGCGCCGAAATTTTGTCATTAAATAAGATTTCCCTGAGAAATCTGCATTCAGAATCTTCATCGACACACTTAACAATTGTCCAACAAACCCTCATGCCACTTAAAAAGCCAGTCAAATAGAGCCACGACACTACTCTTTTACCCAAATGTGTGTGGGGGGATATTTGATATTGTGTCCCCCACGCATCGAAATGTGGGGGGACTTGTCCCCCTGTCCCCCCATGATTGACGCTCATGATCTGAGACCCTGATTAGCTCAGATTTCATAGAAGGTAATTTCTTGCAAATCTTGCATGAGAATATTACTGGCTGTTATTCTTTTTTTTTCTGCAAGTAAAGATTTGGAGGAGACCGAAGATATTCAGCACCTTTTTTGGGATTGCATTTTCGTAGCTCCTTTTTGGGGGGAAGTTCAGGTAAACCTTCTTGGGAATGTTTTTAATTTAACTAGAAGAGACATTATTTTAGGGCTTTTTGACGCTGGAAATTTTAAGTATAATCTTGTGATCCTCCATGCGAAATATTATGTTTATACCTGTAAATGGAAAGAAGTTAAACCTAGTTACAAAGCTTTTGTGAATATTTTAAGATCGTGTCGAGAAACAAAAAATCTTGTTGATTCACTGCCTGTCGGATAATTTTTGTTTGTCATTGTGGATTATGTATTTGGTTTATTTTGTTGATTGTTTGTTGTTGTATTGTTTTGACTTGATGGAATAAATATATATATATATATGTTAAAAAAATAAAAATAAAAAACAAGAGGGCAATCCACGGAGTTGCTTATCTCTTCGCCAGCACAGGCACTGTGCTGAGCCCATAGAAATATAAGTAAGGGAGAATGACGTCTACCGATCTGGACTGAAGCCATTGATTTGGCTAGGCTGTACGGCAACAGAGCTCCTGCTCGTAATACAAATATCACGTCATTGCTTTTGCCCCAAGTATTGGCAAAACAACTATGGTACAAGTTTTCAGGTTAGGAGTAAAACAAAATACTTAAGGCACCATGACTTATTTCTGTTGTGAAAATTACTCCTAATCTCTCGAAAAACGGATAAAATAAGCTATAACTTCTGCAGCAGAGTGCACACTGTACGTACGGAGACACTTCAATCAACCTGTCTTTTGCCGTACAACGAAAGCGCCCTCACACTTTTCGTGGCTTCACCGGTTAAACATGCATGGTAGCATTGTGTCAGCGTTCTCCCTTATTTTTATTTGTATGGCTGAGCCGTATAACTAGAGGACGCACATCAATGTGGAATCCAAAGATATTATAAGCATAGATACCAAATTCCTATACCTACACTGTTACCCTCAGTGACTCCCCATGGAGACACTTATATCGGGGCGGAAGTGTTTATTTGACATGGGCGTCATTCTATTCTGCGATCTGCGTACAAAAATAAGAACGCGTCACACGAATTTTCATTGTTAAAAGAGTTTAGCGTGCTTGCACTTTTACAACGCGTTCTATACCCCCAGAATACATTTCTATGTGTATTATCCGGAATACTTGACGCACAGTTCTGCACGCTCTTGAAACAAACGCGCTAATTGCTTTCCCGTTGTGAGCGCGTAAGTAGTTGAACGCGCATATAAAATTGCGTCACTTGGAGATACCATAGAAACTGACCAATGAATGTCCATGAACTTGCAAAACCAGTCATTGTGCGTTCATGTTCAAGTGTAAATACGTGGAATGCCGCATTGAAGAAATAAGTTATTCTTGTTCAAGTGGAATTTATTGAGGCATACTACTTCTTCAGTCAACAACATTCCGAAATAACAAGTATCAGTACATTTGTAAGACATTCATTTGCCTGTTTGTTTTCAAAACGACTGAGCAGTGATCAGCACTTCCGCCCCGATACATTGGGCTCCATGGGGAGTCAACGCGCCATTTTAAGTTTGGAATCTATGCTTGTAATATCTTTGGTGGAATCACAGAGCAATATATATCCTGCTCTATGTGTGGAATATAGATAGTCCTCGGTGACGTCACAGCTAGGAGTTAGCAACCGCCATGTCTGAGGGCAGGCTCGTACACACATGCCGGGGTTGCCCTCAGACATGGCTGAAATAATACAAATTGAAATTGAACCCGAATTGGAGGTCACGTTATGTAGGTCACCTTCGGAAATAACATAGCACTGACCAATGGTAACGTGCCCTACACCTGTAGCGTGTCTTTAACGCCTCTTCGGCCTCTAATGCTTTAATTCACACAATCACGCATTAGCTCTCATCCACATCATTGCACTGCGTCTAGTACATGGATTGCCTTAGCAACTTATATTAATGAAATGGCTACACATCACAGTATCTGACGCAAATGTACTAATGTGTGACAAAAACGATAAGTACCCTTACTTATTATTATTGTAGTGCGCGTGCGCGCTACAATCTTGGCGTTGCACGACAAGCTAGGCGTACCTACATGACTGAACGTTGAGACTGGAAGTTCCACACGGTTTCGGTCCGTTTTTACTATCGGTACTGTCAATGTGCAGGCAGGTAATGTTAAGCTTGTCCATGATTTTTTACCGCTTTCTTGCACACATTCTAAATTAGTCCCGACAAAGGGCTCGTGCATAAACAGAAACAGCTTGTAATGTAGAGTGAAATGTTACTGATTGATGAAATGCCGACAGTCTTTTATTTCAGAAAAAATTCAGTTGAATTTGCTCTTGCTTTCTCATTAACACAACTTGCCTACATAACTTGAAATTCGCAAACGAAGTAATCAGCGGATGAATTTATCGTAAAATTTAATGTGATGGGAGCTGGATATGTACGGGCGGCGTCACCTTCAATGTGCACAGTATATGGTATACTGTATGCGTCACCTTCAATGTGCACAGTATAGGGCACAACCGAAATTCCTCTCAATAGTAGTGTTACAGGTACCTATATGGCGAAAACCCCAAAATTCAAGATATTTCCTTCAAATCGGAATCAAATCAGAAATCCTTAAAGGCCCCCATACACGATCAAATTTTTCGTCAATTATTTGATGTCAAATAATTGATATCAATTAATTGACGACAGGGGCGTCAATCCGTATTCAAATGTGGGGGGGGGGGGGACGGGGGACATACATGACTTATCACAAACCAATCCCTTTGGTTTTGAAGAGGGGGTGTCTTCCTATAGGCCCTCTCCTCCTCCTCCCCCTCCCTTATGATGACTGACGCCCTATTCTAATAACAGGCCCTTAGCCAGGAATTGTGGTATAGGGGGGCACCGACACCTCACAGAGGGGCACCGAAGAAGATTATGTTTGTTGTCAGTAGTACTACCACAGGATTACAGTTTGACGGAACTACAGTGGATTATATCTGAAGCTTACCACACATAGCTTAAAGGTATCCGTTTTACGTGTGCACATACGCGCGCCGAAGCGCGCGAAAATTTCACTCTTCTGATGGAAATTTTTCCCTCCGCTTGCAATACAGAGACGTAGAAACTCTCCACAAGTGAAGGGAACAACACTATAATCACGATATATCTTTAGCTCAGCAAGCGCAGGTGAAGCCGGTTAAGTACTTTGCGAACGGCGAGGCGGGACCAGGGGCTGCCATTAGGCAGGCTTGGTGTGATCTAGTATGATTTTGTTAGGACCCAGAGGGAAATTCCCCGAATATGTGGCGAATTAACAATATGGGAACACTAGCATGGAGCTTTGAGCAGGACTTTGAATGACAGTGAGAGCAAACCAATGTCTTCACAGTTCACAATTCGGATGGTCATTATCGTATTTCTACTTTGAACGAAATTTTACATGAAAAAAAAAAAACAGAAAAAGTAAATTTTGGAACAAATTTTTGGTACGAGTAAATTTAGCTTCAAGCCGTATAGTCTTCGCGGAGCGAGTGTTACTCAAGGTACTAGATAACTACATGAAAGCCCCTTGATGTCCGGGATCTGACTTTGAGACTTCACCTAGCTTTGGCTGGAAGAGTTCACTTGGTTTTTTGTACTAATAATGTTCATGGGTAATATCACTTCGCTTGTGAGAATTGCGCGCGAAGCGCGCCGAAATTTTGCAGGAAAATTATTTACCACGGTAAAACCTGTATACAGACTCAGCAAGGGGTGGTGGAAAGATAAGCGCGACGAAGGGACCAAGCTCCCCTAAGAGGTCCAGCAACCCGAAGTCCCGTTAGAAGTAATGGGTTACAGATTGGATACCAAACGCGAAATTTTGGGCGACCGGCGAAAAATTTGGGGTTCTGTTGAAGAAAAATTGAAAATATTTGGTTCCTATTAAGGAAAGCTAGAAAATTTGGGTTTCCATGGAAGAATCTGCCCTCTTCGTCCTAGACGGTTCCAATTCCCCGACTAAGTCACTACTTCCAAAACCGTGTTGAGCCCCTCCTTGTGCAGACACAAACCTAGTTTATTACTTAAGGGCATATCCTATTTGGCGTACAAGGCCATAATATGCAACCGGAACATTCTCTGCGCATGCTGTGTGTTGTGAGCTTTGATGCCAATCAAAGAGCATTCACCTATGAACAATTGAGAATTTTGCTTTCTCCCAACCAAAATGTATTTGGGGTGATGAGTGTCTGTCTTTAAGAACAAAACCAAGACGCCGGACGACTGTTCACGAGGGGATGCCCCCTTCCACCACCCCTGGACATTGAGACACTTTACGTTTCATACAAAAATGATTATCATGATGTTGAGTCTTACGATCTTCCCGATCGTAAGAGAAAGAGGATGGAACTTTTTATGGATTCATTTTTGTGTTTTTCCGGGAATCACACCTACACGAAAGAACAATAGTCTAATTGTGGGACCTATACATTCATAAATTAAGCCAACATATCTGAAACGGGTGTTAAAGCTATATGCAACTGAAGGTGAAAGCGCGTGTAGCGCGCGAAAATTTTTGTGATTTTAGAACAAAAATGTTACAGAGAACAAAATACGTTCATTATTAAACTCCTTTTGGGATCATTTTTGGTTACAAATTGCTTGGTGTCATACCAGGGCCACCGTTTACATGTACTAAAATTTTATTTTCGATCGATTTTCCGTATAGGGGGGCACAGTGGTCCGCACGGGGGGCACGGCCCCCTCGTGCCCCGGCCTGGCTACGGGCCTTTCTAATAAGAATTATCATTTCAGAGTTAACATGACTATCACTGAGATCTGCCAGGTGAAATACACGGAGTCCACGGAATTACTTCAAGATGTTATTTTACCATGTCCCAAAATAGCTGAAACCACGCTTCGCAGCGTGGATCATTGTCGGAGATCATGGAGCCGACCAGGCCCGTTGCTAGGGTGACATGTTTGGGGGTGTGAAGGTGACCGTCCCAAATTCCGACTGGCTGGATGTTTTTTCCACCTGAGTGGAGGCGTGTAAATTGCACTGTTTATGAGCCCTCTGCGTTTTGTATACAGCAGTGGGGATCCTTCCTTTGTCACTACACAAATGTGTCGTCCTGGGGAGGGGTCTAAGGGGAGGGGGCGTCCTTCTCCCATTTAAGAAATTTTTGTCAATTTAAGGCTGCTTAGGTGCAAAACGGTGCTATCTTTGGGATATTTTTGGATCTGATCGTATATGGCTGGAAAATGTCCATTATTTAGTGAATTCTAATTTTCCCGACTGGCTAGATGTTTTTACTAACTGCAGTGGCGGTGCACAAATTGCACCTTTTTATGCACCCTGGGTTTGTATACAGCAGTGGGGATCCTTCCTTTGTCACTATATAAAGGTGTCATCCTGGGGGAGAGGTCTAAGGGGAGGGGGAGGCCCTCCCCTTTCAGAAATTTTTGTTAATTTAAGGTTGCTTAGATGCAAAATGGTGCTATCTTTGGGATATTTTTGGAGCTGATCGTAGTATAGCAAAGGTGTGAAGGACTAGCAAGGGCGTTTTCAGAATGCTTTTAAGTCGTAATTGTATTAACAGTCACCATCTATACCGACAATAGCTTCGGCGAAGCGCTCTGTAAAAATTTTTGAAAACTTTTGACGGCAACAAAGTACTTTCAACCTTCCACAGCATGCTAAAAATTAGACTAAATGGCAGTGGCGTACCCAGGATTTGTCTCAAGGGGGGGATGCAGTATGCTGTGTGACCGCCGGCCTGGGGAGGGGTCTAAGGGGAGGAGTGTCCCCCTCCCCTCTGAAATTTTTTGAAAAATTAGGTGTCCTTACTTGCAATCTGGTGCCACATATGTTACCTTTTGAAGTAAAGTCTGTTTTAAAGAATTTACGTTTTTTAGGAACTAGAAAATAGGCATCAGTGAGGGGACATAAAAAATTTACGTATTTCTAGGAACTTAAAAAAAAACGGAATCAGTGAGGGGGCATGGCCGAATGGCCCTCCCCTCTGCGTACGCCTCTGAATGAATGATCCCATATTGATGAGAGGCCCCTTCAGATGTTTGGAGATGTATGTCTGTTTTCGGAGAGTGTTGTGATCAGAATAGTTCCATGTATAATTACCTTTTTAATGGTCATGAGAAGGAGTGCAAACCGTAACGCATGCGCGCGAAGCGCGCCGAAATTTTGTCATTATATAAGATTTCCCTGACGAAATCTGCATTCAGAATCTGCATCGAGACACTTAACAATTGCCCAACAAACCTACATACCACTCAAAAAGCCAGTCAAATAGAGCCACTCTTTTACGCAAATGTGGGGGGGACATTTGATATTGTGTCCCCCACCCAACGAAATGTGGGGGGGACATGTCCCCTCGTCCCCCCCAGGATTGACGCCCATGATTGACGACAAAATTGATCGTGTATGGGGGACATTGACGGCGAATTATTTGAATCAATTATTTGAAGCAAATATTTGACGGATCAAAGCTCCGTTGATATTTTTTGACGGCTCATCAATGAAAGTGACCGTGTGTGGGCGAAGCGTCAATATATTGATCAATGATTCATTATCCGTCTGACTGTCGAAGCGACAACATGGGGGACAAAAAGAGAGACATCGAGCACAAATTCTTGCTGGAAGTCATAGCAACTTACGAATCTCTACCAGCATTATGGAAAATCAAATCCGATGATTATATGAATCGAGACAAAAAAGCTGATGCATACAATGTGTTGCTTCTGGAACAAGGAACATTTTCCGGAAGCGACTCTTGAAGAACTGAAAAAAAGTTAAATAGCCTGCGCACAAATTTCCGATCTGAACTGTGCAAAGTAGAGTGTAGTGCTAAATCAGGAGCAGGCACAGAGGACCTGTAAATTTCGACTTTGTGGTGTTTTGACGCCTTGCTGTTCCTGAGGGACCAGGAGACTACCGCCCCTTCAAGAAACACCATTGTTGTCGACGAAGGTAGTCAGGAAGACGACGACGACGTCGATTCAACTCAGGTTAGTTGTTTTGAAACTATGAAAAACCCAAATCTATTCCACAAACTGAACAAAAATTAACCATTGAAACCAAAAAATGTTTGGAAACCTTGTATTTACAACAAAGAAACAACCATACAATTGCGTATTATGTACGTAAAATACCAAGACTAATCATACACTACAGTGTACAACAAGCATAGGTTGGTTGTAGCCTACCTTGAGTCGGTCGGCTACTATACTGCGTCATATTCAAGCTTGTTTTGGGGACGCGCGAGATATGTTGTATTTATGTTGTGAATTCAAAAGAAAGTGCGTCTCTCTGATTGTTCGTCTGCGCGTAGTGATTAAAGACCCACATCAGGTTTTATAACCATACATATTTCATAACTAGTCACTGGACCAGTGTATGGCCTTCGTCAGTCGTTAGGCATTTGAGCTACATACTGTCTTGCCACGGAACTTGTCCTTGCGTACAGAAATAGTGTCGAAAAGCATCTCTGACCAGTCGCGCAGTATTACCGGCGTTGCGGTTCATGGTTGCCCGAAGTCCTTCCAGTTGTCTCTGGGATGCCCTCCATTCTCCAGCATGCATCTCATGATTTGCGTCTTCCCAGTCTGCAGCGCCTGGGCCTATGTAGCATCTTGATTTTTTCCGGAGAAAATTGTGTAGATAACAGCATGTTATTGTTATAAGTGTAGCTTTTCTGGCGATAACTGCATGGCCTTTTGGAATACATCAAACCTAGCTGTCAAAATGCCGAATGCATTTTCAGTCACACGCCTTGCTCTGCTCAGTCGATAGTTGTATATTCCCTGATCTGACTCTAGTCTGTCACCTCCATATGGTTTTAACAGATTCTCGCTCATAGCAAAGGCGTCATCGCCAACAAAAACGTACGGCATAGCTGTAACATTGTTTTGATGAAGTGGGGCAGGTTCGGGGAGCCCCAGGCTGCCATCATTGAGAAGTCTCCCGAATTCTGTCACAGCAATAACACCACCGTCCGATACTCGACCGTTCACGCCGGCGTCTATCATGATGAACTCGTAATCGGCACCAACGACAGCCATCAAGACTATACTGAAAAACTTCTTATAGTTGAAATAAAACGACCCAGACTCTGGCGGTTTCCTGATCGCAACATGCTTACCATCGATTGCCCCTACGCAATGTGGGAAATTCCAAGTTGTCGCAAAAGCGTTGCTGATCTCTCTCCATTCTTCGGGGGTACGTGGAATCTGCAAAAAAAAAAAAATGAGAAAACTTCAATCTATGTGCAAACAAGACCACAATGCTGTGGTGTGATTCCTTGCCTTTTTTCAGGATGATAGGTCTCCACTGCACACATTCATATGGTATCAATGGCTCGGGCATGTCAATCTACACTAAACATTTCCTTTGTACATTTTTCCTTCAGATATTAATTCATATACAAGGATATTCATGACTATTCACGATATAGTCAAGTGTGGGTCTGCGCTCAAGATTTCGGAATTTGAAGGACTCTGGTGTATTTCTCCCCATGTGTGAAAAGTGAAAGACAATTAATTCAAGCTGTGTCAGCAACATCCAGTGGTGGCGCCAGGACCCTCCTCGACGGGGGGGGGGGTCCAGGCTCCCCGACGGGGGACCGAGGCCATTCCCCGACGAGCGACAAATTTTCCCCGACGACCGAAAAGATTCCCCGACAACCGACCATGGAGCACGTTTTCTGCCCGCCGACGGTTTTGAGGACCTTTTTTTTTTGCTTTTCGCCTCTCCAAAGGTGCTATATTACATCGTCCACGTTTCTGATGACCTTTTTTTTTTTGTTTTTTGTTTTTTGTTTTTTGTTTTTTGTTTTTTGTTTTTTGTTTTTTGTTTTTTTGCTTTTCACCCTTCTGAAATGCGATTTTACATGCCGACGCCCTTGATTTCTAACCACACCCCATTTTTTGGTTGTGGAGCTCCCCGACGAATCATGAAATATTCCCCGACGGCACAATTCGTGTCCTTGTCAGTGACAACCAGCATGCCAAATATCAGCTATGTGGACTTTCTCGTTCTACATACATACCGTTTAGAACGATTTTCAGACTCTGACCTCTGCCGACCTCTCAAATGACCTTGAATGCGCACAAAACACTATTCTCTATTTAACAAATACACATGGGAAATTTGAACTTGATCGGCCCTTTCGTTCGCCAGTTATCGTGATGACGCCCACACACAGACCGTACACACACACGCACATACATACGCACAAAACATGACTACTTAAATTCCTTGCCGGCCTGTCGGCAAGGAATAAAACACAATGGCGTGACTATGCTAAAGACATAATATGTTTTGTGAAACATATTGTAAAATAAATGAGGTACACATCACAGGGTAATAATGTACTTTGCATCATTTTCCAGGATGAGGACTCAGTCAAAATGCGTGAAGCTCCCGCTGAGTCGGTTCATACCGGATCTACCCAGAAGTCACGACAACAACTGCCGTCGACCAGTAGTGCTGACTCCGGCACGAGGTCTGCAGTACCACCTACACCTAGGAGCTCAGCCTCGAAGAAACGCAGGGTCAAAGCAGAAAGAAGCGAACTCATTTCACTTGCAAAAGCTCGTCTTCTCCAAGAATCGTCGGAAGACGAATACGACAGCCAGGCGAAAACGTGGGCCAACGAACTACGCAGGGTGGATCCAAGGCAGCAGCTGTTTGCTAAGAAAGCTATTAACGATGTGCTATTCGAAGGTCGCTGTGGCACCCTGACCAGAAACTCAGTTCAAATCAACTGTACTCAAAATGTGTTTCATACGGTTTCTGCAGCCAGTACACCGCACAGCACGTACAGCACTCACAGCGGTGCCTCATCCCCACCCCAACCGTCGCCTGTTTTTCAGGTGAATACCCAGGAAATGGGGAGCCATTTTGTTGAAGCCAATCCACTTGCTCATTATTTTCAAAATTTTGAACCTCCAACCCATTGAGTTTCATATCTACAAGACTCTCTGTAAAAAGTTGCCTATTTACTTGAAATTATCTCTGTGAAAACTAACTGTAATTACTACCTGTATGGCTAACAAGAAGCCACTTGTCGAATGTCGACTATTGTTTTCATTTCTAGCACAGGGGAAAGCGTTGGGTTAGCTTTCTTGAAGAACCAATCCAATCCAAATTGTTTTGACCGGGCCAAGTTGGAAGTGAACAGAGTTGACCTGTATTCAGATCGGAAAGTAGCAAAAACTCTTCATATTTTCTGTATTAACTGTTAATTGTTTCATGAAAATAAAATGGTGAAAACAATGATCGCTTTTTTTTTTTATTAGTCGTCACATTGATAATTTAACTTTTGCCAAGAGTTTTGGGGCACTGCTATGGACGTGGATCCATTTCCAAAAGTTGGGGCCGAATTTCACCATTTACAGATCGCTGTCCTGGGGGTCTACACCCTCCCTTTTGAAAAAAAAAATCAAATTCGAAGGTGACCACATGGCAATCAATGCCATATTTGGGCAAAACTTAGGTTTTTAATGTAGTGTCAATTCCTAATCTCAGTTTCTTTTCAGCATTTTCGAAAAAATTGGGGGAGGGGACTTCTTGTCGATATTCGTCTTCCAAAAATAGGAACCTTTAGAATTCGTGACGCGGACGTGAGTGGCGACCCGACGCTCCCTGATTATCGAAGCCAATCAGCAGGCTCGATTTCAACAGCCGCGTCATCTATCACGTCCGCGTGGTGAAATCTAAAAGTAGGGACCTTTAGATTTCACGAAGCGGACGTGATCGGCGACGCCGCTGCCAAAGTCAAGACCGCTGATTGGCTCCCTGATTATCGCGCAGCCAATCAGCAAGCTTGATTTCGGCAGCCACGTCGCCGCTCACGTCCGCGTCGTGGAATTTAAAGTGAAATTGCAACCAAATAAATACTCAAATAAAATATTGTATTTTATAGGGCACTAAATCCCATACCAGTAGAACTTTCTTTTAACTTTGTAGCATGTTTGGTTATTGAGTTATGGATTTTTGAAAATTAGTCGAATTTGACAAATTTAGCACTAAATTGAACAGCAACAATGCATGATGATGATGATGTCATTTCTACCCGTTTTCAAGGAAAAGCAAAGAAATATTGTTTTATTTTCTCTTCACAGTAAGTAGAAATGATGTCATCAAAATGCAGTGTTGCTGCTCTACATGTAGTAAATTACCAATCTTCCTGAAGTCATAACTTCATAACCGAACATGCTATAAAGTTGGAACAAAGTTCTATTGAGATGATATTTTTTCCTCTATAACCTGCCAAAACTATAATTTGGCTGGATTTGCCCTTTAAAGGTCCCTAATCTCTAATGTGAGGAGGACGCGTCCCTCCGCTCATCATGATGCCCGCCGATGGGCAGTGTACCACTGCACATTCAAATTGAGAAAAAATTTTTTTTTTTTTTGAAATAAATGGATACAATCTTAACCTTGCAAAAAATTAGCAAAAATCTTCTTGTCTGCATTCCAGTGATTTTCAATAAATGAAATGAATACTTTAATTTAATATTCTCGAGATGTAAAAATGTTAGCTTTTAGGCCTAGGCTATTGCTATGAGGCACTCAATTGTTTTTACCTTGATAGCTTGCTGGCGCTGGAGACACTGTGTGATGGCTTCGCATGTTTCAAAAACAATCTTTCCGATCGCTTGTGGTGACGTTCTGGTTATGTACTTCAGATCTTCGAAAGAATTTCCAGTGGCCAAAAACCGCAGTGTGATACTGAGCCGTTCATTTGCTGATATGGCTTCACGCATGATGGTATCTTTTTTCTGTATTATTGGCCTCACCAGATTCAGAAGTTCATCATATGATGCAGCGTCCATCCTCAGGAAATTCCTGTAATCGTCCGGTTCGTCGTCCCTTAACTCTCTGAGCAATCGGGCATGTCCGAGTTGATTTCGACGGAGAAACCATTTTTTCGACCACTTCCTCCTCCTATTTCGCTTTGGAGCATCCCCCAAGGCAAGAACTAGTGCCAGTGCGATAGATCCCTTCATTTCGAAGATTTTGATCAGAATGAAAATTGACAGAAAGTTGAAGACAAAATTGATCGTGTGTGGGGAACATCAATTATTTGAATCAATTATTTGACATCAAATAATTGACGAAAAAGTTGATCGTGTATGGGGGCCTTTAGGCCTACAATGTGTTTTACCTTTTCACAACTAGCAAGATTATACAAAAACACAAAATAACACTACCTAGCTTGAAAATTCGATGATTTTCTGCAACGTCAGAGCCGCTCGGAAGTTCGTTAGAAAAACATGATTGCGCAATAAAATCACCTTGTTAGCCTTGTGCCAGTCGTTTCTTATGTCTTGAATGTACTATGTTATGCAAAGATTTTTGCAAACGTTTCTGAAGGTAGTGAAAAATATTTGATTAAATAAACGCCGTATCAAACACACATTAAATCTGGCCTACTCCAAACTGCAAGGACTTTCTAACATACACTACAATTCTGCGTATTTGCAAGCAAATGCAGTTCTAGTTACCTTTGGGTTTACTACAAGTAATTTCCAACTCCGAGAATACGAATCTAAAACTCCATTGGCCTACAGACTTCATGATAGCGCTAATTGTAAATAGGGTGTGCGCTAAATGGAAAGATATGAAGATGTTATAACCATAGATTCCAAACTTAAAATGGCGCGTTGACTCCCCATGGAGCCACAACATCGGGCCAGAAGTGCCGATCATGCTCTGTTTAGTCCTTTTGAAAGCAAACAGACAGATGTCTACAAAAGTATGAAAACTTGTTATTTTGAAACACTGTAAATTTAAGGAGTATCACTCCTCAATAGATTTCACTTAAAAGAAGAATTTTATTTCTTCCTTGCGGCATTTTGCATTGCATTAAGTGCACTTCAAAATGTACGCACAATGGCACGTTTGAAGCTCAGTTCATGGGCTTATTTATTGGTCAGTTTTTATTATGCAATCTTCATGTAACCAGAAACTTTTAAATGAAACCTTAATATCTTTACGCCACTCACAACGGGAAATCAGCTGAGCGCGTTTGTTTCCGGAGTGTGCAAAAGTGTCAAGTATTCCGGATAAAAAACACAGAGAACGTTTTATCCTGCGCGTACAGCAAGGCTCAACGGCAAGCCACGGAAACTTTCCTGTGGTGTCTACCTATTATATTACATCACCGAATAAAAAACGCGGGTATGTTAAATACACACTTCCACTGACCCATACTTGCGTCTTCTCCATGAGGATTCAAATCTCCCGTATTACAGTGTAGGTATAGGACTTTGGCCATCTATACTTATAATAGACCTTATGCATTGACATCACACTGACGTTCATTTTTTGGTTGAAAACAATGAAGCTCAACGTCTGAAACGTGCATTTAAAGGCAAACCGTTCCAACAGTCAGGAGACAAGAGCTTGGTAACTTATTATGATGATCCTGTTGGCCCTCGGGTGGGAGAAGGGTAGAAGTCAGACATGCTCATCCAACCACCTCTTCGTTACGAATTAGGCTCATCTTCTAGTAAAATATTTGATGCTATTCTTACATTTACATTTCTAAGCCACCTATCTATGAACAACTGATGTTACCCCTGTTAGTGTAAATAGTGTAAATAGTTATTCTTTCTGTATGGCCGTTTAAGTAAATGAGAGGATCGGGGCTGAGCGGATAGTAGAATTAAGACTTCTGTGATGAAAAAGGCAAGGGTCAGAAAAGTAAATAATAATCGAGAATAAAGGAGCCAGGATCAAAGACAGCCAGGGTGGGAATAAAATAGACAATCGCAAATTATGCCAATTTTTGTCATGCAATGAGTGTGGACTGGACTATAATGTAGTGTGCCTTATATTGCTGCAGCCCCCTGTGGGCTGGGGTTGTAGAATATGCCCACGGTATTTCCCGCCTGTCATAAGAGGTGACGAAAAGGAAGGACTTGCACCGTACTTGAGCTGTATTTGAAACCAAAACGAACTTGAACCCTATTTGAAACAGTTTTTTAACTTTACCTTTATTTATCTAGATGACACTATTTAACACATTTGTGTTAGTGTGTCGTTAAATCTCATCTTACTAACTTTTATTGCTGGAGGGCGAAAATGCTCTGGGAAATGTAGATATGCTGAGTAAATCAAGACGAAAATTCGATATGAGGCAGAATAAGTCTCACCAGAAGCAGTCGAAGCAGGTAAAGTGGAAAGACAGTAGCTGCACACACGAAGTGTAGGACTCAACAAACATGATACTTCGGAGGATAACATCGTTGTTCGGACAGCCGCAAATGAAATTAAAAGCACGAGAAAAAAAAAAGGCAAAATGGCAAGTTGAGTGGAAGTAAACATTGAGCCAAATAATATCTTTGAGTTATCGCGCAGAGCCTCAAAAATCATTTTAATGACATTTAAGATAAACTTATTAAATTAATAGTCTATTTGCAGGGTCACGGATGTGAACTCAAACAATATCGTGATTGAGAGACTAGGAGCAAAAATTACCTTAATAAGATCACCTGATTGGAATTCTATTCCATCTACGAGTATTATGATGATCTGAACTCAAGCTGCTATAAAACAGTAAATGATGAAACACACATAACAGGTTGGATTTTGAGTTAAAGAGTGAGAGAGTAAAGGGTTAAGATGTGGGGGTGTTTGACAGACCGAAGGTAACATTCATTTACGAACCTCATTATGTGCACCCCCGATTATGAGACTTTTGAGACTCTTGACCCTTCCTTAGAAAACTTGCCTAAATTAGTTTTGGAAATCACAGCCTAGTATTTGACAACCATTGGTGGCGGTAGCGTTTGAAGCGTTACGTTACTGAATGCAAAAAACTAAACACACTAGATGGGTGACATCTTGTAAGTAAGGATCGTCGGCTTTATTTCCTTGTAAATTCTATCGCTTATGTTGCTAATGTTTTTCTGTAGATGGATATCGTTTGTATGGAAAATGAAGTAAGAATTTGAATAAAACTGTCTTTAAAATGCTGTTTACTGGCATCCTTCACGGCACCCATTATAGATTTTGGTCTCTTTATTACACAAGTACATTCTGTCAGGTGCGTAGCAACTAGGGGAAGACGGTTTTTAACGTGCCCCTTGACCGTTACCCAAGTGCGAAAATTATGACTCACAGCACACCTACAACCCTCATTACGACGAAATCCCCGATCTTCCAAGTCATATGGACTCCACGCGTGTTGTGAGCACTTTATGGCTCGGTGGTGCCTCTGAGGTCATTAAGTTATGGGGGTCTGAACCACAGCCTTCCCAGATTACATCGGCTGCTAGTCAGTCAGAGTACTACTAGAGTTCCTCGGGAGAAACATTACACTCTTCAAACCGTACTATTCAAATTTGAAGGGAATGAGCAAGGGTTGGATCTCTTTAAAAAAAAAGACATTTTGCCCAGAACGAAGTCTGTCTGTCCGTATATCTGTCCATATATCATGTCTGTTCAACTTTCCATAAATGCTCTCAAACGCGCATGCGTCCATGGGTTTTGATTAAACTTAGATGAAATGATAGTTGCGTGTAGGACAACTTTGGATTAAGACTTTTAGGTTGAAGGTCATTTAGAGGTCGGTACAGGCTACATTACTATGGCCAGTAACCTTCATCAAAAGTAATGGGGTTCTTGTATTCAATATCGAAGTACTAAGTATGAGGTTCCTCGTTGTGACACACCTTGAGATGTAGTGTTTACAAACAGTTTACAAGTGTTTTCTTATTTTCACACCTCTTGAGACTAAAGATGACCATTGATCTCCACCAATACAATAGCGTTCTTTCCCTTAAGGTAGCACAACACTAATTCAAAGGGAATCCCCTTGGAGGATATTACCCTACGAAGTAAACACCCTAGGAAAACTTTTTGGGGACAGTTTAAACTATGCTGCTGAAGTGATATGTTCTATATGTGATATGTACGTGGTAGGAAAGGAAATGAAATACTCATCCTGCAAAACTAAAGAAAATTAAAGGTATTTCAGGCACTTTATTGCAGTATATCCTTCCGCCATGCAAAATGGCGTTTTAAATGAAGTAAAAACACAGGAACCACTATCCTATTATACAAGCTCTCCTAGCTCAAAATCTCAACCGTCATGGTACACAAATTTAAAATTATTTTGAAAGGCCTTCTTGTGAGTTTTCGTGTGAGCGGTAGCTTGTGCCCGTTGAAAACTTCTTCAAGGGTCCAGGGGCCACGAAACGGACCAAATTTAATGTGTGAGTCAATGGAGGAATGACTATGCTCCCTTAATGTAGCAATTGAAATACATTTAACCTTTCCCCACACAATAGTGATTTTCTCTAACTGGGAAGAATTTATACATCACTTATTAAGAGTTTCCTTGATTACTAGCTTGAGATATCGTGTTTGCAAGCAATAAGCATCACAAACACGCACACACCTATACACACATGTACATATACGTATACACATGATTTCAAAGAATCCCAACGCCTTCGGCAAGACATGTAAAAGCAAGCATTCCTCCGGGAAAGCTCAAACACTTAACGCTTTAAACGTGCTATTCAAATTTGAGAACTATTTAGCACTGATAAGGTCAGAAATGATTTTGCTCAAAATAAACCGTATAGGTTCACTTTTTAACCAAATATAACCCACTTTGAACAATAAAGTCAAGACTTCTTTCGGCACCCTATTGACTACACCGTTTTAATTTAAGAGTGCAGCTTTCCAGCAGCCACTTTGCAAATTACCCTGGAAATTGCCTGTCAAAGCCATATTTGCGATAATCTACAGTCTAAGTTTTTTATTAACACTTCAAATAACGTGTTTTAGACACAAGACTTACACAGGAAATGTTCCCGAAAAGCGAAATGACCGCGGACGCCATCTCATTTTCTCGGGGCAGAAACTTACTTCCACTCGGGCTGACGGCGCTTCGATGTGATCGCAGGTCACCACTTTGCTGTTGGTTTTTTTTCTTTTGCAGACGAATATTCCTCATTCTATGTATAAAACAAAGCATTTTATTATTTTTGGAAAGTAATCTGTAACTCAAATCTGTTGTATCCGAAGGCATTCATGCACTATCACACTACCTCATATACATTGTTTTGATAGACCGCCACCTTACAAGATGACTACCTTAGCGACACAGTAATAAAGTCATAAAAGTCAGAATTATGGACCTAGGATTATAATTGTTTCTCATAGACCCAACATTGGCGACGAGTACAGTAATTTATAATCCATTGTACGGTTTAGGCAAAGAAATATAGTCAACGATTGATGAAGATTTTTTCGATAGAAATACAAACTTTCTGTGATTGAGATTCGTAATAGATAAATGGTATAACGTTATACCATGCATACAAACAGTACAATACGTGCGCAACCATTCGTTCTTTCTCCTAGATCCACACAAATCGCCAGGAGGGCTGTTGACGTGTGGTCTTTCTTTGCCGGAATTAGATTTGAGTCTCCAGTAATTGCTTAAAGGATAGCACACTAGGGGCAGATTTAAACTCTGGTGGAAGTTTATTCCACAGGGGGATGGTGCACGGTAGAGCGAATACTTGTAACAGTCTTTATGTGTAGAGGGGGCTGTATAGTTCATGACATAATAAGCACGCGTACTATAGGCTGTGCTGCCAGTTTGGAGATGACAGACATTGCTAGGTGTGAATCCATGATTTTCCTTGAAAAGAGTAATGAGACGAGCTTTGGTCCTACGTAGTTCTAGATTTTCCCAATTAAGATCCTTAAGCATAGAATTAACACTGCTGGTGTGGCTGTAATCATTTTTAACAAATCTTGCTGCACGACGTTGGACTTTTTCAATGGACTCAATGTGAGTAATGTGATACGGATCCCAGACAGAGCTAGCATACTCAAGTTTCGGTCAAACAAGGGTCTTGTAGGCAATTTCTTTAGTGGATGGTGAACAGTTCCACAAATTTCTCTTCAAGAGTCCAAGAACTTTATTTGCACTACTAACAGTTTGAGTGATGTGTCTTGACCAAGAAAGATCATTGGACAGCTCAACAACAAGGTAAGGATGATGTTTAACTTCTTGCAGAGTGGGTTTGCCCATATGATAGTTATAACAGATCGGCTTCCTCTTGTGGGTCATACGCATAATAAAACACTTGGATTTGTTAAATTTCATCTGCCAGAGGGATTCCCAATCACTCAGAGCCGATATATATATATATATATATATATATATATATATATATATATATAGTTAGTTAGTTAGTTAGTTAGTTAGTTAGTTAGTTAAAGAGGAGAGTTCTACGTGTACTCCGAGAAAATAAATCGTAAAACAGGAAACAAATAAATGCATCACTAGTTGACTTAAAGAGTACAAAATAATCCAAGATTTAATTCGAAATTTTCGGTTCTCACTTCACTGTCTGATCTCGCTGACGAAGGTTCCAGGGGAACCGAAAATTTCGAATTAAACCTTGGATTATTTTATACTCTTTAAGTCAACTAGTGATGCATTTATTTGTTTCCTGTTTTACGATATATATATATATATATGTATATATATATATATATATATATAAATATATATATATATATATATATATATATATATATATATATATATATATATATATTATGCTGAAGGCTGGTGCAGTCATTAACAGAATCGATCTGGCGATATGACATAAGGTCGTCGGCAAATAGGCGTACCTCTAGAAGAGGCACAATCTTGCAGGTCGTTAGTATAGACTAAGAACAGGAATGGGCCAAGGAATGTGCCTTGGGGCACACCGGACAACACGTCAGAGCTGTTAGAAAATTCTCCATTGATTAAAACCTCTTGTGAACTGTCTTTTAGGAAATTCTCGATCCATTTGTTAAGATTGTCACTAATCCCTACATGGTTCAACTTCACTAAGCGATAATGCGGAACCACATCAAAAGCCTTACTGAAGTACATAACACACACAAATCCGCTTGACCACGATTGTCTAAAATTTGAGCAATATCATCTACCAGACCAGCAAGCTGGGTTTCACATCATCTACCTCGTGTGAAGCCATGCTGTTTATCACTTACAATAGTTGTCAAAGTAAGCCAGAATGTAACTAACAATAATGTGCTCAAGTTGCTGAAAGACAATGCTGGTAAGAGAGACAGGGCGGTAATTTGAAGGTAGAGGGATATCTCTCACCTTTTTAAATAACAGGCGACACATTCGCTCTCTGCCAGTCCTGGGGTATGGTAACAGTTTTCTGTAAGATTGGAGCAATGACTGAGGAACAGGCTTTCAAGATCTAAACTGGTATGTTGTCCGGACCAGTAGTCTTGTGGACTTTTAGATCCCTCAGCAGTTTCTCAATTCCAGAAGTAGTAATAACAATATCAGGCATGGTAGCAAATGGTCTTCCATATGGTTTTGTATATCATGTAGGTTTTCCTTTGTGAATACTGAGCAGAAGCATTAAAAACATCAGCCTTTTCTTTAGCACTGGAGGCAAGGCGTCATTAATACTGGAGAGGAGTAACACCAAACGACTCACGGCGAATGGATTTAATATAAGGCCAGAAAGGTTTGGTATTATTAGATTTCAGAGAGTCACAAATGCTGCTGATATAATTTCTAAGTTTTCTAAGGTTCCTATCTAAGTAACGTCTGGTCTCTTTAAATTTGTCACAAAGCTCAAAATCCTCAGTTCTACGAGCCCTATCATACAATTTATGTTTTTTGTTACAAATTTTTCTAAATCTATCAGTCATCCATGGGAGTTTAACTTTACTGCCACTCAACTTAGACGGAATATTTTTATCCATAGAGTTCAAGACGACACTTGTAAAGTTTGATCATTAAGAGACGATATAGGGATTTTGGATCAAGTCATCAGTGAGTTGGTCATTAAAGGAAATCAGATCTTGGTCTTATTGAAGCTGTAATAACCACGGAATCATGGTCACTAATGCCAGGTACCACTGCGGTACTAGAAACAAATGACGGGTCACTGGTGAAACAAATCCAAAATGTTGTTCTCTTTGTTAGGTTTCTTAACAACTTGAAGAAGATTATAGTCCATAGCTAGGTCTGACATTAGCTTGATGGTGCCGGAGTACCTTCCACTAGGTGTAAAGCTAGCGCGGTATCCCAGTTCATATCTGGGAGGTAAAATCCCCAAGAAGCCATATACTGGCTTTGCTTGGAATCTGCCGAAGTGAATCCTCAAGGGGACGAAGATAATCAATGCTAGTCTTTTGTGAACGGTAAAAAGCACCTATAAAACAGGAGCAACTCCTTTGACATGAACACTAATCCCCTTCAGTTCGCAACCTAGCTGGTCAAGATTACTTTCCTCTTGAGCAATTAATCTATTATTGACGGCGATCCCCCCCCGACCCCCACCCCCGTGAGAATCACTGATGTTGGTGCGATCCTTGCAAAAAACTTGACAGTTTGGTGGGAAAAATTTCTCCGTTTGTAATTCTGGGATTTAGCCACGAGTCAGTACAAATTATTACGTCCGGGTCATCATCATCAACAAAGTGTTGGAAACTAGCTAATTTCGCCCTAAGGCTCTGACAGTTAATATTAACTTAATGAACTTCGGTTTTGATCTGGGTTTACGAAATCCAATTGGAGAAGGTTGGGAAAGTTTACGTGGGTTGGAAGTTCTAATAGGATTACTTTACTTTACTAGGTTCCTGACGATAATCCGTTGAAAGCCGGTCAGCAATGGACAGATTGGTTAGAAAACATCGAAAGAGAGTTCGGATTCTTCAAGATTACTGAGTCGCAGGACAAGAAAGATGCAATATTAATATTTGGGGGAAAAGAACTTTGCAGGCTAGAAAAATTGCTGCCAGAAACCGAAGCAAACCAGTCACCAGCAGCCAGCTCCGAAAGGTCCGGCGATACACGTAACGTATACGATAAACTGATCAGCAAGCTAAATAACTATTTTAAGCCCCAAGTCAATAAGCATCATGCACGTTACGTATTTCTAAAGCTTAGGCCCCAGAAAAATGAAAGTACAGTTCAATATGCATCCAGGCTTAGGGAAACGGCAGCAGATTGTTACGGTGATGATCAGGATGAGAGAATCCTAGAACGCATTATTTAGACGATCCCAAATGAGCACCTTATCACAAAAGCAATCAGTAAGAAGTGGAATTTAAATACATTTCTTACAGAAGTCGCAAAACTCGGAAAAACAAAGGTGCAAGTCAAAGAAATGAGGGACATGCTAGACAATAGCAGTAATGTAGAGGCACACAAAAGTGTACAACAAAAATTTAGGCCTACGAAGCCTATGAAACCAAACCTTCTACCACAATGTATGTATTTTGGGCTCAGAAACAAGCACCAGCCTGTAAAAGACTGCCCAGTATATGCCCAACTTTGTAGGAACTGTGGGGGTAGAAACCATTTTGCCACAGTATGTCGAAGGAAAACCCAAAACAAAAAAAACCACAATAGCCGTAAATCAAAACCTACAAAGGCAAAGAAGGTTGAAACAGAAAGCAACACAAGTTCAGAGGATGATAAATATTTTGAACTAGAAAGCCCCAAGGCTTAGAGATTCCTTGCCGAAAGGGAGGGTGCTTTGTTACACCAGGGTTCACCCCTCAAATTTATACTTCTCTACTACATCATTTTTACGATGGGTTCACAATTGGACCACTGCTGACCTCACATGACCTTTAAACCTTAAAACTTGAAAAAAATGAAAAAAATCAAACAAACAAATACGTCTTGGAATGAATTTGTTTGTGCTTTCTCCCTTGTAATGTTACGTTTCCAAAGTTTCAGTTTTTGACCTCTGGTGACCACAAATGACTTGTGACCTCCACCAAAAATAACAAGGTTTCTACTCTCAACATGCCAAATTCATCTACAAATTATGAGAAGCGTCATTTATTCAAGCTTCCTACCTTGAGATATCTTGTTAACAAGTTTTTAAGTGTTTGACCCCCGAGACCCCAATTGACCTTTGACCTCCACCAAAAATACAGTTCTTCCTCTTCCCATAACACATCTACATACTAAGTATGAAATTCATCCAAGCTTTGTACCTTGAGATATCGCATTAACAAGGTTTTCAGATTTTGACCCCTGGTGACCCCAAATGACCTCTGACCCCCACCAAAAACAATAGTTTTTCCTCTTACCATAAGGCATCTACATACTAAGTATGAAAATTATCCAAGCTTTCTACCTTGAGATATAATGTTAACAAGGTTTTCAGACTTTGATACCCGGTTACCCCAGATGACCTTTCACCTCCACCAAAAACAACAGGTTCTTCCTCTCACCGTAGCAAATCTACATACTAAGTATGAAATTCAGCCAAGCTTTCTACCTTGAGTTATTGTGTTAACAAGGTTTTCAGAGTTTAACCCTCGGTGACCACAGATGACCTTTGACCTCCACCAAAAACAACAGGGTTTCTACTCTCACTATAACGCATCTACATACTAAGTATGAAATTCATCCAAGCTTTTTAACTTGAATTATCGTGTTAACAAGGTTTTCAGAATTTGAAGTTTGATGACTGTCAGAGTTTCCCTTCTTGAGATATCGTGTTAACGAGCAAGTGTCACAAACTCACACACGCATACATACACACACTCCCCATCATGAATGCATAGATTCCTTTGCCTTCGGCAAGGAACCAAAAACACCTCAATGTCCGCACAACCTGGGGTGACAAAAGGTGCGAAGAAACAGTGTTAGTTAATTTTGATGACGTTGGCGTATATACAGAGCCAGACAGTGGTGCCACGGGAAATATTATGGATGAATATCAACTTTAGGCATTCAAAAATAGAACAAAGAACCCAATACAACTGCAGAAAAGTAAAGTCAAAGTTTCCAGGGCAAACTTAAAGTTAAAGGATTTGAGAAAACAATTTAAAACCAGAACAAAGGTCATTGTTGTAAGAGAGAGGAATGGCTCACCTCCATTGATTTGTAAGCAGACCCTAATGGATCTTGGCATGTTAAAAATTGACCCAACTGGTAGACTTAAAGATGAGACCCTGACAACAGAAGTGAATGCCAGAAAAACTGCACCATCGGGTGACCAAGGAAACAGCAACCACGAAGTCTTTGAGAAGTATGATGAGATTTTTCAGAATATTGGGTGCATAAAGGGCGTAACAGGAAAACTTACAATGAAAACAAATATCACACCCCTTGCACAGAAACCACGTCACGTCCTCTATTACCTACAATAACCTCTCAAAGAATGATTAGACCAGGGAATAAAGGAGGATATATTTGAACAGGTCCCTGAGAGGGAACCTATAACATGGTGCTCACCAATTGTAGCTCAGCCTAAGCCCAGGTTCAGAAACATCCCAAAGGACAAACTAAAGCCCAATCAAATCAAGGCAAGCATTGACCTGAGAGTACCTAACAAGAATATGGAAAGAAACAGAATCACTCCAGCTATTGTCGAAGATTTCATGTACAAGTTCCATGATTGTGAAGTATTTTCAAAGTTAGATGTGGGGCAAGGTTACCATCAATTAATGCTAGACCCAACCTCCAGGAAGATTGCCACATTCAGCACATCATGGGGCAATATCATACAAAACGACTTGTATTTGGTGCCAAATCATCTCAGGACTTGTTTGATGAAGCAGTCTACAAAACCTTTGGAGACATCCCACATGTCCTGAATCAAAGAGACGGCATCCTCCTAGGGAAAGAACCTTGGAAGAACATAATGAGACTCTTACCAAAGTACTCGACAGAGCATTAGAACGCAATATCATTGCATTTTACAGGGAAAAATGTGAATTTGGAATGACTTAATTTGAATTCGTTGGGTACAAATTCACGAAGGATGGACTTAAAGCCACGGAGGAGAAAATCAGAGCTGTAAAAGAAGCCAAAACACCAGAATCAAAAGAGGCTGTCAGAAGTTTTGTTGGAATGATCGGATACCTATCCAAATTTATACCCAACTATGTAGCATGCCAAATTGATTCCACAGAACTGAGAGTCGTGAGAGTTGGCAATGAATAGGGAAAGTTTGGCAACGAATTGGGAGATATGCCTTTCAATACCACTTTATTTTATGGATTTTCTCAAGGTTGACTGGTACTGGCTATATTATGACACAGGGTTTTCTTTAAAAGTACACATTTGTCAATAATATTATTCTTAAAATCAGATTCTATGGAAAATTTACACCTTCCTTGATATGATTTTTGTCAAATTCAAGCCCCCAGAACGTTAAAAATGATAGAAGGCAAATCACAATACCTTTACAGCTGAGCGACAGCTGTTCGACAGCTATTAAACTTACTCCCTGCCGTCAAGAGAGTTAGAAACACAGAAGTCTGTGGTTAGCAACGACTTGGTAAATAAAATGGAATATCTGTATAAAACGATCTGTAAGGTCAATAAAACTCAGTCAAGTGACGGAGTGGGTGCAGCTAGGGAACATCTCGTTTATGAGCTCTGCTTTACGACTAGATAGATTTTAGGAGGACGGGTATTTTATGGGATTGTACGACTGTGTCTTCTGTGGGATCAACTTCTCATGGACCTTCCTCCGAGAATAGAAAAATGGGTCGTGGACATGCAGAACATGGATTTCGAGATGGTGTATGAGCCAGGCAGAGACGAGAAGGATCCCATTGACTTCTTGTCTAGACATCCAACGAAAGAAACTGATAATGATGAAACAGAACTGATTATAAAGCACGTTGTGACAGATGAGCATACAGTTGTAATTGGCAAGATCCTGGAACACACAAAAGAAGACAACCAATTACAAAAAGTCAAGCAACGCATCAAATGCAATGACCGGGACCAGTACTAGAAAGACCCAGATACTATGCCTTTCTACCACATACGACATGAGCTATATGAAGCAGAAGGTCTTATCTTCAGGCTTCACCAAATCATCATACCAACAACCTAACAGAGGAAAGGTGCTCACAACATGGGCCACTTAGATATACTAAAACAAAGAAAATGCTTAGAGAAAAATATTGGTTTCCAGAATTGGAAACACTGACAGAAAAGATTGTTGGACAATGTTTTGAGAGCGGAGTCACAACAAAGGAACCCAGACAAGAACCAGTTAAGACCATGGAAATCCTAGATGAAACTTTTTGACACAGTTGCCATAGATTTTGGAGGACTATATCCTGATGGTCATTACAATTTAGTAGTCATTGACAAAATACCCAAGTATCCAAAAGTGGAAAGACTATACTCCACAGCATTTAAACCAACCCAAGATAAGGTGAAGAAAATTTTTGCAAACCAAGGGATACCAAAGAGAGTAGAGACTGACAATGGACCACAATTCTGCTCCAAAGAATTTGCAGAATTTGGAAGCCAAGAGGGTTTCACCCATCATCTGGTAACTCCAGAAATGCTAGAGCCAATGGCAAAGCAGAAAGTTTTATGAAACAACTTAACAAGACAGAGTAGATTGCACACCTTCAAGGTAGAGACACAAGTGTTGCAATACAAGAAATGTTAATGGGTTTCAGATCAACACCACACCCAGCAACTAGGGCAACACCAAACAGAGCTCTAAATAGGAGATCAGTCCTTACAAAACTAGATCACACACAACAAGAAGGCAGCAGCGGGACCTAACGAAAGGCAGATTACAGAAAACGCCAGAAACTTCAAAGAAAAGTCCAATGAGAAAAGACACCGGAACATCAAAGAACACACACTTGTTGTTGGAGATTATGTCATGCTGACACAACAGAAAAGAAACAAATGGTCAACCGCATACGAACCAGCATTCTATGTTATATATCGTGTCGATGGATCATCTATTGCAGCCAGAAGAGTATCTGATGGACGACAAGTTTATCGTGATGCACCCAAATCCAAACAGGCAGGCCCGTTTATCTGTAACCAGGATGGCAACGAGGATTGGCGAGAAAAGCTACTTCGAGGAATACCAAATGGACCTGAACAATCAGAAAACAACACTCAACCAACAGAGATTGATCATTCAGAAGATGATATACCATCAAACCCGGCAGGTGACACTACGGTCAGCTCACGTCCAACGAGAACTATAAGCCAACCCTCACACCTAAAAGATTACGTACTTTATTAACTCTAGAGGACATTCCACATTCAGATGAACCAATTACTTGTGATCAAAAAAAAAAAAAAAATGCACAAACACAAACTTATAATCTATATGCCGCAAGTGAGAATTATTTGAAACCGATCAAAGCGGCAGAATGGTCCAGAATAATCCCTTTGACTTGAGGTAGTCCACCTAATGAAGGTCAATAATTATTGTTAAAGCGTCATATTGTACAGTATCTGTAGTTTAAGGTTTTACGCAAACTTAAACTTTTTATTTTGAATTCTTGAAGTGGTTGATTTCTTTCACTTCTTTTAAAGACACTGAACAGTTAATGATTTCTCAAAAGCAAAAAGAAACTGATTGTTTGAAGAAAATGATTGTTTGAATAAAATGGTTGTTTGAAGAAAAATGATACAGTAGAGTGGAGAAAAATGGAACAGATTATTTGAAAACATCTAAATTGTACCACAACATTTAATTACAGGTTGCACTGACAGTACAAAACGAAAACGCACTTACGATGACTCCTGAGACCAAACTTACTTCAAAATTTTTTTGTTTCGTTTGTTCGCTTAAAAAAAATTAAGAACGTTGTCTCTTAAGAAAAGGAGAAATGTTGTATCCGAAGGTATTCATATGTACTATCATGCTACCTCATATGCATTGTTTTAAAAGAGCGCCACATTACAAGATGGCTACCTTAGCGACACATTAATTAAGTGATAAAAGTCAGAATTATGGATTATGGATCATAATCGCTTCTCATAGACCCAACAAAACTTTGATTGTCTCTAGGAAAAACTCTTAACCTTAATCATAGAATACATTTTTGAAAGGTACACTATACTTTAAGCCGTATTGATCACTTCTCATCGTTTCACTTTCGAAAGTTAATTTTTTTTTGAAATTTTTCAAAGGGAAGGGATAACAGCTGAGATTCTATCCAACTTGCAGAGTCAAAACCAAATCAGTACTATATGTCGTGTGATGAAGGTTTTCTATTATTCAACAAACACCACGAGACCAAAACAGCAAAGCTTTGTAAAGGACGGTTTTAGACTTTATGTACTGAGTTAAAATGTTTTTCCTTGATGTAGACGGTATAACCAGTTCTCAGTCGACATTTTCACCAACAAAGCTACCACTCTCTTGCAAATCTCGTTCTGATGTGATGAAATTATCATGGAGATCAAAACGCCCAATGACTTGACAAGACGCCTTGACTGGGCTAGCTTTCTGTGCAAGGGTCTAATCGAAATCTTGTTGCGCTCTCGTCTACAAGATACGGGGGACATACCTGGTATTGTATTAATTTATTTTAGCTCATTTGAGTAGAAAAGCGTTCAAACATTTCACTAGCATATAGAGTAAACAGATGTCAAGGAATGGTACAAGCAAAAGGTAAATTAAAAGACAAATAGGCTGCTCTGTTGCTGGTTTGCGATTTCTCTACTATGTAAAGGACGAAATGGTTTGGTGGCGTGTTTTACTCTTGTAGAACCTTATCGTCTGCTTTTTCCAACCTCTGCTGGTTGCAGTCTATTCTTTCTCTTCTAATTAAACGTCACAGAGTTTGGTTGCATAATGAAGAGTTAAATTTGCAGGTTTAAAACTCCCTTGTTGTAGTATTCAAGGCAAAAACATACCGTAGCTAAGAACTGAGTGCATATTCCTTTTGTATTAACACTTCATATTTAACTAGTGTTTATCAAGTGACTTATGTTAATTCCTTCTGCATTTTGCGTAACATTTACTATCTCGGAAGATCTCTTCGGTGGGACCGGATTGATGGGTTGCTACAGCTCACGCAGGTTAGTGTTGTTTCCTTTACTTGGTTTGTCTGTGTTACGACAAACTAATGCATTTGATAACAAAACTTTTCTAATTCAAGATTTATGAATTTGTTTTCAAGGGTATTGTAGGCTATCACCGCTTCTCTATCACACCATTGACAATGCTGATTTCATTCAAAAAGTTTTTGAAGCGACGTTAATTTCATTTCCCACTTAGAAAATATGTTTTTCCTTCGGGAGCTGATGGTGGTCATTTACCAAAGGCCTTGCAAGATCCCGTGCGATTCCCTTCATTGCATGACCCGCGGTAGCATCACCAAGCGTACGTGTTGCGACTTGTTTGGCAAATGCTTAAAATAAACGACGACCCCCGAAAAAAGGCCTTCCTGAATTGCAACATTGATATCGTCTAATGAATACGGAGGTTTACGTGACTAAAACGAAGGTCTCACAGCAATATCACCTTAAAAACATGGACTTACTCGAAGACTTCGAATTCGGGAATCAGGGACGCCAGAAAGAGGGGTTTCTCGGGCACCCTAAGTACTACTGGTGTTAAAAAGGGGCCTAGCATGCTTCCCCCAGCGAGGGAATAACTGTCCATATCATGGTGCATTGTCCCTTTTCAGGGAAAAATTTTTGCCAAGATTGTTTGCCGACTAGCAACTATTCAGGATGCCCCCATGTAGCATGGTTTGTCTTGTCCAAAAGCATAATGCTGGTAGGCCTATGGTTTCATTAAAAGGTGCATCATTGATTTGTTCTGTTAATGTTGATGAATTCTGATACAATTAGAATTATCAAAAATAATGATGGTTGAAAAATTTGTGAAAGTCCATACAGCAGGGATATTATTAGTGCAAAGAAGGTAAACTATTTTTCGCTTCGAAGTGTCAAGCTTATATTTTATCATCAGGTTGCTGTTCCTGTAAAGTGGATCTACATTCGAGTTATTCGGAGTTGCATCACAATTTGCATCCACAGATCTAAAACTTTTCACAAAACATTCTCTGTGAAGCTGTGCAACTAAGCTATCCGTCAAAAAGGCAAAGGAAACCTGAGAATTTATCCAACCATACTACTCTCGCTAACCAAAATATTTTCGTACATTTAAATTTTGGAATTTTCTAGTGGAAGGTCAACCGAAGCGCGTGACACGAGTAGTAGGCAGGGGTGGATCCAGGATTGCATACCCGACCGTTCCAACCTCTCTGGTAGAGGGCAGAAACTAGAAACCCCGAAAGGGGTGACGGTTTCCTCGAAGGGTGACGACAAAGTGAGTTGTCGGGAAGAGTGATCACCGTCGGAAATAACATATTTATCATTTAATTACAGACGTCGACATTGGAGCCCCTACAAGGGGGTTAAGTCAGGGGGTCCAGACCCCTACTGTGGAAAAAGTAATCGATGCCCTTCTCCCCATGGACGATAAAATTATACACAAAAATTGTAGAAAGGGTTATTTGATTGTACATTGTCCTCGAAACCTTTTCTCTCTTTCTATAAATTGTGTCACATGAATTGCCTCCGATTATTTTGCAACACCTTGTAAAATCCTACTTCTTTAAAGTGCTTCCCCCAATACCCAGACTATAAAAGTAATGTATTTAAAAGGAAGTGGGTTTAAACACCCGATGCCTAACTTGACAAGTGAATAAAGGCAAAGGCTATGACATACTTCATGTGACCGGTGGCAATATATTTATCTTGGATGACATTGCAAAGGCTTAGGTAAGTATCTCTGTATCCATATGAACCACCTTTTCCTTACCCACTCAAAGTTTGCATTAGCCCATGTAGGCGAGATGTGTGGAAATGATTAGGTTTGCTACTTCAAGACGTCAAATGGGCCAGTTTCAAGGCGTAGAATGTAACAGACATTAGGCTTCAATCCATTTTGGAAATCACGCCTAAGGCTTCGCTTTAATTTAAAGAAAACCTCTTTGTTTACTATTCTACTTTTTTCAGATTCGGCACCATTTAACACAGATCACCATTATCGATGACGCTGACCTGGCAACAATGCCAGGTTCTGGTCGCCAGGTGCCTCTTTAAATTTTTACTTGACGGAACTCTCAAAGCGTACGGTGTTATCATGGAGGAGACAGTGAAAAGCTTCCAGGTCCATCATTACCTGATCGGATTCGCTTTTTCTCTTCAGACCGGGATAGGGCTTCTTATTAGTAAGATATTGATTCAAATTTAATGAGGGCATATTCGGGATTACGGCCTTACTCACGGCTTATAAGATAATAGAAAGAATAGAAATAATACAAATAGAAAAATGAGGGAATTGAAGGGATATCAGAGACATTATGAGAGCATTTTTAATGTTATGGAAATTATTGCAATGTAAAATGAAGTAAGTGCACTTTACAAGCAACCAGGGGGGTAGCAACATGTCCAAAGGCACCCGTGGTGTGTAACGTGTGCTATGGGCATGGGTGTGTGTGTGTGTGGGGGGGGGGCACAATATCTGAAAGGCACTCTTCAAAGTTCCGGGTATACATATAAGGCCAAAGTACTGCGTAGCACGTATGAAATATGTAGGTCAAAAAAGTAAATAGTGCTAAAGATTTGTGAAAACTTTTCACAACCTTTAGCACTATTCATTACTCTTAGACCTATATTTATAATTACATACATACAAATGTTTTTATATGTATATATAAGTATATGTACATTTTACATTTTCGAAAGGGGGTGTTTTTACCATTTTTCGAAAAGTGGAGGGGAGCAGGTGTCCGCAGTGCCCCCCTCCCCGTTCCTACACCTCCTGCCTGCATCGTTGCGAAAACTACTTAACTCAGTGGCGAGTTGGGAGGCAAGCCTTAGGGCAATTGTTGTAAAAAATTTCTTTGAAAGTATGGGCGTTGGATCTCTGTCCCAATACTCCATATGACCCGACACCCTGCAATGAGGGCCACTAAAGATAATAAAAGTGCTACATTTTCCATGGTCCTTGCTTACACAATTTGGAAACCTACTCGTATATAGGAGTCCAAATGCCCTATATAATTTGTCGACAATCTATGCATAGATGACATATTATTACGCCCTGTATTATTGTTTTACATATGACAACTTTAGTAGAATAGCTTGAGAGGAATTCTTGTTTTCAAAACTATTAAAACCATTTCATGCCCTCCTGCTATCCATTTTTCTCACCAAATGCCATTATCCTCATCAATTTGACAGACGGTTGGTAATATTGGAGAAATCGCCCTCAGTTCCCCTAGCTGCGCACATGCTTTTCACGCCGTTAAAGACTTCTCCGGTCACATCTCTCAAATATGCAGCCTCCGTTGAAAATTGTTTTCTTGAAAGGTCTTAAGTAATGCTGTTTGTTTCGATGCGCTTCGGTTATAACATTTTTATTTGCATTGCATCCACCAAAAAGCCCAGCATTATAAAACTTATATATATATATATATATATATAATAAGAGAAAATCCACGTATGCTCCATGAAACATAAAAATAATAATAATAAGTAGAACACACCACAAAGATGACAATACGAGAGCACAGATACGGTAACAGAATAGCGTATATTTCGGACACTCCTGTGTCCTTCTTCAGCGCAAAATGTGAAGTGAAGTTTAATTTACAAATAACAGACACAGCAATGAGGTTAAACCCCTTGACGAGGGTGATAAATCACAGAGGGGAAATCGCTTAGGATGCCCAGGTCCTTGTTTAGGCCACGGGTGTGTGTGGACAGTTTTATTACCCACTTGCTTTCGGATTTGAGTCTTTGAGTGACAGACGGGTAATTAGAACCGAGCAGAATACATCTTAAATTAGATAAAGAGTGGTTAGGTTCACTACTGAAATGTTTTGATACAGGATAGCTTATTGATTTATCCTGCACAGTTTTCTTGTGGTTATTAAACCTCAGCCTAAATTTGGTGCCGGTCTGACCGACATAGTTGCCTTTGTCACACAAATTGCAGCATAATAAATATACTACATTAGGCGTGTCACAATCCAGGGGAGGGGGACGGATGTTGCAAACAGTGCCGGGAGGAGTAAATGTTTCGTCCGTGATAATGAACCGACACACTTGACACCTAGGCTTGCCACACTTTTTATTGCCTATGTTCCCAACAGTTAGAAGCCTGGAGGATGTAAGGAGAGATTTGAGGTTGGGGGGTTGCCGTCTCGCAGTTAAAGGGGGATCATCAAAAAGTTCGGAAATGGACTTGTCTGTCCGAAGAATACTGAAATCTGAACGTATACATTTATGTAGGCCCTCAGTTTTAGGGGAATAGTCAAAGACAAGTGGGATACGTGAATTTTCGACTTTAGGTTTGTAACATAACAATTTATCCCTGCGGTAAACGGAAGCTTTACTAATTCCCTCTTTGATAACGGGTAGGGGGTAGTCATTATTAAGAAAAAATTCCACAAGGTTGCCGACGTGTTTGTCGTATTCAGACTTGGTAGAGCAGATACGCTTGATTCTGATGCATTGAGAAAATACAATAGATCGTTTCAAACTGATATGATGGGAACTGTTAAAATTCAGGTAGCCATGGGTGTCAGTTGGTTTACAGTAAAGGGTAGTTGCTATGGAACCGCTATGTAACTTAACCAGTACGTCAAGAAAAGGGATTTCCTTGTCAGAAAAATCAAATGTAAACTTAATAGAAGGGTGAAAAGCATTACAAAACGATACAAAAGAATGCAGGCTAGGTAAGCCATGAGGCCAAATGAAAAAAATATCTTCAATATATCTATGAAAATGTAACGGGTGTAAAGGGTAGCCCGCCAGCATCTTATTTTCAAGATCGGCCATGAAAATGACAGCATAGCTGGGGGCCATTTTAGTACCCATGGCAGTTCCGCATGTTTGAAGATAATGCTGTCCGTTAAATTCAAAATGATTATGTGTGAGGATAAAATTAATAATGGCAGTGAAGTCACTAATGAACGGTTGAGAGAAGCCGTTCAAAGAGAGGATCTTCTTACAAGCTAATACACCTTCTTCATGTGGTATATTAGTGTAGAGGGCACTTACATTCATAGTGACCAGAAGTGAATTGGATGGGAGAGAATTCTTAGAAAATGGGTAGTATCTTGGATGTAACTACTGAGGGAAGGTCTCTCCCATCCAATTCACTTCTGGTCACTATGGATGTAAGTGCCCTCTTACATTCATAGTGACCAGAAGTGAATTGGATGGGAGAGAATTCTTAGAAAATGGGTAGTATCTTGGATGTAACTACTGAGGGAAGGGTGCCTTAGGGCAATTGTTGTAAAAAATTTCTTTGAAAGTATGGGCGTTGGATCTCTGTCCCAATACTTCATAGTGACCAGAAGTGAATTGGATGGGAGAGAATTCTTAGAAAATGGGTAGTATCTTGGATGTAACTACTGAGGGAAGGTCTCTCCCATCCAATTCACTTCTGGTCACTATGGATGTAAGTGCCCTCTTACATTCATAGTGACCAGAAGTGAATTGGATGGGAGAGAATTCTTAGAAAATGGGTAGTATCTTGGATGTAACTACTGAGGGAAGGTCTCTCCCATCCAATTCACTTCTGGTCACTATGGATGTAAGTGCCCTCTACACTAATATACCACATGAAGAAGGTGTATTAGCTTGTAAGAAGATCCTCTCTTTGAACGGCTTCTCTCAACCGTTCATTAGTGACTTCACTGCCATTATTAATTTTATCCTCACACATAATCATTTTGAATTTAACGGACAGCACTATCTTCAAACATGCGCAACTGCCATGGGTACTAAAATGGCCCCCAGCTATGCTGTCATTTTCATGGCCGATCTTGAAAATAAGATGCTGGCGGGCTACCCTTTACACCCGTTACATTTTCATAGATATATTGATGATATTTTTTTTCATTTGGCCTCATGGCTTACCTAGCCTGCATTCTTTTGTATCGTTTTGTAATGCTTTTCACCCTTCTATTAAGTTTACATTTGATTTTTCTGACAAGGAAATCCCTTTTCTTGACGTACTGGTTAAGTTACATAGCGGTTCCATAGCAACTACCCTTTACTGTAAACCAACTGACACCCATGGCTACCTGAATTTTAACAGTTCCCATCATATCAGTTTGAAACGATCTATTGTATTTTCTCAATGCATCAGAATCAAGCGTATCTGCTCTACCAAGTCTGAATACGACAAACACGTCGGCAACGTTGTGGAATTTTTCTTAATAATGACTACCCCCTACCCGTTATCAAAGAGGGAATTAGTAAAGCTTCCGTTTACCGCAGGGATAAATTGTTATGTTACAAACCTAAAGTCGAAAATTCACGTATCCCACTTGTCTTTGACTATTCCCCTAAAACTGAGGGCCTACATAAATGTATACGTTCAGATTTCAGTATTCTTCGGACAGACAAGTCCATTTCCGAACTTTTTGATGATCCCCCTTTAACTGCGAGACGGCAACCCCCCAACCTCAAATCTCTCCTTACATCCTCCAGGCTTCTAACTGTTGGGAACATAGGCAATAAAAAGTGTGGCAAGCCTAGGTGTCAAGTGTGTCGGTTCATTATCACGGACGAAACATTTACTCCTCCCGGCACTGTTTGCAACATCCGTCCCCCTCCCCTGGATTGTGACACGCTTAATGTAGTATATTTATTATGCTGCAATTTGTGTGACAAAGGCAACTATGTCGGTCAGACCGGCACCAAATTTAGGCTGAGATTTCATAACCACAAGAAAACTGTGCAGGATAAATCAATAAGCTATCCTGTATCAAAACATTTCAGTAGTGAACCTAACCACTCTTTATCTAATTTAAGATGTATTCTGCTCGGTTCTAATTACCCGTCTGTCACTCAAAGACTCAAATCCGAAAGCAAGTGGGTAATAAAACTGTCCACACACACCCGTGGCCTAAACAAGGACCTGGGCATCCTAAGCGATTTCCCCTCTGTGATTTATCACCCTCGTCAAGGGGTTTAACCTCATTGCTGTGTCTGTTATTTGTAAATTAAACTTCACTTCACATTTTGCGCTGAAGAAGGACACAGGAGTGTCCGAAATATACGCTATTCTGTTACCGTATCTGTGCTCTCGTATTGTCATCTTTGTGGTGTGTTCTACTTATTATTATTATTTATATATATATATATATATATATATATATATTACTGAAGTAAGGCTAGTACAAAAATAGTCATGTTGTGAATTGTAATGTCGCAATGCCATTTTAAGATAGTCAAATGCTTCATTCAAATGGCCTTAATTCTTTAAATAACCAAAAGCCGGTCCCCTTCTGCTTGGTTACCCTAGGGACAGAGGAACCTATCAGAAACCCTTGAGGGAGGGGTTCCTAAACCCTACGCCTTTAGGGAAGCTCTTTATTTTGCCCCGGATACCCCAATGACTTTCAGACAGCAAATCCAGCCCTGAATGAAGGGAAGGATCGAGTAAGATCAAGATCAATACTCTGGCTTGGAGTTTCAGGCTTCATAGCGTATTGTATATGTATGTCGGTGTGAGACTCGAGTCAGTTGCTCATGTTTAAAATTTCAGGGTTTATAGCGAGCTGTCCATGTTTGCAGATATAGAGTTCATACCCATCTGCTCAGGTTTGGAGGTGCAGGATCTATAGGAAACTGTTCAAGTTTGCAGGTGCAGGGTTTATAGCCAGCTGCATGTTTGCAGGTGCAGGGTTTATAGGCAGCTGCAGGGTTTATAGCCAACTGCTTATGCTAGCATGCAAGTGTAGGAGTTATAGCCAGCTGCTCGTGTTTGGAGATGCAGGATTTATAAACGACTGTTTCTGTAAGGCTGTTATGATGACTGCGATGATAACCGACGACGAAGACAATGATGATAATGGTTGTACATGCTGAACATTGCATTGCCTCATCCCTGATAACATTGCATTACTGTGTTGATTTGCCCTTGTGTTAGGTACATGGCCTGTATTATACTACAACCCATAGGCGGCGATCCTGAGGAGGGGATGGGGGATATATCCCCCACGGAATTGGATGGGGATACTGTACACTATATCCCTAAATGAAATCAACCCGGCAGATTCGAAAAACATGTAAAAAAGTTATTTACTAAGAATACTTCTTTTAGGAAATACTTTTGACAATTGTCATAGTATCATGTTGCACCTGGTCCGGTGATTTTGGGGGTATTTTTAGCCAAAAGAGTCTTTGTACGCCCCGCACCAAGGAATAATGGCGCTCCGTTTAGTTAGCGCGACTGACTATATCCCCTACTCTCAAAGACGGATCGCCGCCCTTGCCATAACGCCCGGTACTTCAGAACACATATAGCATTGCATTTACATTTACCATACCTTACATTTCATTACCATTACACACTGTACATGCAATGCATCGCCTTGCCATGACAGCTGACAAGGCCTAATGAAACTGCCTTCTAATTCATATTTTGTAAAATTTCACTACCAAATCAAGATAGGTTGTAAAATATTCGATAATGTATCTTTATATTGGCTGACAAAACGTTTTGTTAACGAGTCACATATTTTATTTTTAACTTAAGGTGGTACAGATGAAGTCTGGTGCGAAATATGAGGGTATTCTCCAATAAACAGACACTGATTGTATATAATAAACAAAACGCGAAGTGTTCAATGTGTAGATAGCGCGTCTTCGTGTAAGTTTGGTCGCAAACTTTAACATCAGTTTTGACACCAAATATTAAGCAGAAAAGATTAAAAAAGAACCTTCTCCGTGAAATAGCTCAGTTTGCTGAATGACTTGATTTCTTCAACGGCTTGATTATAAGTACGACTCGGGGGCTTGAGGCTCCAAACCCCTAAGTTCATGCAATTCATCAGCATGCTAAGTTCATCACAATTTTATCTGGTAGTAAAACTTTTTCTTGCAAAAACGGTTAAGCGCACCACAAAATATCCTGTACATTTATGGTTTTGATCTTGCCTATAAACAAACAGTTACACTTTGTCAAACTTATTTACAAACCTGTGAAACACGGAATAATATGAATAATGTGAATAATATGAATTAGAAGGCAGTTTCATTAGGCCCCGTCAGCTGTCATGGCAAGGCGATGCATTACATGTACAATGTGTAATGGTAATGAAATGTAAGGTATGACAAGAATCACACAGTCAATCGTGAAAGAGATGATTTTCTCATTCTCATATTGGAAAACACTGCGAAACTTAGATAAAACTTCAAAACAGTTAGCCTCCCAAGATGGGGTAGGGGGCATGATCTGTGATGTATGCGCTGATTCGTGCAATGTGGAAGGTTCAAAGGGGGTTGGAGATGTCCAATTTCATACAGCGGCTGATCACTCCCTCCTCCAATGAAACCGAAAGGGCGTTAGAGAGGCCGAATCCATCGAAGTCGTTTACATTTCTCATGTAACAAAACACCAGTGTTGTAGTACTCGAGACCGGTCTCGGACTCCAGACCGGTCTCGAGTCACGATTTTAAGGGCTCGGACTCGGACTCGGTAGGTAAGGACTCGGACTCGGACTTGGTCTCGTACAGTCCGGGCTCGATAGCGACAGAATTTGGAAATCACTTTTATGCAATTAACCCGTTGTCACCAAGCTTTACCTCGTCCTCTGCAGTTTCTATTCAACACACGGTATTTACGTCTTTGCATTATGCGCTGTATAGTGTAGATGATATTATAAGAAGTCCTACAATAAAATCGTACATAGGAGTCCTTAATTATTGTCTCTGCTGGCCCACATGTTTAATCGGGAAGATCATACGGGCCACAGCCAGACGCGTGTCCTTGATTTTGCCTTTAGGCCTCATTTTAAAATGGTTAGCGTTTCACCTGAGCGTTTCGCCTAAATGCGTTGTGGTAGCAGCTCCGGAAGCTCTAAAGGTATTTACAAAATACTGGACCTAAACCTGAACATTTATCTGCGCTATCTGTAACTGACATTGAATGCACACTCAATTGATGATTACAAGTATAACAATTTGACCATTAGGCCCAATCCAGGCCTGACAGAGCGAGTAACAACTAAAATAATGTCAGATTAAGTACCGGTAACGCATATCTTTTCTGAAAAGTGTATGGCTGCAGGAGAAGGTGGTTTGGCGTGACTTCATCTGAGCGGAGCGTCACTATCTGTTGGTTTGTATAGCGTAACAAGAACATTGTTTGCCAAAAAGCCTCTCATTGCCGTGAGTGGCAAGTTACCAGGCTGAAAGAGTTGTACCTCGAAACAGAACGTATTCTTTATTCTGAAATATCGTTATTTAGAAATGCCCAGCTCAAATAAGAGGAAAGAAAATAGTGTTTGGGATATATATGTTCTGTCAAAGGGATGTGGTCTCCTAAGATTTCGTACATTCACTTCAACTGGCCTGCCAGCTCCTTCTCCCCACCACTGGATTGCATACGTCAAACTGTATGGCCCCTTGATTTGACTGCAAAGAGCATGTGTGTGGGTGATTTGGGATTATTAGATTATGGAACCGTATGCACACAGGGATGTATCAGACGGATTAGTGATGGTATATAGGAGCTGAAATTCAAGGTGGGTTTAAAGCCACAGAATTCCAACTGTCGTAATTCATAAAGGCCAATCTATAGACTTTAATTTAACCAAGATGAAGCCAGACAACTTACTTGCAGTTCACCCCCTTTGCTTCCAAAACTCATGTGTTTGTTGGGTTGTCGGCACAATTGTTTTGGGGGCAAATTTTTATCCCAAATGCGTCCTCTTCACAAGCGTTTGGTACTAAGGGGCACGAAACGGTTGCAGAAATGAGACACATCTGAAATGAAGACGCTCTCACGCAAAGAGTACCAAAGGTTCATCTGCGGGTGCAGGGCCCGTTGTGTTCGGAACATTTACAAAAAGCAGTCGATATATTCCGATTCAAATGTAATGCAGCAGGCAATGAACGCAAGAAAGTTTTGACACTTCGCAACAATATTTAGTAGAAAACATTAAAAGATCGATCGTTTAAAAATGAAAACCACCCTGCCTCCAGTCATAACTTTCCCGCCGACACCGATTTTCCCAACAGACCTATTCTTCAATTCCTGCCTTTCCGCCAATACGAAGTAAGAAAGGAGACAAAAACGGTACCATGTTCGGCGAACATACAGTAACACCACATGACCAATAAAAGAAGTACAATCGTGCACTGCCATGCAGTCTAAGGGCATACATCATAACAAACAGGGGCGAAATTGTGTGTGTGTGTGTGTGGGGGGGTCAAACCCGGGCGGAATACCACACGGGGGCCGAAGGCGCCGCGGGAGCCCTTTTGAAGGTGTGGGGTCCAGGGGCCCGCCCTCGGGCCCTGGTGGGACGACACCCCGGTGGTGGTCTAGGGGCAACGACCCCGGAAGCCCTGAGGTATCAAAAGAATTAAAACCATTATGATGAAGCATTTGGGCTATCTTAAAACTCATCGGGTGTGCACTATAAACAGATCAGAAGAATCGCATATTAACCTTTTTATTAATAGCCTCAGTCAGACTTACAGATCACTTTGAAGGGGGTTTGGCTTTTGGATAGTTACTATGATGATTGAAGAATTTGTATGAATATGGAACATGCAAGATGTTCTATAGGAAGCAAAGTAATCACGGAGGAATATTTAAGATCGGTGCGCGCAAAGCACGCCGAAGAAAACAGCATTTTATTGCAGTCAAATTTTTAATGCAATATTATCCATTACATTAAAGACCCTCCTACTTCCCCAGCCAGGCTATTCTCTTTTATGTATCGTTTTTGTCCATGGTCTGAGACAAGGGACACCTCAAGTTTTTTATTACTTGTGAAAAATAAGATAGTTTCGAAAATTCAGGTTAAAAAGCATAAATTTGTGAAAGGTTGAAGATGATGGTTTAGAATACTTTTCAAACTGAATGAAATGTTATGGCTAACTCGTAAAGAGACATGGCTTTCACTGTTAAAAATAATTGGAAAATTAAAAAACAAACGTAAAAAGACTGCATATTATTTCAGAAAAAATGTACATTTACAATACGTTTATGTCTCATTATAAGACAGTTTTTGTACATTAACAATTCATGTGTTTATTTAATTGTCATTGAATTTACGTTCAAAAACATGTGCCTTCTGTAAAGAAACAAACTTGTAACCCAAGCATACGTTACCACCAATGGTTGTAAATTTACAGTAATTTTTCATGTCTCCTAAAAAAATACTGTCCATAAACACAACATTTATGTTTGCACAATATTAATAGATTTTCTGTTAAAAAAAAAACTTAAAGTTAAGCCACAGACTTGAAACAGGAACATTTGTTACAAAGAAATTATAAAATTACAATAGTTTTATGTTGAGGAAGACGTACAGTAGTTACCGTAAATATGCAGCACGTGCTGTAATTCTGTCTCGACACAGGTGAATTCTACCTGGGAACAAAGGGTTTTTGTGAAATTATAATAATTTTATGTCCCCCGAGAAACAGTTTGTTTTTAAGCATACATCATATTAAATGTGGACCTTAGGTAAAAAACAAAGTGTAGGCGTTTGTGGGGCCATGGCTAAATTTATTTAACTCCATTAATTTTATGTAGGCTACCATACATTGTCTGAGAGATATTTATTGTGGGTTTCGGTTACAAAATTACAGAAGGCTACAACTAGTACAGAATCGTTTGTGCTGGTAAATACGACGAATTAAACTACGCTATGTCTGTTGAGTGCATTTGTTTGAGCACTTTGTTAGGATTAAATTAAGCACAGACATAACCTATGGCACACCGTCCGACCGTCGGATTAGTGTCATTGTTTTCCCTCATGTTCCTAGTTCTTATTTGCAACAACGAAACGAACTTTTTTCAGCAGCTTAGTGGCATACTACAGTCTACGATATACGATGATGAGGGTTATATATAGTATTAACTTGGGTTGAAATGAAAGGTGCCAAAGAATGAAGCGATCCCCCTTGGTGGCAAAGGGCCGATGTGGGGTTTAGTAGAAGCCGGGCGTTCTGGTGGGTTCATGGGGCTAAGCCTCTGGAAGCTCTGGGATATTTAAGAGATGGACATGCAGCTGTGGTCAGTGTGGGAAATAATGCATTTAACCGCTGGTCTAGAAACGGCATTAGATGAGTACCGTGTTTAGACTTATACATTCCGACGAAGGTTCTAGGAAGACTCATTCATTTCGATGTAGCTTACGAGCAAGAATAGAACTGAGTTGCAGTTTATTGTAATGACAATAGCCTTTCCTTCGGCTGAAAGTAGATATTTACAGTAGGAACGCCAACAGCAAAAAGATGCCACTGGTATGGGCGTCCGCAGAAAAAAAAAATCAGGGGGCGAAATTTTTTAGGGGACAAAACTTTTTTCATGGGAAATATTTTACTCACAGAAAAGAGTTTAGATGCTACTACACACAGTGTTGACAAAGGCGTAGCCGGGATTTGTCAGGGGGGGGGGGGGTCAAAGCCCATAGACACTCTCAGCGCTCCGCGCCAACCCATGACAATTTTGGCCCTAAATGCTTCCCAGATCGCTGGAAATGGCACTTTCAAGGCCTATTTACCGCATATAAAAAGGAGAAACACTAGCAATATCGTAAATATAAACTTTAAAAAATACCAAAAATATGTTGGGGGGGGGGGGGAGGGCTGCTGGAGCCTAAGGGTGGATGTTTTGGTCAATTCCTGTTTTGAGAGTAGAAATTCACACTGAGTGAACTGTTAAGAAATGTTGACGTTATATTTTACTCATTTTTTTCTTTATTTTTTCTTCGTCATTTCAAGTTTTTGATTTTTCGGGGGGGGGGGGGGGCAAGTGTCCCCCCTTGCCCCCCTCTGGACGCCTATGGCCATTGGTCTACTTAAAAGACTCAATGACCGTTGGGCACTTGTTTTGAAAAACTCTTTACGCAAGGAACTGCCTACGTAGTATCAGATAATACCTGTTTTGTTATTAAAAATCATATAAGCTGTCAAAGAAGGCTATGTTCCACAGAGAAGGACGCGATAATTTATATACTAGGCCTATATTGTGCTTTGGTTAAATCTGCTTTCATTTTTCAGTGTCAAAAATATTTTTAATGATCATTAATGAGTCGTAGGTTAGATGCACTGAGAATTCAGGACGGAATCTCTGACGTATGCTGAAAGAAAATACTGGTTCATCCTTTCATCCCGCAAAAGCGGGGCTCTGAACACCTAAAAACAGTTGAAAAGAACTGCAAACTAGCACAAATGTGTTTGAGATGCTTATGTAGCCCGCCTTTATCTTTCGTCTAATCAGCGCTCAGTATTGTGGAATTCTCTTTCACGTCTAGCAAAATTTTTATAAGTAAAACTCGATTGAGCTGTGTCGAAACAGCAATTGTAACAATATAACTGACTGGCCCAACGTAGAGCTCCATCTGCCTCTGCACTATACACTCTACAAGAGAAAATAGATTAGAAAATGCACCCTCTTCAAAAAGGACAGGATTCACAGAATCCCACCCAGACTTCCGAAGTTCGTCAACTGCTCTGAGGAATTCTCTGAGTCATGGAACTCGGCGATTCTTGGAGCAGAAAGAGGGCTTTGCAGAGTCTGGTGTAGGAAATGTACTGCCAGACCAAAAAGCAACGGCAAAGCTTCCTTGTAAAAAATGCAGGGCAAAATTGGACTAAGAATCAACTTTAAAGGAGTAGACACCAAGAGGCTCTTGGACAAACTTCCTAGGCTAGGTCATCTGGTCATCGGCCAAGGAGGAAGACAGCAGCGCCCCAAGAAAACAACCAAACAGGCGTTGAAGGAAATCCGGATTGGCTATTTAAACCAAAGGCTCTTTTTTGGGCACCAACCCTCCCCCGAAAGAGAGGCTCTTTTCCTCTACAAACAGGCTTAAAATATATTCTAAGTTTTTTTTCAGAGAGTAGGCCTTAAAATCGACAGAGAGAATATCCGGCTAGACTAGCCTATGTGTAGCCAGTTAGAAACCCAAAGCCTATAAATCGAGGCGAAAGCCCTTCATAACTTCTTTTTATACACTGTTTGCCACTGTATAACACTTATAGAGCACAGCATCCGTGTAATCGTACAACGTATACCCCGATAAAAACTGAATCTGCTGTATACAAACTGGTGAAAAGTGTAAAAATACACTGTGAGACTGAGGCGGTTGCCGTTTAACTTGCCGTTTAACTTGCTCTATATGTAAACAGGAGTTTCTGTAGGTATGCATGTGATATCTTGTAAAGTACTGTGCAGTTCTGTAAAAAAATACAGCGTGGTCCTACTTTGGAGCATCCTGTAAATTGATATGTGCTTGCTGTTCTTGTATGAAACCCAATTGACAGCAACTTTGTTGTAGACGGACAGAGATGCAGTTCTGTAAAAATACAGCGTGGTCCTGTACCTGAATTGGAGCATCCTGTACATAGACATGTGCTTGTTGCTCTTGTATGAAACCTAATTGACAGTAACTTAATTTGTTGTAAATGAACAGGGATTTATTTAACAGTGTGGGCTTCCACCGTAATAGATGCCAGAGAAGCAATATTTTTGGAGCCTGCACCTTTGTAAGGTGTGTCCAACGAAGCGTTTAACTGCGAGTGCCAGCGGCGAGAAGCTGGAGAGTGGAGATCCTCCAGAGGATTTTTTTTTTAAATATGATGGCGTTTACGGCCAATCTGGACCATTTCTAGAGATAACTCCGCGTCAGCGGGTATAATTTGAAAAGATAACAGAATACCTTTCTTAAAGTGTTCGCAAATTTCAGATAGTGACTTTCGGTCAATTGTATGAGGATGGTGGAGGTTGGTGTGGAAAGTGAACAGCAGGAGGGGTTGCAAGGGTTTTGAAAAAGTAATTTACTCAAGCACTGACCCTAAAGGAAGTAGTAAGGAGACAATGCCACCAACAAAAGTTCTACTACGGAGTATACGGACTCTTCCATTGAGCTCACGCGAAGCATGCCGAAAAATTCCCTACACAGGGGTAGGTATCTGAATTTTGCATGCAAAAGTCATGCATGGTGGGTGTAATGACGTAGCCTACATTTAGTAATGTAGCAATCCTTATTTCAGGGCTTCATGTCATAAAAGTGTGGATGGGAGCCAGCGACCATGATTTCGAAGAAATTTTAACTGAGGTACCTAGTAAACCTTTCAGTAATTATTTCCCCTTGCCTCCTCACCTTTGAGCTCCGCCACTGTATTAGTAGTACATAGTACTCGTTGCGGGTCGCGCAAAGCGTGCTGAGGAAAAAAATCTGTTATTGTTTGATACTTGGAATTAATGGTTTTTCCTTCATTTTACAATTGCAAAAATGACCATAATGTTAAAAATCTCTCATAATTTCTCTGGTTTCTCTTTCTTCCGTTCATTTTTTTATTTGTTTTATTCATTTTTAAGGCCTATCTTGAAATCTGGGAAAGTATCCTCGCTCGCCGCTTGCCCCCCGTTATGATAGCACACATTGTATAAAAGGTAAAAAATCAGTGTAAAAATCATTTGTAAATTCCTGTTTCTTAGTGTACACTTTTCCATTGACTGACTCGGACTCGGACTCGGACTCGGACTCGGAGCTTGTGACCCGGACTCGAATGCCAGTGACTCGGTCTCGGGCTAGTACTCTGCAGGTGAGGACTCGGACCCGGACTCGGAAGGTGGGGACTAGCACTGCAAAACACCCCTAATACTTTCACCACTTTCACCTCTACACAATCCGCATCAGTCTCTCTTACGAAAACTTTCATTTTCGAGCTTAATTTCATTTATTTTCTCACTACAGCTTGGTGATACTCAAATTTTTTGGACAAAATTTTATAATATTTTTTGTCATATTGTGCGAAATGGTGAAAGGTAGTTTTTCCTTTCGTGAAGAGATGTATTCTCTTATAGCTTATGGTGGTCAAACTTTTGCGTTCGTCCTTCAGATATGTGTTGAGCTTCTTCGCCGGAAACTCAATATTTGTTTTCTTAATAGTGTGGTACTGGTACTAAAATAGTTCAATTCGGTAGCTTCCCTTTCGAAAACACGTAACCGGCACTGGGATATTCCATTAACCCCCCCCCCCAGCGATGCACGAATCCATGTTTTCAAAAATGGGCTGCACTATTTATCTACAGCAATGAAAAGGAACGACAAGTTTCATTTTACTGGTAGGAAAAAAGTGGGTGTTGAACGGCACCTCTAGTCTACTGCCAAAAACGAAAACAAAAACAAACAAACAAATAACAGACAGTGTGTACATGCAAATATTTACCCAGGTCACCCAGGTACATACTTTTGTACATCCAGTAGCGTAGCAAGTCATCTAATGTGACGTTTATCAAGTAAATGAAAAAAAATCAATACATAAGGTCTATAGCCAGGTCCTTACATGATATATCCATAAGGTAAAATTAAAAGAGTGTGTCTAAGGTAACGTTATCTTTTCTTTAGAATAAAAGGCTTACTTTTTACCGTTGTATGGAACACTGATATAAAGCTTAAAGACCAAAATAATTTCAAGAAACTTTTAAAGGTACCGGTATTAAGAAATCATTAATCGCCTATGTGTAAAAATTTAAGCGCTTCAGATTTACGGTTGACTTCAATTTACAGAGTGCATGAAAGTTGAAGAAAATGTCCTTTTCAACTCTTTAATGCAAGTGTATGAGAAGTATGATATACTTGCTTTAGTCATGAACTTGAGACAATATAGAAATATCAATTGACAGCACATTTTACATGAGCACAAGGTTGCTAGGAAACTTTGTTGCATGTTTCATTGAACTTCGTGAGGCATTCGATTACGATTTCGACCAGGGACAGTTGTTGTAAGGGAAGCTCGTATGAATATCATTGGTCAAATCAGGGAGGTGATCCTCCCTGGTCTAATACAACATTGTTCTATTGAATTGTACCTTAAGTCTAGAATTTTAAGATTACATATTTTGCAGGTTGCAAAATGAATTCCATTCATCTAACTCCCATCTTCGTAGCTTACTCCATTGCAGAAATATAAAATTTTGAAATTTGTTCACTTGACGAAAAAAAATTCTACTGCACGATAATTTGTTATGTCCTTTTTATACATATCTCACAATGCCTGTTTTTCTATCCTTTGAAATTAAAATATTTATATGAACCTGGACGAACTGGTTTCTCACATAGAATGTTGCTTGTAAGGAGAAGGCTTGTACAGTCCAGTTATCCTATGAGTTTAGGACAGTAATAATGTATAGGCACAAGGTATAGTGTCTTTAGGAAAAATAAAGAGAAAAAGACTGAAACTCGACACTTTTTTGCAACAAATTATTGCGAAAAATACCATTTAAAATCATTTTATATCTCAGCTCACAAATGTACTATGATGATGGGACTTTGACCATTGGAATTTGTTCCCCTAACTCTACAACATATTTTTTTTATTTTTACTTCAGGTACACTCCAATGAGTGTCAAAAGTGCAGGGATGTCATAGCAGGGAGGTCCTAACAGGTTAGAGTAGCTTTCCTTGATTAAGTTTTGTGTTTCTGTTTCAGCTCCCTTTGCTGGCATTTTGAGCCGGAGAGTACATCCCCGAATCGTGGCTTCCATCGGAGGATTCCTGGCTGGTTTGGGATTCATAGGGAGAGCTTTCCTCCCGTCCAAGGAACTGTGGCAATTATTTGCATGTCTTACCCTTACAGGTAATTTAATTTCAGTAAAGTGTCATTAACCGATGCTAGCTAGTAAATTGCAGTTTTGTCTTCAAACTCTCGCAGACACTGCGCTGTAGAAAATCGCACTTGTAGGACTGCTAGGCCCATTTTGTATCAGTTTCGGAAAACGGAAAACTAATTCCTCAAATTTGATTGGCAGATTCGATATGATGCTGGACGAGATTGGCTCAAGGTGTAGTTCTACGTAATTCTGCTGTAAGCTGGAGAGTGCGTTTAATCAATTGAAAAATTAAATTTTGAAAGTAAATGCGCCATAGTTAAAATATGGTTTTGGTCCAATACATATCCAGTATTCTCCAGTACTGTTTATAACGCAAGGTGTATAGAAGAGACATGCAGATCTTTCAGTATGAATTTCAATCCACCCTGAGCAGAGTCTGCTTATCTTTAAAGATCAATTTACATAACACTTTTGGTTTCTCTAAAGAATCGAATAGCATTGTGTAAGACGTTAAGAGTTGAGATAATGTTGTCATAAGTAGGAAGCCGGAAAGAGAGGGGTGAGACGCCACAAAATGTTAAGTGAGGACTAATATATTTTTTCTCCCAATCCCCCAATCATTTTTTCTCCCAATCCCCCAATAATTTTAAAATAAAATTATCTCAACATATTATAATAAGCTAAGGAGGTACTGAGATAATCATCAAACAGTAATTGATTTGTTTCCCTGACCAATGACAATTTAAGTACTTTTCAGTTTATGGAGACCAACAATTTGCAAGCGCTTACTTATACAAATGCACCCTTAAGACCTGTATACACCTGCAACATTTGCAAAACATTCCCAAAACACTTTCACAACATTCACTTGCAACAACCCAAAACACGCTTGTTTTCAGTTTGTTGCACAGTGTAGACAGGGTAAACAACAATTTGAAAACATTTTGAAAACGTTTTGAAAAGAATTGACATGACATTTCTTTGAAAACATTTTCAAAACGCTTTGCAATTGTTGCATATCCTGTCTACACTGTGCAACAAACTGAAAACAAGCCTATATTGGGTTTGTTGCAAGTGAATGTTTTGGAAATGTTGCTCGTGCATACAGGCCTTAATGGGCACAATAAATAGTGTTATTATGCTTTCTTTAATGCTTTAATCAAACTACCCAGCAGACATACCTCCGCCATTGCTAATTTATCGAAAAGAAGTATGTCTTGCCATCAACGTTATGACAGAAAACAGAATACATGGGGGCAAAATTCTTAAAAAATTGCACGATTTTGCAAAAAGCCAATAATTATTCAAAAGTTTCAACACTGCAGGGGTTACCTCTCCACCCTCATTAATCCCCAGGCCACATACTTACAGAAGCAGAAAGGTTACTTATGAAGTGGCCTTGTCTTCTGGAAACCTTGTGACTCAACATCATTTCTTCTTCAAACCAGCGGTTCCTTATGGTGCCACTAGTCTCTTTAGTAACTCCCTGTTGCTTTACCGACTGTTGAATTAAGGAAGGAACGTGTGCTTATTAAAAACTATACATCAAAAAGATAAAAGGACAGCTCCAAATCGTACCTAAGTTCCCTCGTAAAAGAGAAACTTCCTTCAAGGGGGAGGAGAACGATTCTTTAATAACTCTCTATATATTACAAATCTTAGATATGCCAATATTTCCTCTCTTAAATATTGATATAAGTTAACGTTCTCCCGCAGCAAACTATGGTTAAACGACTAAAGCAGTTGTCACGAAAGGATAGGAAGACTTGGTCACTGCCTCTTCCCAGTGTCTAGAGAGGCAAATTTAAAAATTGCCTAAGATTGCTTTTAGGCTACATTTTTGTACTTTTGTAGGAGTGGAGTCAGGACCGGATTACTCAATACTTTTAACAACTTTTGAAGGCTTTTGTATAAAGTATGGTCAAAGTACTTCTCTTTCTCTACCAAGGAACTTTACCAATTTTATCCTAGTATTACCTTTTTATAAAATACACGTCTCAAACATGAAATCCCCAACCCCCCAAAAAGAATGTGTAGATGCAAATAAGGCTACAATGTCTGGAATACCATTTCTGGAAATGTCAGGACATTTTTGCAAAAAATTGCTCGATAGGCCAACCAATGGTGGCCCCCTGTAAGGTGATGTCGCACATTAGCCTCAACTCCCGTGATGAAAGCATACCTTTCCGAGGGTCATTTTTAATTAGGTAGAATTAATACAATTTTAAAGTACTGTGATTGGTTATTGATTCATAATTATTCATGTTAAGGATACAAAGTGACCTGGCACAGAAGCACATCTTCTAGATATACCATACTCACTTTCCCAGAGTGACATTCTAATAATCCTCCAGCCACTGTACCTGCAGTCAGTTACCTGTAGAGCATGGGCGGCTCTAAGAAATTTTGTTTGGGGGGCAAACTCAAGTCCGTACTCAGGGAGGTTCGGAAGAGCCCCCGCAATGTTAATGGTCAGCTCCGGATAGTAAAATAGAAGTCTGGTTAGTGTTATATATTTCAGCAATGCCCCATGTAGTTTTCAAAAGCTCTTCAAACACCATTTCAGGCAGTCAGTCATTAGCAGCTGACTACTTTAAAAATAAATACAACCATATCAACCGATCGCTACTCCATAGGGGTGGAGTAAGGAGCACGTGAAATGGGCAAAGCGGCTTGATCCGTTTGTATAAAATGAGCCATACCTTTAAATATTTTGTTGTTTCTTTCATTGTGTCACAATATGTTTCAACTATGCCAAGAAATTGGTTTTTCTGGATTGTTTTCTTAAACTAACGAAAATTTTGAGCATGAAGACACTTGAAAACTATGAAATGATAGCACTATTTTGGATTTACCGTTCCAAAACGAATCTATTTAAAGGGGGAAGGGAATTCCCCTAACTCAGAACGACGTCTCATCCTACATGCAAATAGCTAGGCCACTAGTCATAAGTCTCATTACACTGAGCTTAGGTTGACTGTTTGGTGTGTTTATTTAAAATCAATTGAAACGGTATACTTTAGCACAGAGGTGGATAACCTTTTGCCTATAACAGACCATTCGACAGTCATAAGACTGCTCGTGGGCCAACGGCGCTGTCATTTTGGACAAGGGAAGGGAAACCTCTCCTTCTATGGGAAACAATACGTTTAGGCTACATGACCGTTACAACTTTTTGTAGACAGATACCTATGCTAATCTGGCCAGGTGACACCAGGGGATAACTGCTTTTAGTCGTGGATGATAATCAACACGGCTAAGGGGTTGTGAATCTAATGACCCCGAAAGCTCTGAGGTGTCTGCAAAACTATGGACATTTAACTCCAGCATTACCGTTACACTCTGTAAATGACATTATGATGCCTAAGCTAATCAGATTACAAATATCACAGCGTGATCATTTGTTTTGATTACCTTAGCTCGCACTAATGACAGATCCACTTGTGATGTCTGAAGTATATATAGTAGAAAACAAGCAACTAAGAAAACGCGCCGAAAAAATGTCGTTTTGAAAGCACTTTATTACTGTTTAACCTTCGTATCGCACTGGAAAGTTATTCACTTCTTTAAAGGAAAAGGGAGGGCCTAACCCATCTTGAATTACATGTTTTATTTATTTATTACTTTTTTTCGAAAATTGAAGACCATGCTTTGCAAACTTTTTTTTTGGGGGGGGAGGCAAGTGCCCCCCTCCCCCGTGCCCCTATGGGGAGCCGCTAATGCTGTAAAGTAATTTCCTTTCAAGACTAATCGAACATTATTGTTTTATTTCAGGTGTTGGGTTTGGTCTGGTTGACGTCATTACCATTATATCTCTGAAAGAAACCTTCGAGTCGAGCTACCCTACTACCTATTCTGTGACTCAAGTACCCACATACATCGGCATTGCAGTGATGCCACCACTCTTAGAGTACCTTCAACGGGAATACGGGGAACATATTGGGATAGGTGTCTTTGGTGTTCTGTCATGGACTCTGATGTTATCCGGTCTTTTTACTCCTTCTGGTAAGACTGATAGTAAGGATGAGGTAGAAATAATGGACTTGGAATTACTTGGAATACAAAAACGTTCTCACGATGCCGAATATGAGGGATCATCGAATGAAACGTCTGATTTTGAAGATTATACAGAAAAGTCTAAACTATACCAAAATGCTGATACTACCAACAAAGGAGAAGCAAAGAGCACAGACATGAGAGAAAGAGAAAACACAGGGAAATCACATGAAACAATTGCGGCATGGACAAGTCTGAAACTTTGTATCTTTGTTGCTACAAATCATCCCGAGTTTTTGTTTCTAACATTTATAACAATCTTATTCGACTTCAGTTATATCAGTTGGTCAATCTTCCTTGTGCCCTACGGAGAGTACCTTGGATTAGACTCTTCAACAGCCGTTTGGTTATCAACTGTGGGCGGAATAGCTGGTCTTGTTGCAAGGTTGTGTTGTATTGTTTTATTTAGTGTAAATGGCATGAACCTTTCTATTGGCGTATTGATACCACTTCTTTGTGTGACGTCGGCATACATCATCAGTTTATTTTACAGCTCGTTTCATGTGTTGGCGTTGGTCGCCTGTCTCAGCGGATTTGGTCTCTCAGTCCAAGGCTGCACTCTCCCCGGCTGGTTACCTTCTTGTGTTTGTGAATATAACTTCAAAACTGCTCTATATAGCAGTTACGTCCTCAGTGGGATCATGACACTGACTGGAGGAATAATCACAGGTACTTCTTCTTCTTCACATCGTCTATTTCGTTGCCCTTTTTATAGCTTCTATATCCCTATATCGCCGAATCGATTATTACACAAGCATACGCTCACTTCAACAATACGGTGATCACTTCAGTTTAGTTCCCTGTTCAGTCTTTACCACTCATATTAATGTGTGTCTACACAAAGAAGCGAAATTACTTGTCAGCTTTAGACAAATATAGTTCACCCTTACTGAGAATTAAAACTTTACAAATACAAGAAGCATTACTATAGTTTGAAAAATAGTTAAATTGAAAAACCTCGCCGAAAAACTTTACACCTTCTAATTTTGTGATCTTTCCTTTCCTCAGGTGGTATTGTTGATATTTTTGGTTCCTACCGAGTTTCCTTCGCCAGGCTTGCTATCGTGAGTTTCATTCAAGCCATCACCGTTCTCTTTTGGATATGCTGTCCCTCTTTGCCTTCCCCAGAAAAATCAGCGTCAAGTCGCAAAGACAAGCTTTCAAACTGTTGCATTGGTACATAGTGACATCAGGAAATCAAACAGAACTTCCTGGTTACATCAATGACTCTATCGGAGTGGGAAGCGCCAACTCCTTTAACGGAGATAAAACTATGAAGTCGTCGACGGAGGACGAATTGGTCGTTTTATATTTACTCAATTTTTCTCTCTTCCTTTAAAAGGCTCTGTTCAAATCCGTAAATGCCGGGATTATCAGAGTATGGTATCGTGGTAGTCAAGAGACTTATGTATTAATTAAGCAAAAGATCTTTTGCACTGGATGTCACAAGGTTGACGGAAACAGAAGAAATATGCGCCCTCGGTTAGAGGATGACCTCTACAGGCACCCTAAGAACATATTAGGTTACAGGTCTGAAAGAAATGACTCCTATAGCCAGTGGGAATTTTAAAATGATGAAGTTTAACTGTTCCATTGTTGACCACTCTTCCTGTGACGTCACTGATATAGCCATTTCAGGCGCATTTGGGACATCAGTTAATAACTGCTGAACAATAGCCTATTTATGATTATTAGTACACCAACTATACACTCTCGTAGCTTTTCAACGGTTGTGGAGTGTTAGTGCCGGATAATCGTGGCGGTCAACTGAATGGAAAAGTCGTGAAAGAAAAAACTTAGACTTAAAAACACTCAGTTAATTGTGACAATATTTCATTTACACTTGCATGAGAACACACACGAATGGGAATTTAAAGCAGGGGGAGGGGGTGGGTGAAGGAAACGTTTTAAAGTTTGTTTGTAATGTTCACATTTTTAACCATGCAAACGTTTTCCATATTCATACGGATACGCATTAACGTATTAGAGATATCAGTAAAAACAAACAAGATGTATGCTCTAGGTGGGGTACCGGTGGTCCCACCAATAAAATCTCTCATTTTCTCAGTTTTAACAAATCTCAGAATGTATCAAAAAACGATTCTGTTAATAAAAAGATTAACGCGTAGCAGCATTGATGTGATATAGCAGGGCGAAATGCTCCCCATTGTCCAAGTTAGACTTAAAGAATATCTGGCCAAATAAACAAAAGATTTCATGCTGAGTAGCCTAAGCTATTTCTTTGTGTAAAGGTCTTGTGGTACGCCTTGTACTGCAGGGGAAATTTGAAACCTCCTGAAAGAAGTTACGACCCAGGAAAGATACGATACTTAAATTCTGAGACGGTTTTTGCGACGGTGCAAGCAAGATTTGTATTGAGGGGCTTGAACGAGGTTCACTGAGGTATGGAAACAGGACACTGGTTGGAGTTTGTGTTATCGGACAAACCTCAATGGGGAAAGCATTTATCGAGTCTCTCACTCGGAAAACCATAACTGAATGATATGCTCCTATAGCGTAACTATCAATGACTGAGGTCTAATGACATGTAACAAGCTATAAAAGACAGTTATTGCTCGTATAGAGGTGACGTATCACCTACGTCACGTGATCACGCGTCTCTTTGGTTTTGAAGGGCAAGCGTTCATTGTGTCACAGTAGTATCTATGGTTATGCCCTGTGCGTGTGCTGTAAATACGCTTACTGGGTGTGTGTTTTGCCCTTCAGTGCCCGGGAATCCCACTCGCGTGACGTCACGTAAAGTCTGTCTATAGGGCTTACACTGTAAAATTTTTTGTAGATTTGCAGAACAAAAAACAAAGAAATACATAAAGGAAACGGAAAAAGTGCTGTCAATTTGTTGCAACAAATTGACAGCACTTTTTCCGTTTCCTCTTTGTATTTCTTTATTTTTTGTTCTGTAATCCAACGGACGTCTGTAGACATATTTTACAGTGTAGGTAATATCCCAAAGCTATCTCGTGTCCCCTCCTTGTCGTACTTCCTTTTACCGATTTATTGACAAAATAAACAAACAGACTTGAGTAAAACGGTTGAAAATATCGCAAAAAACGTACCTATAATATCGCCGACTCTGCTACGGTCATTTTTGGAAGGTTAAATATACTATTAACTGTTTTTTTCTGTTGGGCTGTATTTCATGATTAATTAAGTATAACCTACACTGTTTACAATTTTTAAGTGATATATCTGTGAAGTATCATTTTCTGTAATCCATTTTTTGTTTCCTGTTACAGTTTCAATTTCACTTTCAGTTTATTCCACAGGATCCTCCATGTACGGATTGTGTGGTATCAGTACAAAAATGGTATGCAGTAATAGCACCTAATCCATCAACCCAATCGCTCTACATTCCCATTGTAAAGGACTGTCTCAAGGTACAGACCTCGACAACTTACCCTTCACCCCTTTAAAGGCAAACCTTTCAAACAGTCAGGAGACAAGAACACCCTGAAAACTGTAGGGTAAAAAAGGTTGGGCGAATAGCCAAGTGTCCAATATGGGTACATTATTAACTAGTTAACCGGTAATAAAGTTTATCAAATCCGCTGGTCACATGGAGACAGTGGTAAAACTATTATATAGCAAGAATTTGGCCCAAAATTGGTTAAATTGATAACTTTCGCGCCAAAAGCATGATTATATGGTCATATTCCTGCATTCGGCTGCATAATCTGTGCGATGTGACGAACATCAACTACCACAGTAAACGCCAAAATTGCAGTATAATTTACGTGAATCGGGCGAAACGTCGTAAACAAAGATGTCTGACAAACAAGGAGAGGCAATTGTCGAACGATGGGTATGAAGGCTATTATTGTCGTTACTCGGGGTGAAGATAAAACTAATTTTCACCATCCCTGGTACGCGATTGTAAAGGGAATGTTAGGCGTACAGTATAACCAAACGGTTATGCTTAACATAAGGCTCAAAGTTAGGCCTAACGTTCAGCTCCCCTCCTTTTAAATGTTTAATATGCTGATAATATTCTTACATAGAAAGCGTATTCTACCACAAGAGTTGTTTGAAACTGAAAATCAAACCTTGTGGCATGTACCATAAGCTACAGATCATCTGGAATTAGGCTATAGGAAGGTACTGTATCTGTATTGCTCATGATAACTTTAACAGTTTATAATACGAGTGGAAGCTGATATTTAGAACGTTGGTTTATTCACCTGTATTTTCAGGCCTGTAGTGCAGGGAGTTGTCATCTCAATGGAGATAGCAGGAGAAGTTTAATTAGATAACAACCCCCTGTATAGTACACAACTGTGTCGAGAGAGTTAGCTCATTATGCAGAACTCGCGAATACTGTACATTCCATTCCGTAGGTGTACTCGAAGCTGTGTCAACTTTTAGGCAATCAGACAGTTTGTTTACATTTGCACTCAAAGCGAATGAACGTATACCTAGGTATAAGAAGCGGTACAATCCAAATGTAATTTAATCGTAGACTTTGTCATGTTCCTACAGTTTTTCGTTTGTAGCCTTAGGGCTATTTGATCAGAGAAGAAGTCTCTCTTTACACTTCGCCTTACTTTATGCTCTCTTATTGGGACTTAGCCAATCCTACAATCTTGGACAAAACTGTTGGAACACCTCCCACCGTTGTACCATGTACAATATGATTTCGTGCACGATTTAAGAAACCCTCGTCCTCCAGTACAATGTTGTGTCCATACGAAAGCGGTGCATCTCGAATTTACATTATCACCTCCAACATTGTACGGGGGGAGCGGGAGTGCAGGGGTGTTCCAACGAGTTTTGTCCAAGATTGTCTGAGTTTGAAGTGATATTACCTGTTTAAGAAAGGGAAATACATAACACTGCCTTTTCCCAGGTGTATAACGTTTAAGCAGTCCATCCGAACAAAGATAATTAAATAAAGATCCCTCACAGAAGTAGTTGTTCCAAATATTGTTTCAATTATCATAAAAATAACAACAAAAACTATGAAAATCGAAAATGATTCCACACAATCTTTATTCCATTCAATCCCACTCCTGGGTGACCAAACCAATGGGAGTGCTCTAATATATGAATATGCAAAGCAGCACAACGAAAGGTGCCCACGTATACGATGACAGCGAAAGAAAACTGAACACATGATATTCACGCTATAGCCTAAGTAATGGAAACTGTAGGCCTATAGTACCATGGAGCAGATATCCGAAAGGTTTTATTGGCTTCATGAAAGTAAATCGAAAGGAGAAATTTCTGTTGAAGTCCACCCGACCAATTTCGGAACAAACTACAGGCTACAGCCCTCGTGAGCTATTCGATAACACCACAGCTTGGGACTAAGTATCAGCAGGGAGCTGGAAGACTGTCTTCCAGCTCCCTGGTATCAGCAAGGGCTGCTATCTGGAAGGGAAAGGACTTTAAAATTTGTGCAGTTAGTGAGCTTTCGTGATCATCGAACAGTGTTTTTTGCATGATTCTGAAGGCAGACTCAAGAAATAGGAGTAAATCTAACTCAATTTACCCACGAGACTGGCCGTTGATATAATATGTGAGTACTACTTCCGACGAATAATATTGAACAATTCTTGAGTCATTCAAATCATCGATGGTCAACGATTTCAGCTTGGAGTCTGACATCTGAAATGCTTACCCTCCGTCGCAAGGTCATACCATGGAGCTACTACTACCTGGACATTCTTTCCCTGTTACGTTTCCCACCTAAAATGTACACAGTTGCCTTGATTCAACTAGGGAGTTCTGATACTACAGACACAAATTCTTTTACATGTTTGTAACCCTTGGAAAAACCATCCCCAACAATCGAAGTTAACCGAGGGAAAAACACATTGCTGACAGAGGAAATGGAATAGAGCCATACGATTTTACGACTACGACTATGGTCATACTTGAGGTTAGTCCCCTTGCTAGTTATCGAAATCTACAAACTCAACACATTTTGGTCAATTAGTGTATCGTTGTCCAGTTTACGTAGATTATGTGATATGTAGATCCAGCCTACCGCTCAAGGACAAAGACTTGGGATGCGGGGAAGTAAGCAAGTGTATAGAGGTGTAACTGGTTACCTTTACAAGCGTTAGTATGCAAATGTCTTCTTGAATACTGTTAGGGTGAAATTCACTAACACCGGTATTATGATGAAAATATGTGCTTTTGTTTCAAAACCTCAAGTGTGCTGTGCAGTATACAATCGTCAAAATCACTCAATTCCCAGCTAATGCATGAATAACCGAGGGAATATAAGCCCATGTACAGTACTTCGGTACACACAGCTGAGTGATCATTGAATATTCATAGTGATGTGGTAGGCGTGATTTGAGCTATTTGTAATGAGGACGGTTTTTTTCAAAATAGCCTGCAGATTTTGACTGTTTTAGCACTGTTTCTTTATATTTTGCCATTCACACTACCATTTTCAGTCACTACATAAACAACTCCATCCACGAGTAGTATAGTTAGTGTATTGACAAATAAAGAAAAACATTAGGCCGTATGTATATATTTCCCTTTTCTTGAACAGGTAATATCACTTTAAGAAAGTCTCAGGAGGTGCTAAAGATGGGATATTTCTAGACTTTGCTTAAAGTGAAAACAAATGGGGCCCTCATACTGCCTATGACGTCATTTCCGAAATGGCGAGATTACTATGCATAACAAGTAGACATTATTAGTTGGGGGCGCTGTTTCAGAATTCCGCAAATCACGGCGAAGGGAGGTGCTTTACGGAGCCAGGCGTTCAAAGCGTCCAGCAAAGCAGGGGCGGATCCAGGATATCTGAAAAGGTGGGCGGGGACCGAAGTTGTTCGACCTGTGCTTGATGGCACTATACCATCTAAGCGGAGCCCCGCCATTGGTTGTCGCGGAGCGTACAAGAAAATTTTTGACAAAATAGACCTCCCAGATCGCCGGAAATAGCACTTCCCATGTCTTAGTTTTGCATTTTCTGCTTCATATAATTTCATATCTTAACTCTCAACACATTAATTTTTCCACAAGTGCCTTACTACAATGCATCCTGTTCTGTGATATTTTTTTCCATCTGAATGGTGGCGCGTAAATTGCACCATTTTTTATGCGCCTTGCGTTTATATACAGCAGTGGGAATCCTTCCTTTGTCACTGCATAATGGTGTCGTCCTGGGGAGGGGTAATTTTTGTTAATTTAAGGTTGCTTAAATGCAAAATGGTGCTATCTTTAGGATATTTTTGGAACTGATCATATATGGCTAGAAAATGCCCATAATTAAGTGAATTCTAATTTTTCCGATTAGCTGGATTCTTTTTCCCGATGCGTGGCACCTTCGTTTTTTTATGGGCCTTGCGTTTACATACAGCAGTGGGGATCCTTCCTTTGTCTCTACATAAAGGTGCCGTCCTGGGGAAAATTTTGTTAAGTTAAGGTTGCTTAGATGCAAAATGGTGCTATCTTTGGGATATTTTTGGAACTGATCATATATGGCTGGAAAATGTCCATAATTTAGTGAATTCTAAGATTTGGTCAGGTGAAAGCAGAGCGTATGTTGTCTAAGAGACGAATACGTTGTCAACAAACCTCCTGAAGCCCCCCCTTTTTGACTACTTTACTGCCTTCTATTCGGGCATCTAAGGCTGGCATATACCTGTATAGGGCCTTCTGGAAGCTCTAGATCAATTATATAAAATGGGGACAATGACATAATGCTTATTGCCTGACATCTAAAATAATAATAATAATATAGAGCATGACGCCAAGCACTTTGCATCTATCCAGACGAACAGCTTCCAACAATGGGGAATGGGTGGAAGGGAGAATACAGGTGCAGAAAGGTGATATTAGACCTCCCAGACAGGTATATAGCAAAAGGGGTGTAGGACTAGGAAGCGCTTTCAGAATGTACACCTAGTTTATGCCATAAAAGTTCACTGGTGCGTTTGTCCTTGTAATGTTCCTAATTGATACAACGTGGATTGTGAGGATCGCACGTGAAGCGCGCCGAAATTTGGGGGTATACTTCAATGCCAAAATGAAAAACCTGCATGCAGGCTCAGCCAGGGGTGATGCTTTGATTTGCCGACATGGGGGAGAAGCGCCCTGATTGGGGTCCAGCTACTCGAAGTCACGACAGATGCAATGGGTTGCCGAACTCGAAATAAAAGGCGAGCGAAGCGCGCCGAAAAATTTGGGATTTATCAAGTTGAAAAATATTTCACATTTTGGTTTTCATTAAGGAAAGTTGAAAAAGTTTGGATTTTTATTGAAGAAGCTGGGCAAAACCATGAAATTTGTTGGGGCGGCTGCATGGTCGTCGTCGGGGATTACATTCTTTATCTTACCCATTAAGCTCCCCCCCCCCCACAAAACGAAATATGTTTGCCACGATGGCGAGGCTGAAAAAAAGAATCTTCCAGAAGTTAGGAAAAAGAAGAAAGAACTTGGCAAGGATGCATTTTCGTGTTTCTCTAGAATCACGCCAACGCGGAAGAACAATATTTGTGGAAACATTGAATAAATCTAATATGTTTGAAACGGGGGGGGGGGGGCGTTACCACTAGATAGATCTATAGATGAAAGCGCGTCTAGCGGGCGAATTTTTTTTGAGGTAACAGAAAGAATCGTTACTGACTTTATTGGCTACGGACCCGATAAATAGACATTTGGAATATTTTCTGAGTATATGTCTTCACCAATATCATTTAGTCTATATAAAATTTTGCCCAATTTTGTAGGGCTTTGAAAAATTTTGGGGGCGCCCGTAGAACTGTGCCTGTTATAATTACCTAAATAATGTTCACGAGATTGATTGCAAATCGTGACGCAGGCCCGCGAAGCGCGCCGAAATTTTCATTAAATAAGATTTCCATGACAAAACCTGCATTCAGAATCTGCATCGAGATACTTTCAATTGCCCAAGAACCAACATGCCACTCAAAAACCCAGTCTTTTACCTGGTAATTTGTAAACAGCTTTCAACTTCTGCTGTTGTGCTTCTCCGAAAGTTGCTATCGGAAGATATTGATATTAAGAACAACACTGAGGTCAGGTTTGAAGTGCGCGGAGCGCTCGAAAATTTTGATAGTTTGAGAAGAATTTGCGAAAAAGGACAGTTTTGATTCGATTTTACATAAAGAAAATAACGTTTGGTATTATTCTTACTTGATCTAGTTGGAAATGCTCGTATTCTTAAGGATTTATTTTCGTAGTTACATACATGTATTGTGTCCAATCATGTATTCTGTAAAGTGTTATTCATGATTTTTTACAGAGAGACAGAATTTGAGTATATATTAGAATGTGCATAATTTGTTCCGTAATCTCACCTATTTTTCCTTTGTACCTATTCTATGTTCCTTTGTCGCTGTTGTTTTTTGTTCGTTTGTTTATCTTTTTTTTTTGTTATTACAATTGTCTTGCTTTTTTTTCTTAGTAGGGACCAGACTTGAAAAGCCGTGCTTATTCTGGTTCCTCTACCTATCACATTTTAGTAATCTGTATTATCTGGTTATTACAGCTACAAAGTACCGTACTTCACCATTACTTCATTACTTTATTTAAGGATCTGTTTCTACTTCCGCATTATGTACCATTAATTTACTCTTAATTATGTTGATATCAATCTATTTTGTTGTATTTTTATGGTAGAAATGAGCTTAAAACTTGAAAAAAATACAAAGTTGACATAGGCTCAGTCGGAAAAATGTGCTAGACTGAGATATCAGAAATTGCAACTGGTATTTCAGATTTTCCGACTATCGTCGCTCTTGCTGTAGTGGTTCGTAGTCGTTTGACGTATAGGGCCGTCTAATTTTACCCTCTCCGATATCGGCATTTTGTATTTTCAAAGTTCCACGAAAACGTGTCAAAATCAAGGTTGGAGCTAGAACAGGTTTTAAGTCGGCCTCGAACTTGCGAATGGAGCATGGTCTCTCATATTCCAACCTCAAAATAGGGAAAAAACAACCATAAGTTCGTTAGTGAAAAAAGGCAGCGTGGTTGGATTCTAACAGTTTGATTGGTTGACGACCCTCCATTTCTGTCGAACAAACAAATCTAGATTTTGACAAACAAGTCAAGGCGTGGCAAACACAATCATGTGTAGTAAGATAGCATGCGTGTGAATTGTCCCAATCGACGTTCAAACTGATCTGCTGTGCGCTATGACTCCCATGCTTCGAGGTTGTTAATTGCAGCTTCATTCTCTGTCACTTCACTCTCTTTCCTTCTCTCTATCTCTTCTCCTTTCCGTGTTTTTTTTTCTTTTTTCCCTTTCATTTTTTTTTTGCATTTAAAAAGGGGGGGGGGCGGGGCCGGGTCGGCCCCCCTAGATCCGCCCCTGAACAAAAGCAACAGTTTTTTTAAAGATTAGAGGCCATGGGTGCTCTCAAAGGTACATTTTTAGCCTGGACGGAATCTTTCCATAGGCCCAATTGCTTTGTACTTTGAAGGAATGAGATTCATGTTAAAGACCACTGTATTCTACAAAGTACGCCCTCTACATGAAAGGGTTTGCCGAAAACCGTACCAGTGAAGAATTGATATCCGATTGCACTTCTTACGGGAAATACTGAAAAGGTGGAACGAGAGGCAAATTATAAATATATATATATATATATATATATATATATATATATATATATATATATATATTAATTACAGTACTCTCAAACAATAGGGAGAAGAAAACCATTCAATAGGACTTCCAAAACGAAATAGCGCCACGATAAACAGTACCGAATAAAAGTCCCTGGACAATTGACAGTTTTTTTAATAACTACCGTTTATCGTTTAAAACTTATTTACTCTAATTTGTGATGGATTTAAAGCTGATGTACACATGGGGAAGGGGACGAAAAGACTTCATGTGCATTTCTTCAGCAGTAAGTTGACTCCTTCTCCTCTTAGGGTCAACCTAAAAATAACTGCGCCGGCTCATTTAAGTTTATTCCTTTGCAGTGATTAACGTTTATCGTTGATGGATGATTATATTTTTATCATTATTTTGTGAGTCTGCCATGATGGTTTCATCTTAAGAGAATAAGTACCATTACGTTTAAAAATATGAACTGAAGTTCTTAATCTATCGCTCTAATTTCTCCGAAAACCTTTGAAAAATGTGCTGCTAATTCTCAGACAGTCTGAGTTTAAGAAAGTCCCAAGTTGGAGCTAAAGGTGGGATGTTTCTTGACTGTGCTTAAGGTGAAAACAACTGGGGCCCTCATACTGCCTCTGACGTCATTTCCCAAGTGGTTCAGTTCAGTTCAGTTCAGTTCAGTTTATTCTCTGCATCTCCCCAATATGGGGTATAAGAGACTAGTAAAATTATATAACATTCAAAGAGTACAAAATAATTACTTAGAATGAAAAAGAGAAAAGGGAAAAGAAAAAAGCATGGCAAATATACTGACACAACACTGACAGTAATCTGAGTGAAAAAAAATAATAAAAATAATAGCGAAAATAAAACAGTGACAACCAGTAACAAACAACAATAGATGACAAGTACTAAAGTAAATAACAATTCGGGGTCGGGGGTTAAAGCTAACTATTTAAATCGTCGAAGGATTTCTCCACTGAATAAACTGATCTTTAGTAAAGTCTTTCTATTACTTGTCTTAAATAAATCTTCCATTTTCAGGGTATTTGGGTTTTTACAAAAATAAGGGGGTATATACTTTTTTCTTTCTTGAGAGAACGCTTTACATTCGAACACATAATGGAACTCGTCTCCTAACTTTTCCTGATTACAAAGGGTGCATATTCTGTCATGAAAAACAATATTCCTGTACCTCCCAGTAACAGTTGGTATTTTGCTATTGTTACAACGTAGTCTACAAAAACTTAGCCTATTTCGAAACGGGAGATTAACCAAATACTTTTCAAACGTTAGATTCATTTTAAAAATACGGTAAATTTTACACTGAGTATTACTATCAACTTCCACACACCATTCTTGCTTATAGATATCATCTAATTTTCCATCAATAGTTTTTTTAAGCCAAGGCAAATTTATATTATGACAGTGATGTGTATTATTACCATCAGTACTAAAGAAAGGTGTGTTCCAAATGAAAGGTATTCCAGTTTTTTCAAAAATGCTTTTAATTTTCAAGAGCCAAGGGAAGGTGTAGATACTTTTGTCATGAAGAACTCTTAGATATTTATACATCATGCAAGACAACTTGTTACCGTCACCATTCACAATTCTACCCCAAAATGTAACCATTCTACTCTCAACTAGTTTAATAAGTTTGTGTCTACCCAGCTCACCATACACCATGCAATTTGGAGTACTCTTTTTTAATTTTAGAATCCGCTTACAAAAATTCAAATGGAAAGCCTCAATTTGCTTTATATCTTCAAAGCCCCAAACTTCACACCAATAGAGAAGGCAAAACTAACTGATCAAAGAGTTCAAGTAATAGATCTAATGGTAGTTGGAGATTGTACGACTTGTTCAAAAGACTAAATATAGCTTTCTTTGCATTACTAATCTGCTTGCATTTCGTCCTAGTAAACTTATTATTATAATTAAATGTTACTCCCAGGTATGTGTAGTTATCAACTACATCTACTTTCTCATTACCAAAGTAAAATTCCGGTGAGATTACTATGCATAACAAGTAGACATTATTTGGGGGCGCTGTTGCAGAATTCCTCAAATCACGGCGAAGGGAGGTGCTTTACGAAAGCCAGGCGTTCAAAGCGTCCAACAAAAGCAACAGTTTGTTTAAAGATTGGAGTCAACGAGTTTTGTCCAAGAATGTAGGTTTGCAGAGCTGTCCTCGAAATTTTTTGTACCAAATTTGCCCTCGGTAATTTCGCCCTAGATGATCTGTCATGAAATGCAAGTACGAGATAGCATGTATTTGGTCTAATTTACGAAGTTTGTCCTGTCCGTGTGTAACAGGGACGCAACCAAATGTTTTTTCTTTAATGTGGGACAGAGAGTTCATAGTGGCGCCAATGGGTTTTGAAAGTTTTGCCACTGCAAGGAATTGTATCATTGCCAGATAGTTTCACATAATTGGGTATACACAATATTAATTTTGACATTTATATATGAATACAGAAGAGAGAAGTTTGCATTTCATGTATGCATGTGATGTTGATTTAATTGGATGAATGAAATTTTAGGAATGGTGAATGGACTCAACAACTTAGAAAAGTTTTAATCTTTGAACATTGCTAACATTCTCCGATATTTGAACAACAACATTTTATACAAGTATGGTGATCATGGGCGTCCGCAGAAAAAAATTCAGGGGGGGCAAAATTTTTTTCATGGGAAAATTTTATTCCCAGAAAAGATTTTAGATGCTACTTCACAAACTGTTGACAAAGGCACAGCCAGGAATTTGTCAATGGGGGGGGGGGGGGGCATGGACTCTCAGCGCTGGGTTGGCGGGGAGTGCAAGAAAATTTTGTCCCGAAATGCTTCCCAGATCGCTGGAAATGGCACTTCCAAGGCCTATTTACCGCATATAAAAAGGAGAAACATTAACAACACACTCTAAAAAAGACCTATTCAAATTGAAGAGAAATCTTATCAGAGGGGCACTGAATAAGAAATCTAATCAATTATTTGAATAGATTTGTTTCAGAAATGATTAGAATTGACTCATTTGTGAACAGAATCTAATCGAATTTTTGAAGAGATTTCCTATTCAGTGCCCCTCTGACAAGATTTCTCTTTTTAGAGTGCATCGTAAATATAAACTATAAAAATACCAAAAATATGCGGGGGGGGGGGGGGGCTGCTGGGGCCTGAGTGTTGATATTTTTATTCAGTTACTGTTTCGAGAGTAGAAATTCACACTGAGTGAACTGTTAAGAAATGTTGATGTTATATTTTCTTCGTTTTGTTTTCTTTATTTTTCCTTCGTTTTTTTTTTCAAGATTTTGATTTTCCGGGAGTGCAAGTGCCCCCCTTGCCCCCCTCCGGACGCCCATGATGGTGATAGTGTTGTTCATTCACTTCCGACCTTTTGACAATTTTTAACATCAGAATGGTGGCTTTTGATCTTGTAGTCATTTGTTTGTGGTACATTTTGTTATTTACAATCAATGATGTAAAGGCAGATAGGTAATTTCACTTTGTTAGACATATTAAGATAACAGAAAGTATTTCGCATAGTTTACCATGACAGTCAGTCAAGGATTTATAATGATAAACGTATAAAACTTTACGATGAGCTGAAATGTGGAACCACTCTTTCAGTCTTTTCTCCATTTAGGGATGACTCACCCTAGCCACAAGTCTCTATGTGTTGCCTCACATCATCCTGCTTTTTGTAATAGAATTTGATGTATGTTATATCGTTGCATGTTCTATTTACTCACGTGCATATTTAGAGGAGTAAAATTTTTCAAACTGCATTTTCAAACTTGTCCATAGGGGATGTAATAAAACACATATTTTAGGCTTGTCAGGTGGTGGTTCGCAAATGTGTTGTTTATAAAATTGCAAAATTATGGTGTGATGCCTCATTTGCATAAAATTGAGGCAGTGCACAGGACACCTAGTCTGTCCGTCTGTCTATTTTCTCCTCCCCTCAGTCTGTGTAGGGTCAGTTATTTATGGCGTGCCACTTTCAGCCAATCACAAGCTTATCCTATTATAGTTACTTTCTGCCTTAAGTCAGAGGCCATATGAGACTCTTGTTGGAGGCCTCTAAATGTAAGCATCCATCATCAGTAGTGTTCAAGGAGCCTTTGGGGGACTTAGTTCCTTTGGGGGAGCAGAACTCTTTGGAGAGTATCGTTTGGTTTCGTTCCCTGGCTCTTTGTCAGAGAGTCCAGGGGACTTTAGTAAAAGGCCTCATCAGTAATGTTCTAGGAGCTTGTAGCTCCAAATCATTCTAGGAGCATGCAGCTTTGAATCGTTTTATCTGAATCTGGTCAGCATGATTTCAGCATGATTGTTATTAACTCATCATCGCTAATGATCAGTATATAAATTAATTTTAGAGAAGTATAATCACCGGAATGAATCAGGGCCACTTACAACAAAATTAACACTTACAATAAACTCCTGACTTTGGTTACCCAGCCATTGATTCTGTATACTTTCAATATATGGGGTTATAAATTACCCAGCTTGTTTGGTTAAATGTTTTGCCAAAAGTTTGGCATAATTTTTGCCCGATTAGTTTTGCAAACTTTTCTGCTCGATTGATTGGGTAGAGTGGTTGGGCAAAGTTTTTGCCCAACTAATGAGTAAAACCATTAACCAAAACAGTTGGGCACTTTTTACCCATTTTGGGGGTGGAGGAATACGGAACCAATGGTTGGGTAAATTTTTGCCCAGATTGAGCAAATGAATGATTTTTAGAGTGAATTTGGTGACTGACAATGATGATCTTGTTGGCCCTCGGACTGGAGAAGTGTACAAGTCAGACATGCTCATCAACCGCCTCTTCGTTACGAATTACGCGCATCGTTTACCACAATATTAGATGTTATCCCTACGTTTACATTTCTAAGCCACCTGACTATGAACATATGACTGTTCCCGTTATCTACAATCGCAGATTATGCCAGTTTCTTGTCATGCGTGGGTGCGGCTGGGACTGATTATGTAGTGTGTCTTACATTGCTGCGGCCCGGACTGATTATGTAGTGTCTTACATTGCTACATGGAGGGCAAAACTGCTATTGGAAATGTCGATATGCTGAGTGAATCAGGAGGAAAATTTCGATATTAGGCAGACAAGAATAAGTCTCACTAGAAGCAGTGGAATCAGGTAAAGTGGGAAGGGGGTAGCTGCACACACGAAGTGTAGAAGCTTAGCAAACATGATACTTTTGTTGAGTAGAAGTAAACATTGAGGCAAACAATGTCGTTGGGTTATCGCTCAGAGCCTAAGAAAACGTTTTAATGACATTAATCATCCTAAGATAAATTAATAGTCTATTTGCAGTGGCCACGTATGTGAACTCAAACACTATCGTGATTGAGAGACAAGTAGCACGTTGAAAATTACCTTAAGTTAATAAGATCAAGTGAGGGGAGTTCTATTCCATTTACGAGTGTTACCATGATCTGAACTCAAGCTGCCATAAAACAGTTAATGATGAAACACAGATAACACGTTGGATTTTAAGTTTACGAGTGAGAGAGTGAAGGTTAAGATGTAGGGGTGTTTCACAATTTGACAGACCGACGGTAACATTATGTGCACCCCCGATTATGAGACTTTTTAGCCTTTTGATCCTTTCTTAGAAAACTTGCTTGAATTGGTTTTGGAAATCACAGCCTATTATTTGACAATTTTTGGTGGCGGTAGCATGCAAGTACTATATGTTAAAGACCTCTAAGACGAGAAAAAACCCAGAATATTCAGGAAAACATTGCAACAAAGTTGCATTGACTCTAGATTTGTATGTGAAGTAGTATATCAAAGGTAGCATGGAGTCGAATGCGTAAGAAAGGTAAGAATAAATGATATATAATTTATAAAACCACGCAAATTTGTTTCCTTGTTGTAGGCCAAGACTATTTCAAAAATAATTGGTTCTTCTTGACGGAAGCTAAGTTGGTATGGGAAATGCCAAGGACAAATATTTTGAAGTATTGAGGTTTACTTTCCATTGAGTGCTGTGAATGATCGAAACTTGCATTCTTCTCTGCCACTGATGAGTACTGCCGAGGTGTGCCAAGCGTACTTTGAAACAGTGTCCCTATTAAAGATTGCTTGCAAGAGGCTTTCAAGGGAAGGGGGTATTTCGCCATTAAGGGCTTCATTCTGTTATCACGACTTACTCATTTCAGTACTTAACAAAAAACTTTATAAACTTTTGGATGCTATATCTCAGTTTGACAAACTCCCTGAAAGGAAAGTACGGTGAAGATCAAACAGTTACTCTTAAATTCATCATCACCCCTTGGATCTTAAACAAAAAGTTCATCTCTGAGGTTATATAGGAAAGAGATCAAAAGATATTTGCAATGACCAAAAAAAAAAATAAATAAATAAAACTTAGCTGACCAGGGAAAGCGTTAGAAGGGACTAGGGCTCCATCTTGACTTCAACGATAGAGACCAGGAGAGAAAAACAGTACATCAGTGTTATACAATGCATACAACACTGTGTATACGGATGCATTTAGTCCAATCGTGACTAATAAGATCACATCATGACCAGCTGGATCATATCCATATAGCATCAAAACAATCTGCCATAAATTTACCGACGAATTAGTGTGGTCCATCGGCTGACGGAATATCTATAGGGAGGAATGGAACCACTCTACAGGTTGTTTCTAGGCCCACTCAGCGTTACCATTCCCCTCCACCCTACCGTTTTAGAAATCGATTCTCTATTGTGTACATTGCTAATTCAGATGGGTATTACGTCAAACTGAAACAGAGCAAGTACTATAGCGCGCAAGGGGCGCAAATATTCCGAAGTTGGGGCCATCTATGACGTAAGCATATGAAAATTGACTCATAAGTGTAACCCTTTCAGACATACTAGACATAGCCCGTAGAATCAATGTGATTTAACATACTTTGCATGGGACTAATACTCGTTACAGCTGTAAAACGTCTTTAAAATTTATGTTATTGTTGCATAATCACCTCTGACTTTCCTGGAAAAATCATGAAGTTCCCCATTTGAAGCAACTGCTTATTCTAACTTTCCATTGACAAAAAGTCGAATGGCATAGGCCTAGCAAGCAAACTTGTACTCAATGGTGTAAAAAATGAAGTTTATATATACTGGATCTATTCAGCTTTTCGATCGACAGTGGATATGTATGCAAGAAGGAGCTTGCATTTTCGAGGTCTGTGTTTTTGAGGAGGTCGATGTTATCCAAACACCCCCTTCCCAAGTTCAAAATTTGACACAAAAACATACCATAAAATTCACAATAAAGACTAGTAAAGAAAAGTTTGATTATGATATTGCTCTTTAGACGTATTTGAACATTCCAGCCATAAATTTATGAGAATATTGCAAGGATGGCAACAATTTTGATGGATTACCAAGTCTTAGTTTTCCTGCTTGCCTAGTCGTTGGACAAAACTGATTCTCTACCTACAAAGTCATGTAACATAAATTTCTTGGTGCTGAGAATGAGTGTATACTGTA